>JAZGUH010000601.1:375000-975000 GCA_037893225.1 Hippasteria phrygiana | reverse complement strand
CAAGCGCCACAACTGGCACTTCCCCTAGCTTTTCAAAATATTTCCAAAAATAGAAATCTCCCTACCCAAAACTTGGATATGGCACTGATTTTGTTTTTAGTGTTGATATGTTCTATGATTGGAAAAAAACCAACTGGTAGCCAGTTAATGTTCATTGTAAACTTATGGCGCGCGGAATGTGCGCGCCAACCAGCGAAATACACGTACTTTGGTACGTCACTGTACAGCGCCCGAGTGTATGCAGCGCCCTCAACAGCCTGGCAAGAATGAATTAGCAAAGGATGTTAAATTGCCTGGAATCAGAAAGAGCCTTTGAGCCTTTTTCCACTGATCTCTAAATATATGTAAACTGTATGGCGCATCGGCTGTTCGAGTTGAGGCCACCGACCGCCATGTTATCACTCCCAATACAACAGGTTTTCCAACCTTGTCCCCAGGGTCTCCTTTCGTCCTCGTTCTTCTTACATTGCGATCAGTGGTAAATTTGGAGTTGTAATATGGCGGGTGCACGCTTCAGTTGTTTGTACAGCGCGCAATGGCCAATGAGCTATCCAGTTTATATAGAAATCAGTGGCCTTATCACCCAAAACGTCACTCATGCCCAGAACTAGCAAAAAGGACCGGTATATCAGCTGCCACCAGCGTCTGAATTCCCCATTCCCCATTCCCCGACAACTGATCGAGCGAAAACAACATGTTCTAGACAAGAAAATCCTTCAAATCCAATTTCCTATTTTCCCCAAAATAAGTCTCCCGTGCGTCAATTTCCAGGGACGTAAAAAAGAAAAGGAAGTTGCATTCCCCATTCAACAGATTATTGATTTAAATTCGGATGGGGGGAAAAAAGAGGGCAGCGATCGCGCTCGAAGATTGAACAACCGAAAAAAACCCAGATGTATACACAGTGACAACAACGTAAATAAGGCATATGGCGAGAACTCGTGAACAAAATATTAGCAAAACAAGAATCAAGGTTGGGGGATTGTGGATTTAATCAAGACTGCGGGGATGGAGACACCGGTTGGTTTTTCCTTCGCCCGGATCACGATCCGTCATGCCGTACGGGGGAACACAGCGTAATGGGAGAGGAAATGGAAGGAAAACACAACCGAAGGTAGCCTCTAAATGGGACCATCTGCACCGGGGGATCAGGCCGGCCACTCGGCGTCTGACGGCCCGTAGATGCCAGGCGAAGCGCTGGGGATGTTTTGATCTTGCTGTACATATTTTTTTCTTCTGCTGAGCGGTTTCAGGTAAAATATAAGCGGACATATTTCAGCTCGGCCCGCGCGATAAGTGCGTGCTACACTGATTGGCTGGTTGCTTTATGTAATTTAATGCTGACAATATTGACCTGATGTGATTGCACAATTTCTCTCAAGATGCACTCTCCACTATAAATCACAGTTAAGATTGGAGATGTTTTGGGTTTTGCCGTACACTCATTTTGGGAATATTTTGTGTTTCTTTGTAAAGACCTATGAAAATCGTTCTATTTTGATAACTGCGGGACAATAGAATAGCTTCATGGTGACAGATTATATAAAGACTCCATCTTAATCACGAGCCTTGATTCACTTTTCAATTGAAAAGTAAAATTAGAATCCTTTCGGTTTGAGCAATGGACGTCGGTAAAGTAATTTCATAGTTTCTCTTCAACTTGTGAGGTATGTTGCAACACGATAAATCTCATGTTTTCGTTTTAAAAATATATATATATAATTCAGTCATAGATAGCAAAAGAGAAGTTTTAAAAAAATCGATTATCAAATCATGAATTGTGAAGTCGTGTGTTTCCAACATGCACAGTCTATATGTTAAAGAAATAAGACGCAATATTCTCGCGGGGGAAATTATGCCCCGGCATGATGCCGCATCCTCCAGATTCGTTACTAGATGATGATCGCCCCGGCTTGCAATCTTCCCCCCTTCTCTGTTCATATCCCTGCCTTTCTCATCTTGTCATATAATGGATCTTACGCCTGGCTGCGTCTTGACATTGAGATGGCAGACAAGGAGGATGGAGGGAGCGGAGAGGAGAGGAGCGAGTCTCCTTATATCATCGTCAACATCGTTCCCTGAGAATAGTTGCGTATCCCTGGCCCGCGGCACCTGATGCTCCCGCTCGCTGATAGCTATCACTATCGACGTCATGAGCCAATCACACGCTCGCACGTTCAGCTCCCACGCGTGAGATAATGCAAGGGTCACGAGGTACGGCAAACTTGTCGGTGATTGGCCGTGGCATTTTAGACTAAGTACGACATAAACTGGGCATGCTTTAAAATTTAATGTGCGCACTGTACTGGCGGATTGTGACAATGTATATTGCAATTTGTCCAGATATTTGGGCGATGGACTTTAAACAAATATTCCCTTGGTAGTTTTGAATCTTTTTAGCCCTACTATTTTGCAGAAATTTCTTCAAGCTATATTAATCTAAAACACGCCAGAAATTATCAAAGGAGCGGGAAAATGTTTTAGCTACAAGGGGTTTCAGTAAAATGGCGCAGAAACAACAGGTCTTTACGCAACAAATTCCGTCTTATTATGCATCAATGATTTCATGCTCCGATTACAAAGTGACGTCCAAAAAGTTTCATTCTATCGTTATTTTACGCAGATCCATTGTCCAAGTGGTTCCAGGAAAAAAGGAATATATTTGCAATTTTCGTTTGAAAATAGAGAAAAATATCACGTGTTGCCAACATTCGGAAGTTATAACAACCGGCATATTTGTTACAAAAGTTTTTTTAGACGATAGTATAATGCAAAAAATGGGTAGGTTAAGAATCGGATAAAGCGACTACTACCGCCTATAATAATATAGGCCTATAGTTGACAACTGTTGACAAGTAAGCTTTGACTGCCCCTTAAAACTGCAGTTTCGTCCTAAGGACCAATTTCACAGAGCTGCTAAGCAAATTTGCTTAGCACCAACAAGTCTTGCTTTTATAGTAAAGACAGTTCACCAACCAAAATTCCCAGTGAATTTCATGCTAAGCAAACAAAAACTGAATACCAGTCACAAACAACATACATCAAATGGAAAGTTGGTTGGTATAGTCCTGTGTTTACCGAGCAGAACTTTTCAAGCAAAACAAATGTGTTTAGCAGCTCCAGGAAATTAACCGCCGACAGTGGACAAAACCATGGAGGAAGTCTTGCATCGAACCCAGCACCCAGGTGGAGCTTCATAATTTCCCCAGCCATAAGTGTCCAATTGCTAGCCACTTTGCCTTCCATCCCAGCCGGTTCGAGGACCTAGGAGAGCAGCCAAGCAGCATCATCCGCCTCGTAGTTCCCGGCCACTAAACCAAGGACCCCTCTCAACGATTCTTATCTTTTTATCTTCCCCACACTGCACCGTCTCCAAAGACACTAGCAGGTAGGGGGGTGTAGAAATCTCCAGTTGTCTACGGTTCGCAGGAAGACTCGCGTGCACGATTAAATTCGACGGCATCTCCAGAACTGAACAACCGTGCACTAGGCTTTGAATGTCATTATTCAACAGGCCGATAATTCGGCGGAACATGTTCCCTCAAGTCCAGCTTAACCTCTCGAATAGCAATGGACGGATACAAATTGTGTGTGTACACGAGTAGTCACGAAGGCCAGGGTGAATGTACGCAGTACTTGTTTGACACTTATAATGACATTGATTTTTGCTGTCCCACGACATCACTTCCAGGGTGGATTTCAGTAAACAATGGCTTTGCAACTTCCTCAGATCAAGCTCATGTGTTTTAATGTTGCTTGCTAACTTTCGGGAACTGAGAAAAAAAACTGCCACAATTCGCGCAATGTGCACAATACCCAGTGTGTTTGTACTGTCAAATGCCAATGTTTGTTCTAAAATGGCGTAGGGCCTAATCATTATTACAGCATGGTGTAGATAAAAGCTCAATTGCCAGAATCTTGTACTCATGATGTGCGGGTTCAGTAATGGATATCAACTACATGAGATGGTCTGCTGATGAATACTCTCTACGACCCTAAGTCTTAAAGCTTCCCAATTAATGTCCAAATTTTCACTTATATTTTTCTACAGACGTTTTCCCCTCTGCACTTCTTCCTCTGTCTCCCGAAATGGAGGTTGCGATAATGAGAGTTGGCTTGCCTGATTAGAATCAATATTTCCCCCTGCGTTGTCTCGCATCGTCATGTCGCCCAGCCGGCTGAATTTTATAGGCTTTTGGCCCGTTTCTGACGTTTTAAGTGGCCACAAGCAAGCCAGGGAAATTGAGGCAAATTGAACGACATTACTGTGGTACATTTGTGTGTTTTGTATCAGTTTACGGTCTGTGTTCACAGCCACGGCAAGGCTGGCTGCATTCTGCAACTTGAATGACTGTCTCATGTCTGTTCTGGACACTTTTGACATTGTTCTTGTCTCCCTGCTAACTCACATTGTGCCTCTTGCAACTGTAAAACATTTTATGCCAAGGGGTGCCATTGAGCACTTAATATAGAACCCTTGAGCAAATTCACACAATCAGGCTCCATAGTGCCGTCAATAATGAAAATTAATTGATACATTGATTATTGATTAAGTAATTAAATTGCTGGTTTATAATCAATCGATGTTGAATTGACTGGTTGGTCGATCAATAATTTGAACAATTAGTTGGATTATCGATACGATTAATGATCAAATTATTGATTGATTTATTTGTTGATCGATCGAATGACTGATTGATCAATCACTGGATTGGCAATTTGTTTTGCGAATCAATTGATTCAATAATTGACTGATTGATCGGTCGATTAATCTGATCTTTTTGACTGGGGATTCAAGCAGCAGTCCTTAAATATAATTTGAGGCTTTGCGATAGCACAGTGTGGTAATTTCACTAGACCAATTGCAGAATTATTCTCAGACACAACCCGACTCCGACGTTTCGATCAGAGTGGTCGGACTTCTTCGAAAGTTAGATTTTGCGGCACCTTTCCACACAGAATCCCTGTGCTTGTTCTTTACCAACAGTCGATACATATGGCGAAATGGCATCCATGTTTACTTTCTTTTTTATCCATGGGTGGGTCCTTGACAGATCCTGTTCGTAAGAAATATTTTCTACATCATGTACGACAAATGATGTGCAATTCACGATAGAGTCTCTCTTAGCTTAGCAACCACTTGTTTTTCAGATTGCCAAACCCTCTGGGAAAAACACCTGTTTCTTGCAGTGAAACTCATCACTTGCGTTGACGTGTACATTACCATATTCCACGAATGATAATGTGAGAGCATGCTAGAATGGGACGTCGTTGCAAGCACGAGTTGGTTTGACAAATTGCCGGAGCGACGTCGACCGATTGAAGGACCCACTTTCAAGCTAAATTTCCTAGGCAATTTTTTCTCTTCTGTTGACACTGAGCGCGGCAAGCTCGAAGACGAAGTCCACCCTTTCAAGATGAATTGTCTGGCGTTCCGCCACAAACCTTTTAGTGTTACAATTATTCCGCGACCATCAGAATCGTATTAGGGTAGACACTCGGCCCAAAATGTGGTGTTGTATACAGCAGCCGTATTGTCTTTTTGGTGAAAAAAAGGTTGCCATTTGCGCAGTTTCAAAGCTACAGGTTTGCAAAGTATTTCTCTACAATATATTTGATTAAACAAATTATAATTCTTTCCATCTTGAGTCGATATGTATAAGAGGTAACAGTGTTCGGCATTCTTCAGTTTCCAGGGGGGGGGGAGTAGCAGGGTCACATTTTTTCTGACTTATAAAAGAGAAAATACAATCGACTTAACCTTATCCCACAATTACACTACGTCGAATCATGTGTTAATACATATCAACCCATATTTTATGGTCCGCCATCTTAAAACACGGATTGCTCACACTCTACACAGATCCATAGGGGATGCATTAGGGCGTCCCTTTTTATTTACATGTAGGGCCTATATGGTTCTCATTTCCAACCGACCCTATTTTTGCCTCCCGACCGAAGAAAAACAAAACCACCTTATTTTATGCTGCCGACCCTGTCTGGAATTTCCTACCAAGAAAACAAAATAGAAAAAGTGATAATCTTAAAATGTCCGGGGCAAATTCCGCAAAATATAATGTCCTTGGTAACGTACCTATTAGTACTTGTGTGAAGCGCCCAGTTTTAAATATAACCCTTTTATATATCATGTTCTCTTTGTGCAACATGTACAGAAAACAGTGTAGGCCTAATAGGCTAATTAGTGCACACTGCAATAGGAACAACTTATATTCAACTTATTCCTCAAAGCGCTATATTTTTCGTCAACGTGCAGCTGAGGTAAGAAATAAAATATTAACGACTGTTTCGTTTTAAATAAAGAAGTAGAAAACCAAAGTAGGGTACGGAATCCAAAACCTCCAAACCTCCCACCTCTCAAAGCGCGCAAATTTGTTGCATGTTCACAATTATAGATTGGAAATCGGGTGAATTAAAGCAACTCGAATCATCTATTGCGTAATTATGTGCACACGGCGCGGCGGCGTCCGCGGTAAAAAAATTTTTTTTTCGACCGACCGACCCTCCCCCAAGGCCAGAGAAATAAAAAGGGACGCTCTTTATACCTTAAACCATCACATCTTTAACCAACGGTGCACACCTTAAACTATGGGGTACATCACCTTAGACCGTAGGGTGCACGCTTTAAACCATGGGGTACACACCTTAAACCATGGGGTGCATCACCTTGAACCATCACCCCTTAAACCACATGGTGCACACCTTAACCATGAGATGTTTCACCTTAAACCATCACAACTTAAGCCACGTGTGCATAAAACATAAAACAGGGTGCACACCTTAGACCATGGGATACATCACATTAAACCACTACACCTTAAACCACAATTAGGTGCACATCTTAAACCATGGAGTGCACACCTTAACCCATGGGATGCATCACCGTAAACCATCACACCTCAAACCATATAGATTGCACACCTTAAACCATGTTACACACCTTAAACCACGAGGTGCATCACCTTAAACCATCACACCTTAGGCCACAGGGTGCCCACCTTAAACCATAGGGTACACCACCTTAAACCATGGGGTGCATCACCTTAAACCATGGGGTGCATCACCTTAAACCATGTCGTACAAATCATTTAGGTGCATAAACATCAAAGCAAGTATTTCGTAAACAATCTACAACCAGGAAATGTCAACTCATTAAACCATTTGGTAACCCATACATCATCTCAAACCACACAGTGCATATAACATCTCACCAGGGCTAACATCACGCGACAAATGTGGGTGCTTCATAATTTAACGTGGCCAACTTCAGCTCTAAACCATTAATTGGTCATCGATCATAACAGTTCCTCGCACGTATGCAGACATCCACACTCAAACGACTTCACTTGCCTTATGTACAAAAACAAGAAGAACACGAACTCTGTGGTGACTCGTGCACTGCTAGTCCAATAAGTCAGTTCGGTAACTCGATGAAGTATTCCACGTCAAAGGTTATTCGGGATAAAACTGCTGACGTAATTTCACGCGATGTTACAGGTACGCCCATTCTGATTAAATTTAACACGTGCGCGTTGTGCGACCACCTTGCGCGTTCATACGCGCGCATCACTTATCCCGAATGACCCCTTATTGTGCACATGCGCAGTTGAAATACCGAACTTATTGCAAAGTTTGGTATTTACGTTGGGTACCGATGAGCAATGCAATCCTTATATTAAAAAACAACCACTTTTCAATATATCAGTGATTAAACTACAGGATGATTTCGGTGAGGTTTTCCAATGTATTGACGCTTTTCATGTGACGTCACCAATCCATATTGGACCACTAAGGGCCTGTTTGTTTCACACAGATCCGGATCGCGATCAGTAATCTAACCGCTGGTTCGCTCCATCCGTTACGCGAGATTTTGCGTGTGAACCAACGCAATGGATCACTGATCGCGATCCGGATCTGTGTGAAACAAACAGGCCCCATAATAGTGTAGTGATGGTAATGAATTGCTTATTCAAATAAACGAGTGAAGAGAGTCCAGGATAGCTGCTTTAAAGCTGCAATGTTCGCGCTCTGACTGACAATTTTTTCAATTCAATGAATTTCCTTCTGCAAACGAATAATGAAAAACAACTATTTTTGAACGAAAAAGAAAAAAACGCTCTGCAATCTATTCTGGGACTCAACGTTATACGAAATGATTGCCCTAAACATTAATACTCAAGAATATGAGCGTCCCGCTCCTTATATTGCAAAAAATGAAACCTGTAACTGTGTTACTTATCTTCAGTCGATTTTTTGTGTGTGGAATGTCGCATTGGAAAGTTCATAACTTGTCTCATGCTAACAAATTAGCAATTAAATTTGAAAATGTATTTTTGCCACGCCTGAAATAGCGTCTTTAACCTACCCCATACTATATACATGTGCCATAATTACTCATAGACGGCCCGCACGAAGTGGTATTGTTTGCATATAGCCTAGTGCTGTCTGGTCACGATATGAAAACAGGGTTCTACAGGCCTACACGCTATACTGCAACATTTTCATGTACATGTACTTATTTTCTTTTTTGAAATCTGCCTATTTATGTCAACCCGGCCTGACCCGCGCCAAATACTCCCTTTGTGTGCAACCAATTCTCCTGGATTGAACATATTAAGCCTCTGATATATAATTTGGATATAACCACGCGAAGCTTGCCCGAGTTCTAATTTCGCGGGCTTTCCCCAAGGACGCAGTTTTTATCGACGCTTTGCCGGGTTCGCAGGCGATCTGAAGCCGTTTACCGTTCACCGGTGCCGAAAGCCAACCGTTTCCACCGCCAAAGAGCTCGGGCTGGTATGCATGATCAAGCCGGTACATCCCAACTTGCCATTTACATAAATTTCCACGTTCCAACAGTTCTGGTTTAATTCGGGTCTTCGCCCCCTTTGAGATGACTAACTATGACAGAAATCGATCCGCCGGTAACCATTTTCGGAGATATTTACATGTGCAAATCGCTGGAGAAATTTGGTTAGGTCTAATTTGGGCGAGATGCGATCGTTTGACCGATGCCGCCCCAGTGCCACAAGTGACCATAAAGGACGTGACCGTATGGAATACGTGACTAGGAACACACGCTCGATTGCTTCGGTAAAAGGGGGAGGGGGTTTACAGTGGTTGTAGCAGCAATCATGCAGCAAACATAGTCCTGCTAACTAGGTCACGTGTGTTTAGAGTGTGACTTTATGCTCGATTTTTGTAAACTTATTAAAAAACGACACTTTCACGTAAGGTTAATCAACATTAAACGTTGAAACTAATAGTGGATGTTATGGTGGGGGAAGGGAGATAGGCAGCGTTTACAGTCCCACCAGTAGTTCGTCTATCCCTCCTCCCCAAAATGCCTTTCAAATTACTGTTACAGTACATTACAGTATTCTTTACGGTACTGACGTCATCAGGCTTACATTGTTAGCAGCATATAGCCCCCCCTTTTTACTTCTCAGTGCAAAATTCAACCTCAAATGCCCCGTATCATTTCTGTGGAGGTAGGAGCCTCGATGTAGGATGAGGGGCAAAAAAAGTCTCTCAACAAATCATTGAGTCGAAAAATCCTCTTACTGAAGACAGCTGAGGTTAGTATACAATGGCCTGTGTGGGATGAAACAAGTGAAGACAAATCCTATTTTGAAAGGCCTATCCAGTACTACCGATTACCACTGTAGTGATGCCCCTAATTGTATACAATCCAGGAGTCCAAACAAAATATAGGGACGCCGGGGATATCCGGTTGAATCTACTACATACAGCAGAATGCCTGATTGTTGTACTCAAGTCAATCATAAGTCAATCACAAGTCAAATCACTCATCAGTCACAAATCAGCTCTCAAGCTGTGGGGGATCAAGATCAGGGGCGGATCCAGGATTATTTGCAGGGGCGGGGGGGGGGGGAGTGGTGGGATCTGAATTTTACAAGTGGGGGGGGGGGGGGGGGGTTATCAACGTTGGTGGCGCCATTTAACCTCTCTGTTTTGTTCTTACCCGTACACGCAAAATAAGACCTTTACAGGATTTTGCTTTTCTTTCCTGGTTTGCTACGGTACTTTAGGCGTAGGCCCTTACAAGCCAAAAAAAGGAGGGGGTTTCAACCCCCCCCCCCCCTCTGGATCCGCCCCTGGGGATGAACGACGACAAAGGAATGCTTTTGTCACCGTTCATTTAAATAGCTTGTGACTTGTCTTGAGACATGACTTGCAATGTGACTTATGATTGACAATTGATTGACTTGTGATGACTTGATTACCACTCTGTTTTATCATGGAGGTTCCTACCTCCATGGTTTTATATACATTTGTAGATAAGAAAATAATTGTGATATGATATATGCACTGCCTTACCGGATTAAAAATCAACGACAAAAGATAGAAAAGCGCCACTGATGTCACTTTAAACATATACGTTTCACGTGCCGTCGAGTTGAATGTGTACCTACCCCCTATGGCAGTAATCATTCAATTTTTGGCCAAATAAATGCAAGTAATTTGCAAGGTGAAAACAATCCCTCGCGTAAGTTTCTCCCTCTTCCCCCTACACCTGTACTCGCACAGCAGCGGTGCACAAATTGCCGTTGTAGGCAACTGTCTGCCACTCCAAATCTAAGTCAATGGAGCGTGCAGATATCAAGTTTAGTATTGGAAAAAGCAGAACGAATGCAGTTGCGGGTGACGACGTGATGTGTGTGCCCTGTCTCAGTACGGGAGTTGCTTTATTTAAAAATGCTGTCAAGTGAGTTTTCTAAATTTTGTTTTCACGTTGAAATTGGTTTCCTTTCATTTTGAAATAATCTTCGACCTAACCCTACCAGACGCACCAAACCTAAAGGTGTAAAATCATTGGCAGAGCCGACAAAACAGTTGCAGACAGAGTTCATACTTTGTGTTAAACCTGATGCATGACGCAGAATTAAAATCACATTATTTACATGTCGCATGGTCACAAAATAAAAAAAATATTTTTACGTCTGAACATAAACCAAGTTACCTTCAAATTATACACCTTGATGCATGTTACATAGGCCAATTCAAACAATAGACACTCTAGCGGAGTTGAAGATTCCCGCCACCCGTAACGAGCTGGCTTCGGGCAGTGTAAGGTAATTATAATAATTGTCCTAAATTTTATTTGAGTACACACATTCGCCAACTTTATTTACTGATTAATCCTAATGCACTAAATAAACTCAATGCCATCCTTAGCGATGTCATGTTGAAGTTTGGCTTTAAAATGGACACCCCCCCAAAAAAATGAACACTTCATTATTGTGATAATTAAAAACTATTCATGAAAAAACACTCCAGAAAGTATGTCAAGTTGACAACACTCGAATCCTTCAGTTATTAATAAACAGAGCCGTATGTTGCTGCTGGCTATAATTAGATCACTGCCCACTAGTCTATAGCTGCAACTCTAGTGATTATAAGTGTTTCAAAGCCGTCGAAAACAATTAATTAGAAGAAAACAAAAATCTTTTTTTTCCAGAAAGTACACTGACTTTTTGAGAGAATCAGGTCACCGTATGCTGGCTTGTAATATCGACTTGCCTTGGTTTAATAGCAAAGTTTCAGTGTGTGTCAAAACAGTTTCGTGACTTATTCAGTAAACCTAAAATATAGGTTAGTTTTTTTACAATAAGTTATGAGCCTGATTGAATTTTCTGCCCCAAAATAAAATAATTAGTCCGAGGACTCCTTGCTTTGTATTTTTTTCAGTCATTCACCATCTTGTTAAAAGTTTGGTAATTGTTAATTTTGTTCTTCATTGAGTATAGGCCTACGCCTCTTTCCAAACATTCAATAATGTTCTTCTTGATTCATATCCTAGTGAATACAGAGGAATATTATTTCACAAGTCGTTGAATTGTCTCTTCGTAGGTTAAAAGGAAGAAGAGATTTTTAAAAATGTGAAGCCTGTTTTTCTTGACCAGAACGGCGCCATAGGTTGAGAGGGATGGGGAGGGAGGGTTGTTATGACAACGGGCCCAGCAAAATGAACCAACATGAACATTTCACCGATTGCTGCACATAAACCATTAAATAAGGCATTAGCGTTAGCATCTTGATCTTAGAAACGCGCCCTCATTTCAATCTTCATATATCCACCAACAATCATCTGGCAACACAAATAGAAAGGTTTTATTTTCATTCATTTCTCGAAACCTGATACATGACGCAAAAAACACATTATTTTCATGTCGCATGGCCACTTATTTTAATTGTTTTTTTACGTCTAAACATAAACCAAGTTACCATAAAAATATACACCTTGATACATGTTACATAGGCCAATTCAAACAGCAGATATTCTAGCGGTGGCGAAGATTCCCGCCACCCGTAACGAGCTGGCTTCGGGCCGGAGCAACTCAAGCATGTGGCGGAATCGTTTTGGCATTTCGGGATCTCGTTAATATCTACATTTGTTGCTTCGAGCGAGCGGGGAAAACGCTAGGGTTAACACAATAAAAAGACCCGTGATATCAGGAACTGGAAATCCTCAACAGTTGACAGCTCGTGCGGGAGTGTCGTCAAACAGCCGTCGTAAAACAGCCGTCGATTTCTACACCGTGAGATGACATCACCGTATGGGCGCTGTTTAATTGACCTATCGCCGTTTACGAGTTAACCACGCCCCTTAGACAACCCTATGGGGATTTTGTGTGGTATGTTTTGTTTGTCTCAGATTTTGCGCGTTCCGCGTCGATTTATAATTCATATGATTGGACAGTATTTCACAAGCTGCGTTGCGCGATTCTACCGCGATAGGTCAATTAATAACTGACCCTATACTAAAAAATATACCTTTTTCTCGTGTTGTCATGGACCAATGAAGCGCTTGTTCAAGTAAACCATTAAAGCTTTCCGCGTACGCGCACGTGGTTTAACCACTCTATACGATACATGTAATCACTGGATGGCGGGCCACGCGTGGTGGTATTGTTTAAAGGGACACATTGCTTTGGATTTTGCGATTTGGGCTATAAAACTGAAATGGATATGGTTGGGAAGCTTTTTTAAAGTAGAATATAAAGATTCACCTAACTATCCCTTCAAATTGCGTGGTTTTTGTTTAATTTCGTGACAAATAACGGTCCGCCATTTTGTAGAACCAAATTTTTTACTCCACAAAATGGCGGACCGTGTTCACCAGTCGTATTTCCAGTCGCATCTGGTTGAAGTACGCTCTGTTGATCCATTTTTATGTACTGTGGCACGGCGCGCAGCACTGGCGATATGTGTCGCGAGGTAGAGAATTGTACCTGGCGATCATCTGATAGGTTCACAAGGCCACTGGCTGCGGCGCCAGCCTAAAGACTCGTACAGCGTATTTTGCGCATTATTTAGACGGTGGTATTTAGTACTGGAAATAAGTCTATGTTTCGCGGGTCAGATGTCAGGGGTAAGCGGCCAATTTTTGGTTTTGTAATCACTACTCACTAATTACAACACATTAGGCCTATACGTGTTTTTTGCATGAACAACTCTTATAAAAGATAAGGAACATTTCCAAACAGCAATATTTCATGACATTTGAAGGCAATGTGTCCCTTTAAATCTGGTAACGTGGGTAGAAAGGTCCACAGCCAGTTGTGTTTCTGTTATATCCATGGTAACTAAATTTCGATGTGATGATGTTATTGGTGCGACTGGAAGTGTAAGTGGGCATGTACTGTATAGGCGTGACAACACGTAAAGATAATTCATTTTCACATTAGGCTTATCATCTACGCTATTCTGCTCTAGTTGTTTGGAAATATTGTAATTGGGATTACAATAGCCCTTAGTACAAATGATGTCACACTGTGTGTAAGACGTTTGCCAAGAGGGAACGTGCGGAAAGATTTCCACGTCTTTTCTGACATGTACATTGTACCGTATAGGTGCTCATTTTGAGGATTATTTTACATCATATTAGGGCCTAAGAGCAGTCTTGATATTTTTGTGTTTGTCAGAAAACAGGCAGAAATCGACATGATCTCAACTCGTATGTACTGAAATGCCTGCCGTGATACAGCAGTGCGCTGTTCCATCCCCCACCTGTAGCTGTCTGCACGGATGCAACGAGGTATAGGCCTACGGTGTGACGTCATTGCGTCTCAGGTCTGTGACAAACATTGACGTGCACTTTTTGTAGAAACCTTTTTTTCTCTGATATGAAAATACAGATTGTAAAATGTATATCGATATAAATATAAATGAAATATTTTTAAAGTGAACAAAGAAACTGGCAGGAGCGGGATTCGAACCCGTGACCTCCGGGTTACCGTACCCGGAGGTCGTAGGTTCGAATCCCGCTCTTGCCAGTTCCTTTGTTCACTTTGAAACTGTATTCAAATTTACCTAGTCAGTTTCCCTTGTGGATTGTTTGACCAAATATAAATGAAAGACACTGACAATTTGGGAGACCGCCAACATAGAGCAAGTCTAGCTAGAGCGCCGGTACGGTATTCCGGACGTTGCAGGTTCAAATCCCGCTCCTGCAGGTTTCTTTGTTCACTTCGACAAAGAAAGACTGATTTATTTGTGTGTTTACCACGGTGACCCCTCCCCCCCCCCCCCCCCCCCAAAAAAAAAGTAAATGGACAGCACTCTTAAACGGTCAAAATATGAACCAGAATTATGATCTACATGTGCGCTTGTGGCAACTCCAAACGTACAGCTCTGTACTTCAATTACCTACAGATCTTCATTTTAATACTAAGACAGCCTGACTAAATCCCCCGAGTTAAAAAAAAAAGGTTATGGTTCAACAAGTGCTGTGGCTCAGTATACATCCTCCCATAATCCCATAATCCGAGGACCTAGTCGAGTGAATCGTGTATATATGTAGACTCGCTGGACATCAGACCAATGAGACACGGGACCTCCCAACCAGTTTTCCTGTTGTCTCGGCTGGTTCGCGGGCTAGCCTAGCCGGGGCTGGCACGCACGATTGGCCGGCACCCCGCGTTATCGTTTTACGCTTGATGTCGCATCGGAGCCGCTTTCTCGTAATTGCGCCCCGTTCAAATCTGTTACTTCCACGCGGCTGGCACGAAGAGTTTCATTCCACATTAATGGGCCATCTGTCCCCGGTATGATCGCTTCGAGCGCGAAGAAGCAATACCATTTTACTTTATCGTCCATCTAAGTAGCAATTTAGACGCGCTCGGTGAGCTTGCTGAAAATCGTCTTCTTCTTCTTGGGCGTAGGCCTAAGCGATAGAGCTTGCTCGGGAGGTAAAAACACACCCTCCCCCTAAAAAAAACACCTCTGGTATTTCAGCTGTCAAATTATTATAGCATACACTCAAATAACGGCGTGGTTGAAAATAACCAATATATTGGTAGGAGTGTCCAGTCACTAACAGTCAGATTGCTTGGACACATATCGTCTTGGTTATTTCGACCCATGTATTGGTTTTAACCAACTCGTCTTAAGATTGTACTATGAGTATTGGTTGAGGTCGATCCATATTTATTTTACGAGTTTTATGATCCCAAAAGGAAGCTTGAGAAATACAAGTTGTGTAAAAAAAATAACTCAACGTTTTTCATTATGTTGTCCATATATTCTGAGTATGTTATTTTTGGAGTACGGTATGGATGCCTAATTTGAATAGCTTTCTTGCAGTAGAAAAATCTGAATCGCTAAGACGTTTTTGGAAAGACTTTTGCAAGTATGCAGGACTGAGGTGCACATTGTCGGGTGCCGTGGCCGTGTGGTATAGTGTACTGGACTGCAGATCTCAGTGATACTACTGATTGTGGGTTCAAAGCCAGCCAGGAGGGGTCATGGTGCTTGTGTCTTTGAGCAAGACACTTTATCACAAATTGATTCTCTCCACCCACGAGTATTGGGTACCTGTGAGGGCAGTGGTGGTTATGTGTTTGATTAGCCCATGTGTGCTTAACTTGCAGCCGGTGTCATATGAATATCCGACTCCCATGAATACCCGACTCCTCTTCCCTATTATTGGTTAAACCCTCTCACGTGACCGGCCAATTTTCCAATAATCGATTCATCGATCACTTAAGGCATGTGCAATACTACAATATTTCATGGTGACAAAATTTCACGCTACACCGGGACTGTATAATTATATACTCCCCAGGGAGCTAAGAAGGTTTCAGGATTGATTAATGGCCTGACGAGCATGGGTAATAATGTAGCGCCTTAAATTATTATTATTTATACAGCAACAACACTCTTAAACATGTTCGATTCTCTGCGCAAGCGGTAGTCTAACTCAAATCCTGATGGACTTGAGATGCTAAAAACCAGGAGTTCATCATCACGCTGACTTGAATCATCTGGAATACATCCAATACCAGATTCTACTTCCCTCTTTTGCAAATTGATGATGTAATTTAAAAATAATCCTGGTATGGCAAATCTGACCCTTCAAACAGGTCGGTAAGGGGTTGTGCCGTTTTCACCCATGGCATTGTCTTAAGGGAGACGGTCAGAAGTTATACAATCATTTACCTGAAGTCTTCTTTGTTGTATGCTTGCCGTGAGCACGAAAAACATTTTTATCTGATTTCCCAAAGAGTGCTCTTATTACTATTTTTAGGAAAAAAATGAATCCTAAATGGACCCATGGAAAAATGACGTTACATTATTTACCCCGTTGCAATCGACGGATAGAAATGAACGTATTAAAGGTGTACCGATGGATTGCCTATGTAAAAGAGAGCCAAATACAAAAAAATTACCAACTAATATTCCGGATTTCTATGGAGCTGGTTACAGCAATAGCTTGTACGAGAAATTTGCTCATTTAGACGCTCGCCCATCGGTTGACCAATCAGTGGCCGGATCGGTTGAACCAGAGACACTTTTTGTTTAATTGGCCAGTTAATCACACATCAGAAGTTTTCTGTCTAAACAAAGTACCATTCATTAATCCAAACTTGACGCTGTGAATTAATTTAGGACTAGTTGTGCTTACTTTCTTTAATACCGTTGCCATGGTAAATCGTATTACTAATTCTCCGTGAGTGGATAATTGTTGGTCTATCTCGCTGAAAATATCCAACACTAGTGCTTCGTATAGAGGAAAAGCTAAAACAGAAATAATAACGTTGTATAAAGAAATCATTCTCGAATCTAGCAACACTGATGGAGCAGTGTCAACCAAGCAACACAATGATTTATTTAAGGGTCTTTGTAATCAGATTCTAGACAACTCGTAGAACGAAGAGGGAACAAAACTAGAGCTAGAAATACAGTACACATACTGCATACCCTCATAAAATGACTTGAGAGGAAAGGCAGAGAAAAAATCAGCTCACTGTATGTATAAACATTGGGAGGTAAAACACAATCCGGATTCTGGAGTGGGCTCGCTGGGATTATATGAACGGTCGGAGCCCACTCCAAGCGTCATTACACGCTCGTTGCGAGTACCGCCAGGCTAAACACCGGTAACGGAGAATCTGTTTTTCGCCGATTGCCCGCCGGGGCTCCGGTGCCGAATGACCGGGTATGGTTTCACTTGCTGCTTCCGTGGCGCGGGAAAACGCGCGGGGGAAAAACTTGTGGATGTGGTTCTACGTGTTACGGAGCCTTGACGGCGGGGCAATGCAACACTAATTCTGTGCAATTCAAGTGACTATAGGTGGCTTAGTGTTGCGTGAACTGAGGTGAGCTATTACATTGGTGATGAGTGTGCGCCATCTAATTTGCAAGAAGACCGTTGAACCCGCGCACTATATCACACGCCGACATAATACCAAGGGGTCATCGACAGCAGGGGTAGGGAAGAGAACACGGCATAATGTCACACTTTGTGAACTGAGTAAGAGAAAACTGCTGACGCGTTTTGATATGTTTCCAAGAAGTAGGAGAATTGGCTTATCGACGATGAAACAATGTTAAGATAAACTATACTCTTTTACACAATTCCTTTGTTTTTGGAATTTTCCGGCCGCAAAATCTTCCGATCGCCAACAATTTTCCGAAAATATCAAAATATGTCCAGATACACAAGGAAGTACCGGTGCTTTTCTTTTTTTAAGTTAGATGTAGGCCTAATTGTCTTTAAACTAGATTATTGGTGTCAGGATATAGCCTTCGTTGCAAGCAGGAGACGATTGCTTGGACCACACGTTACCAAATTCCAAGTCATATGATGTCTTAACTTTTTTTTAATGAATAATTTGTCACCATGGATATAATAACCTATACACGCAAGCTTTCATACGCTCCGTGATCAGCTACCAAACATTCCGCCAGTGGCATTTACCTGGTATACAAATTAAGGTGCAATTACGTAGGAATTAACTCATTTGTCTGATAAATAAGCACATGTATTTCGTCAGTACGTGGTTTCATTAGATACACTGCGGATTAATGTTCCTCAATACATTGCTCGCACGTGATGGAAAGCTTAATACTTAAGCACATTCCATTTACTTCTAAACTCTCACGCCATTCAATAATCATTTACTGCAGATACATGTTGTGCTGTGTGAGAGCAGAAGTTTGCGGAATGGTATACCTTTTCAATTTGAAGATACCGATATACATGAAGGCTATGGCTACGCGTAATGGTACGCATCGTGGGCGTTACATTAAGGAAACCCTGAATGTGTAGCATTCTGCCTTTAATAAAAGAAACACCTTTTTCAAGATGGCTTCATAGGACTTCATAGGACGTACTCCCCTTTTGTGTCTCGTGCTAGACACAAAAGGGAGTTCGTCTTATGACGTCGTTTTGTTTGCTGCCCGCAGCGACGACTTTTAGACAAAATTAATGTCCACAGCGGGCTAGAGAGGACTTGTAGCTCTCAAAAGTCACTTTTTGTTATTTCATGGCAGAAATAATTCGCTGTTTTATTTTACAATACGCAATCTACGTAACAACATGACGCAGACTTCTCTCAGCAATCAACATCATCTTTAATAGCTACACTGCGATTTTCCCAAGGAAACAATTACACACTGTAAAATCTATGTTGTTAGAATGCCGTACACCGACGGTGTAAAATTTCTGCCAATTCTTTGGTGTTGATTTGGGGCAAGGATTTCGGTGTTCAGTAACTCCAGTCCTGGAAAGGTTAACACCAAACCAAACATTTCTGAGTAAACCTTGTTGTCATTTGCGTCTAATTCCTTGGTGTTTAATTGTAGAGTTTAACACCGACCCCCCCCCCCCCCCCCCAAATAAATTTAAAAAATACAAATTTTTAATTTGTGTTTAATTTTAGCACCGAAATATTGTCATTTAATTCCAGTGTGGTATGCATTTCCCAACATCTAAATTTGGAATAACAATATAACGCCGATTTTAGTGTTTATGTTGGACGTCATCCAGTTGTTCATGTAGATGCTTGCGTTGTTTGAACGCCAATCCAAACACCCAAAAGATAGAAATATATTTGGTTGAACAAATTCTGTCGGTGCTTTTGATAGGCCAATGTTATTAACCATGCCCAGCCCAATGATAAAAAAACACAATCCGCTCAGTATTTACATCATGAATTAATCAGTTTCTCTCCCCCTCTCTCTCTAATTCCGGCCAAAGAGGCGCCTCATTAATGCGAAGTCATGTTTTAACTTGTGGCGATCAACAAATAATTCCAGTCAGTGTAGGCCTATAGACCGTCAGTATACTCAGTCTAAGGACAGACAAAGCATGACAACATGTACACAACAAATTGATTTCTGTCTTCATACTTGCACAAGGCGGTAAGTAACAGGTCCTTTGGGATTGCTGTGTTTGTCCAGAAACACTGTTCTAATCGCTTGTGTCCTTCATGCACTCAGCGCGTGCAAAATTCAATCAGCTCTATTGCGAAAACAATCGCGCAAGATATTAAACTGCACAGTTGGAAATGCTTGCAGAATCTCGCGCTAAATCTCTCAACAAACCCGACATTATCGTCAAAAACACCTTTTCATTATGATCAACATGGCCTCCCCTTCGTGAAAGCGTAGCATAGGCCTATATTTGGACGCTAGTTTACGGATAACCATACATACAGTTGATACCTATGTTTTTTCGAAGGGGTCTTGAAGAAACAAGAATCAAATATATCGCAGAGGGGATTTTAGATTAAGCAATCAACACGTCCAGTCACACTTTATATAATATATCCTAACAGCAACGAATAATTTGTCCAGATCTCTTTTAATCGATTCTTCACAAGTCATCTTTATCCGTAAATTAGCTTTTAATTTAAAAAAGTCAGCAATCATAATGGATGAAGGGAGCCAGGAAATTGGCGTTCTTACGTTTATTGCTTTCAGTTTTCCTGCGATGCCGAGACAATATTTACCTTAAATTATAGGAATACAAAAATCAATGCCTTTGCACTTCTTAAATCATGAAAATGTTGAATGAATATCAATATTAAGAAAGGGAAAATAGAAGAGGAATATTAATTCCTACCACTTGTATCATTCTTTTTTCTTTTGGTAGCTCCGTGCCTCTAGTGTTTTTTTAGTGGATTACACTTTAGGTGTTGGCAACATTTAAGTGAAGGTTAGATTTTTAGGCGATATCAGAGATCCGAGAAGGCGGGGCGGGACGGGGCCCTTCTATCTAAAATTACATTATTGCATGTTATCCATCTATGGCTTGTCCCAAAACATAATTTGAAAGGCATAATTCAAACCTCTCATTGTTTTGAAACGCAGTGCCATGTCACCTAATTTTTTATTTTCACTCTTAGACAACTTTACATCAGCAGTACCATGGCAACTCACTATGACGATCGTTTGAAACGCAGTCCGCGTTATTATGAGTTATCTCTCGTCAAATTTCCAATCGCTCGTTGTCAACTTCTTGATGGAGAACGGTCCCGCCGCTGCGGCATTTGTTGCTTGCTGGCGACAAGAGGTGACATTACCTATCGGTCGCAGTCGTAAATCGCAACATGAAAGTAACACGACAGGTGTTGTGGTAATTAATTCGTCAAAAAGCGGATCCCAATAAAAATGCCACTTGCCATTGTGGAGATGGACTTGGGGCAGATAATAATAAAAACTGATGACACTTAATCATAAAATGAAGTGAAGCTTCATTGATCGAGATGACCTTCAAGAGGACCTAATGGCATGTACAACATTTTCTGATATCCGCTGTTTGAACATATTACCTGTTTTCTCCTTTTTTATATTAAAAATATTCAGCTTTACCGATACGGGGCAAATTCTAATAGAGCTGTTAAACCATGGAAACACACACCTTTGCTGAGCATCGATGATAGCAAAAACAGGTTATCAGCCATAATGTTCTGTGGTGTGCATCCTTGTGTTGATTCTCGGTTACGTTTTTGCTTTTAGTAAGCAAAATTGCCGAGCAATGTTTTCTGCTTAGCAACCTCATGGTTTTGAAGAAAATCTCAGTTGTTTGTAGCTAGCGGTATTACTAGCGGTAGCTAGCGGTATTTGTGGGTAAATTCCCACAAAACCAATATTAAAGTCCGTGTAGAATGAGCAGGTTTAGCGCCGAGGGAATATTTGCGGGACTACGGTACAGCTGAGCACAGCTTATAAGATGAGCTTCAGTGTGTGTGGCTTCAGTTTTATGGAAGTTATTATTTTCTGACTGGGCTGAGCTGGTAAATAGCAATTGCGAAAGACAAATAGCCATTACAAATTTACAACATGACCTGCTGATAAGTAACCATAATTTGCCAAAATTTGACCTCAAATTTCCCACCAATCTATAATTCACGTGGCTATTGGGTGAAGACAAATTGTAGGGTCCGAGGCTCGACTAGTCAGTGTTTGGTACCAAGACGTCCACATAAAGAAGTAATAGAAAGTAACCGAATTCCTGAAACTTGTATTATTTTGTACAGGGACGGGATCTCAAAGAAGGTCAAGGACCTTAATAATGTGAGCGGTGGTACACATAGCCATGTACTTACATATTTAAAGCAAGCTAGCCAGCAATACGTACTTGCAAATGCGAAAACCTGTGATTTGAATCAATAAAACAGACTTTAGTGGCTGTAACGTTCTTCTTGAAGTAGGCATATTACAAAAATATGGCCATAAATACATCTGGACCTGAATCCTGCAAGTTTCACGCGCCGTTGTCTTTTGTTCTTGCCTACATACTCTCAATATCTCTCTCGTCATCTTCCGCACCCAAGCTGTCCCGCGGCCATCAGAGAAATCTTCAACAGGCAACCGAGGCAAGCAGTCACAGTATACGGGTGCGTTTCTTAATCAGAAGGGCTCTTGAGCTCGGCTGGGAGTCCGCCGCGGACCGACATGTAAGCCCTCGCTGAACACTTGACCAATTGGTGTTTATTTCGCCAAGCACCAGGAGTATTTGCGATTATTGGAATCGGTGCCGCTCCAAGATACGTTAGAACGCGCGCGCCCTGAGCAACTTTGCTATTACCGAAATTAAACCCGGTGTTGAATCTCAGAAGATACTCTCCCGTAAGAAAAAAAATGAACAATATTTTAAGAAAGTATATTGCCGCAGCCGACACACAAAGCCCCCGCAGAAAATAGACCGACATGATTTATATCAGAGACGCTTTGCGCATTAGATTATTATTCCACTTTAGTCTGTATCCCTCTCTCTCCTTTTTTTCTTATAGAGCCAAGTCCGCTGTCGTGAATTATGCTTGCCATTTAATTCAATCTGCTGTTAGTTTCTAGCCGCAATGCCGACGCCTTTCTTTCCTCTTTTCCATTTTGCAACCCAACAGAGCAGCGCGGACAGATTGTCAACATTATATTAACATCCATGTTGTCTTTGATGTTACCACGAGGTTTTCTGTCATTCCTAATTTTGCTAGCTTTCTATGGTCCAAGCACTGGTTACGAACTGCACACGATGGAATATTAAGCTATATAGACGCTTGACGTGGGGATTAGAAAGTAGTAATGGAACGGCATGGCGATATAATTATTCGACATCACACAATTGACTCGCCGTTGGTGCTGATCATATCTGGTCAGGGGCACAACCGAATTTAATTTACTTTTGAGTAATTACTGTTCCCACTCATCCACTTGCACCACGGCAAATTATTTTATCTCCCGTTCCTTCGGGGGGAGTGTACACGCGGACTTGTATGATAATTACACCCTGTACACGGCCACATCTGCCGCACGGGACTCTCTTCTAAACTTGGAAGTGAGTAGCAGGCACAATTTGCTTTGAACTTTTTTGAATTTGTTCATCGACCATTCCTAGATGAAGTCACAATCATGTTCGCATTTAACATTAGCTCCGAAGCTTTTATTTCACATTAACTCTTTGATGCCAATGCTGGGCCTTATATACCAGAACATAATCCTGAGTAGGATTTTAAAAATACTTTCTAATTGGAAATCATCTGCAGATTTGGATATTAAACGTTTCTGATTTGTTTCTTTGTTTCTTTTTTCTTAAAAAGAGAAGAGACCAGTAGTCCCCGGTTACATCGATCTACGCCTCGAAGAATATCCCACAGCGGCGCGTGGAAAAATATAACAAAACCTAATTAACTGAACCAGTGTTTAGAGTGAACTATATACATTGTGAGTAAAAAATCTATACACTTTTAAAATTGGCCATAGTTTTATTCTGCAGCAATATAGATAAGATATCTTCATATGTACTTTTAGAGTAACTCTTCCTGCTTCTTTTAGTGACATTTTTACTTGATTAGTTTCCATGCATGAGTGCACAGGAGACAATTAAGGGGGTCGGGTGAAATCTGAGTTGCGCTAACTGGTCAGGGCTGGATAAGAAAGAGACAATTTAAAAGAACACAACCATTGTCTAACAAAGAGACAAAAAAGAATTTCATTAGCTTTTAAACTTCGTGTTTATTTAAAACATTTAAATTAAATAAAAAAGGCAATTAAATTCCACGGTGTCTTAGTGGCCACCATGGCCACCATCTCGTTCAATGCACAGCTGGGCTCGGCGCATCATTCCTGCAACAGCACGGCGAATCATCTCCCTGTCTTGTCTGAGAATGTCAATTTCACGAGTTATCCTTTCCTGGAGGTCATCCAGATTTGCTGGAGGAGTGGTGAAAACCCGAGCTTTCAGATATCCCCATAAAAAGTAGTCAAGAGGGGTCAGATCAGGAGATCTTTGGGGCCACTCCACCGGTTGATTCAAGGCAATGACCAGTTGGCGCAACTCAGATTTCACCCGACCCCCTTAATTGTCTCCTGTGCAGTCATGCATGAAAACTAATCCAGTAAAAATGTCACCAAAAGAAGCAGGAAGAGTTACTCTAAAAGTACTTATGAAAATATCTCATCTATATTGCTACAGATGTGGCCAATTTTAAAAGTGTTCACTCACAAGAATATAGGGTATTACGGAAAAGTTATATATCAATAAGATTTTTTTACACTGAGCAATGCAATCAATCACTTAAAGCAGAAGAGGCAATATTATCTTGTCAATTTCAATTCCTAAAATACGAGAAAATGTTCTCGGCTATTCCCCATCCCTCATCCCACATCCCACCGATATTCGATGCCAAACACTGCAAGCCGTCTATATGTAATATCTCCCCCACCCCTCTGCCAGAATATCGCGCCCAAACAAAGTGGTACAAAACACACATAATTCCCTGCAATCTGTGGGTATCCATTAAGAATTAGACAGCGGTTTTCTCATACTAAATTAAGCAAACTGCCCCTTCGGGTTATATGACGCGAGATTAGTCGCTTTAATTAATTATATTTCCCCTTGTCGACTCCACTTATAGCCCGAAGCGGCCGGGATTTTTTTTTTTTATACGTGGCCGGCGGAGGGGAGTGAGTGGGTATTAGGCAACGGGCACCGGTTACGGCGCCCGGAGAGTAACAGGTATGCTGATTAATTTAACAGGTTTAAAGGGGATCCCTTGCCTTACAGGTTACTGACTCCGTGTTTTGCCTCACCGGTGGGCTATGACTCAGACACAGGAAATAAGGAGGAGGGGAAGAAACAGGGGAGTGGGACGGAATTATGAGGGGATGGAGAGGGTGTAACCGAGACACGGTGGCGTGTAGGGCTTTTGCGATGAAGGCACTACCACGGGGGATGTGGGATTTATCCTCGAAAGTGTCCGTCGGATCCGTTGGTTCGTGATTAAAAATGACAGGGTAACACTCTAAGATATTGCTTGATTCCACACGAAAAACTCTGCTACTTGAAGCATTTCCTCGTTTATGTGATCTTAATTAAGTGCCGCAATACCAGAGTTTAATACGTTTTGTGCATTTAAGCTATTATTATTATTTGGGGGGGGGGGGGGGGTATGCATTCTGTATTTGTAATCGCTGAATGTTTACATTGTTTAATCATTCATTTATGGCAATGATTTCCTAAGCGTATTTGCACTGTTTATTTTTATGGAAGTTTGCTCCGAACAAGGCTAAAGGGTGGGAACAGACGGAAAGCCGAGTTTCACGCTCAAACACGCTAACTGGAGGAACCAAGCTGGACAAACCAGAAGTCTGATGAAACCTAAGAAACGATGATGCAGAAGTGTTCAGGTTTAGAGGTAGGAGAATAACCCCAAATTTCGGGTCGGAGAAACCATGCATGAAATCACGCTGGGACTGAAAACCCAATTCACAATTTGGTCCCAGTCCGACAAAATCTGTTGAAGACAATCATATTTTACAGCCCATGGAATCCACTACTTTACTCTTCAAGGGACGTGCAAATAATGAAATTTGCTGGACTTAAAATCGGTCGTACTTTTTATGAAAATGCAGTTTCTGATACAGAAACTAGCGGTTTTGATTGCTTTAATCTTCATGCGTGGGATGGATTTTCCAGTCCTGTTGTGCGGGCCTGCAGCTATCTTACCATAGGCCTATACTCGCTTTCCACCCCCACACTAACACGGGTTGCTTGCGGTGTAATGGCGGGAAAGTGGGAAAATCTTTATTGCTTATTCGGCGTCTTTGACATAGCGTTAAAATGTTTCCTATAATGCTATTCTCCGTGTGCGACACAGAATGTTGCATGCAAGTCTTTTAATTAACCAGTTGAAATGATTTCTATTTTTTGGTTAATTCCTTTTGGTTTTAAGGAAAATTTAGTTAAAAAAAAAATGGTCCGATTTCATTGGATAAGGCACTTATGCAAATCAGCAACATTTATAGACATTTTCACGTGTCGGCACGGTGATATCAATAGAGTACCGAAGTCTGACGTCAGTTGGCGCGAAAACTGGCTCCAAACAAAATGGAGATTTTGACTGCTCCTTTGTTAACAGGCAGTCATGCAAACACATTGACACAAAATAACAAAAGTATCAAACATTGCATTGACGTCATCACTTCGGTACTCTATAGTGCAGTAATGCTAAAAGTTCTTGTTCAAGTAAACCCGTCAAGCGTGCTGCATGTGCGAGCGTGGTTAAAACCCTTTGCGTACGGATGACGTGTGGACGCCCAAAAAGAAGTGTCACCAGGCCGGATGCCGCCATTGGCCGCCGTTTGTGCAGTTTCAATCCATCTTTGGATTATTGTTTATGTCATGCTTGACTGCACAAACACATTGTAGCGGTTCGATTTGGCTGCCAGAACCGCCGCGATACCCCAACGTCTCCCGTAAAATACCTTGCCCAAGGGGTTAAGCCCCCCTCACGCATATGATGCACGATATGGGGCGGAGGAAACCCCCCCTCTTTTGTGTTGGTCATTGTGTTCCCGGAATCTCAGGAATTCTTTTCAGAGGTCTAGGGGGGATGTGTTAGGTAACAATAGTCTGGAGAGTGTATAGGGTATAGGGACAAAAGGGGGGCACCCCTCTGCCCCATATCGTGCTGGGTATACCCTCACGATACATGTACCACGAGCATGGTGGTACGCGGTCCACACCTGTAGGTTTCGTTTACATTTCACTCTATCTGGTAAAAAAAAGGTCTGTCCGTCACAAGTGTCTCATGAGTCAGATTGAAGTTACCTCGAGATGACAATACAAACATCGAGAGCGGTATAAGTTGTAACTATATTCTCGACAACCTCGCAATACATGTAGAGGTACATTGTCGTACAGAGCCCAGAAGACTCATTTTTTGTTTGTGTCGAGTATGATCGTTCCCAAGCGGTCAACAAATGGTGGTATTGTTTACATTTATCTGGTCACGTGGGTAAAAAAGGTCTATATCACGTTGTGTGGTTTGATGGTTTCGCTCCTATATAGAGAATTGCTGATGATTGAATAAGTTTATGTATTCTATGTCTAACAAAGCGAACTTCATACTTTGCAAATCCCTTGTTGCGGTTGAAAGTGAACCGCCTCCATAATTGATAATGACCACCACACCGCACCCATCCAATTGAAAAAAAGAGACCCGATGGAAGCAATATGTAGGATGAAGCTATGCACGTGGTACATAGCAAATTAGTGGTTTCCCTCATTAGGAAAAGGCAGGAAGAATAATTTACACATACGGTCTGCGTGTCACGTCAGCGCCACCAACCTATCGAGTCCACACACATACACCTATAATTAAAATCGGAGGAAGGGGTAGGGGACTGGGAGGAATGTATAGCTCAGCATGGCTCTGTTGTAGGCCTCCAGCTAGTGGGCAAGGGTTAGATTAATTAGTTTACTAAGAATGAAAGCTCCTTTAGATCGTTTATAGTATTCAACGAGAAACAAGCCCTGACATTTTAAATTGGTACAAGCCCACAGACTGTGCAGCATGTCGTGCGCGTTGTTTACAATGAACACAGCATGATTGGTACCCAGAGTCTTTTGCACGAAATACACAGAGACAGTAGCAGAGTACCAGGCAGGTACCTCAAGACCGAAGTTTACATAAGACTGTCACCAATTGGGAGTTTCAGCCGCCGATCAGGACTCTGTTCTTTGCCAAATTATTTTCATGGAACTGTGCGCGGCAAAACTTGGCAGAGAATTGACCTATCGCGGTCGAATCGCGTCAACGCAGCTTATGGATTATTGTCCAATCACATCAATTATAATTCCACGTGGAACGCGCAAAATCTGAGACAAACAAAAATTACCACACAAAAATTACCATACGGTTGTCTAAGGGGCGTGGTTAACTCGTAAACGGCGATAGAACCGGCTGAATTCCACTCAGTTCTGCTTTTTTAGTCTTAACCCGCGTGACCCACGGACTGGACTCGCAATCACTGATTTCTATGTAAACTGGATAGCGCATCGGCTGTTCGAGTTGAAGCCACCGCCCGCCATATTATCACTCCCAATACAATAGGTTTGCAAACCTTGTGCCCAGGGTCTACTTCCATCCCCGTTCTCCTTACAAAGAGATCAGTGGTAAATTGCGAGTGTTAATATGGCGGCTACTGGCTTCAGTTACTTGTACAGCGCGCAATGGCCATATGAGCTATCCAGTTTACTTGGTGCTCGCAATACGTCCGTGGCGTTGAAGTCGCTGTCCGCCATCTTGCCGTGCCGAAAATAATAAATTTGACAACCTTGTCCACAGGGTCTACTTACATCCTCGCTCTCAATAGTACACGTTAATAGTTTGCACTGTGGGCATGCTAATTATGTATGACGACTGCTGGCTTCAGTATCATTTGCATACCGTACGTCCCTGCCCGTGCATTGAGTAGCTCTTAGCCTAGCCTTTAGTCAAGGCGCACGTCGCACCCCGGATGCTTACATTCAACACGAAAAAAGACCAGCGAGTGGCGAACTCGCTTCGCCACTCGCACTGGTCTTTCGTGTTATCAGCGTCCGGGGTGCCACGCGCGCCTTGACTAAAGGCTACTCTTAGCCTATCTCGGAGCGAATTTCAATCAAACACAAAGTCACAAGCAGTAAACGCCACGTGGCCCCTAGGGTGATAACCTGCTTTTTAGGTCAATGTTTTCTGTGTTTAAGAGATAGTGTCAAACTGTCAGGGAATTTTTTTTACCGGATCACAGCTCTGTCTTCAATTTTACTGACCCGCAACGTTTAATTTTTGTGTAAATTTAAAAATAAAAAAAAATGAAATATCCAATATGATTTATACCGGTGTCCCCCATAGAGTACCGAAGTCTGACGTCAGTTGGCATGACAACTGGTTCCAAACAAATGTAAATGTCGACTATTCCTTTGTTAACAGCCAGTCATGCAAACACATAACAAAAGCATTCTGGTTCCAAACATTGCATTGACGTCATCACTTCGGTGCTCTATTGATGTATGCACAAAATCAAGTCATGTTTATCCAGAAGCGGCCTACGGCACATGCGCCGTACCGTCGCATTTGTAATTCCGATTTGGCTCATGGCGCACGGGAAACTGAGATAATTATATTGCTGTTGCCTATGCATAATGTTGACGTATATACCCATCGACAAGTCGCGGAAACACTGCGAATACTTGTATGCCCACTCTTTACAGGGTATATCCATGAAGGAATAAAACATGGTATATCTATCCTCTAAGTGACCTTTAAACTGAAGGGCCCAAAAGGTCCACGCCCCTGTCCCCAAGCCCCTCCCCTGCCCCTTGTACCATTTTTGGTAAAAAACTCATTAAACATCGAGAAAGAAGGTCTGTTTTCTGAGCTTTGCTTGAAGTAGAGCGACAAGTGAATTACCGAGAATCGATGCCCAAACAAGATATACCTGTAAATAGGATATGTCCTATTTACAGGTATACCGTTAACCCAATCCCCAAACAATGATCAAAGTTGTATTTTGGTATACTGAAGACATATTTTTTTTATAGGCCTATACAGGAGTGTCCTGGGTGGCAGAATTGAAAGAAAACATTGATGGCACAGTCTGGCTACATACTTTGCAATGCATGGAATAATCACCATAACTGAATTGCAGAAATAATTCCGAAAAAACTGCGCTGGTATATATTCCAGTGAGCTGTGACGGTTTAAAAAGGGCAGGACCGTAGCGGCCTAGTTTTTACCCGAAGACAAGGCGGTATTTGGGGCATAATATTGAACACCTAGCCACCTCGGTGGGCTGATGCTGAGGCCTAGCCTATTAAAGATTGCCCCCTGGTTCCTAGCCAGTCTCTCTCCGCATATGATGAGGTCAGCGTTACCCGCGGAGGCCTCCATATTTATCGATTGTAAATCAATGTTGAAAAATTAATGAATGTTAGGAGCCGGCGCTAGGACGGCGAGCAACACGTTGCAATACACGGGAGACCTCGGCACCCGCCCGTGACGCCAATCACGCTATAGCGGCCCCCGTAACGGCACCCGCTAAGCCCGGGCACTGGATTGGACTCCTATCCCCCCTGCAGCCCGGGGGGTCTCCTGGGGCACTTGCGCTGATGCAGTATTCACGCGGCAATTAAAGAGCCCAAGGTGAGGAAAATAGAGACATGCAATAGTCTACCGAGATGGTGGACGTATATCAGGTGTAAAGTCCACCCGGTGGATGTGCAGTGTTTGACGGGTTCTCGGCTTCACACGAGCGGGGGGTCGTGGTGTCATAATGCAATTTGTCTCTTGGTATAAAATGGACAAAAACATGAATGTTTTGTCCCGAATGTAGACGGCGGAAATGCATCATGTGAAGTGGAGCATGTCCCAAAATTGTATGGGATGTGTGTATAACACCTAGAGTCATCACCGGTTTTGTTTATCGAGCCACAATCGCATCTAACAACAAAATAACACGGCTACACGGCATTATGGGTTTATGACTTCTGACGAGTAACCTCAACCCACTAAACAAAGACACTGACAATTTGGCCAACATAGACTGCCAACATAGGGCAAGATATCGCAGTTGGTAGAGCGCCGGTACGGTATTCCGGAGGTCGCAGGTTCAAGTCCCGCTCCTGCCAGTTTTCGGTTCTTTGTTCATTTTGAAAATTCACTCATTCGGTTTCCATTGTGGTTGGTTTGACAAAACAGTAGCATTCTTGTATGTCTGTCCACTCTGAATTCTCCACAAATTCTGTATTATCTCACAGGCTTGAATAGTTAATCTCTTGCGAATGAAATCGGACAGTTTGTTCTATAGTAGAATCAACCTGATGTACACACTATAGCATCTCTGTGGAGGTAGAAGCTTCGGTTATGAGGGGCACAAAAAATAGAGGGTCTGGCATTATCAGGTTGAATCTACTATAGAGTGGGTATCCAGTGAATTCAACTTTTTGATGGAAGTTAATCGGATCTAAGAACAAAAATACAACTGCATTCTTTGTAGGCCTATATTAATAGGAAAACATTATCAAAGCAGGTAGGGCAGAAGAGAAATTACTGACTCATTTCGCCACTTCGATAAGCTCAAACAACGTATATTCTGAGCAAATAAAGTACAGTGGCGCAGAAGCACTATAGTCTTGCAAAAATGTACCAATGTTACTGGGATTGAAGTCCATTCCTGGGGAGGCTTTGACAATATAAAGATCGTGTTCCCCATCTCTAGGCCTATATTGAACTCTATCAATATGAGCTTAAAGGTTGTTTTGTATTAACTATGGTTGGAGCAGATTACCCACGTCTCACCCCGAGAAGTTGCATCATGCAGTCTTGCATTCAATGAAGACGTCAGCCTTCCCAAACCAAAATGGCGCCAAAGCCAAGAGAGGAAATACTGGGCGGATATTTAAAAACAAACAGGGCGCGCACAAACAATGTGCCTTCTTTTAATCTGAACAAAACACGAGACCCCGCTCTTGTCGATTTCCAATCCCGAAACCAAAGCAACAGACTACACCGGAGCGGTGCACGGCCAGCCCGAATTCTCCGTCGCCTGTTAGTTTAGCTGGACAGGTGCCGTGCATTTTAATTTCCGTAAGGTTTTAGGCGTACCCGGCATCTCAGGCGGTCCACAACGAGCGCTGTATGCTCAGTTGTTGCGGCTCTCTAAAAACCCTACTTGAACATGGTGTGGGGTCGATATTTGGAATCATCTCACCCTAGAAGGCAAATGCTTCTCTCTTCCTTCACTTTTTTTTTCATCCCCCTTCTACTGATTTTCTTTTCTCGTTCCAGCGGAGACGTAATTTGAAGCCCGATATGAATATTAATTTGTCAGCGTCTCACGATGTGCTAATGCATTTTTGTGCGCATATTTTATGTCCGCGTCGAAAATGGTCGAATTTACCGGACTTCACGCATGCATGTTTCAATGTTTTAAAAAAATCAATTTAACTCTGAGTAACATAATCTTACATGAAATATCAATGGTGCATGGAAAAAAAACTCATGTATAGTTGGATAAAAAAATGAACACTTTTCGATATTGCCACAGTTTGCAATCCAGGCGCGTAAGCTCTCCCCTTCAGTTAAGAAATGGTGTCGTTCCTAAACTTGTTCCCCTACTGGCTCGTCTGCTGGTACGAAGGGCGGAGTAGAAATAGATCAGGTGGGAGGTACGCCTACAACGATTGTGACTCCTTGCTTCCTCGGGACGTGAGAGATTTTAGTCCTACCAAAACAATGTACCTTATATGACGAGATACAATAGTCCTTGGATCAGCAGCGTAGCGTTAATTATTCACGGGGGTGCCAATTTAATCCTAATCTAAATTTAATTAATTGATTAATTGATTAATTGATTAATTGTTCTTGTTTTTGTTTTTGTTTTTGTTTTTGTTTTTGTTTTTGTTTTTGTTTTTGTCTTTGTCTTTGTCTTTGTCTTTGTCTTTGTCTTTGTTGGGGGGGGGGGGGGTTTCTTCAAAGGTTGCCTTGATTTGTTTTCGTCCACAAATTTGAAAGGGTGGGGTTGGGAAAGTTAGGACTCTTTCGGACGTTGGTGGCGCTATTTCGCTTGGGAAATTTTTCCCGACTTGCCTAATACTGCTAACACTATCGATACAGAACAGGAGGTAATCGCCCTTCTTGAATATTTTCTTGCCCATCCCCTCATTTTGTTGTCGTTTTCTTTCTTTTCCCCTTTTTTGATCGGGGGTGGGGGGGTGATATAATGATAGACTGCAAAAAGACAAACTTTGCAGCCAAATTGTCCCATAATAGAAGCTAGCAGATTGCCCCAAGAATTTAAAGACTCACCTAAAGCACTGAGCTCACGAAACAGAAAGCACCGGTCACCGGACAGTCTCAAACGGCTCACAGTCTAAAACACTGCCCGATCTCACGAGATGATACAATATCTGCACATTTCCTTATTTGTATAATTTCAAGTGCGTTAAGTATGAGTTTTAAGTTACCTTTTGCGCATGAAGATGGACAGTTAGGCCCTATATCTTACAGTCTATAGGTTGTGCATGCAAAAATCCCTTCCCCACCCTATATTCTCCCCCATGCAAGTCCCATTCCCATTCCCGTCCGATCGACCTAGATTGAAAGAAGAAAAAATACCAAAGGTCGACACTGAATATCGCAAACAATTTACTTTGAAAGCAGAGTGCGGGGGGTTCGCGGTTTGATCGACCAAGCACCAGGAAGGAGTGCACGCCGCTGCCCGGGTCACGTCGATTTTTTTTTCGGGCGAGAAATCCCGCTCACGCGCTGCTAGCTAAGGTGTTCTTATAGATTTTCCCGGGCGCGGTGCTCGTCGACAGAGATAGTGTTCGATTCTCGGGTATGATATAGCATGAAGTCGGAGTGATTAACAGGACGCAAGGGCCGCGCCTGGCAGATTGTTTTCTTCAAAATATGGTGGATGGTGTAGGCCAAAAGTTGTACCTCGATTTTTGTGTCACATTTGAAGGTACTACATGTAATTCCAAGTTATCGGTAACAACATGTATGTAAACCCTTCTCTTAAATTGTTAGTTTAGGTTGTGTTCTGATGGTCCTAAGGGTGAGATTAGTTAGAAAATTTGACGAGCGAATTCTGACCTCAAACCCTAACCTAAAGACATGGTTCCTTCTGCAATAGGCCTATAGAGCGTGCAAGTCTCGTGATTTCACGATTTCTTGTACTCCGTTTTTCATTATGAACGTCTTGGTACCAAACATTGACTAGTCTGGCGACGAACTCTGTGGTATGTCTTATATAGACCAATACGACCGAGCTTTTGTGGAGTGGATGAATGCAGCCATGACGAGGGGCCGTCCACACCACTGATCTCTATACACTGGATTGGCTGCGAAGCTCCGCGATTTAAGCCACTGCGCGGCCATCTTGCTATATTCAACACAATGGTCGTTTTCCAAGCCCCTGGCTTCAGCTCCGTCTCCGAATTCAGCCCATTGGCAAACTGCATTCATGCATGTAGTTTATGAATGGCTGAAGTTGGAGACGGAGCTGAAGCCTGGAGCTTGGAAAGCGGCCATTGTTTTGAATATAGCAAGATGGCCGCGCGGTGGCTTCAATTCACGTATAGGCAATCACTGCTGCGCTGCCAATCCAGTGTATAGAGATCAGTGGTCCACACCGTGCCGGTACAGCATGATGCATGCTTTATGCCTGCAAGCGTTGATTGTGTTCAGTCACCCGAGCTTTGGGTTGAAATAAAGATGGCACGTGGAAGCCTCCAAGCAATGGCCGTCCTTGTCAGACCAATAAACAAAGATCGGAATCGTCTTAGCAATGTGAACGGCAGACTGATCAAGAGTTGTGGTAACATTTTTCATTATCGCTTTAGGTCATCGATTTAAAATGTTTTACAAATTCTGTAAATTGCAATGCCTCGTCTTCCTCCATAAGACCACATTATTGTAGTTTTCCAGTTCAGCCTAGTAATCAGAATACAAAATAATTTCACAAATTTGACCCTCGCTCTATACAAGAAAGGGTATTATGTCGCGCTATGCGAAAACACACACAGGGCTGGTTTATGTAAAGAGGATAACAAAATCATCACCAAACTTGTTTGGTTTGTTGGCTTCTATTATATCTATAGTTTTATAATTTATTTTCAGAAACGTCCATATTGATGAAAAAAGATGGGGGAAATTTTTGCTAGAAATTACTTCCACGTTGTAGCTCCTGTGCGGTGTTCCCAGAAGTATGTATTTTCGCCAAATCTGGTTGACTTTTAGTTAAACTTGCACGCTTGCAGGTATGTCATACCTTTTAAAAAAGAGATAAAATTGTCACATGATTTGCCGCAAACATTAACCTTAAAACATCAGTGTGAACGTACTTGCATCTTGCAGTATAAACTTTAAAAAATGAGGCAAAACAAATAATGTATACGGAAGAAGCCACAGTCTTGTATTAAGCCCGTTCATGCCCACCTTTTCCCGCTTAAATCCTGTTGACTTGAAATTAACTGGCTCTGAAGGAAACGATTCATTAATTTAAATTTCAGCCCCAATTTCAAGCAAATTATGACTGAATTATATCCCTATGGAAGTGAAGCTTTTCATTGAGTTGATTCGTATTTTGTAGAATTTAGGGCACTTTATCACGAAATTGTGTGTAATTGTTAATAAATTTTAGCGCAGGTCGAACGTTGCCATGCATGCATGGACCTCGCGCGAAAACGGGTAAAACGCGGACAAGTTTGAAAAAATGTATAGACAACCTCGTTCCGAAGGTCTACTTCTAACCTCACCTTTTCTGATTGGTGACTGCAATACATTGTAATATGCTGATAATTCGTAATAAACGCCCGCGTGAAGAAGATTTTCCCAAAACTATATGCAATTAAAAACAATAACCTTAAAACAAGTCCACAAATTTCATATTTTCAAACCTGAGTGATAACAATTGGTTATTTTCTCATTTAAAAAAAAGCTGTCGCTACCGTTATTTTCAGATGTATGGAACCCCAACTCAACTAACGTTCATTTTGAGTGGGCTTGGCTGCACCAGCCTGGACAGTTACGACGATGTACTGCAATGCATTGATTTTGTACGTTATAATTCTCCCGTATCTGTCACAGAAGCTCAAGATATTCTACAGCACCAGACTATACGACTCAGAACACATCGTCTGCAATCCACCTATTTATAATATCCAAGTTTTTGAATATGCAAATGATCCAATACCAGGGTGAGAGAGCGGCTAGTGGTAGCGTACCGCCCGATCGCCATGGGGACGAGGTCGCATTTATGTATAGTGGCTTAGGAAATGGTACAGCCAATGTTTCTGCATTGGAATTTGCTCCAAAATCTCATGTCACAATTGCATAGCCTAAGGTTTCTTTAGTGGGTACCGTATACTCTTTATAGAAGTCAAGATTTGACTAGAAAACATCAATCTTTCACTAGCTGACTTCAGCTGTAGTCGACTGAATGCAAGTTTAACTATTTTCTTGTCATATCTGATTATTGGGGTTTTTCCAGAGTGAGAACTGATGCCATAACCACAGTGACGTAATTGGATGATGGATTAAACATGACAACCTATGTTATAATATTCCACTCAATTAAAATACATTTAAGGATTAAAATAATCAATTTACAAGAGGGGAAAATATAGGTCCCGGTACGTATACAGAGAAACCACATATAAACCATATAGCAACATGGATGGATTCCTTGATGATTCAGTATTTGACAAGCTAAAACACTTTTAATTCTCATTAAAGAGCGCTATAAAACAGATTATAACTGATAATACCAAAATAGGCCTATATATTCAGAACATTGTTTTGCAAGATGTTATTTATAATCGGGACAAATTAGTATTCTTGAATGCGGTTGTTCATGTTTGACAAATGACTGAGAAATTCTCTCATGCAGAACTCCAGATCCAAAACCACTTTCCAGTGACGCATCCTTATCGCATTGCTTAGCAACCAACCAGGACCCATTGTTCGTCACTCGTTTCCTTCAGATATTTTAGAGGTAGTGTTAACATCTTCTGTGATTGAGAGGAAAACTGCAAATAAAAATAATCGCAAGATGCATAAAACAATTTGTATAGACGAGCAAGCCTTCATTAATGTACTCGACACTTATTCCCCTGGAAGGTGTTGATATCAATTTTGCAAAGAGTGATTTTAAAAATAAGTGCTAATTTGGAAATGCATTGCTGAATGTCACATGCAGCCGGAAGACATTATCAGCATTTCTCAGGGCGCTTGCCGATTGTAATTCCCGCCTCCACAATTTTCCAGCACTTTGGCGTTCCTCTGCAGTCTACACCACAATCGTTCTAAACACAAAACCCCTTTTCAGTCCTGACAAAATGTCGGCGCCAATCGATAATGTCTTCCTATAACAAGAAAATCTGCCCGCGCGTCTCACACTCTACAGGACACGAATTTCATTTTTACCGAATTGCGCCATTAGACGGGATGTTGTCCAATTCGCTGGGGCTGTCGTACTACTGTGGAGAGGCCGTGATGCAACTGAGAAATCAAAACGTTTACACAACATTTCTGGAGAAGCCGGTGAATGGAAAGCAGGGAGTCGGCCGCGGCTAGCTCCGTCCAGGCTACCGCGCAAAACAAACACACACCGTAAATTACATTAGTCGACGCACTCCGCGCCCGGCACGAGGGCTTTTGAATTGAGTTTCCCCGCCACCATAGAAATCAGGAACAATGGGAAAAGTGTGATGGAACTTTCCCCCCTTTAGAATTAAAATCTAAATCATCACGTGTACCACCGGTTTGAGCGCCGCGAAAAGGTGCGAAGAGGTTTCTATTATTTTGTGTTGTACAAGTCAAAACAGGCGCTTCGTAATCGCTCACGGGAAGAAGAGAATAGAGAGAGAGAGAGAGGGGGTGGGGGGAGAGAAGACTTGAGACAAGAATCTTAGGAATAACAAGATGAACAAGAGATATGCTTGGGACTATGAGGAATCTCCATTAAATAGCGACTGGACGCTTAATTAATTTACCCCTGAGAAAGAAAAATTCCCTGTGCCAAGAAGCGGAAAGGCACACTATAAAGAAGGAAAGGTGATTTTGACAGGAGAGAAGAGAGGCTCGCCGGTCGCGTGTATCTAAAAAAAAAACTTGAGCTTTTATTAAAAAGAAAATTGCTCGAATGATAATATTGCCCCGAGACAAGTAAATACCCACTTCGTATGGACTCCTCCGTGAAAAATCGGAGAGGAAAATCATCATGAAATATTCGTTTTTCAATTAGAATTTCCCAAACCACCCCGGGCTGTTTTAATATCATCGGGACGGTTCACTGAAAAATACATTCAAAAAGTCCCGCCATCTGAAAAGAATAAAAGAGCAAAAATATCTCGTTTTGTGACGCACTATGGTATTCATTGCATTCCTTTAGCCATCAATGAAAGAGAATGGAGTGTATATAACTGTGTATACGTGAGTCATAATATAGTATTTGTGTGAATATTTCGCATATATTGTTACGTGAGAGGAAAGCGTCCTGGAAGTCTCGGTGCGAAAACGGTAAAGCTGCATCTTCTTTCGGATTTCCTTTTGTTTTAGTTCTTCCAACAGGCTCGGGCTTAAAGGGACTTTCATATAGAACTGTTCAAGAAATTCTTTTAGAAAAAAGTTAGGGCACTATCTTATAAACAATAACAAACAATAACATCTCTGAACCGGTATAACATAAATACATGCCCCAAATCCCTATCAGCCAGTTGCGTTAGTTGAAAGTTAATCCATTGATATTTTTTGAAAGTTGATTTGTCCTTTTTAAATTAGTTTTTAGACATTTTCAAAAAAAATTCCAGGAAATCTTCCCATTTTTTGGGCTCTAAAAAGGAAACTACCACAAAACAAAAGGGAGAAATTTCGGGGTCGAAACAAGTTATTTCCCACACATACCCCCCGCCCCCCCAGAAGAGTAAAATGTATTTCTATGTTTCAATATGTTAATCAGGCGTTGGATTCTTTACTCCAGTAAATTGGGTCCATGTTCAAACGTTAAAAGAAAATCAGCTTGACATAAATTTACATAATATAAGCTTCTGCAGATGATCAAATTGACAACACTGATCGCATACTGACACGCGGAATACACGAGGCCTTCATTTTTGTCCACATTATTATTGATTTCGACGTGACACCTATACGGAAGTCCTGATTTATAGTCATGTTTAGCTGTCAAATCTCGATGAAGTGGTTGATGAATATGCAGTAACTGACATTTTAATAGCCTCTTCAAAATGTGTGCTGAATACAGAAAGATAAACACGACGGTAGGTTAAAAATCGGTAGCAAGGGTTTTTGCTAACCGTTTCAAAATAACATATTCGAGGAAACAACTTATGGCACCGGACACGTTGGTTTCCATACGCCACTTTTTAGTAGGTGTCACTGGAATTTTCTCTGGACTTTTCCTTAAAGAATTCTCTCAAAACGTAATTTCGCCCTCTTAATATAACTTACATTTTGATAAAAACAACTAATGGACAAGAACACAAGATCTTCAACTGCTTTTCTTCGGGAAGTACCTAAAACACGTCAACTTTATCCCGAACTGTCTATTTTGATTGTTCATTTTATGCCTAAAAGCAAAATGTGGCTATTTTTCAGTAAAAAAAAAAAAATAAACATCTTAGCTAAAAATCGATTGCCTGCAGTGGTCCCCCTTTTGACCTTAAACGATACATATAAGAAAACAGAGAACAAATTTCCACTAGCAAATGACTGATGAAAAACGATAGTGAAAATGGACGAGTCCTAACTTTATACAAGACTTACATATACTATAACAATACGCATGATTAAAAGGGGGAAATTGCCAAGTAACCGTTCCATGTTATCAGTATATTTCAGGCAACAAGAACTCCTGATTGTAGAATAACGTTGTTGTTTTTTAAGTTTAGCTATCCCCGTGGACAGGTGTGTGCACCCCATCAGGACCACTAACGTTAGGAATTCTACCCCTAGGAAAAAATCGTTCACTGTCCGGTCATCTTAAAATGACGGGAGGGACCGGATAAATTATTCATAGGAGGATTCAATCATTCATAGGGATGTGTGAACAAAAACATGTCTTAGGAAATTAATAACAATCGGGATAGAAAAAGTTGAACGACAGATGGCAAACTCGTTTTACCTAGCAAGTGCTCAACCCCTTACCTCATTTTCCCAACCCAGATAAACACCCCTTTTCCCTTTTAGCTCATCTCTCTAATTCTTAACCATTCCGTGCACACTTCGCGTTATCCGTCGAGGGAAAAGGAAAAAACGGCGAGAATTATAGGAGAATATTTATCAATGCAGAGAGCTCACCAATCAGCGCGTACAGTGCATACACGCACTCCCTGTATCTAATTCAGGACCGGGGCCATTAAAAAATCATAAATGCCGTGCATGCGGTGGCGGGGCAGGCAATGTGATACTCCGTGGTGTTCAAGCGTGAGCGAGGACTCGAGATCGAATCTCACGTGTTGAGTTCGCTCCTCTTCTCCTATCCTCTACGGTTTTTTCTAATGCCAGGGTATCGTATCGTGTAGGCGGCCACTTATGCCGTGCGCTCAGTCCGACTTGACACCTAACGGATCTCTCGTTCATCGGGCATGTGATCAAGTGACACCTGCGACCCGCGCGTATAAATGGCAGTACTTGGTTACCGTTCGACGGCCGCTGATGGTGAGACGCACACTTAAAGTAGTGTCTGATTGCACGGATTTTTAAAGTCAGCGATGTAGGCCTATAGCGGCTGGGATGAGGTCCAGTTTCGGTACCGGTGTCGGGATTTTGAGTAGGTGTACCTATTGGTCTTTGATTGCAGACCTAGGCACACTCTTGTTTGAAACATGAACGCACACGGAAATTATTGACGTGATTTCTTGTCTAATAATAACAACAACTGAATCCACAATGACGTCATTAGGTAGATGTAACGCTTGAATGCCCAATGTTAAGGCATGCGTGAGTCTAACATCACATTCCTTTACATCTCAACCAATCTGGGAAATGGACCTTTTTTAAGTGTCGTCATGGATCGCATAGTCTAGTAACTGCTTACTATGTAAACCATTCAAGCGTGCTGCGTGCCCCAAGGCGCACACGTGGTAGTTTTGTTAACATTTTGTTAACATCAGGTCACGGGGGTGAAAAGATCTTTAGCTGGTTTCTTTTTAACATACCGTCAGCACTATCCCACAAAGTATTTCATGTCTTCTATGGAACTTATTTCCGTACGAATCACTGTCATGATTACCGCAGTTACAGGTAATTGCACAGGCGCCTAGGTGCGATCTTTCAACGCTCTACGGTGCCTCGAGCGCCTGAGGTTTATATTCAACAGTGCAGTGACCGATCGCTAATCTTCACTGTAGCAGTTTACGCAAATTCTAGTCAAGTGTTTCCCTACGTTTCCCTCTATTCTTCAGAATCACAAAGATTGCACCCACTTGTGTAAATCACCAGAAAAATAATTGATCAAGAGATATAAATGGGGAATTTAAAATGCACTCAAAGGAACTGTTGACGTGGAATTAAAGTAAGACGCAGGATCGTTCCCTCCAAAAGTAGAAAGTTTTATTTTGTGTATTCAACCTGTTACGCAACGTATACGGATTATTTTTCTAGATGTGGTCTGCCGTGAGGACTCAACAAATGGTATGGGAAATCACCGACTATAGACGAATTTCACATTAGCCCTGTCTGTGCACTTCGGGGTTGAAGCAAAACAAATTCAACAAATTCATTAATAAATGGCAGCGCAGCGCACGTTCAGCACAGTAAGATGTTTACTTACATGTAGCACTAAGGGCCTCGCTTTCAAACCCGGAAGTGCGCAGATCGGTGTTATATTCGTCTATTCGGGATTCATCTGTAAACTGTAACCCGATGCGAGGTCAACATGACACTGTGAACCCCTGATGGGCAGTGCCCATGTAAGGAGTCGTCATCCAGACAAGTGAGTTCATCAACAGCTGATGTGAGATAGCCGGATTGCACCACGCAGTTAAAGATAGCCACGGGATTCGTTTCTCCGCACAGAGTGAGATTGACTCGCCGAAAACGGCGACGTGAAATTATGTTGCATTGAATATGCATTGGTTCATAGCACAGGCCTACTAGTTGCGTTCAAACTGTAGCATTTAACAACTGTTGACTATATTGCAATGTGGGACTATGCATTTTGGTACACCGAAGGCAAATGTCAAGGTTGCGTTGCCTCCAAGGGAGCGAGCGTACAGTAAAGAGCCACGTCTCCAACGGTCAACAGCTATGATCGTTTTTGATATGATACTCCGATGAGTGTTAAATGGGGGTATTTTCGATATTGGGCGCTCGTATGGTTTGCTCTAAAAAAAACCAGCACAAACAAAAATGGTAAAATTTCGTCTGAGCAAGTTTCCCCTTCCCGCCAAGATACATAATTGGGGAGAAAGCCACGCCCCCTGAAGCCGTGCCATGATAATTTAAAGCACATAAAATATCGTTATACACGGACTTTGGTTCAAAATACAAGATTCAAGTCCACTGATACAATAAACGTGACATGACTTTGCTTCGACTTGACTTGACACAGCATGCCCCGCGTAAAAAATCGTCTCCTGAGCCTCCCTAATGCATCTCACGTGTCATTCTTAGTCGTCATGGCGTAGCCTGATGGAGATTGTTCCCAAGTGGTTCACAAGTGAGGACACCCATGGTTCAAGAAGGAGAACGAAAAGTCACTGCACTCTCAAAAGTGAACGCCCCTGTACCAGCACCTGTTTATCTCTTACGAATGCTTGACGTACATCAAGTGATACCGTAATTATGAGTTAAAAATTTAACGAAGCTCTGTGGAGGTAACTGAAATTACTATATACAGGGTATCGATAACGCACTGTACATCATTTGCAGGATGTAACAGTGGCAGCGGGTTGACAAATCGCTTCCGGTGCATCAAGTGCATTTAGTAACTTTTAGCACTTCCTATAAGGTGTATATCAGCATACCTATTATAACCTTTCCGAAGTACCTCGTGTACCTCAGCAATTCCAAACACGAGGTGCGCACACAGTCATGTTTTCCTATACTACTGAGGACACTGCTTTGTGTTTCCTATGGTTCCTTTAATATAACACAACCCCCATAGAATAAGCATGTATTTTTACGTCCTAGGACCGATTTTAACAAAAGACCGACTCCCGAGGACAAGAAAGATTCCTTACAAGAAAGATTCCTTTGTATTTTCTTTCTCCTCTTGTCCTCTTGTCCACTTTTTACAGAGTGTGTCTGGTGAAACAAACTATACTTTGACTTCCAAGATGAGTCTGGGTGAATTTGAGGTTGAAAATGAATTTGTAAGTTCTTAAAGAATCCAAATAATTGTCTCCTATAACTGACATAATTTTTTTTTAAATTGAATCTACCATTGCCCGGTTGTAATTCACTCCACTGTTTACTAGGGTTGCTAACCCTACTACCCGAACTGTTGTCCCAGGCCCAGATTTAAGTAGTTGACACAAGCCGGAGAAATATCCCAGTTTCCAGACTTATAGATACAACACCCCTGTAATAGTAATGTATTACATGTAATACCCGTGTATTATAGACACAAACGCTGTATTTTTGGTAACAATTGAGGTAATTTTTTTTATAGTCTTCACGACTCTTTTAAACTTAGTTAGGCCTATAGTATTCAGAATTTTGCTTATTTTTAAGAAATTCTTATATCGCTTCCCTTTTTTGGGAAATATTGTTTATTAAAAATGGCCATGGTCTTGGGCATATTACGACGGAACCTGATATTTGTGTAATCCATCCAAACTGCAACCTACGCTGAATCTTACAATCAATGGCGAATCCTGTGGAATACTACACCGCCTTTACATACATAAACCCACATCCTGATCAAGACACATCAACCAGACTGAAGCATCTCCATTCTTCGTCTTTTCCGCTCTCGCAGTGTGTCAGACGCCCACGTTCTAGACACAGTCCTTTTGGGCTTTCCCGCGTTTTGTGTGTGTGTAGCGCGCGCATTCCAGTCGCCCACTTGGCGCGCTTTGTTGCCCATTCAACAGGCTTCCGTCCCCGGCCACGCGTTTAGGGCTGACAGTGCATGCAGTGCGGTGTTGTAAACGTATTGTGTTATCGTCACCCCCCCCCCCCCCCCCCCCCCCCTGTCTCCGATTTTATAAGGCCCGGTTACGGTATCCGGTTTCGAGTCTGCGTGACTCGTTGGTTACTCCGGGGGCTGGAAGGCAGTTGAGTTTACATTGGTGCATCTGTGATGTGAAGACGAGAAGGTTCGAGATTGCAAATTGAAAAAAAAAAATAAACAAATGAAAAATAGTCGAGTGAAGTTGCCAAGTTTGGATTTATCCCCTGCGGGCCCAGGGACGGATTGGATTGTGTCTTGCATAGCCCTGCAACTCTAGAAAAAAAACTCAATGCAAGATTTTTGAAGAGGTTTATAGAGGTCGAGCTCGATCAATATCTTTGATACTGGAAAAACAAATGCACATATACTGCATCATATGATACGCACTCCTTCAGCCCACACGGAAAGAAATGGAAAATTTATGTAGCCACAAGTACACGAAAAATGTTGAGGGCGACATCGTAGATTTTACCATGCGTTTCTAATTGTACGCAATGAATTTAAGCATGACGTCCATTTGGTTTCCATACCGTCCGCCCACAAAAATCGTCATGAACGCAGACCGCACTGCGACAGCAAAATGTTATTGAAATAAACCTATACCTTATAACTAAAATCTGTGAGTATATGGAGCAGTTTAGCTTTCAGAAAGGTAATAACAAATGCGATAAAAATGTGATTTCTTTTTAGTCAAAAAGAGACACTACTTCGCGCACATAATATAGGCATATTTTCCACCCAGAGTTTTTGCTGTATGGCCGGACGGCATCCAACACGTTTAATTTAATCTTTTTTTTTCCGTCAGGCACTTTCTATTGGAATGTTATTGTGTATCCTATAGGCCTACATGTTTTATTTGGTACCAAATTTGGGGGCTGTATTTTTTTCTCTGTCATATTAACGAGTCGGTCTTAACCTCAATAAATAAATCAAATCAAATATTCGCCTTATTCACGACAACTACCGGTACCAAAGCGACAACTACCAAAATGGGGGGGGGGGGGGGGGGGTAAGTTGGTCTCACTAACCGTGGAAGTTACCCCGCGTGGGTCTATATGTGTGACAATTGGGATAATTTTTTATCTACTAAAGATTTGTCCTCTATTTAGATCTGGACCCAGGAAAACCGTAAGGGTGGTGGGGCTGGCAACCTAAAATGTGGCCAACCCCCACCACCTCTGTTGTAGCCCTTTACCTAGAGTGGCTTCTAGCCTTGTATTGTTCTCGATTACGTACAATGCAAAAGAGAAGAAAAACCGTCCCAAATCTTAGTTGAACCCTGTCGTTCTTCAGTGATCGCGGTCTTGTGTTACGAATTCAAACTAATCGTGTTCCTTTTCCAAGTAATCGTTAGCATTTTGAAAGCGAGGTTGCCCCTGGAAATGTGAACAAATTGAAGTAGATACCTTAACACTGTTTCATGTGCGCATTTTTATTGAGGGCGCCCTTCATGACGGCTCGACTTGGGAGACATTCCTCAATATGCTAGAGAGGGCCACGTGTCCGATTCCATGCGCAAGCATGTCTATAATATCTGACTGGAGGTGCTCAAATTGATAGAAATCAACATATTTTCATTTGTGTTGTTATATTTCATTCGTATCATCTCAAGTATCCCAAATGGAAGGTTGTATTTACCTCCTACGTAAAATAGGACGATTCCTGAGTGTGATGCTAAGAAACATAGCAACGGTGTCAGTACAATCTCTGTTTAATTTACAAATGAATTTTTAATCGGTGAAGAGTGTGTAATTTATAAATGTGCCCTGAAAATCAGGTAACGAATTTTAAATAATATTTTGTATTTTTATATCCTACAGAAGGTCTAGATATTCCTACCAAATTAGCTTAAGCACTGTGAAGAGCAAAGCCAAAAAATATTGTGATTTCAAACGGCATGCGATTCGACAGCGGAGCTTAACAAGATGTCGCATGGATGTCGTGACGTACTACATGGTGTTGCTAGGGGATATACAATTGACTGGCAGGACCGGTAATTTTTTTCCCCATTGAATTTCCATTTTTGCGTTTCACGCATTATACATTTTCCTCTTTTCACGCCCGACTGCGCTGCGGTCAACGTTCAGATTATCCGAACTTAAAGACGCTGGGCGAAATGTCTCAAAGCCCTCGGCAGCAGCCGGTCTCTAGTCCCAAGTCCATTTTCTTATCTCCCGCTTTGACAAGCAACAGCTGCGCCACTGCGCCGCGCACTTTTAGGCGTGAAATTGATAAAAAAAAAAATTCTAAATTATGAAGATGATATACCATACGCCGGCCGAAGAATACATTCGCGTTTACAACACTGCGCCCTTTACCCAGCGATCATATTACCTTTAGTTTACCAACCCAAACCATCTGCACTCGGTCAAATGGCCGGCCGTTGAGGGATGGGAAACTCTCCCCCACCGAACTCCCATGAAGGGGCCGATAATGAAAATTGCTTGGACGGGAGGAAAAGCTAGCTAGCCCCGCGTCTGTCTTCCTCTAGCTCTCCTCCCGATAAAAAAATCTACCTGTTAAGCCGCAAACCTGTAGCTATCCACACGATCCCAAGCTCTCTCCGTTTGCTGTTTCAATTTAAATTTGTCAGGCGGACGCAGCTGTGTCGCACGGCACGGAGTGCCCGTCCCGCGCCGATTAAGGTCGGCAATTTGCGGCGCTACGCCGGAGTGAGTGCAGAGTGTGACAGAATAGGAAGTAAAACAAAATTGAAGAAAAAAATTAGGGCCGCCGAGCGAACATAGGACAGCAAATTAGATTGGACGTATTTATTTAAGGAGCACGCAAGGGAGAGCGATGTGATTCTATATTTTCTCTTCCTCTTTCTATCCCTCTATGTCTCTTGATGTAGGAAGGGCCTGCGTATATAATTCATAATCATTCCTCGGTTGCCATGCAGAATGGAATGATCTGGGACAGGAGGGTGATTGCACATGAGCATGGCTAATGTTGACATGAGAGGACCGACGGCTAACGGCTGGAGGCAAGCCCGTCCACTCAGGTCCTTCGTCGAGATAATTAGGCCAGAATGAAATCACATCTTTATAAGTATACTGTCAATATTTCGGTTAGGGAAATTCAACATGGAAAGGGCCGGACAGGACGCGGTCTGTGTATTTACTCAATTTGGCTGGTACAGAGCAAGCATCAAGCCAATCGGTGTGAAGTGTTTCTCGATATTCAGCCAAACTGTTTGACTTTTTAGTCAAAACCTTTTGTTTTAACAAATAGAAAAGAAACCACGTTCATTTTTAACTGTTGTTTCAGTCACTTTATGTTGGAAAGTAACACAGTTTTGCATGCACATTTTATTTCAAGACAAATAGGGAATATCAGTCAGAAGATGGAATGTTTGCGTCGGGGGATGATGTAAATTAGAACAGAGATGTTTTCTCTTTTGCCCTGTCCCGACGTAATGAAGCACTGTATACTCAGTGCTTTCCGAGAGCCTGTGTGAAAACAATTTCTGCACTAGTAAGCAGGAAGTCGTGGGTTCGACTCCCGCCCGAGTAAGCTTGTGATTTTTTTCACACAGGCTCTCGGAAAGCACTGAATATACAGTGCTTCATATATTACGTCGGGACAGGGCAAATAGGGAATATGTTGCAGGCATCCCGGAATTCTATTTTGCACTGAAGAGTAGCCACGTTGTGCTGAGAGGTATAGAGACTGAAAGATAGAGGTATAGGCCTACACATTTTAATATTTAATCCAAAGGTCTACGTTGACAATTGAAACAATATGAAACGTGTAGCAGAATAAACTGCATTATTTTTAATTTATACTGTGACGTTCGAATGATTGTGCATCAATTGCACTGTGAACAATACAACCTAACGATTCAATTTAGGCTAAATTGTCGTAATCTTTTTAACGGTTAAAAAGATTCTCCGCATTCATAACTTTATCAAGCATGTTAATCCTCGAATCCATAAAATACCGCTATCCATCCTGAAATTATTAGGACCGTCAATAAGCACAAAGACATTTTGGCCAGGTTAATCTGAAATTACCGTTGCGACAAGCCAGCACACTGTTAATTGCCAACATGTCGCTGTAGAATTATTATCCCAAGCGAATCCTAATATATTTTTGTTTTTTCAGGGGTTAAAAGAGGGGGAACAAATCAAATCTGAGTCACACTTGGCCGGGCCCCCATATGTCAGTTTGGACAACAAGTCAATCCGATCTTCCGGCACTCAGCTTATTACTACAACCGTTTTTCATCTCATAATTTGCCGGTGTTGTACGTATTGATTTGTCCATATTGTCCCAAACCTGTCCCGTTATTTTTTTTCCCGCGCGCGCGCTCGCTACCGATGTCGCGTAAGCACACGTCTCATTAGGAGTAATCGGCACCGCGCCAAAACAACCGTTTGCACTGTGGGCGATATCAAATTGACCGGAGTAGTGGTGATGGTGGGTATTTTGACTGCGCGGGGCATTATTGGCGGGAATTATGATGTGCGCATTTTTGGCGGGAAGATTATACTTGGCGGAATTTGACCCCTTCGATCTGTTGATCATGTAGGACATGATCAACGGGCGATCAAACAAACAAATATACACAAGCGAACAAACAAGCAACACACACCCAACATACACACAAACAAACAAACAAACAAACAAACAAACAAACACCCCAACCAACCAATAGACAAAGAAACAGAAGGGAAAGCAAGTTATAAACTTCTGGTGTTTGGGATGATATTACGTTCCTTTCTAACTGTCGTTATTATCAGTTACTTTCTATCAGAAACTTACTCATGGTTTGCTGGCATATCGTATTTGAGGCCAAATTTGGGGCTGTATGCTACTGCAAGGTTAGGCAATGATTATACTAATTATTATTAAAAGGTTGCCACATTGTACTCTTATATCTTAAAGTAAAAAAAGTGAAAATTGATAGTTAAACGTGAACGTTTTTGATGAAAGGTATATAGGCTAGGGATTGGAATGTTAAATGATGTCAGCACCAGTTGGAAAAACAAACATTCTATTTTGATTTCTACAGAATTTAAGACTTTCCAGACAAAAACCCGTACCCGTGAGTTTAATATGACAAAATTAAAAGCTTTATGGCAAGGCTGATTCTGTGGGAAAAATAGAAAGAGAGAGAAATAAAAACCAAAATATAAACCCAGATCCAAAACTTCAAAAGTATGTGACTTGACGACGTCATTAGAGTTGGAATAAAATGCAGAAAACATGTGAAGTGTCATTTCCCAACTATGTTAACATTTTTTTTTACGAAACGCCAAATTTAGAATTTCTTTTTAGGAAGTAAGTGCCTCTCTTTGGGTTAGTTTTTTTTTACTCATCCATGTCCATCATAAGAAAGTACATGTACAGTAACCCTGTCACGGGTTCATACACCAATCCCTCGACCAAAACATCCCTTGACACAAACGAGTATTCTGTGGAACCTATCAGCTGTTTTCCCACCCCTCCCCCGCGTTGCGCGGCCCCACCCCCAATGTTGGGGATTGTCATTTCGGCAAATGACGGAACCACACTCCTGCATGGACGTACATCATTGTCCTTTACCCAAATGTGGACCATAGTCCCCACCCTTAGGCTGAAAAAAGTTACCAATCTCAAACGTGGGGCATGCAGCCCGCGGTGGAGAGGAGAACAATTGATAGGTGCATAATAGAGCACCAAAGTGATGACGCCAATGCAATGTTTGGAACCAGAATACTTTTGTTATGTGTTTGCATGACTGACTGTTAACAAAGGAACAGTCGAAATTTACATTTGTTTGGAACCAGTTGTCGCGCCAACTGACGTCAGACTTCGGTACTCTATAGCCAATGAGACAAAAATAACAACACCAATATTAACTGGAGCTTATAGTTTATTCGTGGAAGTTGTTAACAGGATGGCAACGAAACTTACAACTAATTAATATTTAATCGAATCGTTTCCTTTGATAAAAAGAAACCACGGGAGCAGCGATCTACTAGTACTAGTATAATCATATAATTATGAAAATGATTAAGATGAAACAATTCTTCAAATTGAACAGCTATACTTTGGTCATGGTGAAGACATTTGGTCAACTAAAACAACTGTATAGACCTATAGTTATGTGCATAATGTCAATCTTTTGGTCGACAATGTTGAAATAACAATGAAGGTACAATATACAAATACAAACACTAGTTTACAGCAGATAAAAACCAAGTATTTACAAAATCTTAAGTTCGATTGATTATAAAAAACAACCATGGTCCTTATAGTATCTGAAATATATACAGTTATATATATATTTTTGTAAGATAATTTGTACAGGCTTTATTGCAGGATCTGTCATAGTCAAGATATATTCTATACCACACGATATTGGGAATCACAAGATTTAAGTGGCAACATTTTGCCAGCTTCTATACGAAGCTGATTACGTCATAAGTACGATAATTACGTCATAAGTACGACAAGCCTACCAGAGGTGGTAATGATCCATAAAAATTGCACGTGAAAAATATAATCGGCTCCTCTATTTAAGTATTGCACATGTTGTTTTACTTAATACGATAAACAAAGCCAGAAGTCTATTATTTTGCAAAAAAAAGAGATATTACCGCGTCAATGGCGGAGCTTTTACTTTTTGGACCAATGGTGGCCACTTTCAGATGCACACTGAACTCTGGCCCTGCATGTTTATGCATTCGATATGCTCATTGGTCAATCGAAGAAGACGGCGCAGACGTGACTGATGTGCGTAATATTATGAGTGACATATTAAGCACGTTTGTGGCGGGGTCCCACTGTCGAGTAATTCGTAACGACCTCGAACTCGCAAACGCCACACTGTGGCATGCCTTATGGCTGTTTATCATTCGTGTCTAACCATTCCGATTCCCACTATGAGAAGCTGAGATTCACATCAAATATTTAGATGTTTAATTTTCTATTCCAAACACTAATTGTTGTCGCCGGGATGTTGAATATAAGTACACAGGACTTACTTCATGATATATATCGTTTGGACAGAACGGGGGTAAGAATTTAAAACTGGAATGCTTAAAAATAAATTGATTCCAATGTGGCCAACTAGAAAACAATTAATACGTTTAGCACATGGCTTTACAATTGTAATTGTGATATACCACGTTCATTTTTAAACTGTCTATTAGGCTACGTTATTTTTCCTGAATAGGAGCACATCGCTACTTTTCAGTAAAAATTGAAGACACACATTGCCCTAAAATCCCCAAAATTTCGTCTCTTTGGTAAGTAACCTAACTTTTTTCCAAGGTCGGAGTGTAAAAGAATGTATAATATTTACGGAGAACTGTTGAATTCTTTTCTCGAAGAATTGACATCTGACATTCGGACTGGCGCCGCACATAGGGCCTATTGCAGCCTGTATACGCAGTAGCCAAACCGCCAGAAACAGGCCTGGAGGGCACTACCCTGAATTTCCCAGTGTTCCAACTGTCCGACTTTCCCCGAACCAAATTGGCGTTCCCGAAATGATTTTCGTCAATGATTTTCAGACAAACGGCGCACTTTCTAGGGATGATGTGCATGATTATATTTAATGATCTTTCCAACCAGAGCAATTTTAAGACGAAAGCTTTTTTAGCCCAATTGGGTGCCTCTAGAAGGCAATGTGTCGCTTTAAAAATCCTGGCTGAATTTGGCTTCTAATATTAAGAATGCACGCAAAATCCTGAACAATAGGCTAGACCCCACCCCAACCATTCACTTTCTAATAGAGTCTCATGAAAAAACGACTGTTAAAAATAAACATGTTAAACATTAGTAACCAAAAAGGTCAAGCTATTTAAAATAATTAACATACCGAATGACTAATTTTTAGAAGAGGGCAGTCTAGTTTGATCTGTCCAAGTTACTTACAACAACAAAAACAGTCACGAATTTCAATTTCGTAATGGCGGCCACATCCTGCTGTTTCTTGGCGGGTATAGTTTTACGCGCCATAAAATGTAACGTGAACAACAAGGAGAGTGCGACAACGATGCGTGTTGGACCATATCGGTTGGAGTGTTTGTCGGGTTTCTGAAGAAATAAACTAACATTTTACAAATTAGTGTTTTATAAAGTTGTTCATTTCATTAATATAATCATTTCATTTGTTCATATTGCACATTCTGAATTATCTTTACAATTACGAATTACAGTCACTTGATAAAATAAAGGTCTGCACGTCGGCAGAGTCCCGAAACAAAGTCTTTAGGTGCATTTTGATTGAGGATTACTCTTTTGATGCAAGAAGAACATTACAGCATTGTAAAATTCTGGGTAATGCCATCCATCGACAGATATGTACGCTATAAATTGAATTGATTTCATCAGGATGACATAAAATGGCAACACGCCATATAAAAAACGACGAATGTGCGATGAATGTGATTAATAAAACCAGCCTGTAAAATAAAACCTTCCAGAATTACATCCAACAAATCAAGGCAACAATATCGTGTTTTTTTACAAAAGCCGCGGCACTCGAGTCGTATAGTCTTGCGTACGTTCACATCAGATGTTGAATAAATCATTAACATATCTATATTTGGCCCAACCTCCATTCATACTTGAGCTACACACAGAGTGATTTTTCTGACATACAGTTGAAGTGCCGTGGTGACATGTGGTTTAGATGCTAGATAATCAAACATGTGCGCTATCGTATTGAGCTATGTGATACGTGCGTTATAAACAAACTAATGCCAATGTAAAAAAATAGAAAAAGCCAATCAGATTTGCAAACTAGGCAAAAGGAACACAGATGAATATAAGGTCGCAAGCGTGCCCAAATGGCATCATAGATATGTATGTAATATTATTTTTTACGGTAATTTTTTAAGGCAATTTTCTACTAATTCAAAATCAATGTCTCAGATTTGTTTTATTTGGAAAAATGATTTTAAAGTACCCATTGCAATTTTAGAACCGGAGAGCCTCTGAAAGAGCAGACTGGTCACAAACGTTGCCCATTGACGTCACGATTTTAAAAGGGAGTGCATGGGATTACTATCAACCTTGCGCTCTTACGTGCAAAACAAGTTACAACGTAGCGTTCAAATCACTGCATTGCACACAGCAATCTTTATAGAAACATGATATAAGGGATCAGACCTTCTGTCATCGTTTACTTTTCCTTTTACTGTGATCTTTAATCCGGATGTACTGATTTATAATGAGTGGTTTTGTAATATAACTCTATTTGCCTCGGTAATGACAATGCATGTGCCGCTAATTGGAGGGATATTCTCTGCCTTGGAAGGACAAACGCTCATTTCCGATTTACTGTAAAGGTACACCCAAGTTTAATCATGAGGACCATAGCGGCAAGCAGCAATGCCGAGCTGGATGTTCAGTTCACTTCGACATGCCCGAGCGATCTACGGAATCCCTCTCAGCGACAGAGCTGGATAGCCACGGCCCGGCCGCGGTAAGCCGGGCTCCAGTATCAGTCACCCTCCTTTAAATATTAGTTAATTACCCCTAATGTCCCGGTGGGATTGTGGATAGAGGGGAGGACTAATAATAGCCGGAGATTGCAGCGCCTCGGCCTCGCATCCTTGATAAGTGATACGGGTTGGCTGTTGGAGAAGGACTTGCTAGAATTGCGCGCCAAATAAATATATAAATAAACACATGTGCACGCGCGCGCTGGTTTGCAGTACATTCACCTGTTTGCAGATCGCACAGCTTTGGGGGTCATTATCACACCAGCCCATCGATTGTCAACAACGTTGGTAGGTTTGCTGCCAAAGTGGACTTAGTCGTGTCTTATTTATAGACTGAATAGAATTAGGTGAAATACAATGTATGAATTATAAGAGAACGAGATGTCAGTATGCCTTGACACTGTCCCGATGACGGGAAATCACAAAATGATCGATAGATATAATCGATAATCACTACTTCAAAAACAATTGCAGACATTCTCAAATAGGCTAACGCGTTCATTTTTAACTGTCTGTTTTCATTTAATCCCACTTCAAGGACATAAAGTGCACAATATGGCTATACTTTTTAGTAAAAATCAAAAAATTCTGGCCGAAAATCGATCACTCCGAAATACAGCCATAAGTTGGGCTTGTCGTGAGACATGCATGTAAAACTAAGATTACCTTTCACATAGATAGTGACTTATGAAAAACGACAGTTAAAAATGCGTTATGGCTTTACGAAAATATTTTAAGAGATGATCGTACCAAGAAAGGAAATACGATGAATCAGAAAGATAACACGCATGCTGTGCGACATTCTGGAGACCTTCAAATTGTTTAAGCTGCAAGTGCTTTAGGTATTGTATGTTCAGTTGTAACACCAGGGGCGGATCTAGGTTTTACCCAAGGGGGGGGGGGGGTTACCCGAGGTGATTGGCCTACACACCCCAGCGTGCCGATTTTTCGACACCCGACACTGGTTATTTTTATTTTTTTCTCAGCCCAAGGGGGGGGGGGGGGGGGTTTAAACCCCCAAAACCCCCCCGTAGATCCGCCACTGGTAACACCATTTTTTTGTTAAAGTTTCACATTCTATGCTGTATGCAGAATGTCCCACTATACCCCTTCAACGAGTTCCTTACATACACAAGTATCGATTTGATCTTTTACAATGATAATACAATTTTGAAAAAATATATGAAAACAGCCAATCCACTTTACCAGGATCTGTATCACTGAAACTCAATTATTTCGGAACGGCTTTGGTTTCTCGGGCGACCTAACACCAGCGAAGACCGTTTCTGATCTCAATCAATAGACAATTACCTTCAACTGACATAAATTGAACTCACCCCGGCTCCTGTGCGCGTTCTATTGCCGTGGTTATTATCTACCATCTGCCATCCCAGGCCGGGACGGCCGAACGCGTCAACCATGGCAAGTTGATTACCATTTTTCTTTTTTTCTTTTTCATTCTAGTACAATCTGTCAAGACTCAGAGTTTCTGATTTGGAAGGCCCTTGATGAAAAGAAAAAACGAAACAAATCAAAAACAAACAAACAAACAAACAAACAAACAAACAATCCCTCCCCACCCCCACCCACCCCCCCCCCCCCCCAAAAAAAAAAATCGTTCCTACTGGGGTGGACATCGGAGTTGGGCGTGGTGGTCAAAGTGGCATCGAGAAAGCTAAGCCCTGAGCACTTAGGCATACAAAATGACAATCTCAATTTTTGAAATACAAAATGCTAAAAAATGCTTTCGCCTCAGTTTCAACGGCCGAGTAGGCCTACTTTTTTTCTCCATTTTCGGTGTCTCCTTATATTCAATACATGTCAAACACCAAAAAGGAATGCTATGGGTTAATTGTTTTGTTTTTTGTTTTGAACAAGTCTCTTCATTTCATCACTGAATGCTCAATTCTTTATCATACATTGCTATCGTGCGTCCCAAAAAACGCATTACAAGTCCCGCTGAGCGGGATTTTCTAACCCACCTCCCAAGATTCATAGAAGCCCCGCCCATGCTCTACGAGCGAGTAGCCGTCCAATCGTAATGTAAGATTTGCTTCGCCAATGGATCGTGAAGGAACAATTTGCCTGCACAATCAAGCGAGCAGCCTAAGCCATGTCCCACTTCAGAAGCTCTCGCTTCGGCAGGCGATAGTCTAATTTTCTTCGATTATCTCTACTTGGCTTAACAAACAGATGACCACAAAAATAAGGAGAGGGAGAACAAAAAAAGAACATCAATTCAATCTTGTCCAAAAATGACTAATTTTGAATGCTTGAGTAAAATACGACATTGCTTTCAATATAGCGTGATTCAAAAGTGAATACATCGTGGAAGACGTCTACCCAACCCAACACTCACACTAGTTGTCTTATTATACAGTTTCAGTTTAGGAAAATACTAAAATCGATCACTGGAAAACTAGAGTGCATGCAGGTGTTTTAAACAATGGTAAAAATTTGATGATTTTGTTTTTGTCAAACTACTTCTTTTGGCAAGATTCTGTCTATGTAGACTGTGGCAGACAACGACGTCCAAAGTGCTTCTGCGACTTGTGCTGAACACAGCGAACACAGTGACACCGCTGTTTTGTTAGGAATCTTGAAATGTCTAAATCTCGTCCAAAATCCCGAATGTTTATGTCGTGGTCGTTTACGCAGAACTATCCGGGCTTTTGGGAAAGTCTTCGGCATCATCTAATGCCTGCAGGAGCCCCACCTCATCCGATTTGAAGCAGGCCGACTCGTAGTGCTTGTTCAGGTAGGATTTGAGGGCGAACGTCTTGTCGCACCGTTTGCACCGGTAGTTCTTGAACGCAGAGTGCGTCTGCATGTGGGCGCGGAGGTTGGACCTGTCCGCGAACGCCTTGCCGCAGTGCGCACAGCCGAAGGGCTTCTCCCCCGTGTGGGAGCGCATGTGACCCTGCAGAAGCCAGGGTCGACTGAAGGATTTGTTGCACATCGTGCACTTGTGTTTGAGGTTGTGGGTGAGCACGTGCATAGCCAGGGCGGGCATACTCACGTACACCTTGTTGCAGATGTCGCACTTCTTGGCGAAGTGGCTCTCCAGGCTCCGGTGGGTCTGCTTATGCCTGGACAGATTGCTGGACGTGGCGTACTCCTTACCGCACTCGTTGCAGCGGTACTTCGGGCGGTTGGGGTCGATGGTGCCCACAGCGGCCACGCCGGCGGCCCCGCTGCCGTTGCGCCGCCGCGACCGGCCATCTGTTATGAGAAACGCGTCGTACGAGAGAAATACCTGATTGGGACTGGTAGGCGGACTCAGGAAGCGGCTCTGCTGGTGGTGGAGATTATCGTGGTCGCTTTGAACTTGTTCCAGTAGGTCCACAGACATGGGCGAGTCACACAGCGACGAGGATTCGCAAACGGACGCCGATTCGCATACGGACGAGGACTCGACATCCAGGACGGTGGTCCGTGTGGGCGTCTCTGGCGGGGAGGCCGTGGGAGAGGGAATGATATCATGGATGTAACCTGCAGAAGAGAAAAGACCCTAATATTGTTTTGGTTTTTGAAATTACACTAATAATAACTTGCATATTTATATAATGCACTTATCCATCATGATCGTGGCGTTCAAGGTGCTGCACTTTTACCCCAGCTCATCAGGCCTGTCAATCATTCCGAAACCGCAGCTCCAAGTTTAGCCAAAATCAAACCCATAACCACCACTGCCTACCCATTCACTCGTGGATGGAGAGAAGCAATTTATGACAACGTATCTTGCTCAAGGACACAAGCACCATGACTTCGCTGGACTAGAACCCACAATCTGTAATAACCCAGGTATTGATTCCAGTGTAGGCCTATGCAACGAGTCCACGGCCCTCCAATGTGGCCCTCCAATGTGTCACTCCACTAACATCTTACAGAAAAGTAATTGGCTTTTCCGAAATCCTTCGGAAAAGGCTTTGTTTTTGTTCTGATTTTTTTTTTTTTTCTTCTTCTTCTTCTTCTTCTTCTTCTTCTTCTTCTTCTTCTTTTAGTTCTGACCAAAATCCCATAGACTTTGTACACGAATTTTGTCGGCGGCACTTTAGGTCTTAAAAAACCTCAGAACCTAACCAAACTTACATCAAACATAGACCCTAAGCTGAAATTGTATGTCGTAGAGTGACGTCATGATGACGTCATCAAGTGATTTTTTATGAATTTTTGAATTTTTAAAATCGTAACATTCTTTTCAATATATCTAGCGAACAAAACAAGATATTTTCAAAATTCTTTTTGTTATAGCTTTGGTATGTCTCAAAGATATGTCTTAAAAGGGAAAAATTGTGTGACGTCAAGATGACGTCATCAAAAATTAGGTTTTTTTTAAACGCATGCCAGGCTCGGTCCGATTATAAAAATGTATACATTGAATTTTTCTCTACCTAGTTCCAAAATTTCATGATCGTGGCTCACTCAAGTCAGAAATAACAGTCATTTGAAAATTTAGAGCAAATTCAATATAACACAAAGGAATTCTGGGAAGGGCGGATAACCATGGCTTAAATGTGCATGCTGTTTATAAAAAGGGTTGATTTCTAGTCTTTTTTCAAGTCGCTAATCACAGGTAGCTGTGGACGGTGGTATCCGAAACCGTGCGTAACGTTTCGCTAACTTCCTAATCATGCAGAATCAAGCCTAACAAAGTACGTACATACGCTGCAGATGCCAAATTTCCACACACGTATAGTCTGCAACAACAACAAAATCTATCCGTATGCGAGATTCGCCGTTTAGAGCTGGAAGGACTTACATTGGGTTCACAGCGATTTTTGTTTGGAGCGCCGATATCTTCTGTTTCCCTGAATATATCAACCAAACACTCACCCAAAATGCAGAGTAGTCATTCATGCAGCGACTGATCCCCTCAAAATGAGAATACGATCAAGTTAAACCCGAAAAAACATTTTTCGTGCAACCCGGAGCATGCACAAACGAGCTGTGCATATATATTATGGTAGTGGATTCTTAAACATGACATGGATACATGTTTGCATATATCGGCCAGCGGCACTGCGCGCGCCTCGGGGCTCAACGGGTGCCTCTTGGAGTTGGACGTGAAATTCGACTTTTCGTCCGGCTCGTATTTGAACCTTAGTGTCTGCACCTTAATCCTCGAACTCTACTTGTATCTCAAGTGACGTATCTATCATTTTGGAGGCCGTTGTAAGGGTGAAACCGGATGCTTTTGTTGAGACTTCAGATACATTTTCAGAAAAACCACACGATCACTGCAGACGACCTTAGACGCTACTATCGGCAGATCACGTCCAAACGTTTAAAAAGGCTATAGAGGGTCCAATCATGGAGACAGTTCAGTAGGACAGCAACATGTTTCAATTTGGTGGTCCAGATATTCAGGTAAGCATGTCGAAAATTGCGAGATTTTACTTTAATATTCCGCACCAGCATGGTTCAGAAGCAGCGAAATCTTGGAAAATAACCAACCCTGCTTGTCTAAATATGTGGCACTACGTGTTTTTTTAAAGATTTATCTCCTAAATATTTGTGGAATATGAGATAGAAATTTACATAGTACAAAATATATATATGAACACTCTACATGTACATTACTAAAAGAAATTTGTGACCATACACTGCCAATAATACATGTAGGCCTGAAGTCAAAACAAATTAACATGTTTTCCTCTATTTAGCAGTGCAAATTCTCCAACAAAAGCCTCAAATTTATGTGATTACACAATTCTGAACATGAATGATTGCAGATAAATGCTTTGACATGTTGGACAGACATTTTCAACACAACTTGAAAAAGTTGTTGTTGGGGAGTGAGTTATGCCCCTATACTAGTCTTGTCTCAGAAAAGTTACAACCCAGTCTGCAAGTATAGGGCCTACATGTAGTACATCTGTACAAATTATAAACCCAACCAGCTAGTCAGAAACAGCGAAATCTTGGAAATTAACAAACCCTGCTTGTCTAAATATGTGCCACAACCTGTTACTTCAAGATTTATCTCCTAAATATTTGTGGAAAATAAGACACAAATTTACTGTACATGTATGTGAACACTGTAGTGAAAATTCCCCAACAAAATTACAAAATTCTGTGGAGAGATTTTACTTTAATACCCCTACCAGCATGGGTCAGAAACACAGAAATCGTGGGAAATAACCAACCCTGTTTGTCTAAGTATGTGGCACAACTTATTTCAAGATTTATTTCCTAAAAATTTGTGGAAAATGAGACAGAAATTTACATATGTACATGTAACCCTGCTTGTCTAAATATGTGCCACAACCTGTTACTTCAAGATTTATCTCCTAAATATTTGTGGAAAATAAGACACAAATTTACTGTACATGTATGTGAACACTGTAGTGAAAATTCCCCAACAAAATTACAAAATTCTGTGGAGAGATTTTACTTTAATACCCCTACCAGCATGGGTCAGAAACACAGAAATCGTGGGAAATAACCAACCCTGTTTGTCTAAGTATGTGGCACAACTTATTTCAAGATTTATTTCCTAAAAATTTGTGGAAAATGAGACAGAAATTTACATATGTACATGTAACCCTGCTTGTCTAAATATGTGCCACAACCTGTTACTTCAAGATTTATCTCCTAAATATTTGTGGAAAATAAGACACAAATTTACTGTACATGTATGTGAACACTGTAGTGAAAATTCCCCAACAAAATTACAAAATTCTGTGGAGAGATTTTACTTTAATACCCCTACCAGCATGGGTCAGAAACACAGAAATCGTGGGAAATAACCAACCCTGTTTGTCTAAGTATGTGGCACAACTTATTTCAAGATTTATTTCCTAAAAATTTGTGGAAAATGAGACAGAAATTTACATATGTACATGTAACCCTGCTTGTCTAAATATGTGCCACAACCTGTTACTTCAAGATTTATCTCCTAAATATTTGTGGAAAATAAGACACAAATTTACTGTACATGTATGTGAACACTGTAGTGAAAATTCCCCAACAAAATTACAAAATTTTGTGGAGAGATTTTACTTTAATACCCCTACCAGCATGGGTCAGAAACACAGAAATCGTGGGAAATAACCAACCCTGTTTGTCTAAGTATGTGGCACAACTTATTTCAAGATTTATTTCCTAAAAATTTGTGGAAAATGAGACAGAAATTTACATATGTACATGTAACCCTGCTTGTCTAAATATGTGCCACAACCTGTTACTTCAAGATTTATCTCCTAAATATTTGTGGAAAATAAGACACAAATTTACTGTACATGTATGTGAACACTGTAGTGAAAATTCCCCAACAAAATTACAAAATTCTGTGGAGAGATTTTACTTTAATACCCCTACCAGCATGGGTCAGAAACACAGAAATCGTGGGAAATAACCAACCCTGTTTGTCTAAGTATGTGGCACAACTTATTTCAAGATTTATTTCCTAAAAATTTGTGGAAAATGAGACAGAAATTTACATATGTACATGTAACCCTGCTTGTCTAAATATGTGCCACAACCTGTTACTTCAAGATTTATCTCCTAAATATTTGTGGAAAATAAGACACAAATTTACTGTACATGTATGTGAACACTGTAGTGAAAATTCCCCAACAAAATTACAAAATTCTGTGGAGAGATTTTACTTTAATACCCCTACCAGCATGGGTCAGAAACACAGAAATCGTGGGAAATAACCAACCCTGTTTGTCTAAGTATGTGGCACAACTTATTTCAAGATTTATTTCCTAAAAATTTGTGGAAAATGAGACAGAAATTTACATATGTACATGTACCTGTATGTAAACACTTGTAGTACATGTACATTAATTTCTGACCAGACACTGCCAAGAATAATTAGGCTATGTATAGTGAACACAAACTGTTTTCCTCTATTTAGCAGTGAAAATTCCCCAACAAAAGCCTCCAACTAAAGGTTGTGCCATATGATGACACGATTATGAAGAGAGATTTTACTTTCAAACCCCCACCAACTGAATAAACTGAAGAGTTTGATGTCTAAAATACAAACATTGTCACGTATAATACTGCAATATTTTGGCAATGCTTTGCCATGTTGCATATGCATTTTCAACGCAACTTTAAAAAGTTGTTTTCGGGGAGTGAGATATGCCCCTACTTGTCTCAGAGAAGTTAATTATTATTATTATACACAGCCTAGTCTGTAAGTTGGGCCTGGGGGCATGCATGTATCTGTACAAATTATAAACCCAACCAGCTCACCCTGAACCCCAGATAAAAACCCAAAACACAACACATGAATAAAATATAGAAATACACAGGGGACAATTTTTATTGTTCCTTATTTCAGATTTGATGACAGCATGTACATTTGTCAGTGAAGATGACAGTGGATCAAACAGAATTGACCTGCAGTACCTAACTTTTGCCATATCTTAAGAACTTTATTCAACACTTTCTTTAATAAACCACCTTTTGTGTACTTACAGACAGCAATATTGAACAAATGGAAGTCAGACTTTTGCAATTGAAATTTACAGTGATATGGTACAAATATGCGATGGGTTTCACATGTAACATTGACACCAGTGTCTATGTTACATGGAAAATCCACAAAAAAATCATATTTTATGCCTCATATTTACTGAAGAGGTCTGATTTTCATATCTTTTCATTAGAGATGTATATCCTTAACTAGTTCATAAAATGCAGACATGTTCAAGGCAAATCAATGGAAATATGTCAGAAAATGTGTTTTTGTTTCACATGTAACACGAACACCATATATTTTTCATTTACGGAATGACCCATAAGCCTATATCTACCAGCTTTCTTAGAAGAGTCGCAAGTTTCATACCCTAATAAGACCTACTTATAAGTTTATAAAATTAGTAACAATTAGACAAATTAATACAAGCAGAGAGAATATAATGACATTTTAAGGTACTGGTTTCACGTGTAACAGGACTCCAAATTTGGAGGAATGTCACACATTTTGACAATTATATCTTCATCGAGTGTGAAAAAACAATCCAAAGAATCCTTTATTGGACTTGTGAAACTACTAATTGCAAGTGTGCATGAACAACGTATCCAGATCAGGGAAAACTGATAAAGGTAGAAAATGTATATTTTAGGGTTTAAACATTGCCCTTTTTGGCAAAATGTCACACCCAACTTCATGGAATGAACCACATCCATGTAGGTTTAACTCAATACACGTAAGCTCAATGTAATGTGGGCACATAAACATGATATAATTGAAAACAAGATTAGAGATGGTAGCTGAATATTAAACCTAATCATGTAAATGATATCTTAACCATAAAAGTCCTCAATTCTTAGTAGATGATTTTTCACACACCCTAGGAGATTATTAGGGTAATGGTTTGTATGCAATCTGTTTAGACTATCAGAAAATAAATTTTAAAAGAAAACAAAGCAGACAGTACATACCTACATGTTGATATTTAATGGTAGCCGCATTAAATAGTTTTATTCCACCATGATTGTGTGCAGGGGGGGGGGGGGGGGTCCTGTTATCAACTTGGATGAGAAATGTGCAGTATGGTGATGATGCTGTAACTGATACCACAGAGATTTTAAGACAAACAATTCTTTTAAATATTATATTACTGAAAAGACTAAATAGAATTAGAAATAGAATGAGGGCCAATAGTAGTCATGTTAGGTTAACCCTATTGTGGATTTTTGTTGATTGAATTTTTTGGTCATTTTGGAGGACAATTTCAGTTAAAAGTTGTGACCATTATTGCTAAATTGCTAATTTTATAATTGAAAATTTGAGCCTAATATATTTCTGATCAATTTGTTATAAATATAAAAATAATGTTATGAGTCATTTAAAATAGTAACAATAAACAAACACCAATTATTATGGAAAATTAAATGATCAAAACTAAATAAAAACAAATTAAAGCCAGTCGCAGCACTGACAGAAAATTGGGCATTGCAAATAGCGTCGCCAATGCCGGTTCGCGTGAATCTCTCTACTAACGTGCTAGCTCCATGTGTCTGCTGTATGTGATTTAGCCATTTACTATCTTTCTTCTTTCTATCCTTTTCTGTCTTCTTTGCTGATGGTAGCTGTTAGTGCCACAGCCATTGTGTACATCTTATAATATATCATCTTATCTTCTTTTTTTTTTATTAAAGTGGGTGGATCGGATGGCTGTAATGGGAGGAGGGCATTATAAATTAACACTTATTTTCAAAAGCTAACAAATGGTTAGCCCCATATCAGGGGTTTATCAGTACCATAATACCAAACTTTTCTCTGCAAAATAATATTAAATGTCATGGAAATTTAGTCTTGGAAAGTCATGGAAAGGTCATGGAATTTGGTTTTCAGATTTCTGTGGGAACCCTGACTTGATTTTTAATGATGGTCATCACATGTCACGTGACGTCATCTTAAAGGGGCATTTTTCGAAGCCATATATCCATGGAAGTACAAGTCCGATTAAGTTGATACGTGGTATCTAGATAGGACAGCATGTGTTACAGATGGAAATTGATGTGACGTCAAGATGACGTCATCATACGATTTGAAAGTAATTGTTAAGTTTTTGAACTTCAAAGTTTCTTTAAGCCATATTTCACCAACAGAACATGCTAAATTCAAATTTTTTTTTGTAATAGCTTTGTTAGCTCCTATATTCTTTCACATAAATGTGAAAAAGTGTGACGTCATCAAAAATAGGCTTTTTTGAAACACATATAAGGGTAGGTCTGATCGTCATAAAAGTTAGTGGGTAGGTAGATGGTGCCACTAGCATGTAGAATCCGAGGTGACGTCATGATGACGTCGTCTGTTGATTTTCTATGAATTTTTAAATGTTTCAAATTTCATTGTACTCTTTGGAACCTAAGTAAAGTTTCTTAGTCATATATCTCATTAACAGAATATTCGAAATTCGTTTTGTAATAGGTTTGTTAGCCCATACATTCTTTCATATTAATGTCAAAACGTGTGACGTCATCATGACGTCCTCAAAATGTGCTTTTTGAAAACATAAGTAAACATATATCCAATAATCATAACAATTGGTGGGTTGGTAGATGTTGTCGCTAGCATGTGAAATCCGAAGTAATCTTATGATGACGTCATCGGCTGTTTTTCTATGATTTTTTTAATGTTTCTAATTTCATTGTACATACTCTCAAAATTGTACATTGTCATTGATCAGATTGACTCTAATCTATATACAGGCCAAGAGCACACATTGAGGTGATGTGTTATTGAGGTGATGTCATGATGACCATCATATGATTTATATATATTTTCTTCTTTTAGTTCTGACCAAAATCCCATAGACTTTGCACACGATTTTTGTCGGCGGCACTTTAGGTCTTAAAAAACCTCAGATCATAACCAAACTTACCTCAAACATACATGTAGACCCTAAGCTGAAATTGTATGTCGAAGAGTGACGTCATGATGACGTCATCACGTGTCACGTGACGTCACCCTAAAGGTGCGTTTTTCAAGGGCCCATATATAGAGAACGGTAGGTCCGATTTCCTTCAAACCTGGTATGTTGGTAGGCTAGCTCGTGTTATAGATGAAAATTGAGGTGACGTCATGATGACGTCATCATACGATTTTATAGTAATTTTTAAGTTTTTGAACTTTAAAGTTTCTTAAAGCCATATCTCACCAACAGAACATGCTAAATTCAAAATTCTTTTTGTAATAGCTTTGTTAGCTCCTATATTCTTTCACATAAATGTGGAAAATGTGTGACGTCATCATGACGTCATCAAAAATATGCTTTTTTGAAACACATATAAGGGTAGGGACGATCGTCATACAAATTAGTGGGTAGGTAGATAGTGCTACTAGCATGTAAAATCCGAGGTGACGTCATGATGACGTCATCGGCTGATTTTCTGTTAATTGTTTAGTTCTATCCCACATCCCATAGACTTTGTACACGAATTTTGTAAGTGGCACTTTGGTCACTAAACAACCTCGGATCTTAATTAGACTTAACACAAACATAAACCCTAAGCTGAAAATGCATGCCGAAACGTGACGTCATGATGACGTCATCACGTGCCATGTGACGTCATCTTAAAGGTGCATTTTGGAAGGGCCCATATCTAGAGAACGGTAGGTCCGATTGCCTTCAAACCAGGTATGTTGGTATGGTAGCTCGTGTTATAGATGAAAATTGAGGTGACGTCATGATGACGTCATCATACAGTTTTTTTTTCTATTTTAAAGTTTTTGAACACTAAAGTTTCTTAAAACCATATCTCATCAACAGAACATGCTAAATTCAAAATTCTTTTTGTAATAGATTTGTTAGCTCCTATATTCTTTCACATAAATGTGAAAAATGTGTGACGTCATCATGCCGTCATCAAAAATATGCTTTTTTGAAACACATATAAGGGTAGGGACGATCGTCATAAAAATTAGTGTGCAGGTAGATAGTGCTACTAGCATGTTAAATCCGAGGTGACGTCATGATGACGTCATCGGCTGATTTTCTATGATTATTTTAGTTATATCCCAAATCCCATAGACTTTGTACACGAATTTTGTAAGAGCCACTTTGGTCACTAAACAACATCAGATCTTAATCAAACTTAACACAAACAGAGACCCTAAGCTGAAAATGTATGCCGAAACGTGACGTCACGATGACGTCATCACGTGTCATGTGACGTCATCTTAAAGGTGCATTTTTCAAGGGCCCATATCTAGAGAACGGTACGTCCGATTGCCTTCAAACCAGGTATGTTGGTATGGTAGCTCGTGTTATAGATGAAAATTGAGGTGACGTCATGATGACGTCATCATACTATTTTACAGTAATATTAAAGTTGTTGAAGACTAAAGTTTCCTAAAGCCATATCTCATCAACAGAACACGCTAAATTCAAAATTCTTTTTGTAATAGCTTTGTTAGCTCCTATATTCTTTCACATAAATGTGAAAAATGTGTGACGTCATCATGACGCCATCAAAAATATGCTTTTTTGAAACACATATAAGGGTAGGGACGATCGTCATAAAAATTACTGTGCAGGTAGATAGTGCTACTAGCATGTAAAATCCGAGGTGACGTCATAATGACGTCATCGGCTGATTTTCTATGATTATTTTAGTTATATCCCAAATCCCATAGACTTTGTACACGAATTTTGTAAGAGCCACTTTGGTCACTAAACAACATCAGATCTTAATCAAACTTAACACAAACAGAGACCCTAAGCTGAAATTGTATGTCGAAGAGTGACGTCATGATATCATCACGTGTCACGTGACGTCATCTTAAAGGTGCGTTTTTCAAGGGCCCATATCTAGAGAACGGTAGGTCCGATTGCCTTCAAACCTGGTATGTTGCTAGTGTATCTCGTGTTATAGATGAACATTTAGGTGCCATCATGATAACGTCATCAACTGATTGTCTATGAATTTTTAAATATTTAACATATTATTATATATTACTGTCATTGATCAGATTGACTCCAATCTCGACACAGGCCAACACCATGTATAAGTACTATCCTTATAATGTCATCATAGGTCAAGTAATATAAACTTAAAGGTCAACTTTCAAGTAAGAAATCTAGATCATGAAATAATCTCAGATCTTAGAAAACTCAGCGAAAACAAAACCCTTAACAACTTTAATGCTGATTAAAAAAAAACCAGGAAAAGCCATGCGTCTGTTGACCTCAACAGACGCTTAACCTCTAGTTTTTTTTGTTTTTTTACAATTCCATACCAAACTAAAAGGAATCAGAAGGTTTTTCTCTCAATAAAGCATAGCCATGCTTTTTCGCAAGTTGTTAGCCAAGAGAAAGACATCTGAGCGTAGTAAAAGCACTCAGAATTAGCAACAGCTTTCTAAATTTCAGGAGCATATGTTCCGTATGTCGCTTTCACACCACGACGCATTGCCAACATATAGTCATCATTTATCACTCGAAATACCACATTTTTTATTACACGCTGAACGGGTCACATTCTTTCGGCCAAATCAGAGTTGCCAAGGAAAAGACTCCTTTCAAGATATACAGTAGATACTTCCATATACCAATATGCGTGTCGACCTGTTGGGCTGGAACGAGCACCGGTGTAGTGTTGCTTCAGATCGATATCACGTGTCCCATAAAAACACCGGTATAGATGACATTGCATGACATAATATCTACACACCAGCAGTTTTCTGCCCATTTAACACCGCCTAGAAGGGTATAAGTGTCATGCATGGAAAGATTCCAGATTGTTGTGAAATCCATAGGTTTTTAACCACGCAGCAATTATATGTATTCTCGTCGAGAGAAATTGAGACCATTAACCTCTGTTTGGGTTAAAGAAGAAGGAAAAGACTAATAAAGAAAAAAAATGTTCTTTCATTTTTCTTATTTTGACCAGCCTATTCCCGTAAGAAGCCCACTCAGAATTACAAATATCCGTACTTGTGGATAAACACGCGTATGGCTTGATTTTGTACATAAGTCAATAGGGAAACTGGTTACCACTTTTTAACTTTTTGACGCAATTTACCACCACCCCCCCCCCCCCCCCCCCCAAAAGATACCAAACCTATACAGATCAATAATCGTGAAAACATAGCTGTGATCCGGTAAAAAAAATACCCCCCCCCCGACAGTTTGAGAGAGACGCTTTTCTCAATATTTTTTTACCGGTAGGTTTGTCACAAACTGTACGGGAAATTCTTTTTAACCAGATCACAGCTCTATCACCACATTTAATTATCTGTTAAGTTTTTGCTTTATTTTGGTAATGATACATTCGGAACGGCCTGAAAGGAGGAGGCTGAAGGGACCTTAACCCGGTGACACTTTGTTCTAGTAAGACATTTGTGCTGGGGTTGGACAATGTAAAAGAATCGCTCAATTTCTAAGCAGTAAACATTAATTTGAGCTGTACCTTTTCCAAATATGTGTTTCTCACGAGCATGACATAATAATTATAGAAACCACTGTTTTGAAGAAAAAAATTCTTAAAAAGTTACCATTTGCTTTTCATTATGTTAAATTTGTTATAATAATCTTAATTAAAACGTCGCAAAAACATTTAAAGGACGATCTAGCATTTTATTCAGCGGAAGACGACGAAACTTAATTATTCCGCCGTTTGGAGGCGTCTGCAATAATTTCGTCAAGGTTTGCGATTGCACGTACCGGAGCCATGTTCCAGGTCACTGTGTTTGATTAAAATGTGACAGACTCGTCTCAACAGTCAGTGAGTGGCTAGGAAACACATGTTGCTGTGTTGTTATTATTATTCGCCTGTTATTACGACTGGAAATTGTCACCACCATCGCCATTTCCCTCCGTTTTGTCACCTTGCAAAACTATGGAATGGGACCCGGGCCGCACAAGGGCGGATCCAGAACACAATTTTGGGTGGGTGTACGCAGTGGCTGCCTTTTTGCGACGTCAGAAAAATATTATGTTTTTTTTTGGTTTTTTTTTGGGGGGGGATGGCCCCCTTTGCCCCCCCCCCCCCCCCGGATCCGCCCTTGGGGCCGCATCGCCAATGCCGGTGTTCTTGTAAGCCCATGCTCTCAACAACGAGAGTGAGAATGACTCTGTAATATCCCAGTTGCTCTTCCTCGACATATATATTTTTTCCCATTATTAAGGTCTCTTGATTTGTCGCATGGAAGTTCAATATGAAATGAGTTTGAAATTAAGCGAAAATACCTGTCACAAATTGGATGCATATTAAGCCCTAAAATATTTTGAAGAAATCTTCAGAACAGGGTGTGTGTAAAAACAAGGTTTTATTTGCTCACTCCGTCTCTGCAGTAGGACGTATGGTATGAACATAAGCAGAATTCAATAGCCTGGTATAGTCCAAACCAAACATGAACAGGTGGTAATCTTCAACATGTTGAATTTTTGATGAAACGCCAGTCTTGCCGCAGCTGCTCCGTGTTTGAAAACGGAGCATAAAAGCTCAATTTCTGCCAGTGGAGTTTCACTTTAAAATGCACATAGCCCACAGCTCTTGTAGACCCTTGATTGATCTAAGTTACTAACGAAAACGTGATACAGAAAAAAAAGAGCGCACAGCGCTCTCGGTAAAATAGGGCGACATCTGCCGCGCAAATTGGCGTTCGCGGTTGAGTAATCAACAGCTTTTCGCCTTCCATTTGGGTGTGATTCGTCACAGTATCAGACGCGGTTCCTATAATGTCCAGCAACTATTACCGAAGAGAGCAAACAATCTAATGGACGCTCCTCTGATAACTCAAGAAACACACTTAGATGGAAATGGAGAGAGGAGAGAGAAAAAACGCCGTCGGACGCGTCACGAGTAAAACTTATCGAGTTGGTTCGAGTCACAGCGACGATGAAACCGGATCTAATCGCCTTATAAAAGAAACGAGTCAAATTCCGATCGTGTTGGGGCAATCTTCCTTCACGCGCTATGTACTTTGTTCCGGGCATTGCCAGCGCACACTGTCTATACCACTGGATTGTACCGTAAGAGGCACGTAGAGCGAATTTCAACAAGACGTAGCCTGGCAAATTATTGCTGAAGACGCCCGTCGTCCTTTTGCGTAGAGATCGTTTTTGCTATCTACGGTAGATAAGACTAGAGCGCGCACACAGAATGACGAAGGTTCGGTCGAATTAGAGCCGAGTGCACACATACATCTTGTATATCTTGTAGTGGCACTACGTGCTGTGCATAATTGGGGCCAGCTACTTGTTGAATGCATTTATAGCTTAACCCGGGGCAGATTTTTTTCCCTTCATCGTCGTACATTTATAGCTAACCTCGCTCGCTCTTCCTCCGTCTAGGCAGGCTGACAAATCTTTAAAGGTCTTCACTTTGTCGCCAGCGTGGAGACGTTATCTCTCCGGGCAACAGGATGCAATTCAATATTAGGTAGACGGAGGAGGGGAGACGTGAGAACTAAAGAAAAGCATCCTAAAAGGTTCGCGCGTCATGTTGTTTGCTCGCGGGAGGGCAGCGTTAGTTCACCTGCGATAGACAGACAACATCGCTTAGCGCTCGGGCTGGAGGACGGAAGGGAACCGCCGCGATCAGCCACGGAAGCCCGGGGAATGGAACAGTCACTTCATGAATTTGCACAACGGGTGCATAAGACATCAAGGCCGATCCACCTTGTGTATTTTAATATAACAAAATGTCATTGAGTCATAGCAAGACTTGTAGATTATGAGGATGCTACGCATCTGCTCAAGAAATGAAGCGGTCACGATGAGTGAGCAGAGATGCGCTTCACATCCCCGCAGTAATAAAACCTAACAAATAACAAATAATGATGTACCGTAACTGCTGGTAAGAAAAACACGGCAAGTTTCTGATGTGAGCGTACTTACCATTATTAAGTCTCACGCTGACTCCTCCGAGCGTGCACCCCGGTGAGACAGGAGTCGTGGCCTCGATGGAAATGTTCCGCTGAAACACGGAGGACGTGTGTCTGGTTTTCTTGACCAGAAATGAGCGAGGCATGGTGATGGTTATTATGACGGAAGGCCTGTGTTCTCCGAACGATGCCAAGATGTAGTCAAGAATGGCGAGGGAGGAGAACACCTTCTCAAGATGCCGAGCAATGTATGCACCGACAACACAAGTCTTTCGTCTCCACCCGCGTCCAAGTGAGTGATATCTTGGCTGATGATGACGATGATGATGATGATCCCGTGTGATGTACGATCGGCACCGATTGGATGTCGCTCCGGTGCTGCACTAAGCTCTCTCCCTCCCTTTGCACCGGTGATTGGAGCAGGTGCCGGGCGTAGATTCGTACCTAGCCCTACTCGAGTCCAATCTATCAACGGATGACGGACTCCGGCGAGAAAACCGCGCGGTCAAATTAGCCAGCGCTTCAAAAATAATGACAGCACTGTTGCGGATCAGTAAAGACTAAATATTGGGCACGGAACAGTCGCGTCTGTGTTGTTTGCGCTCCTCACGATGCACGAGAGGGCAAGGTAGTGATAGGGATGGTTGTACTTGTTACTCGACACAGTGATGTTAGAGTCCCACCAGTTGACGAAACATAGAGTTCTCCTTGCGAAGGCAAACCCAAGTTCAAAGCAAACACAAGGTCCCTGATGGAAGTAGGTTAGTGCAACACACGGCATATGAGCGCCGTTTTCAACCACTCTCTTGTCCCTTCGATCGGCAATCCAATGTCGTGGACCAACAAATGGCACAGGCTGGGGGTGTTGCACCTCTGTCCGTTCTACCCTTCACTGGAAGTATTCGTGGTGGCACTATGGCAGTACTTATATAGCACTTGAGGGTAACAATGACATAGTCAGAGGAATCACTGGTTTGCGCGCGGGGGCCCGCGCAAGACTGGCACGTGTCGCTAATGAGATGTCAGCGCTATGGCGCGCGCCGTCACTCGTCCCTGCCAATCAATCCCCAAGCGGTAGCCCCATTGGCTTGTTTGAGGCAATCGTGAAGACATGGGAGGGGCTTATTTGCAGGGATGACTACAGTGGGCAAGAGAGGAGATGAAAAGACTAATGCGATTATTGTACTCCTTGAATTGATTGAGTCTCGCGACGCACAAGAGTGACAAAGTGTAACACGGGACCCTGTTCGTTCGTAAAACGAACGGTGATCTCGTCCAATATCACGGGCCAGTCTTAGTGCAGGAAGCTGTACAGATGGCACAAAAATGCACTCCCAAGATTCTGCCATGTGAAGAAAAACAGAAGTGTTTTATGATTCCAATTGGCACACGTCACCATCGGCCGTGTCTCAGCGCTTTGGTAATTACGGTGATGAAGCCAGGAATCATAATACGAATGGTTATTTGCACAGAATGAGAAGACCGGATCGTTCGAGGGACACGGCAGTCTCTTTGGCAAACTAGAGATCTACGCGTGTGGATGGCGGCAGGTCGCGAGCTAGAAAAGGCACTGACAAAAACCACCTGTCTCGATCAACAAATACGTATCGGAGAATCGATTAGGTAATTGACAGCGGCCTGGGCGATGTTGCCGTTCATTAACATGAAATACTGATCAGGTTAAAGCACCGTCGTGAATTTCACGAGCAATTGTTGGCAGTGTTTGAGATCTCTGAGAGATCATTTGGTGCGACTTGGTCCCTTTGTATAGTTACCGGTATGCTTTGTGATATCTTCAGTTGTGTGTTTTAGTGGCATATTGAAACAATTAAGATTGATTTCGAAAGAATCGAACAATATGATCAATTTCAAATGGTCCATTGAATAGTGTGATGTATACACAAAGCCCTATATTTTGAAATTAACTGTTTCCTGAGGTTTTATGTGACTCGGCGGGCTTATAAACTAATGCGACACAAGAAAGCGATTTCAGAGATGACTAAATGCAAAAACAAACAAACAAACAAACAAACAAAACAAAACAAAACAAAACAAAACAAAACAAAACAAAACAAAACAAAACAAAAGCAACAGGAAAAACAAGACCCCCCCCCCCAAAAAAGCAAATATCATCGGCACATATTTTGGAGTGAGATTCCACATAAATTTCTTTTTCTGAATATAGTGAAGCACCGCACAATGTAGTCTGCTGATGCCCACTGTCCATACAATCGAGTGAAACTATCTTGTGTCACAAGAGGGCGCTCGCCATACTTTATGTCGGCCTTTCATGGGCGAAATGAATCTCTAGCTCTCCTTTGATAGGAAATATATGGGTAATATTTGACCACCGTTTCATTAAATCCTTTTTTTTTTTTTTATTGTTTTCAAATTCAGACGTAAGCCTCAGTTTTCTCCTTTAATTTGGTACTTGTCGTTAATGGAGGCACAATAAATGTCATCTAATGTACCAATTAGGCCAAAATAGTGTTCACATGGCCACCATTTCTCACGTCAGTGTTTTGAATTTGATAATTACCGGTTCGATCATTTACTTTTCATTCGCTTCAACATTTTTCTTAGCCGCTTTTGCCAGACACACCAGTCACACGATGACGTACTCAATTAATAAATAATTAACAATGAGAAAAGCAACCGGTAGATTGGCGTTGTTGTTTTCACCGTGTAGTTGATGCCTAAACCCCTTGTATCGATATTCAGCCGGGTTGGAAACCTCGCATTCGGTTAAATTTCGACCTGTTTTGTGGGGGGCCTGGTCAAAAATACAAGTGCTGATTGTTTAAAGGTGGTATACAACATTTGCAAATATAAAAAAACAAAACTACAGAATTATTACGAAATACCGTACTAGACTAAGTGAGTTACCGTAGCAAACTTAAGCATCCTGTGAAATCATGGCACCTGGTGTGCTGTCGTTTTCAAGAAAAATGGAAATTTATATCGTTTTTCCCCGATAGTCTAGTTCCTTGACCTGATAATTCCCTGACGTCTATAAATTGCTCCGTTTTGTCTAAGGTACGGTCAAGGAACCAGATTACTAGAACAGATTTTTTGTCTCCAAGTTTCCCAGCATATACCGTTATGCACACAAAACTTTGAACAAATTAATACCAACTCCAAATCCATTTATTTCTGAAAATTACAGCAAAAGCAAAATGTTGTATACGACCTTTAATATTTCAGGTCTTTGGATTTTATTCGATTGTGACATTTTTCTCAGTGTCTTGGTCTTTTGCGCAGTAGTTTGCTGCTGCTGGTCTCGTTGCTGTCTTTTTGAGTCCTTTGTCTTGATATTGAAAAAATATAAAGTATACTGGGTGCCCCCCCCCCCCCCCCCTCCCAACAAAATGGTCACCCATAAACAAAGGACAAATACACCAAGCCGTGTACATCATAAACTAGGGGTAATACGTTTTCCATTGACATCCTGGATGTATTGTTCTGGTCATGCATCAATGACTTCCATTGTCTTGAAAATGGTACGTAAAACATACTTGGGACAGTTTGGTGTAAAACATTATGAGCACATCCAGACGAAAGACGATCGAGTCGGATCAAGGGACATTGTACTCGTGAAAACATGAAGAAAACATAGTAACTTGTGGTAACACTGAATAACCTAACACAACTCAATTCACAACCCAACCTAACCATCATGATGCCCAGGCCAAGCTAACAATTGGTAATTGATTTCACAAGCTGTCAGAAGAAGGTATGATAAATGCTAAATGATCATAATAATTGTTATTATGTTCATTGGTTGGTCATACTTTCCCTTTGTTCCTGAAAATCGTACCTTTAGTCTCCCAGATCAAAATTTGGGTGATTAAAGAAAATGTTGATCATTTCCCGCCACTTTTGATCGACACCGAAATCAATTAAGGGTGTTTTATACCTTCCAAAAAAATTCAACAAGCTGGACTCCCCACCCCCACCCCCCCCCCCCCCCCCCCACCCCAAGCAAAAGAACAGCAGCACTTACGTAATCTGTCACCTTTGTATGATAGAAACTGATCATTCAGAAAAAAAATCTATAATTATGACCCGCATATCATATCGTAAGGATCCCCCTGCCCAACTACACGGCCAAAAAGCCCCGCCCTGCCAACAGGTGTTCTCAACACCGCTCCTTCCTAAGCTCAAAATATCACATTCGGGCCGGCGTTTCTACGGAAACGACCGTTTGGACGAGGCTGAAAAAGCCTTGGCAAACATCATAAAAAATATCGAGTGCTTTCCACGCTCGGCGGGACGAATTTCAATTACCTCTGCAAGCGGAATATGATTAATAAAAGCGGAGAGGTTCAGGGCACACCTTCATTACGGCTCCGTCTAAATTGCATTGTTCTGTCGTCAGACGCATGTTGCTAGCTAGAGCACTAGCGACCGCATTGTTAATTCAAAGCTTTAAGCATGATATAGCGTTGGTAGAGCTAACAGCACATTTGTAGGAAGTATTCATACTTTGAAGTTTAAGTCTAATCCGTTCTCCGAGCCACGGGAAAACAGCGAAAAACAGTTCCGTTTTAACAGTGTTTTTTGTGCACATGGACTTGTTTCGATTGTTTAAAATCAAATATACCACAGCATTTTTGGAGGTCTACAATTTGTCGAAGATGACAACATTTCTCACGAGAGTATCGTTTTTTTATAATAAGTCTTTAGATTGAAAATAATCATTTGTAATCATTACCAAAGCTCTATCGCACCTTTATTTAAATGAGCCATGCAATAAATTTGACATTTCAACACACATAACTAGGTGTGTGACAAATGCGTATGATCTGAAGGTTTGTTTACATTAAGAAGGTGGCCGTTTTCGGTTTTCTTTAAAGATCTTTCCAATGCAGTCATGCAAGATACAAGAAGGAATTCCGTGCCAAAAGAGCATAATAACAGTACTAAACTCATTCCTCCAAAATAACCCATTGACAAGGCTTTGAAGACATGTTGGTTGGAAATAGGTTCCTAGCCAGCTATTTCATCCACAGCACAACCATCATATTATTCTAACTGCCTTCAATGTAAACATGTTCACTGGACAAGTACCCTTGAGAGTAATGCTAAAACAAAAATGGTGCATTAAGCCTTACAACAACAACAACAACAACAACAACAACAAGAATACAATCTGAACTACAATGTTGCATTTCAATCATTTTATCTCGTTTGCGGTTTATTTTATCATACAGATTTAGCACATTAGGGCTGTATAATTTGAAGAGATCTCGGGATTTTTTTAGTTTCAAGTCAAAGAGTGTGGTATGAAGGCGAACTGGCATCAAATTGTACACGCCATAATGGGTGCACGTTTTACATAGTTTCAAATGAAATATTTATAGACATTAAATTCGTCTCAACGTAAGACGGCACTTTTACGCCCATGGTGTTGACGTCATGCAAGCAAAAGTTTAATACGAGACATTTGAGACGCTGGTGGCAGCAGACATACCGGTCCTTTTCCACCGTTCTCATTAGTCGTGCTTTAATAATGTTCACAACAAGCAAAAAGGACCGGTATGTCTGGTGCCTCCAACGTCTCAAAAGTCTCCCATTGTCAAAATGGCGCATGCGTCAACAAGTTATAACTGCAACACACGCAAGCGACTACACATTTTGGTCTTGAATTTCAAATTTCTAGGGAAAACAAGAACTCCGAGGTTGTGATAACATTGATAAACGTGGCAACAGAAATACGTACATTAACCTCGCAACCCCGTTCTCAAGGGGATGATCGTACAGCGCCATATTGTTATGCATTTTGAGATGTTCCTGAACGCGCACGTAGGCCTACACTACGGAGAAGTTTGTAAATAATGACCCATAAAAACCAGAAAATGGCCACTGTTTTTAGCGGAGAGGATGGGATATGAAAGTAAGTAAACTTAAGTGATGAAGTGTATATCTTTAAATTTATGAATCTCAATTGTAATTTCATCGTCTTTTTGTTTCAATGTGACACATTTTATTAATTACTTTTGCATTTGCCACCAAAGGTTCCTAACTAGAGCAAATTCGCCATCCCGTAGTCAGAAATAATCAACCGAGACGGACACGAGAATCTATGTGCAGTTGGACTGCGACCATCCTATGTACTTCTCGTCGAAAGTGTCCCTTTTGGCTCGGAAGCATAGCGCCCCCTTCTTATCGCACTCGCACATGTAGGACTTGCAGTCCTCATTAAACTCCCAAACGGGATAGTCCTCTTCTTTTGCTGTTGGTATCAAACAAAAAGGGTTTTGTCAATTTTCTTTTTGTCCTAAAAACAACCCAAAAAACAATCTGATTACTTTTCAAAAAATCTTGGCTTGAACTGGACTTCCTATATAATACCCCAATTTGGCTCCAAATAAGGCAATTACACTGCAAAAACTGTGGTGTTAAATTAACACCATGTGGTGTGTTTATATCGAACCATCCGCCCAATACAAACACCAAATGGTGTTAATTTAACACCAAAGTTTTTGCAGTGTTCATAAACCTATGCGTCTCACAGAGTACCGATGTGTGACCTCAGTTGGTGTGACAACAAAAAGGGCCACTTTCGTGCCGACGGTTCAGAAAGGTACTTCAGCTTCATTTTCTGCAGTAACTGCATAGATTTCAAAAGTCGTTGCAGGAAGAAATATTTCGAGAGCACACAAAATGCTACCACGTCGGTCCTGGAAAATTTGGGACTACGTTGTATTTGTACTCCTATATAAATCACAGCTTTAACGAAGAGTTTTAGTAATAAAATTCACAAGAAGTGTTGAGGAAATAAGTTTTCAGTTGCTCACTTTTTGATTTACGGCTCTCTAATTTACTGTCGATCATATTTGCACACTTTGTGAAAGTTCAGTTCTCAAACTTCCAAAATGCCTCGAAAACTGAAAAATAGGGCAATGAATTTCGTCCCTTCTTGAATAACCTAAAATCCAGAACATGGCGTTTCCGGACCTCGAAAGTGTTCCATTTTGTCTTATCGTGAAAGCTTCACAACCAGATTGTGTGTGCTTTTTTGTACAGAGAGTTCAAATTTCTCCCTTCGCGAACTTAAACAGTTCTGGCCCAATTTTATGGATTCCGTCATGCTAGATTCTGCGCTTACGACCTGCAATGTGCTACTGAGCTAGCAAAGAAATTTTGCGCTAGGCTCAGAATCTGTATAGGTCATGCTAACCGTTAGGGCAGACTTTTCTGCTACAGTTAGCGGTTATACCTCCCTTACCGTAAGTAGAGCCATGGAATTAGGTACATTTGACCCTTTCGTAAAATTACCGTAATTAGGAGATTTCATATAGAGTTTGACGAGCCAGGCTTGGTATATCGATGAAGTTGATTGATTTCGACCTCTCCCCGAAACAAAATTAAAATTGACATAATGACGAATTTCCCCCAAACTGTGCGTCTTCTAAAGCCAGTACTTACTGCATGTTATCTCGCAGCTTGTCGGGTCTCCCGACGTGCTTTGGCTGGCTTTATACCTGTATATAGTCAAGTACTTATCCAGTCCCCAGCAGCCGTTTTCGCTGGCTCCGTCGTAACAAGCATCGTGCTCCTTGCAACACCTTAATATTGGAAAGTTAAGGAAAAAGCACGTGGTCAACAGGTATGACAACACTCACTGATAACGTCACGCTGTTAACATGTCTGCCACGTGGGGACATGATAGATCATTACCACGTCGCAATACATTGTGGTTTCAAAAAACCTACACACTTTTTTAGAGGAGAATTTCTCGGAATTGGGGAAATATGGCCAAATTGTTTTAACTTATTTATTTAACTACACCACCTTAGTGGTATTTATGGTGAAAATTGCGTTAAAAAGAAAACTCAAATACAAAACATGGTATCGGTTTAAAGAAAAAGGGCAAAAAGACAGATTGTCCACACGAAAGTCTATAGGAGTCCTGCATGCTACAAAGATAATTAATAAGTATTCACTAACCCGGGAAGAAACAAAAGCTGTTCTATTGTGTCAAATGCTATTCACTGTAAGCACTTTTCATTGACAGAGGGGATGACTGTGGTAGGCCTAATTACATTTATTGGAGTTTGGGTGTGTGCACGCGATGCTAAAATGTATTTTGTTTACCAAATTCCATTGACTTGCGTGTGGACAAACTGGTTTTTTACCATTTAAAAAAATATCGACGACATTTCTTTATTTGAGTTTTATTTTTAACATACATATATATATATACAACATATATACAACAAAAACGTTGCAGTTGACAAATATGTTAAAACAATTTTACCATGATTCCCCAATTCCAAAATATTTTCCATTAAAAAAGTGTTTTATAGATTTTTTGAAAATGACACGTACAGTTCAGACCGACCTGATCAAAAGCAGTGCAAAAAACAAACTTTTGGTGGCACATTGCGAATTGCCCCAATTGGCGACGTAGCCTGCATGGGTGTTTTTAGTCTGGTTCCCAGACCAAAATATTCTGACTATTTCTGATGAATATTAGGTCCAGTATAGCCGCCAATGTCACGTGACGAAAAAGTCACGTGACGAAAAACTGGCAGAATTCTGCCAGTTTCCGAAAACGTCCGAGGTTTTTGTTTTCGGTAACATTCGGCTGTTTACGTTGATGTTCGCAATAACAAAATGTCTGTCAGGCCCGTTACAGATCCTGGAATTTGAATTCTCAATTATATATAAAAACTGAAAAATCAATGCCACACTCTTGCAGTATTTTGCCGACTGGATTTTGCAAGAATATTAAATTTGAATGATGCCACTGCATCACTCTATTTTAAACCGTGGTAGCTACCTGACCTAAGATATAGACGTCAGGGAATCTTCAGGTCAGGGAACCAGACTAGGGTGTTTATTATTATTAATATTATTATAGACGAATTTCACATTAGCCCCTTCTGCGCGGTTTGAAAGCGAGGCTCTCGGTACTAAACAAACAGTGCTATTCAGCAAATTCATGAATGAATCACGGCGTAAAAGACAGTGTAGGCCTATAGCGCACGGTCAACATGGTCAAGCGGCACCGGTTCATCACGACAAAAAATCGTCCAATTTCATTCTTAATCGACATGATGCAGGATTTTACCGTGCTTTATATATACACGAATGAACACGACGTCATTTGCTTACTTAGCACCGACAGCCTCGCTTTCAAACCAGGAAGTGCACAGTTTGGTGCTATTTTCCCCCAATGAATGAACTCACTGATCAGTAGGGTCTACCGGGTCTCCTGATCCGCCCAATCCACAGTAGCATCCATAACCGTTGTAGTCATTATCCTTGGTAGTACACGTGATCATGTTATTGAACTGGAAAACACTGCGCACATTCCGCGCTATCGCCCCAAAGAATGAGAACAATGGAAAATCAAACAGTAAGAAATGCAGTCTGTCATGAATGTGGTCATTATTCAACAAAATCGACTACCGCCCGTTGCATGATCCACGGTAATAAAGTTGCAAGTCTTCGCTCGTACCAGGCGCGGATCCGGGGACGGGGGGGGGGGGGGGGGGGGGGGGGGGGTTTGGGGGTCGAAACCCCCCCCCCCCCCCCCCCACCCCTGCTCGTTGCCAATTTTAATTTGGTTTTTCCTTTTTCTTGTAGGGGCCTTGCAAATACAGGTCTTATTTGTTTTGCCTATGGGTGAGAACAAAACAGAGGTTAAATGGCGCCACCAACGGTGAGAAAGTGTATCAGCCACCCCCCACCCCGCTTGTAATTCTTTTTTTGCAGGCGGAACATTTTGGGAGTCACTTTTCTGGGCAAATTTCATAACCCCCCCCCCCCCCCCTGCAAACATTCCTGAATCCGCCCCTGCGTACCCACCGCCCAAACAGGGCGGTGGGGACGTCTGATGCGCTTTGAGCTCCTATTGGATAGATTTTGTGTGACCTGTGACCTGCACTGATTTTCCCATTCAGAACCAACAACTACCCGTTTTTTTTCATTCGGTCGGTGCCTGTATTGTGCAGTACGTATAAAACATGTTTTTTTTAAGCAGACATCACAGGTACTGCACACACGACACACATCGCCCACAAGTTTCACTGGGTGTCATCATTTTCACAGCGCTACGTGCGTACGACCGAAAACGCAGCAAGCAATTCTAAAAGGTCATGGTACTCTAACCCAGAATGCCGCGCGTTTCCTTCACAAAAATCTGTGAAGCGCATCAGTCGTTCCCAGCGCCCTGTTTCACCTTTTATCCCTTTTATGTAGACCGTCTTGATACACTGACTAGTCTATAGCGACGGACCCTTTACTTTGTCTTTCTCCTTCACTGACCAATATGACTAACAGACTGATTGTTCGAATTATTCTTCATTATTATTATTATTATTATTATTATTGTAATTTTCCTCAATTGCCGGTTAGGGCGACACATAATCCTGGAAAAGAGTGGGTTAGGGTGACCTGGTCGAATAGGGCGACAATTTGGTGTCGCCCTATTGTTAAAGTCGCCCCTTTGGAGTGTTTTTTAGTAAGGCGCGTGGGGAAAGTGCTCTAAAAGGGCGACACTCGTGTCGCCCCAATAAGGTTATTTCGGGAAGAGTCGCCCATTTGCCGCATCCAGGAGATTTCTAATTATTATTATTATTATTATTATTATTATTATTATGATCATCAATTTGCAATATTTCAAAATGTAAATTTAAATGAATTGTTTCTGCCACAAAACCAGGTTATTATAGTTTCCCAGCTGAGCCCAGTCAGATTGTTTTTCTTCATAAAATAGAAAGCCGCACAGCTTAATTGTTGCACGTTCAATACTGGCCTATATAACTGAATGCATACAGGAGGTATCTGTCAACGATACAACCTTTTATCCACACAGTATGATGCACATTATATCAGAAAATAGCGGGAACCAGTGCAGCTGGGCCATTTCTCAAAACTGATACGGCTTTGGCTTTGGCTTTTAGACCCAAGGACGTGACTAGATCTGCCAGGTTTTTTTGTACCCAGAGGCAGAACCTGTTCGAAGCTCAAACACATGGATCAGGGATCCATATGTGATCCCTGATTTGCTTTTTAACTTGGCTTTTAAACTGAAACATTCTAGCAGGTTTCGGGAGTGGTTACCTCAGCAGAGAACCAGTCATGTACAATATCAACTTAGAAATTGTAATAATTTATTCCAAATTATGTGCAAGACTAAAAGGTATCAGAATAGTCCCATCCCATATTTTGTTAATCTTTTGAATGATAAATGATGTGTTAACTCTTAATTCTTCTTAATTACTTTACTTTTTGTGTGTATGTATTGTATTTTAGTATTGTATTAAAACATGTTTTTGTATGCATTGTGGCAATTTAGCCTTCGAGCTACAAACACAATGATTTAATAAACTAGAAATAATAATAATAATCATCAAAGATGGCAACAATTTCGGTTCCTACTTACGTAAACAATGTGCCATCCCAATAATGGCGGCTAGACAGAGAAGCAGCTTCATCGTGATGGTTGTTAGAGCAGATCCGGAGAGGAGTGAACGGCTCGGAGACTTTAGCAGAGTGTTGACCATCACCTTATTTGTCCATGAAATTTATACTCTCCGTTTCACGCCCCCTATCTCCCTCTCTCGCTCAAGAATCATTTTGAAAAAGGCATAAACCCAGATTAGCAGTTATCGTGTGCGTGTGGGGCAGGGATAACTTGGTGCTGATAAGACAAACAGCGGTTAGTTTCACACGAATTTAATAAGGGTTTTAAAATCGAAACGTATGGCTAAACACTTTTTAAAACAGAGTAGACTTTGTTCAGTTTAAGGAAGTATTACCAGGGGCGGATCTAGGAGGGTTGTGGGGGTTGCAACCCCCCCCCCCCCCCCCCCCTTGGGCTGCTGAGCAAAGTTGTGATAAACAATGCTAAACCACATAGGTATACCGCTGGTCCATACACTGTACATGATTGTATAGGCGGGTACACACAGATCCGCCCACATGTGTATTACATTGCAACATTCGCAATAGCCAAACCTTCTATAATAATAATAATAATTTATTTATTTATATTGCGCCAATTCCATACAATGTACACCGGCGCATAACAAACATGAAACCATTAAAAAAAAAAACATCTATTAAAAGACATCAATTAAAAGCTCATTGGTAAAATACAGATGAATAGCAATTATATTAAAAGGACATGGAATAATCACTTAAACATTAAAATTGTTGACCATAAATAAATAATCTAATAAAAGCAAAAAATGGATAACAAATAAAGATTATTAGAAAAAAACATTGGTAAATTACAAATAAATAACGAATTACATATAAACTATAAGAAAAAAAAACATAATTAAATAACTAAATAGCTAAACCCAAAATAAATAATGTAAATTATAAACCAAAAATTTAATAAAAAGCTTGCTTAAAAAGGTGAGTCTTCAGGCTAGTTGCATTTCTAACGTTAAGTGGAAGTCTGTTCCAGAGATATGGTGCACTATGCTCAAAGGCTCGATCCCCAAGAGTAGCCTTACCGAAACCTACAGGGTAATTAAGAAAAATACCATCACAAGAACTGCGAAGGCAATAACGAGACTGTGACTTAATAGAAATAAGCTCACATAAATATTGTGGGGCCAAACCATGTAAAATTTTGTATGTAATCAATAACATTTTAAATTCAATTCTGAACCGAACAGGAAGCCAATGTAAATCGATAAAAAGTGGAGTAATATGACAAAACTTGAATTCATTGCAGACAAGCCGAGCACAAGCATTCTGCACTCTCTGAAGTTGATTAATCTTTGTGCTCGGTAAACCATAAAACAAACTATTACAGTAATCAAGTCTACTGGAGATAGATGCATGAATCAGTGTCTCAGTACATTCCTTTGATAAATATTTCCCAATTCGTCTAATGTTATGCATATAATAAAAAGCACTTCCACAAACTATTAGTTACATGAGTTTTCATTGTCATATCGGCATCAAACCATGCACCTAGATTACGGGCAAATGAAACAGGGGAGACAATGGACTGCCCAACCTGTATACCATCCAATGTAACTTTAGATAATTGCTGACGGGTACCAATTATCAAGAACTCTGTTTTACTGTCATTCAAAAATAATCCATTATTACAAAACCATTGTCGTACGTTCTGTATGCAAGCTTCCATAGCAGAAAGAGCAGACTCCTCACTACCTGCTTCATCGGGACAGAATGATAGATACAACTGAGTATCGTCTGAGTAACAGTGAATCTGTGGATGATGAACTTTGACAATATCAAACAATTGACTGGTATACAAAATAAAAAGTAAGGGACCAAGACATGACCCTTGTGGTACTCCCCATTCAAGATTGCGTTTACCTGACAATTTACCATTAATTAAAACCCTTTGAGATCTATTGCCTAGATATGAACAAAACCAATTGAGGGCTGTACCATTAACTCCAAAACGTGACTGGAGTATACTCAATAAAACACTATGATCTAGTGTGTCGAATGCAGCACTTAAATCTAATAAGACCAACAGTGAAACATGTTTTTTGTTCATAGCCATTAGCAAATCATTCTGAATTTTCAAAAGAGCTGTTTCAGTGCTATGGAATTTGCGATAAGATAGTCAATGGATATAAATTATTTCAGAGTCAGATAAGACTGTAATTTCAGAGTCAGATAAGACTGTAATTGACATGCCACAGCTCTTTCCAATAGTTTTGAAACAAACTGTAAATTACAAACAGGTCGAAAGTTCTCTACCTCTATCACAAGAACGTGCGTGACGGTAGCAGACTTTGTAAATGATATCAATGTTTTATTTTTCTCAGCAAAATACAGTAACGAACACGTCTTTTTCTTTCAATTGCAGTAGGTCGTTATCTTATGTACAATTTTACCTGCATCAAAATGTCTCATGCTTTTTAAGCTTCGTTTTCGGAAGTTCGAGTTCGTGTCGATCGGAGGAAACCACAATTCTCAACGGCCGCTCACGCTTCGTTTTTATCTTTTTCCAAAGAATTGGGACCTAAATGGTCTGAATGGCGTGTGTTTAATAAATTGGTTGTCTAAGACACCCACCCCTGTCCCACACACGACATACCTTTTTATTTGAATTATCTTTTCAAATTGATTCATCTGTGGGGAAACCGGTGTCGCATAAATATCAGACTCCTTGAAAATCCGACTTGTTGGTTATACTGCGCATGTTTAGTCGGCCACGTACACCAAACAATGAGAAATACAGGTTTAGAGTGATGGTGAGGATTAGGGTAAGAAACTGGGTTAGGGTTGGGGTAAGGGTTGGGGTTGGGGTTGGGGTAAGGGTTGGGGTTGGGGTTGGGGTAAGGGTTAGGGTTAGGGTTAGGGTTGGGGTAAGGGTTGGGGTTGGGGTTGGGGTAAGGGTTGGGGTTAGGGTTAGGGTTGGGGTAAGGGTTGGGGTTGGGGTTGGGGTAAGGGTTGGGGTAAGGGTTGGGGTTGGGGTTGGGGTAAGGGTTGGGGTTGGGGTTGGGGTAAGGGTTGGGGTTAGGGTTAGGGTTAGGGTTAGGGTTAGGGTTAGGGTTGGGGTAAGGGTTGGGGTTGGGGTTGGGGTAAGGGTTGGGGTTAGGGTTAGGGTTAGGGTTAGGGTTAGGGTTAGGGTTGGGGTAAGGGTTGGGGTTGGGGTTGGGGTAAGGGTTGGGGTTAGGGTTAGGGTTAGGGTTAGGGTTGGGGTTGGGGTTGGGGTAAGGGTTGGGGTTGGGGTTGGGGTAAGGGTTGGGGTTAGGGTTAGGGTTAGGGTTAGGGTTAGGGTTAGGGTTGGGGTAAGGGTTGGGGTTGGGGTTGGGGTAAGGGTTGGGGTTAGGGTTAGGGTTAGGGTTAGGGTTAGGGTTAGGGTTGGGGTAAGGGTTGGGGTTGGGGTTGGGGTAAGGGTTGGGGTTAGGGTTAGGGTTAGGGTTAGGGTTAGGGTTAGGGTTGGGGTTAGGGTTAGGGTTAGGGTTAGGGTTAGGGTTAGGGTTGGGGTAAGGGTTGGGGTTGGGGTTGGGGTAAGGGTTGGGGTTGGGGTTGGGGTAAGGGTTGGGGTTGGGGTAGAGCTAAAGTAAATGTAGGGGGATCACGCTTAGGTGGCGATAGTGGCGTTGGCGGCGACGCATATTGTAGCCCAATCGGGCGTAACCAAGACACAGCTTCCACCAATATTAATAGGAAATTAATTCTAGATGCCAATGAGAAATCCCGCGATTTCGATAAATCGGGAAGAATACCCACAACTCTCCAAAACATCATAAAACCCTTGATCTGCCATATTTCAACTTCTGTAAAAAAAAATTATTCTTATTTAAATTAGTTTTGTTTGTTTGGGGGGTGTAATTTTCGGGATTGCCATTCCCCATAATAATGAGCAATCCTAAATCTATATTTAGTCCTGAAGCCCAAAGTGACTAGTTCCCATATTGAAAAAAAAATGGTCCCTCCACCTATTATGTAATAAAGTGTGGCATTTGAGTCTGAGTGACGTCAGCCCTAACCTTCTTTTGTTGCAATCTGTTTTGAAAACTATAATAAGGGAAACTCACTGGGTAATTTCAATGAATTTGGCATGAGCGGGATTTGAACCTGCGACATCCGGAATACCGTACCACTACTCTAACAACTCAGCTATCTTGCCCTATGCTGACGGTCTCCCAAATTGTCAGTGTCTTTGTTCGGGGCCCTCTACTTTAGAGATTTTTTTTCAGAACAAGAATTTTGTTGAAGGTGCAAGCAAATTGAGCCAACTTATTATTCCAGGAAGTGACGTGGCTACAACCTCGATAAATAAGGGAACATTTTATGTGTTCAAAAATTCAAACTTCAAAGTCGGACTTGGAGGCTATAGTTAATACATCTTCGTAGTGTGATAAAGGTATACATATGTATTCTACATTTAAATACACACCCACACACACAGTCTTATGTCGATACAGTAATGTACAGACCCCTATAACAGGTCCTGTATCGACATCCAATAATCAAATATTCAAGAGGAAAGCGTGCGAAAACAGCCAGCTGTGCCGCCTGTTGATATCGTGCGTGACGGGCAGACGAAAGCAATGGCGGGGCTAAAAACGCGGGAAATCCATCGGCGCTCATTGATTTTGCGCGCCATTAAACTTTGACAACATATACCATTGGCAATATAGTGGTTATAATCACTACAGCAAGTCAGCCATTACAGGACGAAAGAGACCCGAACACGATTTGATAAAACATAATAATAATAATAATAATCAATACTGTATCATACAATAATTAGGCTCAGTGTTACCACACAATAAGTTGTCATAGTGGTATTTTGCGATAACAAACGTGGGGTAAAAAAATACTTTACCAAAAATTAAAAGTTGGAAGCGCTAATGCATGAAATAAGAAGCAATTAAAACACCAAAAGCCGTCACGGTGCAGATAAACATGTTTGTCCCAAGGTTGTCTGGGATGCAGTAATTGTTTACAATTCTTAAATTGTTTACAATGGAAATCACCTAATACAGTCGACTCTCGGTAATAAGAGCTCGGTTAACACGAGAACCCGGTTAAGACGAGAACTTTCTTTGGTCCCGACCGAATTGTGCACATTCCTATGGGAGAAAATTTCATTAATACGAGCTCTGGTTATGCGGGAACTCGGCTAAGACGAGCATTTTTTGCGGCCCGATAGAGCGCAAATGCATGTGTTGTTATCTATTTTCCACGAACATCTTGGAAAACAACCTGTCAATCAGCGAACCCATTCAATTTGCAAAGCTACTGTAATTGGCGCGGTGATAATGCTCGCTAATTCTGCGCTTTTCACTCCACACCTGTTTGTGTCTCATGCCGCTATGATAATGGCGCAGTCACAATGCTCGCTGATCCTTTAATGTGGTTTTCACTCCGCGTACACGTAGACATCAGCTGTTTGTGTCTGGTGCCGCTTGAGGGGGCTATTAAAAGTTGGACAATGGGCGTTTGCGGCTGCCCTGCCGTCCGCTAAAAATTCCTGAAATCTAGCCCCCCCATCCATTGTGAAATTTGTATAAAATCCCCATTCAATAAAGTTCGTTATTTCACGAGTTGCGTCCGAAAAAAAATAACCCAACGAAAAGGCAATCATGAAAAGCAGAATGTTTGGCGCCCTCTTTTGTTTAGTAATATAATACCTTTTATAACTCAAAATATTTAATTTACCCCCCATGATTATAAATTAATTTTAGAGCTTATTAATCCCAGACAGTCGCACCCCAACATTTCGATTTTTCAATTTTACCGTAAAAACGAATAAATGAAGACCCTCGAGAAACGCCCTCTGTTGTCCACAAAAATGCACTGGTTTCCTCTTTTTGTGTGCCTTAGGCTAGTTTCTGTGATGGTTACCAACTAAAGAGCCCCATCAAGATGTGTATGCGTGATTGAAATACTTACGTGCGTGTAGCTAATGCAGTGGTTTCGCCGTGATTTAGGCAGCTCAAATCGCCCGGTCGGCGAACTCCAGCGGTCTTGTTCTTGTGCTCAGGTGTTGTTTTATTAAATATTACTGCTTGTTTTATTAAAAATCTGCTTGCAACATTTTTATAACCAATATAAGGCAATACAATTATATCGAGACGATGTGTGTTTCATTTAAATGTATGTACATTGTGTTTGGGGCCTATCCACACCTCACATTTATACAAAATAAAGGGGAAAACCTGCAGTCCGGATAGGACGAGAGCCCGGATAATACGAGATATTTGCGTAAGTCCGGAGGACCTCGTATTAACGAGAGTCGACTGTACCAGTGTTGTATGTCTCAAGACCTTGTCTCGGTCTCAGTCTCGGGACCTTTTTTTGAGGTCTCGGTCTCGGTCTCGTCCTAGCAAAGTCTCGGTCTGGGAGGGCTGGTCTCGGTCTCGAAAGAGCAGGTCTCGGTCTCGGATGGCAAGGTCTCGAGTTTTACCCCCGAGACCAGTCGAGACCGCAACAAAATACAATGCACCATACAAAATCTAGTCTTCATCCATACATAAACAACATTAAAGTACAAGTTTCATGCTGAAGAGTTAGATTGAAGCTGGAATGGACAGTCAATGCAGCTCGTTTATTCTGAGTACGCCTCCTGTTACCCGCGGACGTGCGTCGCCCATGTATTTCACTGGTGCACATGGTATGGACTTCCGACGACAAGCGCGCTAATAGAGCACCGAAGTGATGACGTCAATGCAATGTTTAGAACCAGAATACTTTTGTTATGTGTTTGCATGACTGGCTGTTAACAAGGGAACAGTCGAAATTTACATTTGTTTGGAACCAGTTGTCATGCCAACTGACGTCAGACTTCGGTACTCTATAATTTCACGTGTGCAAATAGGTAGATGCATTCGACGTTCTTGCTCCATGCTTACACAACGCATGCTTTTTAGTGTTGGCCTACTGGGTAGTTTTTTTTATATATAATTACATAAAAGGATATCTAGAGAAGTACAAGCTAATTTATTTTGAAACTTTGTACAGCGCGTTCTTCCGTCCCCACCTAGCTTTACGAATTCAACGAGATAAACGCGGTGTAACGTCATAACTTAGTAGCAACCTTTAAAATTATAGATGGACCTGAATGTACATAGCCTAAATACCACATTGCCAGCAACACTCATGGTAATTGTAAACAAACATATGCACTTACGATGATGCCAAATAAAAGAAAATAAATTATCCCCAGACAGTTTCCGTTCCCAACCGGCCCCGAAAAATGCGAGACGGGAGGAAATCAAAGCAAAACTCATATTTGTCACCGAAGCACACATTTTCACTAATAGATAGGCCCCGACATGGCAAAGCGACATACTGGGCTAAGTGCAGGGAAAATATATATAGGGCCTATGAATCACAAGTCCGATTTCTGGAGCGCGGGACCGTTCTAATTTATCAGGGCTTGCCGGCCGAGAGGGTTGCTGACCCCCCCCCCCCCCCCCCCCCTGCACGCTTGGCTCGCCTGGCTGCAAGTGTATACTAGATGGGTCCGGGATTGCGCCACCAACGCTGAAAATTACAACAAAACAAAACAAACCAAAACAAAACGAAAAAACAAAACAACAAACATTGGCATATTTTTGTTATCCGGCAAAACCAATGCACGGCCACTGATGACATGAGTGTCTCCATAACATCTATAATCAACGCGTCTCCACGTAGGTCTGGCCCCATAGGTAATTACTTCAAGCGATGGTGCCCATGAGTGACAGGTTCTAACCCCCCCCCCCCCCCCCCCCCCCACTTCATAAAAGAGAAAAGTCCACAGCCCCGGACCTGTTTCTCCACTTTTTTCCCCAAAGAGGAAAAAGTCCATGCCAGCTTTGTTCTCCCGCTATACAATTGCCATTTTCCCCCTCCTCCAGTTATGTCGGTGAGTGTTGGCGAATTGATCAAACGTTTTTTTTATCCTCCCTGTCCCTTCCCGCCCTCTGATAGACCTCGCGATCACTCCTCGGCCGACGATTAATTGCTTCCCGGGCCACTCGAGGGCTTGATGGCCTGGGCACAACGCGCCAAGTACCGGGGAGCTGGTGCTTTTGTTGCTCGGTGCAGCTCCCCCTCACTGGCGGCACTCAGATCAGAGGTACACCTTCTCCCTTTCCCCTGGTCCTCCAGAATCATTTCCCGGGATCCCCAGCCCCGCCTGGCCAAGCTCTCCTTACCATACCACGGTGCCCGGTGCCCCGATTGTTCTCTTCGGCAGGGGCTGTATCACGGTGGAAGAATGATGGGGACCGGTCGCGGCCGGCTGCCCACTGTGGCAGGAAAAAAAAGGCACTTGTTGTTTTGTAGTGTGATCGGTAATGAATAAAGTGTCGGCCAACAAGAGAGGGAATTAATCACGTGGATTGGTGTATCATATGCAAAAAGAGAAAGCACTCCAAGTGGTCTAGCAATCAAGTGATCGGTCTCCATATTTTATTTTATTTCTTCTGATTTCCCCTGTGTTTTGACCTTTGTTCCCGTGCTTCATCTGACGAAAACACGCCGATGAAACAGTAACTCGCAGCAACCAAATTATTATTGCCACTCGGATATCACTTCCCCTGCATCTGCGTTCAGTTCAACATTCCCCTTTATGAACTTCGGCTCTCGCTCGTCTCGCTGTTTCATTAAGCTTTTTAATCATCTTTCATAGCATTCTGCAAATTATGAATAATCTCGTCGATCTGCCCTACAATATTGAAGAACTGGGTCATTTCTGAAACTAGTTTGGCTTTGACTGGTAGGCCCTCGGGCTCAGATGTGGCTAGATCTGGGGCGCTTGTTTCTTTCTATACATTAAAGTCTTATATGTAAAGCCAGAGCCAAAGCCTGTTCATTTTGTTCGAGTATTCAAGGCTTCAGATTGGTAATGGAGCCGGGTACAACTGGAGATTATGGAGCCGAAGACGTACATAAGTCAGCCATAGTTTGAGAAAATGGCCCCAACTGAGGGCTTGAATTAACACCATACCTTGACAGTGCATGCAAAGGGAAAACCAATGCAGGATGGGGTAACCTTTCAAATGGCCGAACATTGTTGAATGGAAGACTTTCCGTGTGGTGCTCACCACCTCAAGAAAAATTCCTGGATAACACATTATTTTTGCTAATGTTTTCACACTTTGTGAAAGGAAAAGTTTTAAAATAGGCCTACTCAAACCTTCCCTTGTCTGCATGAAATGGCTGAGTATCACCTTGACATAAATGCTTCCAGCGAAACAGGGTATGGACTGGAGCTACAAGTGCAAACAGATGCGATAACAATCTACAGTCTTTGTGAAACCATGGAGGTAGCTACCTCCATGGTAAAACAAATAAGGTTCGTACATGAGGACACCCGTTTGTGTCAGCACTCATTCACTTGTAGAAAAAGTACTACTTGTGCTATGCTGTTGCGCGGGTAGGCCTTTAGGGCAAGGGCTGCGTTGACAACACTGTCGAACTGGGTATCCGGGGGATTGCCTTGCACTCATGCTGAGCCCCCATACACCTTCCAAGATATTAGGGACCATTAGATTTGATGCGCGTACGCGATACGTATGCTGCTCGAAAAAGTCGCCTGTTCAATCACCATTTTGCGTTATTTCATCTGGTACATCTGCAATTTACATCTCATATAAAAATGTTGAAATGTATAATGTAAAACTGATCAAATTATCACACAAAATGGTGATTTAATAAACGATTTTTTCCCGAGCCGCACACGTATCCCGTACGCGTATCAAATCTAATGGTCCCTATCAATTAGACGCCACGGGTGAAGATCTCTTGTCTACTTTGAACAGCGCCCTCTTAGACAAGCAGCTACAATGTACTTCCATACCGCAAGAGGTCGCACTGCCTGGCGTCCATGCCCGAAAAAACCCACATTTTTGTTGAAACTGATCAGCGGACATGCTTAGAAATTCATCTAATAAAACGGCTGGGTTTAAGTGTAGCGTTTTGTTATTACTGTTCTCATTTAACTGAATTTTGAACTGATGCAGTCTGCGTAGAGCATCCGTTTTATCCACGTCAGATTTAATGTTACCGTTTTAATTGTATCCCGATTCCCACATACCTTGTTTGTCAGGACGCGGACAGTGGCGAAACTACGCGGGGGGGGGGGGGGGGGGGGGGGGGAAGAGACACATCCGTGCCCCAGGTTCCCCCCCCCCCCCATTTGAAATCTTGAAATGTACAAAAACTGCACAAGCTGCAGTTTATGTACCAGTACTTTAAGTTCCCCTTGAAAAAAATGTGCACCCCTAGAAATTTCACCCAGTTATTACGCCACTGTTATCGACCACTGTGTACGACGTCAATGTATGTTGGTAAAAGGCTAATTCAGCTGAGCACTCCAGGTTTTCACGACCTGTAGGCCCAACCCAATTACTATTTTTAGGCTGACACTGATTCACAGCAGACCACCAAATCTATGACCAACAAGGGTCTGTACTCTGACTAGAGTCTTTGTTCTCCAAACGTATTAGCTTTCTTGGTTTTAATTCAGTCGAGTTGAAAATTTCAAGACTGCCTTGCCCTGTGTTAAAACCATCGGCAGATCGGCTGCAAGACATAATAGACTTATCGTACTTCGTAGGCTAGGCCCAGGCCTATGTGTACTGGCGTCGAGTCCGACAAAAAATTGTCGTCGGCGATTGTAATTTCCACACGGTATACCCTGACCCCCAAGTTCTTCGGACGAAACGGAGCAATTTATAGACGTCGAGGAATCGGGTCAGGAAACCAGACTAGCTTGCTTCTCCTCTTCTCTCACCCCCCCTTTTAAAACTCAATTTACCGGGGGGCACGTGCCCCCCCCCCCCCCCCCCCCCCCCGGATCCGCGCCTGGACACAACATTCGAAATCTGTCTCGTATTTGAAATGTAATTTTCCCATCACTGTCAAGGAGAAAAGCATTTTGGGGCATATTTTCTTCCTGAAACTGAGATATTGACAATATCAATACATGTACATGTACGTGGGTCATTTCCATCAAGTATCATTAAAATTGACTTCACATTATCTTCTACTTGTTTGACAGGTACATGTACATGTACAGTCGAACCCTGATAATAAGAGCACTGTTAATACAACATACTGCTTATAACAAGGGAAAAAATGGGTCCCGTGTCTTTGTTTCCATTACTGATAATACAAGGTACATGTACCTGTTATCACAAGGTAAATTGTAAAGTCCCAAGGACCTTGTTATAAAGGTGTTCGACTGTACTTTGCTTTACACAATCACTCTTAGAGGTAAAAGGCATTAAAGAATGTGTCCTGAATTGCAAAATCTTATACACGTCATATGTAAACGGGGGCACCAAAAATGTCACACTTTTGGACTCCACATTTATGGAATGACGGTGACCCACATGTACAATGTACATTTATCTTGAAAGTTTGAAACCATGGCATCTTCACTAATGAGACAAAGTACAGTCGACTCTCGGTAATAAGAGCTCGGTTAACACGAGAACCCGGTTAAGACGAGAATTTTCGTTGGTCCCGACCGAATTGTGCACGTTCTTATGGGAGAAAATTTCATTAATACGAGCTCTGTTTACGCAAGAACTCGGCTAAGACGAGCATTTTTTGCGGCCCGATTGAGCGCAAATGCATGTATTGTCATCTATTTTCCACGAACATTTTGGAAAACAACCTGTCAATCAGCGAATCCATTCAATTTGAAAAGTAATTGTAATGTTCGTTAATTCTGCAGTGCGGTTTTCACTCCGCGTACACATCACCCGTTTGTCTCATGCCGCAATGATAATGGCGCAGTCATAATGCTCGCTAATCCTGCTCTGCGGTTTTCACTCCATGTAGACATCAGCTGTTTGTGTCTCGAACGTGCCGCTAGAGGGGGCTATTAAAAGGTGGACAATGTGCGATTGCGGTTCCCGTGCCGCTATAGAGGGGTTTGTTTATGGCGGCTTTCATGCCGCCGGAACGCGTAAACTGTAAAAAAAACAGTAGCCTGCACTTGCTTTCGTTCCCCTTCCAGCCAGCAGGAACAAAATTACCCAATCATGAAAAGCAGAATGTTTGGCGCCCTCTTTTGTTCAGTTATAACAATTCCGTTTGTAACTCAAAATATTTAATTTACCCCAGGATTATCAATTAATTTTAGAGCTTATTAATCCCCAATAGTCGCACCCCAACATTTCAAATTTTACCGTAAAAAATAGTCATTAATGAAGACCCCCACGATCGAGAAACGCCCTCTGTTGTCCACAAAAAATGCACTGATTTCCTCCCTTTTGTGCCTTATGCTAGTTTCCGTGATGGTTACCAACTAACAAGAGCCGCGGCCCATCAAGATTTGTGTGTATGATGGAAATACTTACGTGCGTGTAGCTAATAATGTAGTGGTTTGCAGTGATCTTGGCAGCTCAAATCGCCCGGTCAGCGAACTCCAGAGGTTTTGTTCTTGTGCTCGTTTTATTAAAAATCTGCTTGCAACATTTTCATACATGTAACCAATATAAAGCAATACAATGTTATCGACACGATGTGCGTGGCGTTTACATCGTGTTTGGGGCCTATCCACGCATCACATTTATACAAAATAAAGGGGAAAACCTGCAGCCCGGATAGGACGAGAGCCCGGATAATACGAGATATTTGCGTAAGTCCCGAGGACCTCGTATTAACGAGAGTCGACTGTACTTCACTGTGAATGACAGTAGGGAGTGGGCACATGTAGGATGAATTAAGACATTTATTTCACTATTTTTATACGACATTCATGCGTAGTGGCATACCGTCCTGTGCTCTTTCAACAAACTGGATTTTTTTCTTAAGAATTTTCTGATTGTATTTTTTCGTCTTGGGGCTTCTGCAACGATCTGACATAAGGTTTTTATTGTTAGTCGCTTTCGCGCCTCTAACGCAAAAAGACATCCTGCCGGAACGACATTATTGTGAGGCCGCAAATAATTCGAAATTCGTAAAGTAACTGTTGAATAATTAACCGAGTGGACGTTTTGTGATCAAAGTCTCATTCTATTAAAGCGAATAACCTTTGCAATATGTCATAGATAGCAATTATAGATAATTTTGTATAACTTGAAAAAGAACACGGACAGCTTATCTTTAATATCTACAGAGTTCAAAACTACTTCAGAACCACATGAAGATAAACCCAATACGTGTAAACATGTATTCAAACGGTGGAAATTTATTTTTCTAAATTTGCATAGAAAATGATCCAACAAAACATTTACATGTATTTGCATAGGTTAAATAAGCATTACTGCCTAAATATAAATAAAACAAAACTACACATGACGCCCCTCAAAACCCAACATTGCATAATACTTCTGATGCATAGTTGAAAGCCCAACTGCAACGCCCAACACTTCCCAATTATAGACAAATCGATTTTAATTATACATGCATTCTACTTAGGACGAATTTTTAGTTTTTCGCTTTTCGTTTTCTCCCAAAGTGTATAGGGCCTATCATAAGCAACATCCAAGAGTTTAGTTCATAACAGGGACACACAAAATGCTACGAGGGTTATCGACCTAACTTGGCAAAAACCAACTTTGGAACCAGCCGTCACGACAAACAAATTTGGACCGCTTGACATAATCGTGTAGAAAAACGGTTTTGAATATTAGTGGCAAATAATACTAATATGGGCTTAATGGAAAGTGCACAGATTGTAAACAGGTTATTTTACAGTACAGAACAATATGAAATTAAAAGAAATCATGTTTCTCTTTGTACATATATTTACAAATATACACGAAGGGTTTTAACCTCCAACAACACAAAATACTACAGAGTATTGCAGCTGCTTTGTCAAATGTTAAGAATTGTTTGAGCCCGCATAAACTTCGGGTTTCACCCAACAACCCCCCCCCCCCCCCCCCCCCCCAACAAATGAAAAGATAAATCCTGTTTATCAGTACACGTGAATAAATAAAAGTAAATAAAAAAAATATAAGAACACAAAAAGAAAGTGAGAATTGCAGAGGAAAACAAAGGTGAGGTTTTTCGCTAATCAGGGGTGAGATTAGCCAAAAACCCACGAGGACCCCCAGATCAACATATACAATGTACTTTGTATTTGCCTGCAGGAACCCCCTTAAAATATCCGTTTTTATTGGTCTATATCCACAAAGGTAAAAACACCTTTAGGACAACACCTCAGGAATTCCAGATTGCAAAAGAGATTCTTTAAAAGATTCTGAAATCCCGACAAACAATCCTGAAATCGGGGAAAAATCCTGACAAATATCACCCTGGAAAGTGACGAAAACAATCTGTTCCGCAAACCAATGTTTCTAAATGTTTACTTTAGCTGGATAAGCATAACCAAGATAAAATTATTTTGTAACTAGACGTATATCATATAACAAACTCATGGGTCAGGGCGTTTGATTACGTAATATCGGTGACATGCCCGTTGTAGTTGAATGTTATGATCATATTTCGAGTGCAAACTTACATACATGTCACTCTGGGCTTTTGGTAAGATGTCACCGTTTGCAAAATAAAGTGTATACATGTACTCAATTCTAAAGAAGATATCAAACGATGTTTAGCTTCAAATTAAGTCTCTCGTCTAAGGATTTTATCATTTCGATAAGGTCAGTCTAAATTTAAGGCATTATTTTCGACACTTTCTTGCGAAATGATGTGAATCGTTCAAACTTATTATATTCATTTGAAAGATCAGCTGAAAGGTAAAAAAATGGTTCAGCTGAAAACTGTTTATAATTCCTGAGAAAGTCCCTCCAAAGTGTTTTGTAATTACTTGCGAAATATTTATGTTCAGCTATTAGAATCAAACACTTAACATTGTTTAAACTAATTTCTCAAATACATGTAATAGCTACAGGCACTTGTATGTTCTTGAGTCTTCCACACTTTAAGTACATGTACATTTAGATATATACAACAAGTACAAATGTACATGTAGTCGAGTCCATCACAAGTCCCTGCAAGTCCATCACAAGCCCTCCAGTCCTAATCCCAATCGCAAGCTATTCAAATGAGCTTTGACAAAGGCATTCCTTTGTCATTGTTCATCCAGTTACTTGTGACCGGCTTTATGAAAGGACTTCTGACTGGACTTGCAAAAGGACTTGTGAAAGGACTTTGCAGGGACTCGACTGCAGCTCTGGATACAACTGTACCATTTATCAATGCTAAAATGTATCTTTTACAATTCTTACTCAGGACAAACATGGCACGAAAGACTGATAAAAAAGGCCTTGTGTGATAATTATACACAGTCTAGCATATTTGTGAATACTTCAGACAATCCAGCAGTATAGATCTGAATCACCGAAATGTATAGTATTTTGTATGGGCCCAGTCTTTGCCATTAGAATGTACAAGTTGACCTTAAAAACCAACGAGATTAGGCGAGAATACATGCTTCTGTGCACACCGTATAAAAGATACGGGTATGTACGGCGTCCTATTTGATGTACACTGTGTCGAACTGGGAAACAATAATGCAGTCTTGTGAAGAAAAAAGAGGCATTTTTATTTGTACCTATTTAAAATATTGCAAACTGATGACCCAAAAATTACGAAAAACGTGACCTTGACTTGTTTGTACCAAGAAAAAAAGAAGATAAAAAGTGGTTATGAAGTCGCGAGACTCACACACTCGAGATCAGAGGGAGGCTGCCCTGAGCTCAGGTCATTACAAACGAATTCGATCAAGCTTTTATGGGCAGGATGAATGCGGCCATGATAGGGAGCCACCCACACCTGTACAGTTACCTGTGTATGACTGCAAGCATTGATTGTATTCAGTCACCCGAGCTTGGTATGTGGAAGCCCCAAGCAATGGACGCCTACGTTGGACTATTACCGGCCAACAACATCCATTAAACATCTCCTTGAACATTACTACATGTATTTTATAACTATTTTATGAAAGCAACTGGATTTAACGATTAGGATACATGTACTTTACATTTTTAATAATAACTGGTTTGGTCTATTAACAAAATATTTGAAAAATATATGAAGTTGAACATCATTGCTATCACTAACGAAAAAGCATCCGAACTGCTAGTAATGATTCTGAAAGGTCTTCAACATTACATTTTCAGTTTGGAAACACCTGCTTTTTGGGACATCCTGAACAATAAAACAAAATTGCTTTCTAACACAGATGCATTCAAAATGATTGAATAACAAGATATTAAACACAAATGGACGGTGCTACACTTGTTTAAGGCATGTCGACATCTAATATTTGTAAGAAATGAACATATCCTATTTCATGTACATGTATTATTTCTTGTACAAAAATACAAAACCTGGCAGACACATTTTGAGAAAACACAATTTTACTCAATGATCATGGCTGAAAGTTCTCATCATTACTGCCTCTATGCAGACTTTTACTGAAGCAGACTTCATTTCAGTTGGAGTCTGCACTTAGAAGTTGAAAAAATAATTTTTGTTTTAATAGAAAACATCCCGTCTCAAAAGTAACACAATGCAATGGTCAGTTTAACGAAAATGGTCATATACTTATACCTTTAAGTATTTCTTCTCTTCAACTCTCCTCTGTGTAATATCCGATTTTGTTATATCTCCGTCTTGGATACTATATTTTGATTGGCCTAGAATGATCACGTGTCCGGTTTATAAAAACAACTGGCACACTCCAAGCAAAATATCACACAGCCAGCTATTGAGCTGTATCATTGGTACCCACGCAATTTTCACCTACACTGTTGATGATAATAAACTATAGTGGGAGCAGCGCACTAGCAGACGATCAGCTGTTTTGATCGCGTGATTTGTTTTGAGTTAATTTCATCCGAGCAAGGCAAGTTGAACTGAAAAAACTGGGTTTGGTGATATAAAACAATTGTTGACTGCTGTGATGTGGGATATGACGTTTTTAACCCCTTGAGTACGGTAATTTACAGGAGGCGCCGGGGTGTCGCGCCGGCTTTTGCAGCCAAGCGAAACGGACACAATGTGCTTGTGCAATATACACAATAATCCAACAATGGATTGAAACTGCTCAAATAGCGGCTATAGGCATCATCCGGCCTGGTGGCACTTTGTTTTTGCGCCATTTGGAGTCATCCGTACGCAAGGGGTTAACACCCGAGGGAAACACCTAAAAAAAATTGGGTTCTGACAAGTTACATTGTTAAAAATGTATACAATTTTGAAAAACTGTTGTGCAGATCCAACAGAAATCCAACAAATACTTTTGCATTTGCTGGAAATATTGTAATTTCTTAAGTCACATCAAAGATATCCGAATGTTGTTCATGATTTTTATTTAACACCAATGCTTTGCTTGTTACCCTAGGGCCAAGGATCAGTATTGGTGTTTTGTGATCTGCCCCAAAATTAGCATTTGTGATAGGCAAGGGCACCCTTACATGGAATGCATCCTCTGTATGTAGCGTGGATGCAAAGACCTTACACTGACGATTTTTGGGAGACAACCCAATGCATTCTCTTCAGAGTGACTGGTTGGAAACCATGGCCGATTGCTGTGGGCTGATTTGCGTTGGATGGGAGGGCTAACAGCTTCGTATGGTTCCATCTGCACAGTCTCCGCCTCCTCTCTCGTCTGCGATCTGATAGGCCGATCCATCCTGTGGTATCTGTATAAGCTACTGGGATTTGGTGGGCTGCTACTTGAAGGTGCCAACTGTTGCTTCCTCAAGGGCGGACGTTGGGACTGAGCATAAGGATGCCAGCTGTTCCTGTGGACAATGGGATCCTGGTATTGCCGAACACTTCTTGCACTTGCTGCGACACTCTGGGCATCTACTTCAGGCGACTCGAAAGGGTGCAGCAGGGAATCAGTGTTTGTGAAGTATCCGGCCATGCTACTGTTGTAATTATGTTGTGGCAAAGCACTGTCGTGAGGCAACGGATTGTTGGTTGGTTCACAGCCTCTTGTCTGAGAGTGAAAAGGGTTACCCGCATCCTGGTGTTCGCTGTATGCCAAGCACTGTCCGCTTGACTGAACAGTGCTGTGACTGTAGACAGTGTAGCCTTCACTCATTCTGCGCAGTGCTGCTATGGGGCTGTTTGATGTAAACAAGTTTTGGGTGTTGCGATCCTGTGGATTATGCCCTGGTGATTGTTCCCTCCAGTTGCTACTGCTGTGTAGGGAATCTTGGTAATGCTGCTTATACGAGTAGGAATCCCCTTGGATGTAAGTGAGGGGCAAACTGCTTGTCCGTGGTGACCCAAGCTGAGATTGTTGGACACCATCATTCTGAACAGTTGAGCTCCTATTGTCATATGGAATATACTGCAATTGATGATGGGGACTGTCGGCTTTCTGGTGGACCATGGAGGTTTCGTATCTACTCGAGGGTGATAGCAAGTCAGGTGTCTGGTAATAGCTGCTCCAAGAGTCTCCACACGAATAGCGTTTTGCACTGTGGACACTTTGCTTCCTCTGTTGCTGCATCCTTGAACATTCCCAGGACTCCTGTTGATTCTCCAATCTTAGTGAAGAGGATAAGTTGTTGCTTTGACGATCTTGTCCCTGTGATCCATGAAGGCCTTCAGAAGCTGGTCTCCTTGGTTCATCTGGATTTTGGTTCCATTTTCCCAGAGATGTTTCCAGCATGGCCTTCAACTGAGTGCTATCAATGTTGGTTCTACTTTCTTTGTCACTAGATGCCTCCTCGGAAAGAACTCCAACATCAGACTGTTCATCTTGGCAGGGACTTATTGGTGGAATATTGTTCCAGTCATCCAATTCATATCTATGGGGTATCTCGGGCATTTGCCCATTACCTGCCACATCAAAGATCTTTGGCATGCCACTCATGTCATCCTCTGTGGCTGGTTTGCTGTTTATATGAGTATCATTTTGTCTCTCCTTTATTAGCATATTGTCTGGTTGTTTCAGTATCTCAGTTGCTCTTTTGCTCCCACAGGGCGGTCCAGTGAGAAGGTCTGGCTCTAAGAAATTCTGAGGCGAAAATGTGGATGACTCCCTCTGCAAGCTTTCCATAATTTTTGAAGTGAAACAGTTCTGGGCCATCTCTTTTAGAATGTCTGATACAGTCTCATTTTCACCGATGTTGATGTCATTTGGCAGGTCGTCTGCCATGAAAGTTTCCTTTGATTGGGGCAAGATTGGGTCTTCAGATGCTTCCATGCACGACACATGGGTGGAATTGCTTTCTCCACATCCACTCAAGAATTTCGACTCATGTTCCTGTTTTATCCTGATGGACGGTATACCTTCAACGGTTTTGTTCTCAATGCTTCCATTTTCGACCAATGGGGCAGTCCTCTGCTTTTTTCGTCGATGAGTTTCTTGGCTCTCTTGGATCGTTCTTTTCCCAAGCAAACTTGGTGAAGATGATCTGCCAAGCTCTTCCCTGTATAGGACAGTTGTTTTATTGTTTTCATCTCTGCCAACTTGGATTTCATTGGTAGCTACAGAAACATCCCCCTGTGGCAAATCTGAATCATTACTACAGGCCATTTGGAGAGAAAGAAACGTACTCATGTCACCTGCAGCCACCTCAGTTGCTTGCCCGGGCCCATCATCTTGCTCAGTGACAGAACTTACATTTGAGGTCTTATCTCCATCCAAGATTTCCATTACGATGCCATCTTGGTCCGTCTTTTCTGCCTCCAAACTGCTGGTCTCAACAGAAGAGGTTACATTATCAGCGGGACCTTCACTTTCAGTAATGGAACTTATCTCTGAGGTCTTATTTTCTTCCACAGTTCCCTTTAAGATGTCATCTTGGTCTGCCTTTGTTCTCTCGCTACTGCTGTTTGCAACTGTAGATGATAGATTACTGGCAGGCCCTTCTTGCATACTTGATCCACTGACAGTAATGCCCATATCAATGGCAAGCTGGAACAGATCATCTATGGATTGTGCAGGGGGAATAATACTGTCTTCTGCTGATGTTCTGCTGCTGATTCCACAAGATTCTGATACGGATTGGCCTCCCGGAACAACATCTGCGGTACTTGTACCTTGTACTTCTCTAGCTGAAGCTTTGCTGGAGTCTGTACGATTTAATAATGGCAATTTCAGACTAACCCTGTCGATTGCATCTGAATTTAGAGAATCAATCATTGATTGCACTTTGTTTGACTGCATTTCCAAAACAGGACTTAAGGATTTGGGAATGTCCTCCTTGAATCCAACACTACTTTCAATACCTTTCAGTAGGCTCCCTTCAGCATTTTCTTGACTGATGGCATTTTCCCCACAGTCTGCAGTGGAAGCTGAATCTGAGGCAACTGCTCTGGGGGTGTTCAAGCAACCAGACCCAAGTTCATTCTCAGCTCTCATCAATAAATTAGAGGGTGCACTTTCCTCCGCTTCTTCAAAACATTCGTCTTCATCTAATAGTTTGTGGATAATGCTCCCTAAAGTGGTAGAGCAAGAGGTTTTGCCTGGTAACCCACCTCCTCCAGAGATGGATGGCATATCCGAAGGATGGAAGTCTTGGTGTGGCCGTCTCTCACCTAAGCTGCATGTAGTTTGATCTTGAAAATCACAGGTGCCGCAATCTGTCTGTTCAACCCACTCATCAAGGATTTCAGTTTTTACAGTAATCCCTGGCTCAGTTTTAATTTGGACATTGCTGATTGCATCTTCCTTGGACCAACAACCTTGGCAATAAGGTTCATCATCAGCAGCTCTCTCCTGCTTCACTCTGACAGAAGAAAATAAATTCTTTCCGTTGCTGTTAGTCTGCTGTGAGTCTTGACAAGTTGTGACTACTTGGCCTGGCAGATATAAGTCAAATTTTCTGTGCTGCTGTTCCAGAGTTGAGTCCACACTACAAGATGTCTGCTTAGACATGTTTGCTGTCAAGATTTCACTGGGTTCATTGGAGCAGTTTTGGAATGACATGTTATGAGCACTGACATGCTCATTGCCAGTCTCAGCATCAACAAAAAGCAGGCGACCCAAGGAATTGCCACCTCCAGCCTGGTGAGGGAAATTACTGTCTGGTGGAGAATTCTGCTTCTTCAAATTCCTCCCTTCTTGATGCTGGTCTGCTTGCATCACATGGTAGTGGTGCTTAAAGAAGTGGACCTGCACATCAAGGATGAAACTAGATCTTTGATGACAGTGTGTGCATATGTATGGCTGCTGCTTGTGATGCATGCGCAAGTGATATACCAATCCTTCTTTCTCCTTGATCTTTAAGGAACAAAGAGGACACCCATATGACCCATTCGTAGCATTTCTCTTAAGATTAATCTCTAGCTCACTTGGCTTAAAGATGTAATCATCAAGAGGTCTTGGGTATGTGGTTTCAGGATCTGTATGATGCACCAAGCTGCATACAGGATCCAAAAGAGGGGCCTTATTTGGGGTCAGTTGTCCAGGACCATCACTGTTGTTTGGTTGAGATAATGCTCTTACTACCTCGATAGAATGAGCCTGGTTGGAAGCTGGTTGTGGTTTACTTGACAAAGTGTGGTCGTTAACGATGTGATGGAGCATTGCAAAGATGTTTTGACTTTTCTTTTCGCAAAGTGAGCAGTTGTACAACTCTGAATCACAGTGCGCCAAGATGTGTCTTGTGAAATGTGGAAGGTGCTCAAACCACTCACCACAAACTCTGCAACGGTAAGAATTAGAGCTTGGATTTTTCTCCAAGGCCTTGATGATATTCTTTGCTTCAAGGAAGGGAATCTTCATGGTCGCATGCGATCCTTGTTGATGTGGGAGTGTATTTGTGTGTCCAGATGAAACATGACCTTCCACTGGCACACTTCTGAAGTTTCTTATTTGGCCCAAGGACTCCAAGGATAGCACTGAGTCATTGAGACAATCAAATTCATCCCATGTGTCCTGTGGCACTTTGGCTTCTGAAAGGTACTGGAAAAGCATCGAAACCTGAGGGGTGATTTGATGACATTCTGAAACACTCTGTGTGGTGGCTGGTAGAGCACTTGTTTCATTAGTGAACAAATCCTCTGAATTTTCTTGCCAGAGATGTTTCTCAACAGAGGATTGAGAAACCACATTTACTTCATGAACATCTTTATTTATTTGCCATGGTGAGTTATACTTGAGTAGGTCCGCTCCAGACAAAGATACAACTGATGAAATTCTCAGATCTTCCACTGTTCTTTGTGGTTCTGGAAGAGATGTTAACATGCTTTTCTGGCATGTTCCCTCCTCTAAAGATTGCTCTACAGTATCAGATACACTCGGGCACTGGACCCTCTGGTTTTCAGAGCTGACTGGGTTTTCAGAGCTGACTGGGTTTTCAGAGCTGACTGGGTTTTCAGAGCTGACTGGGTTTTCAGAGCTGACTGGGTTTTCAGAGCTTACTGGGTTTTCAGAGCTTACTGGGTTTTCAGTTTGTGTTTGTAAACTGACAACTCTAAGAGGGTGCTGGGGTGATAAATCACTGGAGGGTAAGGGCAGAAGCTGACACTGTTTCGGTGGAAGTTTTGGATGAGAAGAGGGCCTTGTGCTTTCTGTTTCCAGACCACGAGTGATAATCATGTTGGGATATTCAGGATTCTTTGTGTCAGACTTGTTTGACTGGCTCGAATGAATGTCTGACTTTGGAAGTGCAGTTCTCTCATGATTCAGCTTTTTCTTATCCGAGGAATAACGAGCGAACATATTCCGTACTTGATGCTTTGCTTTCTTGTGAAGTGTTAATGACCTCCAATGCCTGAAGACCCGGTCACATAAGTCACAGGGATGGAAAAAATCGTTCCTTATTATATCGATGGAGAGTTCATCAGGTGACTCATCGGCAGAGCCTTGTTGGTTCACTCCAAGATTGAGGTGCTTCACTTTTCGGGGATGACAAGCCCGGCGATGCTCATCAAGATATCTCCACTTGGGGAAGTCAAGCTCACAGGTGCTACACCAACAAGGGTAGATCTCAGTGCGCATGCTTCTGTCTATTTCCTTCTCAGCATCTGCAGAATCCTGACTAGATGATGCTGGGTCTGATGGCAGACTTGTCTTTCCATCATCAGGCTTATCAGTATGGGGCATCGTAGGCAAAACAGGCTCATGCAATTCTCTTGGCTTGACTGCACTCTCTTGATTTGTGTCCAGAGATTTTTCTTTATTGTTAAATGGGATTTCTTCTTTGTCAAGCAGGAGCGGGTGAGAGCTTTGGATGTGTACAGTAAATAATTCAGTACTCCAAAATGCGAGGCTGCAGTGTGGACAGTGAATGTTTCCAGTCTTTCGTGTGTGGCATTCCTTCACTTCAGGTCCAACATCACTGCTGCTGCCTTCTGGTTTGTCAACATTTGCTGCTATTCCTACTTCATAATTCTCATCTGACTGGCTGGTGTAATCACTGGCTGATGTGCAGCTGTTTCTCCGGACGTGTAAAAACAACTTGACACAATTGTCAAATTCTTCATTGCACCGAGAGCATATCATTGAATTGCTAGGTTTTTCAAATATCTCATTCCAGTGGGTCCTCACATGTTTCCGAAGGGTGGTGTCACTGTCGCACGTTATGCCACAGAAGCCACACTTGTTGAGTTGCTTTTGGAGGTCCGTTTGGCCAGGCTGCCGAGATGAATGTCTGTTGGTAGGGGTCTGAAATGCAGGGCTTGAAGGAACAGTGTCCTCTGGGATGCTTGTAGTAATTTTGGATTCTGTGTGGTTCACCCTATTTGCAGTTCCATCTAACACATTCTTTGACTTGGTAAATCCAATGATTTTCTGCTTTACGGATGCATTCTTCTTCTCCATATTACACATCGTTGTACTGTGTGTCTTCAACCCTTTGCTAGACTTAAAAGAAGTTTTACAAAGCCGACAGACAAATGGAGATTTGCTCCCCTTGTACTCATTGGAACCAATGTGGGAAGCTATGTGGTTTTTCAGGTAGCCAATGAGCCGGTACTTCATACCACACAGCCCACACTTGAACGGTTTGTTACATATGGGTTCAGCAGACTCAACTTTTGTGCTGACTGTCTTAGGTTTTCTCCCTTTCTTTTTTCTTTTGTTTTTGTTCCCAAAGTGTTTACTCATGTGGAGTTTCATGTAGTGCTTTTTCTTGGCAGTCACCTCATAACTGCACATATTGCAGGCAACCATACCTTGTGGTGTATGGTGCCAGTTTATTCCACCATCCTTTTCCCCCTGGACTCCAGTTGCCGATGACGAACCGTCAACTGTCTCAGAGCCTGTGCTTTCGGATTCAGCCTCCTTTTGAACACCACACGAGTGTCGTATCTTTCCCTCAAGGTCTGAGAACTCCTCGCAGCATTCTAGACACTTGTAGAGCTTCAAGGAAGGCCGGTTGTGGAGTGATCCACCCCACATTCTCTCCGGGTGACACCTGTGTTGAAGCTGGGCTAGGATACGGTCAAACCTAAACAGGCATTTCGGACACTGATACTGCCCTGTCAAGTGGCAACTTTTCTTTGAACTTGGTTTTCTCAGCGATGCTTGTGGAAGTGATTGTGGGGCCGAAGAGATTTTCTCTGAGGACGTATCTTCTTGCAGCTCCTTTGAATGAGCATCTGAACATGGCTCTTTGGTGCTAATTTGATGCACAGGGGTAACCTCGGCTTTAGACAGCTGCAATTTCGACAAGTCCTGGTGTACCGTAAGAGTTTCAGTGCTAGGCGTAGTGGCAAGTGTTGGGATAATGCTCCTATTCAGCTGTCGCGGTACAAGTTTGTAAATGGGCACACTGTGGACAGTGATATGAACTGGTTGAACAGACCCTTTTTCAGGTGATGCATTTACAGAACCCAATCCTGAAATAGGGAAAGAGCCACTAGCATTGATCAAGACTGGTGTTAATCCTCTGTTCTCATCGCAATTTGACTTCCCGGGTACAGACATACATAGTTTGCTATCCACAGAGGAAGATGTCCGAGGCGGTAGAGAGTTCTCCTTGCACTCTTCTGGGATGCCATTAGAGTCTTTTGCTCCGCGAGTCGGGCTTGCCGTGACCTTCGACTTAGCTTGCTTCTTGGGTGTGCCACACTTTGCAGAGCCCTCGGGTTGGGTTGGGATTTGCACGTTCTCCCGATTAACCTCTGTGAAGAGAGATAGTGCTTGCTGACGAGAGCGTGGGGCTGGATTTCGGGCAGCTTGGGTCACCTTATCTGCTGGTGTTTCTGCTCTGTTGGTGCAGCTGTAGGAGGACAAGGAGGGCTGCTGTAAAATGCTTGGGAGGTTGTGGTGTTTCCCCAATTTACTCATCTGAAAGAAACAAATTTGAAAATATGTCAAGCTGTTGTCAACAAACATTTTCATTTTCTGAAATTCAAACTCCTTTACAAAAAAAATACAACCAAATGATTTGTTCGAAAAGTGTTACAATTTTTGATACAAACGTATTGGTTTTTGTCTCAATTACAACGCAAGATGTACAAAATCAAGTTGTGCATGTCAAAGTCTCGACTGTGAGACCTAAACTGATTTCAAGTGAAATTCCAAGTCCAAGTTATTGTGCTGAGCAAAATTACAAAACATTCTTGGCCATAGCGACAAGTGGATTGGTGTAATCACTAAGCACAGAGGGATCTACATGTGTACGTGTATATTTTAAAAAAACTTAAGTGCCCTCCAATGACTATCTGGAAGAACAGCAGATTTCTCTTCCACCTTTTCTTTCAGGATTTTATCCTGTATCAAACAAACTCCTGAATCATTAAATCTTAAACTTCTACATCAAAACCTGCACATTGATTAAATTACTTTCTTGAATTTAATCGGAAAACTGAAATAGTGCTACATGCATATTAACCCCTTGAGTACGGTTTTTTACGGGAGACGTCGGGGTGCCGGGGCGGCTCTGGCAGCCAAGCGAAACGGCCACAATGTGTTTGTGCAGTCAAGCGTAACATAAAGAATAATCCAACAATGGATTGAAACTGCACAAACAGCGGCCAATGGCATCATCCGGCCTGGTGGCACGGTTTTATACAACAATGGATTGAAACTGCACAAACAGGTCAATGGCGTCATCCGGCCTGGTGGCACTGTTTTTGTTGCGCCATGTGGCATCATCCGTACGCAAGGGGTTAACCCTAACATCCTAAGGCCTTTTCACACTACGAAAAATCTCGGTGTTGGACCCGGTTCTGACCCGTGTTGACTAGACTGACCTTTTCACACTGCAACATTTCAACACGGCAACCCGGGTTGAAACTCAACCCTGCTCGGGAGGTGGGTTGAGAGCTCTCGACCCGTGTAGAGAAGTTGGACCCGTGTTAAAAGTCGTAGTGTGAACGTCTCCGGGTTGAGTTCGACCCGTGTAACCATGGATCGGAGTGTGCGTGCAGAGCTAAGCACCAGATACTTACTAGGCTGTTCGATATGACGATATTTGCCGATGTTTCGGTATTATGTTGCTTTTTCAGTTTTTGCAGCGTTTATATGGTTTCTCCAAGTGTGTATACGTTAAGTGTGGATTAGTCAAAATTTCCTTGCGCGAAATTATTTCCAATAAATTTGACGCAGAATAGTACATAACGTATATGGAGGAATAAAAAAATACATTCTGTACTAAATGTGTCGTTTCTTTAATCGTTTTAAACCCCGACATAACTTATCCGACATCTCCGCGCCGTATGTAGCGCACATTGCGTGCATGCGTATTCCATCGTTAGTGTAGTCTTGGTCAAATGCAAACAACCGCACTGAACGCTACCATATTATTCCTAGTGTACAATGTATGTACATGCAGCTAACATTTTGCGAACTTCGTCTCGAGAAAAGGCTACTAAGGTATGAGGGGGCCTGGGTTATTGCTCAATATGGGGAACCCCAAAAGTGCATCTGCGCGTGCGCTTTGTTGCAAACAGCTGGCCTTGGCCGCGCCGCCGCCGGTCAAGTACAAGTGCGCGTGCAAGCATGGAGGAATAAAACACACTGGATACTTTTACCTCCGATATGTCGGAGAAAATGGGCCCCAAATCAGACAAAAGATCGACATGGAGTAAGGAGGAGGTGAATGCTATATTGGACTGACAGAAATAATAAGGTTTTCGTCAAAATAAGCGAAGCGTTGATGGCTGCCGGGTTTCCAATTCGATCCGTAAATTCAGCAACGAACCTGCAGCATTGCGCATGCACGCGCACCACACACGTACGGTTCCTTCCTTACTTTCATGAGATTCTTTTACCTCCGATATGTCGTAGAAAATAGGCCCCAAATCAGACAAAAGACCGACATGTGGAGTGAGGAGGATTTGGGCCGACAGCTCCATCCAAAGCCAGCTCGGCGGAACGACCAGAATGCAGTATGGGGGATTTTCCGATTCGACTCGTGTTGAACGACCGGCCGTGTGTAGTGTGAAACGATCGCACAATACACGGGTCGAAACATTACACGTGTAGCAAAAATGCCGGCGCTGCGTTGAGCAGTGTGAAAAGGCAGCGTAATCAGGGCTCGACCTTAGCACTAGCCCGGCGTACAATGTCTAGTAAAAACTGCTCCGGGCTAGTGAAAAGCACTCTTTAACTTGCCCGGCGGGCTAGTTAAAAAAGCATACCTACCTGCTTAAAATTGTCACTTTTGCTTGATATGAATCAAACAAACCTTCTTTGTAAGTTTGAGTGAATCTTCTTGTTTCATTTAATGACCGAGTACAGCGCGCGCTACGGCGTCCCGCACAGTCAATACTATGCCGAGCCGCCGCGCTAGCGCTATGCATGCCGCTCGCTGTCTCACAGCAGCTAGCTTGTGTCCCGATAGCAACATGTGTACATGTATGCCATTCATTGCGCACGTGATGCCACAAGCGCACATGACTTGTACAAGGTTGGTAGTCTCATATCAAGTCCAGAGTGTGTTGTGCACTTTTTTTGCCAAATGCTGTACATGGGACTGGTTGGGTGTGGGAAGAAAAGTACAGTGAAAGTGCACACAAAAAAGACTATGGATCTTTTCTCAATGCTCGGCTTCGATACGGCTGACACTGAAACATTTTTATTTTGTACATCATCAGTGTTTGAACAAAATTATTAAGGACCGTCACATTTTTGGCCCATGTCAATTTGAAGGAAAACGACAACTAATATTGGCGGAATAATGTCATGAATGTCTATAAGACGCAGCGAACCGTACGCCGTACGCGGCGCTATACAATCTTTGGTACGTACTGAAGCCAGCTTTGATTATGGGCCCAACCGGGGAATTCCACGTGCATACTGAGCATGCGCATCGGCGAATACGATGTTTTGCCGTGTTTGCCGCGAAATGAAACTGACCATCGTTAATGGGATTTACAATGTCCATTAAATGTGGGCTAGTAAAAATTTCTGCGGGCTAGTAAAAAACCCAGTTAACTTGCCCGTTGGACTAGTTAAAGAAAAGCTTAAGATCGAGGCCTGGTAATTGACCCGTGTTGAAATTTTAAAAAGTCTACACGGGTCGGACCCGTGTCGGACCCGTGTAGATTTCAACACGGGTCGAACGTACATAGTGTGAAAAGGCCTCTAGACATTCATTTGGGGTAAAGTACAATATGTGTACTACATAATTTATAATATGCCAGTGTAGTAAGAGTACTGCATACTACAGTTTACTACTAGTAGTATTTTGTAGCTTTAGATTAGGTTAGCCTAGGTTTCCTGTGTCTTGAGCACCCTTAGCTTTTCAACCCCCTTGAGTACAGGTGTTATAATGGGACGCCAGGGTGCCATGCCGGCTTGGCAAGCCAAGCATAACATACACAATAACCCAACAATGGATTGAAAATGCAGAGAATGAGTGTATAGCTATCATCCGTACATTTAAGGGTGGGGGGGGTGTACATTTAAGGGTGGGTGGGTGCAGGGGGGGGGGGGGGGGGGGCCAAGGGGTATGTAGCCAAATTTTTTAGATCAAATCTTTGTAAAAAATCATCAATTAAACCAAGGTTTTCGACCCTAGTAAATTTACTCCTTGCACTCCGAGTGGGAACCCTGCTACTATTTTCATACATTTACTTTTCACAGGACCTCATAAAATACAATTTTACCTGGAGTAAATGCTGAAAAAAAGATTGTTCACATTCAGAAAAATCTTGCTTCCTTGACACTTTTGGGCTAAAACAAATTCATGCAAACCACAGGAAAACCTGACATGCAACATGCAGCACCTTAACACCAGCCCAAGTTGTGTACATGTAACGGCCATCAACAACTTGCAAATCAATGTCAAAGGTCATTCCAAGTTCAAGGCACAGACTTGGGATCTACAATTCTACCTACCACTGTATACATGCACGCCCGTCGCCCATACCTTGGAGCTCCCTCACTGTCACGCATGTACACGTAGATTAAACACCCTCTTGGAGCTGCTTAATAATACAGAGTACGTGTCCTGAGCAAAACTAAGCACTAAATTCAATGACCAAGACTGCTACTCATGAACTGTATGCCTCTGTACAAGTACTAGTAGTAGATAGGCTCAGCCATTCACTTTAGTACACGTGTACATTGATTGGTGCATTCAGGAAGTGTGAGCAGACACGTATACTCGTCTTATCGATAAGTCATATGTACTCCATGTACGATGTAGGGGATCACTTCCTTTCTTGATAGAATGCTTTTTAGATTTTCGTAAAAGAAAGAAGAGAAACACGAAGGAAAAGCAAAACTAAAGAACAAGCATAAATTATTATTGAACATTTTCTACATGCTGCATGTCAGGAGGCCATTTTCAAAACACTTTTGGAGCTGCATTATTTTTGGAAGAAGGCTGTCAATTTTGAAGGACTTATTTAAGATAAGAACACCCCCACCCCCAATAAAAAAAAATCCCAATTTGTTGGTATTCTCAATCTCAGGCATTTTGTAAAAGTTCTCCAACCCAATAGAAATGACACAGGCCTGCAAAGGCGGATGACATGTGGCCAATTTGTCATTTTAAAGCCATCTGCAATAAGACTTGATTTTGTAAAAGTAATCGCCCGCCGAATGTGTTGTGTATTTTTTCCAGGAACAACACAGGGATTAGTCTTGGATCCAGATGTCAGTGGATCCATCGCTGTTCGCGTGTGCCGACTGATTTTGACCAACAACCCATTCATACTAACGTCTTAGGAATTTTCAATGTTTTGGCCAGTTTCCCCCAGGCTTCTAAGGGAACTAGTGACTGCAAATTTGATGCAAGGCGTGATTGTTGGATCGGACTGCGCGATTGTGTTCACACACACACACCACACTCTTTGGGAGGATTTCACAGAGCTGAATTAACTCTAACCCCTTGGGTAACTTTACTAGAAAGTATCCTGAATCCGCTAAAATCCACCTATTTTGTCATGCACATGGTTTTGGTGACTGCTCAATATGGAGGTATCCTAAATCCATCAAAATCCTGCAGTACAGCTAGGCTTAATTCTCAATCCATCAAAATCCCCCAGTTTTTAATATGGAGGTATCCTGAATCCGCAGAAATCCTACAAAACTGGGTTATGGATTTTGATGGATTCAGGTAGGTTATAGGGTTAAAACAGCAGGCATTTCAGTATGTTGATCACATGCATGACGTTGCATAAGTCAATTGCAGCAAGAAAACAAAACCCCAGGCCTGGCTGAAAAATATGAATTGAGTATCATTATCAAGTCTCTCTATTCACATCAAAGTGTTTATATCCAGAGTAGACAAAGCCTGGAAAGCAGTTTGGCAAAAACCTTCTCTGAATATTGAAGTCAATTATTGTTGAGTACATCAGTGTGGGACAACATTTTGGTGCATTAATTAAAAGCATAATGGGAAACTATTACACAATGCAAAGTCAATTAAACCCTCAATCCATGCTTACATATCGCTCTGTCAATCCATCAAACATCACGTAGAATCCAAAAAGATCACACAGCAATTAAGCCCACTAGTGGTTAAGCAAATAAATACAAAACGTATATTAACCCTAACTCTCCCTAGGGTGTGTGTAAAATCATATTAAATTTGGAGGATTCAGGACTGTTAGGGTTAATACCTGATCCCAGTCCAGGCGAATCAAAATAGATTACACAACAGTCTAGTGGCTGTTCCATGGGAAGCCACACTGATCAGTCTGATCCAACCCAATCCACTGTGATAATATTCAACAGTCCACCAATTGTGGGAAATACAACCTGTACTGTCAAGTATACATGTATGTACTGTCATAATCTCGGCCAGGTCACAAATAAAAGATTACAGAGCCAACCGTTAGCACAAGATACAGCCCATCAGCAAACAAATCAAGAGGCAATTCCTTTACAGTGTTTACAAAAATCTGTCATTATCATTTGTACAATTTACCAGTTAGGGCAAGTTAAAAAACAAAAACATGTTTAGCGTCCAATTTTTTTTTTTTTTTAAAGGAAGGAAGAGGGGCTTTTTTTATTTTTTATTTCCAAGATGGCCGCCATAAATTTCCGACAACCATAGGTTTTTAACTGTTCAAAGACACAAATATGAAAGAGACATGTTGGACACGAGAATTGAACTTGTTCACAGTGGTTTTAATAGTTTTACAACAATGTAGTAAGCTTGTATTTTATTTTCCGGTGGATCGGTTGACATTTTCGGTTGAGTTTTTCACCTCATTTTCCACTGGTAAAAAAACAATTTTTTTAAAATCTACGCGGCCCCCAAAAAGGAAGCTGGCAGGGAAGCTAAACATGTTTGTTTTTTTCAGCCTAAGAGACAAGTGCACTTACATGTATCATGCTCAAAGTACATGTACTCTTAAATGTAGTATACATGTACATCATTTGCAGACATCAAAAAACAAAACTACTGAATTATTACAAAATTCCGTACTAGACTACCGGTAAATAAATAGTAAATAGTCTCAAGCATCCTGTGAAATCATGGCACCTGGTGTGCTGTCGTTAGGGCAGTTCATTTTCGAATAATTTAGTATTCGAATAATTTAGTATTTGAATATTCGAAACTGGTTTGACCGAATATTTGAATGTTCGATACTCACCGATCAAGTTTTTCAGTGCATGCCGCACCGGTGAAAAAAACATTGCATGTAAAAGCACGCTGGTGTTTTACGTACATTTATGGCGATTGATATTATGGACCGTTCAAACAGCACCTTTTTTGCATGCCCCTGTTGTATCAAGGGTTTTACGGACAGTAACAATAAACCTCTGTCCACAAAAAAGTACGATTGAAACAAATGCAGCATTTGACACTGCTAAGCGCCGTAAATTTTCTATTAAAATAGCATCAGAGTCGTATCTGTGCGTGCATACTTTTTGAATATTCAAACTGGCAAAATGGTATTCGAATATTCGCTTGATGATCAAATATTGAATATTCGGTATATTTGGGACAGCCCTAGCTGCCGTTTTCAAGAAAAGTGGAAATTTATATCGTTTTCCAACGATTGTCGGCTAACAGTCGTTGGAAATAGTCTAGTTCCCCTACCTGAAATTATGTTTTGTCTAAAGTATGGTAACGGAATCAGACTACTAGAACAGAATATTCTTCTGTTTTCCCAGCATCTATGCACACAAAACTTTAAACAGGTCAGTGTTACTTACAGTATTTGATAGCAATCTATAAAATACAACTCCATTTATTTCTGAAAATTATAGCAAAAGCAAATGATGTATACTACCTTTAAGTATGTTTTTTGTTTGAAAAGTTTGAAATTAGTCACACTCACTGTACGTAATTTGTGCACAAGGCTTGACATGATACAGTACCCAAACATTTGCACATTATATTGTGACATTCAATTATATGTGAATTTCAGCCTAAACTATTTCCGTTTACGCTACGAAAGCTATAAAAAAAAATTGCCACAAAAAATGATCAAAACTTGCCTTAATTAATGTCAAAAATATTTACGGTCGATAATTCTTAAAAATAATGGAGAATTTGGGTCGTACACACCACTATGCACAACGCTAACCACGATGGGAAACTGGCCGACACTGTCCATTTATCGTACGGTGGTAAGCGTGCGTGATGCACTGTGTGTGGCGGGCGATGTACCTCGTGTTGAATAGGGCCGTGCCGGGTACCCGGATACCCGTGACCCGACCGCTGATTACGGGTATCCGGTTCCATTTGATTGATTCTATTACCCGAAACTGTCTTTGTAAATTTTCGACAACGTTCAGAAAGGCAAGTGCCCTTTTCTATTGATTACTTGCCGATAAATTGGTGGAACAAATCTGAGTAAAACATCGTTTCAGTTCATTTGCCGACAATTTCCAAGCGTCAAAATTGCGGATGTCGGTTTTAACTTTGATTTGACATGCCTTTTGAGTCCATGTATTTTTACCGACAATTCCCGAAAGCTAACTTGCGGTTGACATTGTATCAATTGTTTTGTTACAGTTGTCCTTTGAGTAAGATTTCTGACAAGATGGTAAGCTTGCGGTTTTGTCCCCTGTTCAAGTTTTAATTCACTAGTTATCTCAGCTGTGTCTTATGAGGTACAAACATGATAGGAGTGCTTTCACCTTTTGTTATGATTGTATAATCCTCTATACATGTACATGGAAAGCGGGCAGTGTAATGTGCCGCTCCAGGCGGTGCAAACAAAGTGTGGTTAAGTGAAAACAAAACAACTTGCTCATAATTATTTTGCGGTGTCCGTGTGATTATTTGGTGTCCCTGTCTCCCCCGAGTATTTTTTGACATAACCTTACTGAATGCTCATCACGATGCCACGTTCAGGAACGAGTCAAGTTTGGTTACATTTCGAGAAAGTTGGGCCCAAGTCTGTAAAATGCAAGATATGTAGCCAAGAGTTAAGCTACACGGGGGGGCTCAATAATATAGAATGTGGAAGGGAAAGTGGTAAATTAGACGGAAGTTGTAGTGGCAACTGGCAATATTCTAAAAGACAGTCATCTGAATCCTGCAAATATAATGTTTCTAATTCAATCACGCTGTGACAATCCAGTTGGCTGTAACAATGGACGAATCAACGAAAAGAACCAATCAAAACGCAAACTATCAAGCGCTATATCTTTCGCTCGTACCCTGCCCAAGCCTACAAACAGGATGCTGGGAAGCTGATCCGAGCTGAGCTCTCATTTGATAAAATTTGTATGAGCGTGACCTAGCTGTATTGTGACGTGACGTCGCGCGCGCGGATTGGGCGGGGTACGCGCGGATTGGGCGGGGTACGAGTGAAGTTCCACTCGGCAGACAAGTTGCATGGAGTATGCATGCGCTGAATTACAAAGCACGTGCAACTTGCCGTAGGCCGCGGGCTGAGCTAGCGCTGGAGCAACCAGCCGCCTGATCTTTACTGTGTCCATTACTAACCGTAAACGCACACCCCTAGTGTTGAAGCAAGGAAATGTGGTACAACCTCGAAATAAATTCATGAACACGGAAAATGCATACACAGACAAAAGAGATCAAGTTCTGTGAATTAACGTGCAGAAATCTTCTTGATCAAATTTTTTTTGGCCTAAATTATTCATCGGAACACCGCGATTGAGCCGCGCGTGTTGTGACCAAAGTTCATGAAGTTAATACTGTATGTATTCAGCGTGCTTCATAGCGCCGCCTACCTCGTACACGAACATCGATGCGTATTGTGAGGCGCGAACGTGCAAGTACTGAGAAAAAGAAAGTCAGTTGACTGCACGTAAACGTTGCCGTACATGTACATACTCCTGCTGCTTTATGTATACGTACGAATACACACATTTAATCTTGCGGTGGGGGTGTTGATGCTTGAAGTATTGGCATACTCCGAAACTGGACCAGATTTAGTTTGTGTGAAAATGCATAGATGCTGCACGTATTGTGTGCATGTGATTCTGTAGGATCGCCAACGTGTTGTGCAGCGAGATTTTATGAAGGGCTGGCATGACATCGAAAAACAAATGATATGAAGGATTGTAGTGGCTGTGTTTTTGCAAAAAGGGCACGGCGGCCAAGGTAAATATAGGGCAAGGCAAAACTGGCCGTGAAGACGGAGACCTCGGCCAGTAAGAAGGCAACGACGGCACTGGCTGTCGTTCATTTCGAGCCCTGCCAAAACTAAAGCCAAACTAAGGTAGGCTTCCAAATTTCTTGAATTTGATGATTCTGCTTGAATTTTGCGAACTTAGTATCATGATACAAGTTGATATAAATATCAAAGTAATTATGTGTGTGAGGTGTCGTGTTCTATTTTTAATGGTAAAAATCAGTAAATGAATGATAGAATTTTTTTACTGGTGGTCATTAAAAGTGTTCCAACATTCACCCCAGCCAGCTGTGGTGTCCACAGGAGGTTGTTTATTTTCAAAGTGAATAGGGGAATTATCTTGCTGAGGAATGTGAAGTGTGTTTACTTAAGGACACCCCACTTGGCTGAAAAGGATGTCAAGCTCCCCTCATGAATATTTTATAAGCTGCAATGTGCAGAAGCAGTTTTACTGGGATATATGCAAAAGTCCTTTATCCCTGGCCCCCCTCTCTGGGTGGTTTGGAGGGTGGGTGGGATGGGGTATGATCACTTCTTACCTTGTGGGTACTGTGTAAAGAGATGGTCGTATTTGCTCATGAGGCAGGCAGAGATACATGCACTATACATTATACAATTCAGACTGCACTGCAGACAGGTGGTACTGCTGTACTATAGATCTGTAGAGAATACCAAATGGATGGGCCGGTTGGTCAAAAGGCAACACTGTTTGTACCAGTACTACAGGGAATAGTCTGCAAATTGAGATGGACATAACCTGGACTCCAGGAAGGCCAAAGGGCAAAAAACCACCTGGCCTTGGAATGTGATGACAGAGTTTATTGAGATTATTCTGGGCACAGTACATTACCAAAATCAGGCGCCAAAATCAGGCGTCAGGGGATCACTGTGGCCTATGTCCCATGGGATGAAGAGGCTAAGTGAGTGAGCACATGTACATTGTCACAATTTTCACCAGTATGATGGTGATGCTGTAACAGAGATTTTAAGACAAACTATGTATTCTAGAAAAGAATATGATAAATGAAAGGGATTTCAGTCCTGATTTTTTTTAAATCATGATTTTTATCAACATTGACAGCTACGACTTTAAATAAGCTAACTTTTTGCCTTTCGACTTTTGAGTTACACGATGTGGTATTGTTTTCATGGATGGTAAAAAAAACCTTCCCTCCTGATTTTTTCCTAACTTAAGGGCAACACAAATATTTATTTGTTTGGCCTTACATGTATGTGGTAGTGTTTCCATAACATGCATTAGACTTTTCTCCATGTAGCACGACTTTCCTCTACGTTTTAAAGGCAGTGTGCACGATTGGTAATCCTCCAATTTGTTTTTTTATGAATTATTACGAAATACCCTACTAGACTAGTGCCGGTTTCACACTATGCTCTTACCCGGGTAATTGCCGGGTTAACGAAAAATTTAACCCGGCAATTACCCGGGTAATGTGGAGCGTTCACACTACAATTCGCCGGGTTAGAAATTCTCCGGGTTAACTGCCCAAAAACGCCACTTACCCGGGTAATTTCTAACCCTGCTCGCGAGGTGGGTTAACCCACCAATCTCGGGGTTAACGACGACCTTGAGACGATTCTCCGGGTTACCATCAGTAGTGTGAATGCTCGCCGGGTTTTCTTCTATCCGGGTAGGTACGTGGGTGGGTGCGTGCGCTTTGTCGTGTTTTATCGGCCAACTTTGCGAAGGTGACGTAATTTATTAGTACGGCCTCCGTGGCTGGTACTTCGCCTTAAGTTTATTTTTACGTATACTTAATGAAAGGCACCAGTCTTCCGTAGATGATGCCTCGTCTTAATAAGTACATTTTACATACACTTAATGCAAGGCACCAGTCTAGACCGCACAGTTGCAGGATGACTAGACTTGAAATCAAGTCCGTAATTAGTCGGCATTAGTCCGACTGCACCACCCCGCGTATTATAATACTTATTTCGCACTTTGCAGGGGTTACGTGTAGCGAGCGGTATAATAACATGTGGGAACGTTCGTGCAACCTTGGCCCCAAGATGCGTGTGTGTCGACTGTCCAATTACTGACTGGTATGAAGGAAAGAAGACCTGTCGGAACTTCACGAAAGGCGGGCATATTATTGTGTACCGCGCTGGTAAATGCGGCGCCTGCAGACAAAACACGACTGTCTAAACGACTTGTCTTTAAGTCTAAAGGATGACGCGTGCACGCTACATGTACCAATGCTGATCTGATTTTTTTGGAATTTGCATTGCATGCTCTCGCGCCGCTCTCACTTCGCTCTTTTACGCCGACGAAACAATGGCTAGGGCAGAGATCAAGCAATGCACATTCTCCGGGTTACCATTCGCATAGTGTGAATGCGGCTACAAGTTACCCGGGTGCGCGCTGAAGCGGGTAAGCAAAATTGCAGGGTTAATTTTGTAGTGTGAAACCGATTCTCCGGGTTAGTTTCTACCCGGGTAATTACAACTACCCGGGTAATAAATTACCCGGGTAAGTTCAGTGTAGTGTGAAACCGGCATATGTTAATAGTAGTCTCAATCATCCTGTGAAATGATGGCACCAGGTGTACTGTCGTAAAGCAAAGTGGAAATCTATATCGTTTTCCAACGATTTCCAGCTGGAAATCGTTGGAAAACTGCCCTGTAGCCTTGAGTCACGGGCGAGTGGTGCGCCCCGGACATGCTGGCATTCGGGGCGCGTCACGCGTCCAGGTAGCCACGCGCACATTGACTAAAGGCTATCATCCGCCCGACGGTTGAAACCGAACGCTCTTTTTCTCTCGTTTTTTTCGCCATCCAACAACGCAAAACATTGAACAGGTCCTATAAAATACTAAGCCCCAAATCCACCCATTTCTGAAAATTGCAACAATGACTAATCATGTATACTACTTTTAAGGCTGCAATGTTTGTCCCTTCCATTTTGGTTCAATCATGTAGCTCACACTGAGCTGAAGAAGTGCACGTAAAAATGTGACCCGCTCTGCAAAAATGAGTCGGATGTTGCGCATTACACATTTACATAAGGGGCGGTTTAATTTCCCAAACTTTTTAATCACACAATGCATTACACTACAGGGAAAGATTTTACTTTAATACCCCCCCCCCCTACCAAAATCGGTCAGGAAGAGCAAAATCTTGAAAAATAATTAACCCTCCTTGATAACAACTATCTAAATGTGTGGCACAACCTGTTATTTCAAGATTTTTGTCAGGAGAATGTGTAAAATTGAGGCAGAAATTAACATGTGAACACTTTGAGTGACCATACACTGTGCCAAGAACATCTAACACAGAAAACACAAGCTTTCTTTTCCGATATTGCACGAAGATTTCCCAAATAAATTCCCAAATAAATTCTCAAATTTAAAGGTTGTGCCAAGTGTTTATACAATTCTGAACACAGATGGATGGTTATTTTCCAAAATTTGCTATTTCTGACTGATTTTTGTCGGGGGGGGGGGGGGGGGGGGGGGGGGGGGGAGGTGGTATTAAAGTAAAATCTTACCCACTACAGAGTTGTGCCATACATCAAATGAAAGCTTATTTCATGCTCTTTCAGACCAACCACAAAGCTTAAAAATGTATTTTTGTAGTGGGACACAAATATGCTTCTAAAGTTAAACCAGCAGTGACAAATTGAACCTCAGGATGAAAGGGGATATTCTAATCTTATGTAAAGGAGGCGCATTACAATTGGAAAGCAAACACATCCAACCTAGTACCTGCAGGGTTACAGGTCAACCCCAAAGTTCAAATTTAAGACCAATGTGGTGCTCAGTGCTTTTTGAGCTAAACATCCTGTTATCCATTCAATCAGTCACAACAAGAGCTGATGTTAATAACTCTTATTTGCTGCTTTTGTTTGAACCTGTTTCCAAAGCATTCCCTCCCCCAATCCAGCCACTCCTGCTCTTTTGTTTGGAGAGAACTCTAGTCTTAGTAAATGTAAGATTCCTCCATGGTACAAGATGTACCCCAAAATGCAGATTACCTAATGTTGATACAATTTTAACCCTATCTATTTGGAGGTATCCTGAATCCATCAAAATCCTGCAGTACCGCTAGGCTTACAATCCACAATCCATCAAATTCAAAATCCCCCAGATTTCAATATGGAGGTATCCTGAATCTGCCGAAAACCTCCAAAACAGGGGTATGGATTTTGATGGATTCAGGTAGGTTAGGGTTAAGGACTGAGGTTTTTTATATTTGAGCTCATCTGCGCTGTAAGCATAAAACACCGAGTCAAATGACGAGGATAAATATTGCAGACCTGTTGCACTTTAACCCTAACCCCCTAGGCATTTTTACTAGGAGGCTTCAACAATCTGTCAAAATCCAACACTGTGCAGTAAACCTATGGCACATTCTTTGGACTTGGACACATTGGGGCATCTTAGCTTCATGTAAAGTAATGGTGCTAAGGCCCTGCAGTACTGAACCCATCAAAATTAGACAAAACCTGCTGTTGGAGTTTGCAAGGCTTGGGGAAGTTAGGGTTAAAGACTAACTAAAATGAAAATTATGGCATAAGCATTCCTAGCTACAGCTACTTCATCAGATGCAACAAAGAGGGGACAACCTAAGCCAGAGTTAATACACTGCCTTCCACAAGAGTTCAAAGTCAAACAAAGGCTGGTGGTGACTCAGAGTTAATCCTTATACTGGGATAAAAAGCCAAAGTCCCTATTTAGATTAGTCCCTGTTGAATACAAATAAGGGTGTGAATGATCCTTTGTTCAGCAGCTTTCTGGTCTTGAATGCTCCTTGAGAACTGCTGCTTTGAATGAGGCATGGAGCAATACAGTGAATGTTTCCATCACCTTGTGAATAAACATCAAGCATGTTTATCTCAGCTTAATTAACCCTTAAACCTGGGAATACCAGGTATTTCATGGGGGCACCAGGCCTGGTTATGCAGCCAAGTGAAATGGAAACAATAGGCTTGTGCAGCCAAGCATAACGTACACAATACCCCAATAATGGATTGAAAATGCAGAAATTGGCTTGTATAGATGTCAACCAGCCAGGTGGGAATTTTTAATCTGCACATATTTGGGTCAACCATACCAAGGGGTTTTAAACTGATCCCTTTATCAAATAGGTTTGGGGGACTCCAACATTTCTGGAGTCAACTCTGACTCTGATCAGGGATCACGATTCCATTCAGATTCCATTATGCAGGAAAAGGGCACCACTAGCCCATCCTTTGAATCCAAGTGGAGTCATGATTGATTTCATGGACGAACTAAGTGCTCTGTGAAGTGCCGTACATGGTGTTTTCAGGGAATCTATAACCTTTCAATCTAAAGCCGTGTTTCCATTGGACTTTTTATTCCGCGGCCTGGCGGAAACTTGCCGCGACATGCCTTCACGTAATTCTACCATGCGTTTCCATTTGGAATTTTTATTTACTACGTTAAGAACGTTTATTCGCCTTCGAGGCTGGCAGAACGTCACACATTGTGAGCCTGATGACTTTCCGCGGCCGCGCAGATATCTTCCGCGACCGCTTTCGGCCTGGTTGTTTTACATCAAGGTCGCAGTAAGTTGACAGGGACGTTAGTTTACTGCGTGTCTCCATTAGACTTAATTTTGTTATTCTAAAGAAAAGTCGCGGTAGATTGACAAAAATAAGTCCAATGGAAACATGGCTTATGTTTGTAGATGGCAGAGTTTCAGAATCAGAGTTTCAGAATCATTGGGCGGTGCCTGGAATGCTGTATGCTCCAAGAAAACAGAAATTGGTTACTTCAAGGAGTCGACTCCTCAACAAAATTAGAATCGCGATTCCAATTCCAATGTTGAAGTCAAGTCGAGTCGACTCCTGTACAGAGTCGCCCAAGCTTATTATCAATCCAACACCTTAACCAGTTCGCGTCAGGATTATTTTGACATTCAATGGACCCAGGCGCCGGATTATTTTTTTACGAACCTCGATGCCAGCCGGGTTCAGGCGGAATCAGGCCGCTACGAATGGGTCGCTGTCAGATATTACCGGCCTCGATCGAGTGCGTGTTTATCAGTCATCTGTTCTGAATACCGCAAAACCTTTACGTGTACAGTGGAATGCCGCTATAACGAACATCGCGGGATCCACAGATTTGTTTCATCGATCGTTCATTATAGCGATTTTCTGCCAAATGCCCCTATTTCAACATGGCGTCTGTTCTTTTAAATAGCGCCCTCTTGCATCATATTTGAAGTGCGCCCTCTTTTGACCATTGTCGGTGTATGAAACTACTCTCCATTCATCTTGGCAGCACGTCACCCTGCACGCCCTGGCAGTTGCTTTAGGACGACTTTGAACATGTACCACCCCCAATGAATCATGTAATTTACATGTTCATACTTTTTAAGCTTACGGAATTCTAAAGCAACAGTTGGCTTTTCCCTTCTATTTTCCCTAAAAAAAAATTAGGGTCAGGGCCTTTAACCCTAACCTTCCCAAATCCTCCAAAATCCTCTTTGCAAAATGGAGGAATTTGGAGGATTGAGGGCACTTGGAAGTTGATGCATTGGAGGATTTTGCAGGATTGAGGTTACTAGGGGTTTTTGCCCCTGCAGGAATATGGAGGATCCAGGTTATCAGGCTCAATGTGATACATGAGGATTTTAGAGGATTGAGGTTACTAGGGGTATGCAAAAAAAACCTAGAGGATTTTGGAGGATTCATGCTATGGTCCCCATCAGAGGATTTTGGAGGATTCAGGTTATATGGAGTTTTAACACTTTGAAATCAGAGGATGTTGGAGGATTCAGGTTACATGCGGGGAAAATGATGTAGGGAGTTAGGGTTAAATTAGGTTAGGTATGTCGAGTGCAATCTAGAGTTTTGCGCAAGTTTATTGTACCCCCTCCTGAGTTCATATCCCTATGAATGGATTTCATTCAAAGGGAAATTACATGTAGCTCAGGAGGGAGTACAATAAACTTGTGCAAAACTCCAGATTGTGCTCCACCGGTACAATGTACAATATTAAAGGAAAGCAGAATTTTTTTTTAGTCTAATGCGTTCTCCAGAGATATATTGACCACACAACAGAAAACTGTCCTTGAGCGCTTTCCCAGACTGTCCAGACAGATTTTATGGGCAATTACTCATTCTCTTGGCATGCAAGGCAATGACAAGCTCCAGAGTTGGTTTTTGAGGGTTTTTTCCAGCCAAGGGACTAGTCACTCACACCAGACAAGGAACACATGGTGTTATATGTTTTTGGTGGAGGGTCAGTTTACCCATAGAAAAAAACCTTTGACTGCCGTTTAATAAAAAAATATATATATTTGCGTCTAAGTTATTTGGACTACCAAGACCTGATGATTTCCACTTTCACCCAGCACTGGCAGAGCTGACAACATAGTTTGCAAAGTTGTTATTAAACAGCCATGTTAGTCTGCTAAATCCAGATAAATATTGAAGCATGGATTGAAGGTAGCTAGCACTTTAAAGGGGCTACAATTAAAATTATGGCATAAACTTTCGAAGCTACATCTGCATGAACTTTCATATCATGGAGGAATAAGTTCTTATTCCTCCATGATCAGATGCAAATTAACAAATAACAAAAAAAAAGGATGTGGCTTTAAAAAAGGATGTGGGCCGGGCGGGGACGATCAACTGGTGTTTTTGATTACTTCGCCTAACAGTAAACTTTCAGAGTGAAGGCTGGTTCATACTTCACGCGAATGTGAATGAGAAGTGAATTTCACATCAAGAAACATTCGCGGCGAATTTTCGCACAAGTTGAAATGAGTTCAACGTTTGCAAATTCGCAGCGCGAATATTTGGCATTGACGTCATAAATTGACTTCACATTCGTATTCGCGTTAAGTATGAACCGGCCTTGAAACTAATCAATTTTTTTAGCACTACCAAAAGAAAACTTTAAAATTTAAAGTTACAAATATAAACTTGGCAGTTTACGGAAAATTAAAAACATGACAAATCGGAAAGATTTTACTTTAATACTCCCAACCAAAATCAGTACGAAACGACAAATCTTGGAAAATAACCATCCATTTGTGTTCGTAATTGTATTTATAAACCCTTGGCACAAACTTTAATTTTTAGAATTTTGTTGGGACATTTTAGTGCAATATAGGGGAAGAAAGTTTGTGTTTTCTGTGTTTTCTTGGCACAATGTATACTGTATAGTATTACTTAGTCCATGGAGGAAGTATTGTCAAACTCACTAGATCACATTCTTCCTAATTTTTTTTACAGATTTTGCTGATATAAATCTTGAAATAACAGGTTGTGCCACATGTTTAGACAGTTCAGTTGTTATCAAGGAGGGATGGTTATTTTCCAAGATTTTGCTGTTCTTGACCGATTTTGGTGGGGTATTAAAGTAAAATCTTTCCGATCGATATAACTTGCCACCAATTCTAATGGTGAATACACATGTGCATTCACATGTGCATGCACCATCATCATCATGACCATGCACCAACGTGCTTGCTCCATACGTCTGTGCACGGTTTGTGCAATGGCGTAAAATAATTTGTACATACCTTTACTGTTTAGTGAACTGACGTCCTGGAGGTCTTCTGCAAAACTTTGCTCCTTGGTTCTGTGTGCTTACTCTGTGGTTCTGGTCACCGAAGTTTTACGTTACTTGACATCGTTCTAAACCTAGCTAGCTGGCAACGGACCTTTCTACACAAAAATCCAACATACATCGACGCCTCTTGCATGCACTTTCTATTTTGTGCCGGTGACGTGCTCGGCCGGTCGCGTGCGTGAAGCTTATAGATCTCCTAGCCTCTACGTCCGATCCCATCCCTGAAGTTGGTTATACTGCGCATGATCAGTTGTAGTGTGGATTTTATTTGGTGACAAAACGGCCGGGTTAGGGCTGGGGTAATAAGGATTTATGATAGTGTTAGGATTATGGTTGGGGTAAGGTTAAAGGTTATTTTTTTTGGCGAGGATTATGGTTGGGGTAAGGTTAAAGGTTATTTTTTTTGGCGAGGAGGGGGGGGGGGGGGGGGGGGGGGGAGTGGGGTCAACCGTTCCCCTGGCCCCGTAACGCGTGGTAAGGAATCGGATATTCACTGAGTCGAATATTCATATGGCAGGGGGCGCGGCCCGCCGGCCGGGCGGCGCCCTCCTTTAAATCATGGAGAAATAAGAGTCTTGTTTCTCCATGTTTAAATTAACTGCTTGGCCCAGTGGCGTAGCTAATAGGGGGAGGGGGGGGGGGGAGGGGGTGGGCGCACCCCCCAGTCTCCCCACACTGTAAATTCAGCAAACACATAAAATAATAGTGTTATTAAGAAAAATAATGTGAGCGCCCCCCCCCCCCCCCCCATAAACACTCAGTCCCCGCACAAGCTAGTTTGAGACTATATGTATATCGCTTAAAAACAGGGGGAGGTTGTTCGTCAACCTGTCTAGTTTGGAGGGGTACTGCCCTCTTTATTTTCCAGGACATTTTTGTCGGTAAAGACAAACATTCCAGTTATTTTTTCACCGAAAAAAACCCCCACACAAGGCTGCATATATATAAAAGCCAAAGACGAGACCCGCATAACATCCGGGACTCTGTGGCAAGCCAATCATGACGTCACACATGCGAGCAGTTTGACTACCGCCATTTTTCTACCCGACGTCGTTCCGCTTTGCGAAAATCGTTTCGAAATGCCACGTCCCAGGGGCCCCAAACCCCGATACCGACCTGAAGGACAAGACGGTAAGTTGCCCAACCAATTAAAGCAAATATTACCGCAAAGTTGGTCCAAGTAGGAGTGTGAAAAACGCCAAAGTAGGAACAAATCTAGGCCCTTGCAGCGATGTAGTTCCTTTTTATTTTTGTATTTTCGACACTACATTGTTTACACGCTGCATATGTACGTCGTGGTACAACAGGTTCAATGGTTTTGCATTGCATTGCATGCATGCAGCGCATATATTACGTCCGTGCCTTTGTGCGGAACGATACGCACTTCATAGAATGTTTTCAAGATATTCTTGCGAGGGTGAACTGTCCAAAAGTTGATGGATTTGAGATCTCCACCAGCATATGCAGTCGACATTTCCCAACCAATTCCGTGCTTTTTCGGGCTGAATATTAGTAATATTACAGTTTGATTGAATGGGGAGTTTTGCAGTTCGAGATTACACTCCACGGGCGTCATTGTTCAAAATGGCCGTGGATATAGAATCCTAATTCGGTACGCGACGGTAGATTTGACCATGGAGGTATGAACGGGACGCCTGCACTGCAGCTGCAATGTGCAAATGTGAAATGTGTGGCCAGTCTATGGTCTAACCATGGAGCAAACTTGACTCCCTCATTAAATTAGGCCAAGTAAAAAAAACAAAAAACAAAAAAACCCAGCGTCTGTGTTTTTTGTTTAAACATGTTAAAGGAAGGAGGGGGGAGGGGGGAGGGGGGGGCTTTTTATTTTTTATTTTCAAGATGGCTGTGAAAGCGACATGTTGGACAAGATTGCGAGAATTGAACATGGGTAAACATGCCATGGTACCATACTGAAGTGGTTTAACGTTAATAATAGTAGGCCCCTAAGATTTTATTTTCACATGGTTTTGGGGTTATCATCTCATTTTCCAAGGGTAGCCTAAAAAAAAAATTAAAATCCAGGCGGCCCCCTAAAAGGAAGTGGGCGGGGATGCTAAATATGTTGGGTTTTTTTACTTTGCCTTTATACTTGTTTTATTTGTTGCAGGCCTACCAACAACAGATTTCATGTTTTAAAAAACAATGGCAGGCATTGCAGATGCCTTTTTTGGTTTAATAACGGTTTAACTAAGGACTCTGGCAGTTTGGAGAGAGAACAAAAAACAACAAAAACAAAATTCCACTTTGTCATCATGTTGTACATATGATCAGTGCTGTAATTGTAAAAAAACAGTTTGCTTTTTTTTACAGTCAGAGTCATAGATCATCAGTACTAATCAGGGTTGTTTGATTTAAATCACTAGATTTAAATCATGATTTAAATCGCTGGAGAAAAAAAATCACTACCGGTAATAAAAATCACATTTTGATTTTGTTTTTATTTCTGTTATTTGTTTAATGTAAAAACAATTTCTGTTATTCAAAATGACTGTCATTAACTTTAAATTGCTTATACTCACTCTAAAGGGATGTATAAGGCCAGTTTCCTGAAACGGTGTACTAAATTTATCTTGTGTACAAGGCATATGATTCATGATGTACATTGTGTGTGTAATGTACTACCTGCATGTATGATACAGTATTCCTCTCTTACATATGTACATATATAGGTTTAAATAACTCATGCATGTTGTAATGCGCCTATCAATTGATACCCCCCACCCCCGATCTGACCTGACCCCCTCCCCCACCCCGACCCCCCCTCACCGAGTGGCGATTTTTATCCAGTTCATCAGGCATTAAGGACTTTCTGCTGAGTTGTATAAAAATGACAATTATAAAATGTTGTGTTGGGACTTTTAATGATTTTTTAAAAAATATTTACGTTTTCCAAAATTGTAAATTTTGCCTCATTGTCTCTGCTAAACCGTCTATATTTTATCATAGGCCTACATTTTAACATAGGCCTACATTTGTTAATCTTCAATGGTGCTCTGTCCCTTGAAAGTTCCATTGTCTGGTTCCCATTCTACAGCTGCAAATGCAAAATGACGCCGAAGGACAATATTTCCACCGCAAAAATCGTAAAAACTTTTACAGGATCAAAATAAGGACAGTGCGTTAAAAAATATGGTGGCTGCATTAAATAGTTTTTATTCCACCATGGTTGTGTGTAGAGAGGAGGGGGTTACCAACTTGGATGAGAAATGTGCAGTATGATGGTGATGCTGTAAGAGAGATTTTGAGACAAACTTTGTATTCTAGAAAAGAATATGATCAATGAAAGGGATTTCAGTACTGATTTCATGAACAATTGTGTGTGGTTATACTTGACTTTCAAAGATGGTCATTTTAAACAAATGTTTTATGCCAATGGTACGATGGTAAACAAAATCAAAACAATCGATTTAAATTTTAAAAATCCGATTTAAATCAAAAAAATCTGATTTTTTAATAAAAAAAACAAAATCATGATTTTTATCAACCCTGGTACTAATGTTGTTGGTCTCAGATATGAGCTTTTTTTCGTAGATCTTTATGTCTGTCATCGACAGAGCTGATATAGCTGGACAATACTGCACTAAAAAGTGTTTAACCCCTTGCGTGGATGACGCCATATGGCGTCAAAAATAAAAGTGCCACCAGGCCGGATGACGCCATTGGCCGCCATTTGTGCAGTTTCAATCCATTGTTGGATTGTTGTTTATGTCATGCTTGACTGCACAAACACATTGTAGCGGTTCAATTTGGCTGCCAGAACCGCTGCAACACCCCGTTGTCTCCCGTAAAATACCGTGCCCAAGAGGTTAATAAGTTACCCTAACCCCCCTCAATGTTTTTCATATGGCCGTGCAAAATCCAGCAAAACTGAAATGAGAAGCCTACTAAATACAACAAAATCAAACAGCAAATTTTGTTTGATTCTGCAGCGGAGCACCTACACACAAACCTTGGCATTTTACCCTGCTGAATCTAACAAAACACAACAGGTACATGTATTTGTATGAGGCCTGCCATATCCATAAAATCCAAAGTTGTGAAATTAAGTCTGATTCACCCTCCTACATGTAAGTATGACAAAATTCAGCAGGTTTCCATTTAGCTTCCTCCCTGCTAAATACGACAAAATCTTACAGGTGTATTTACATGTAGCTGGTATCCAGCTGAAAATACAACAATATCCTACACACCATGTACATGTAGTTTGTGTTAAATACTAAATCCAACCAATTACAACAGCTTTTCACCATTGCTGGATTTTCAGATACATTGTATATTAATATTCAGATATTAATAAGACATTCTGTTGCCCCAAAAATCTCAGAAAATGAGCAGTTGTGTCAGTCGCAACACTGAAACCGGCCTCTAAAGCCTAATGGTCATAAAAGATGATACCATATGTCTGTGTGTTTTTATCTGAAAAACTAGGCCATGAGCCTGAACAACAGTGCAGAATTGGTATCGTCGGCATGTGAACCTGTGTCGTAACTCTAGCTTGCACTTGCACCTATACGCATTGCATACACATACCTGTACATACAGGTAACTTATTTAGCTACTCTCCCACAAATTGTTTGACCCCACACAATCATTCGAGTCTCAGTATTTTATTCTTTTTTTATTTTTTTTTAACGATGAAATCATATATTTGATGAAATCATATATCCACCCATTTCGGGGATGCTTCTGTATTACCGCTACGCATTGTCATTAATTAATTTTTAAAAACAAATTTAAAATTTTATTTTTTTGTTTCTTTAGGAGCTAATCCTGAAGAAAATGTTGCCCCCAAGAGCCCAGGGACAGGCCCGTACCAGTGCGAGGTGCCAACATGCCCCCAGTCATTCAGCAGGTGGAGTCAGCTCAAGCGGCACGAGCGGAACCACGCCAGCGATAAGCCACACCGCTGCGACAAGTGCTCGTCATCCTTCAACTTGGAGTATAACTTGATGCTGCACAAGGCGACGCACACCACAGACAAGCCGGAATGTCCCGACTGCCACAAGATGTTCTCACGCATCGCTAGCCTCAAGGCCCACATCATGCTACATGAGCGAGAGGAGAACCTCATATGTGCCGAGTGTGGAGATGAATTTAGCCTGCAGGTGAGCCATAACAAGCTTCAACATTTTGTTCCTATAGCCAATATTGTAGCGATTCTCAGTGCTGTGCTACAAGTGTTCCCTTTGCATTTGTACCTTGTATATTGATGACAAGAGCTTGTGCATACATGTACACTACACACTACCCTTATCTCATCCCAGGGTGAAAATCTAATATAATTTGAGAAAAAGTGGCTTCAAATGTTTTCTACAGTAAAAATATTTTGAAAGGGGAGGGGTCCAGTTCCATTTTTGAAGTGATAGTACTTTTAATTCTAAACAGATAAAATGCCAACATGTCACCTCAAACCCCCACCCTCTCTCCACCCCCACCCCCACCCCCATCTCACCCCCATCTCACCCCCATCCCCACCTCCATCCTCACCCCCACTTCCAGCCCACCCCCACTTCCACCCCAACTCCACCTCCACCCCAACTCTACCTCCACCTCCACCCCCACCTTCACCTCCATCCCACCGCCACCTCCACCCCACCCCAACCTGAATGAGCTATAATGAGTACTGAATTAGGCCTGCAAGATACGGCATATATGTTGACACTTATCAGCGCAGTTTGAAAAGTAAGTCCATCATGTTCCATTGTGTCTTCAAATTCTATGCATACCAGAATGATAAGTTGCTTCCATTGTAACTTTCTCTCTGAGTAGAGTCAGCTGGACAAGCATCTTCTGGAGCATCAGGAGGAGGCGTCTGGATCGGCCATCTACTCCTGCAAGTTATGCAACAAGGAATTCCTGGTGCAGTGTCTGCTCAAAGAACACATGAAGACCCATCAGAAGATGAGGAGGTAGGGTTCCCCCCAATCTTCCAATATATTCATCAAGGGAACTTGTTGGCCACAGGTTTGAATTTTGTACAATTTTATTTATTTTCTGTGGTGTACATTTGATCAATCTTCTCATGCACAGACCCAGGGTCTCCAGTGCTCAAACCCAGACCAGACGAGTGGTGGACCGCAGCATGTTCAACCAGGAGTGTGAAATCTGCACGAAGACCTTCAAGAAACCAAGTCAACTTGTGCGTCACATGCGCATTCATACTGGTAAGAAAATCAATCAGTTGTCTGGTCTGCCTAGTTATAGCACTCACCCGAACAAAGATACTGACAATATGGGAGACCGCCAACATATAGGGCAAGATAGCTCAGTTGGTAGGGCGCCGGTACACTATTCCGGAGGTCGCAGGTTCGAATCCCGCTCCTGCCAGTTTTCACTGTTAGTGTTCTCTCATCGTGTGATACAAAGTGGGGAAAGCTAAAAGACAAGTGCTGAATGTTTTAGCCTCAGATTTGATTTCCTGTATGCAGTTCCACTGGGATGTAGCTTTCTAATAGTGTTTCACAAAGAGAATACTATGGTAAGAAATTGAATCGAGTTTCTAGTTTGCTAAATTTAATGAATCTTGTGTTTATTTTCTTTGACTCATAAAACCATTTGTGTTGGTGATTATGACAGCAGAGAGTCCAATAATGTATTCACTCATTCGATAGGCGAAGGAGGTAGTGAACATATGAAGCAACTCTTTTGCATTGCTGGAAGTGCATTGCTGAATGCTTGTTTTGTTTATTGAACTGATTTTATTTGAACTGTCATTCCTTCAGACTTGTATTTACTGTTCTTGTATACAGTTTTTGTTCCTATCTACTTTCAGGCGAACGACCATTCCAATGTGACATCTGCAACAAGGCCTTCAACCAGAAAGGCTCGCTTCAAATCCACATGACAAAACACACGGGGGACAAGCCACACCAGTGCGAATTCTGCCCATCGGTGTTCTCTCAAAAGGGAAACCTGAGAGCTCATGTGGCCCGCGTGCACGATGTGAACAAAGAGGTTGCTATGTACCCTTGTGAGTCGTGTTCCTGCTCCTACCGCAAGCTTGGCAGTCTCAATTCCCACATCACACGCGTGCACGGTGGGCTGGGTGCTGTGGAAAAGGACGGTGACGAAGTGGGTGAGGTTATCGAGGCGACTGCTACTCTTCAGCTGGATGGGTCCGTGCTGGCATCAAGTGTGGTCAGTGATGTGATCCAGCAATTGCTGGAGATCTCTGAGCACTCTGAGGAGCATTCCTATGCTCACCAGCAGATACAGCAAATTGCCATGGGAGCAGCTGGTAACATTAATTCAGATATCCTGCAACAGGCATTGGTGAACTCTGGAGTGAACAACGACAAGCAGTCCGAGGGATCTTCCGAAGCAGGCTCTACTAGCCGTCAGGTGGCAGCCTTTGCCGAACTCCTGCAAAGACGAAAGACGCTGCGATTGCGACGCGGGCGCCTCCATGTCTGTAAGTACTGCAGCAAGACTTTCAAGAAGCCGAGTGACCTGGCGAGGCACATACGGATCCACACGAGGGAGAGACCATTCAAGTGCACGCAGTGTTTTCGCAGCTTTACTGTCAAGAGCACAATGACGGCACATTTGAAAACCCACACTGGCATCAAAGAGTACAAGTGCCATGTCTGCAACAAAATGTTCTCCACACATGGCAGCTTGAAAGTTCACCTACGGTTACATACTGGAGCTAAACCTTTTGATTGTCCACACTGCGAGAAGAAGTTCCGTACAACAGGGCACCGCAAGACTCACATTTCCTCCCATTTTAAGGAACATGCTCTCCGCAGACCCAGACCAAATCGCATGAAACAAAAAGCTTCACGTCCAGAGATAGAGCTCCCGGATGTTCCGTTGCAGGAACCAATCCTCATCACTGACACTGGACTGATTCAGCAACTGCCTCGCAACAGCGCGATGTACAATAACGATTACATAGGTAATGGACTACAGCAAGGAGGCAGCAGTATTGACAGGCCGTACAAATGTGGTTACTGTGCCAAGAGTTTCAAAAAGTCCAGCCATCTCAAGCAGCATGTCCGCTCACACACTGGAGAAAAACCATTCAGATGTCTCCAGTGTGGCAAATCCTTTGTGTCCACAGGGGTATTGAAGTCACACAGTCGTACCCACTCTGGCATCAAGTCATACAAGTGTTTGATATGTGCTTGCACCTTCACCACTAATGGCAGCTTGAAGCGGCACATGTCCACGCATAGTGAGGTCAGGCCCTTCATGTGTCCGTACTGCCAAAAGACCTTCAAGACATCTGTCAATTGTAAGAAGCACATGAAGACGCACAAAAGGGAACTAGGACTTCAGGCACTGGATCAGGTATCTACAGTGGGTAATGAAGCCGAGGAGAATGAAAACACGGCACAGACACAGGAAATGCAGGCTCAACCGACATCTCAACAGAGCATTGTGGATCAGCTGGTTGCCGTGAGTGCCGTCCAGAACCAGGCGTCATTGCTGGGCCAACTTAGTAACCATGCACAGGAGGCCCTAAGACAACAGGCTTCTCTAGAATCTGCAGACACTAATCTCTCATCGCAGGCTATGGCACAAGCTCAGTCCAATCTGGATGCCCTGACTGCACAGGACACGCTCACTCAAGCAACAATCAACAGCCAGACATTCATGCTGACCCAGCAGCTGGCCAATTTGGCCAACAGTCATTCAGGATTGACCCAGGAGCAGCAGATCAGTCTGCAGACACAACAGATCCAGCAGCAACTAGAAGCCATCACCGGCATCACAAGTGTCGTGGTCCAGACAGAACAAATTCCTGCACAGACGGTCAACCAGCGAATGCGGCTCCTGCGTGCTGAAATGGAGGATGGTAAGAGGACATATAGATGTGGCTACTGTAACAAAGCCTTTAAAAAGTCAAGCCACTTGAAGCAGCACATCAGATCCCACACGGGTGAGAAACCGTATGCCTGCATTCAGTGTGGAAGATCGTTTGTTTCATCGGGAGTGTTGAAGTCTCATCAAAGGACTCATACAGGAGTCAAGGCATTCGCTTGTAACATTTGTAACACAATGTTCACCACCAATGGGTCTCTCACTCGCCACATGACCATCCATAGTGACGTCCGTCCTTTTGACTGCCCAAATTGTGCAGAATCGTTCAGAACGGCCATTCACCTGAAACGCCACATTAGGTCAGTCCATGAGGAAATTGAGCGGAATTCAGCCGCAGAGAGTCGGCGAACCAGAAACGTTATGGTGTTCACTGAGGAACAGACAAAGGAACTCAAAAAGACTGTGCCTCCTCGCAACGCCAGTGTGTCAGAGAAGGTTCTCATCCAAGAAGTTCTGGAGAAAGATCGCATCAGTGAGATTCAGGACAAGAATGAGCTCTTGGAGAAGGCCCCAAAGTTTGCCAACAAGTGCGAGCACTGCCCGAAGAGTTTCAAGAAGCCCAGTGACTTGGTGAGACACATCCGCATCCACACTGGCGAGAGGCCTTTCAAATGCGACGAGTGCGGCAAAACGTTCACAGTGAAATCAACCCTGGAATGCCACATGCGCACACACAGGGGAGGCAAGAGCGTCACCTGTCACATCTGCAGAACTGTCTTTGCCACTAAGGGAAGTTTGAAGGTTCACATGCGCCTTCATACAGGCGCAAAACCATTCAAGTGTCCACATTGTGACGAACGCTTCAGGACTTCGGGGTCCAGAAAGATGCACATCATTGCCCACTTCAAGCCTGTAACAGTGAAGAAAGTCAGCAAGGCAGCCCAGAGGTCGGCCACTACCAATGCTGTTCAGCAGTTCAACATTGCTGAAACTAGTAGCGCCCAAGGTGCTGGTAGTGTACCTGTAGATGAGGCTGAACAGAACTTGCTGCAGCACCAACAGCAAGTGTTAGCCAGCCAGCCTCATGTACTGCCGATCACAATTGCTGGCAATGAAGGCCTGACGTTTGGTGATGGCGGCATGGGAGCCACTGTTCTTCAGGGTTTGGATGGTCTTCAGCTTCAACTGACTGCCACCAACCTTGGGCAGGGGCTACAGCTGCAGGGGCTTGATCAGAGCATCACTGTCCAGATAGATCCTAATCTTTTTCAGCAGCTCCAGCATGGCAGCTTGAATCCAATCATGCTACAGACAGGGGAGTTAAATCTAGGCCAGATTGGATTGCACTTACCCCAAAGTGATCAAGTCTTGACAACATCAGCTGCAGACCCAACCCTCCCCCAGTCAGCCTTTGCCCAGGCAGCAGACCCACAGCAGCACCTACTGGTGCGCATAGACCCAAGCATGCTGCAGGCACCAGTGGATAACCCACCTGTGGTATCCAACACGACAGATTCAACACCAGTCACACTCGACACAAATCTAATAACCCCAACCCAACAGCAAGAATTGCCAATCATCCCCGTCTCTTTCAGTGGCAGCTCATCGCAGCCCTCCACCCCTCAAATCCTGATAAATCCCAACATGTCCAGCGTTGACCAAGCCCTGAATCTCAGCACAGTGACCAGCATGGCAGGAGCACTGCCCGAAGATCTAGAACAGCCCGTCCAGCAGTTGACCCAACCTTTGCAAACTGAGAAGCAGCCGCAGATCGTCATGTCGGATGTAGCGGGGGCCCTAGCCCAATCTGTCACCCCCATCACCTCGTTAGTGACTACCCAGCCGACCATCATCACCTCTCAGACTGACCCAATCATCAGTGAGATGTTGCAGACCGTCCAGGATGAGCGATCCCTCACCCTGGGTGACTCCACTCTGGCTGCCGACCCATCAAACGTTGGCCAGCAGACGTTTCAGCTGTCGCTAGGTGGAGAAACAATCAACCTCTCCCAGAATATCGTGCTTCAGCCGGGCATCGGGGCCATCACAGGAGCCTCAAATCAGACTTCGTTAGCTCAGGCTGTAGATTCAAACACAAACATGGACCAGGGTACGATGGAGGTCCTGAAGGTGAACATATATCAAGACACAGGACAGGAGGCCTCAACTAGAGAGGAAGCTCTTGATGATAGTCCAGACACATCTCAATCAAAGCAAGGGACCATGTCCGTTGCAGAAGCAGCAGCGTCCATTGGATCCCTATATACTTGCAATGCACAGGACTGCACTCTGGTAAGAAATTGTACTGTCGTGGTGTTTAACATTATTTATTCCCTGTTGTTGGGCTTAGTGTTTACTTCTGATTACTGTTGCTGTATTATGCTATGGAACTTAGCACATGTATTTACGCTCGAGCGATGTGGTGCCATACTTCACTTTTGAGCATTTCAATTTTCAAACATGCATAAATAATTAATTATAACTCGGGTTGGAACACGGAGGGGGTGAAGACTTGGATAAAAGCAAAACTATTGCAGTCTGACAAATTGCAGAATTATTAATGGCATGAAGTATCAAAATGGGCGAGTGTAACCATGGATAATTGACCACCTACAGGTGTTCACATCCATGAACCAGCTGCGCAAGCACCAGAGCGATGCACATGGTGACCTGCGACCCTTCGTCTGCTCCATCTGCAACAAGGCCTTCAAGAGGCATAGTCACCTCAAGGAGCACGAGGCTACCCACCTGCCTAAGGCTCCAGCCACCAGAGGCTCCAAGGCCACCCCATTCAAATGCGACACTTGCGGCAAAGGCTTTAGCAAGCAGAGCCAGCTACAGAGACACGTTCGGATACATACCGGTGAGAAAGAGACATGATTACCAGTCGTGTTCCCCACAGGCATCGTAGAGATCATTACTATAAAGGGTTATCAAGTAGTTGGTACCAGTCATTGATATGAAGGCCTTTTTCCTTTCACCACCATCTCTGGAATGTTCCCATTAATCTAACCCTGCTAAATGCAACAGAATGCATCAATGGTAAAAAGTTGTTGCATTTAGCAGTCAAGGCATGTCTCCTGGTCTGATGCATTCTTTTGTATTTAGTATTATACATGTATAAAGCCTCCAGCAACAAGGCTGGTACAGATGAGTTCACTGCACAGTGCAACGTTGCATTTGGCAGGGTTCTTATTTCAGCTGTGTTGCATTTGGCAGGGTGCTCAGAGAATACCTGGGGGTCAGGGTTAAGTGTCTCGGATCATTTTAAGCATGTCCATCAGGAAATGGGTACCGGTTATCTTGGGAAATGGTATTTCCTTGGTGGCTATTTCCAAGCATGTCCATCAGGAAATGGGTACCGGTTATCTTGGGAAATGGTATTTCCTTGGTGGCTATTTCTTGTCACTATTCCATCAAGGCAAGTCATGTTGCAGCCATTTTGGTCATATTCCCTTAGCCATTTCAAAGGTCGCACAAGATTGGTCTATCATGTCTGTTACGCAAAGACCTTTCATGTCATTGGACACGTCTCCTGGACATTTAATTGAAATACCCTTTCAATTGATGTTAATACAATTCATATGTGATTTTGCCAACTTCTTGTAGATTGAGTGGGAACGGCTCACCTCTTAATTGTGTTTTTCTCCGCAAAAACAAAACTTGCTATATATTGCTGACCATGTTGAATAGCCCGTTATTTCTGGTTTCATGGCAGGAGAGCGGCCGTTCACATGTCCCCAGTGCGACAAGGGATTCAACCAGAAAAACAGTCTACAGATGCACATGATGAGACACACGGGAGAGAAGCCTCATCAGTGTGAATACTGCAGCATGGCATTCTCACAGAGAGGTATATCCTTTAACTTTTCCTTATCATCACTGAGGTACTAAACTGATCCATCAAACACCTGTCCATTTTGAATAGAAAATCACACCCAAGGTTTTCACAACGTGAAAGTTTCCACCTAATGTTCATTTTGGTGATCTGCCTTTGCATCCAGGTAATCTGCGAGTCCACATGATCCGCACTCACAACGCCGCGACCTTTGACCCGGGTCAGGCAATGCCCACAGAGATGGAAGATGGTGAGGACATGTCGCAGGTCATGGGGACTGTCCCGGCAGGGGAGACCAGTGGTCCTCAGGAATCCATAGACTTGGAGAGCATGGTGCCACACTTCTTCAGTTAGTGAAAACAGCAAGCTCCTCCATCTCTAGCCAGGTGTATGGAACCAAATTCTGCAATCACCGTAGAGCAAGCAGCATTCTGTGGATTCTGTAGCCTGTTATCCTACACATTTTCAAGCAAGCTGCTCTATGGATTCTATATTGCACCAAACTTCAATTAATGAAAACATTAAGCTGCTAAAACTACAAGGCGCACCATTCTGTAGATTCTGTAGCCCCTGTATGGTTCCCAAACTTCTACAGTGGGAAACATTTGAGATTCTGGTGGCAGCAGACATACTAGTCTTTTTTGCTAGTTCTGCACATGCATGCGTAGTTCTGAGTAAGTGCAAGACTGGCGAGAACAATGTTAAAGGAACGGTATGTCTGTTGCTACAAGCGCCTCAAAAGTCTCTTATTACTGTACAGTAGGCACATTCTGTGGATTTTGTAGCCTCCGTATCCATAACCCCCTTGGCATTGTTGCTAGGAACCTTCCTGAATTCACCTAAATCCACGGTTGTGCAGTAACCAATGATTAGGAGAATCAAGAGGCATTTTAGCCCCATGTAAAGTAATAGCGGCCGGGCTCTACTCCTCAACCCTTCAAAATCCTCCAGAACATGGTAGATTTTGAAAAATGTGGAAGGAGTTAGAGTTAAGATGATGGGGAACATTGTTAAGCTTGTTTCATAACAGAATTGCCTTGGCGTTGATGGATCCTTCATTGAAATTTGTATAGTTGTTAAAAGTATTGTGTAAAAAAAAAGAGCAGTAAGCTGAAATGTTCATTAATATATTGTTTTGTGGGTAATTTTGTTCTTGTTCTGTATTTCGATATCTGAAAAATTGCATACGTTTTATTTATCCATGTAATTGATCAGGAAGAAGCTCATTAAAGGAAATTTAACTTTTCATTTTCACAAACATTTACTGGATCGAAATGAAGCATCTCTTTGCAATGCTGGAGTTATTTTTTCTTAGCTGAATGTCATCCAATAAACTCCATGCAGCTAGCCATGTACATGTATGTAATTCACATCAATTCCAACTCCAGTGCAAAAGGCAGCTTTCCATGGAAAGATATCATCTGTGAGCAACAGGCCAGTGCAAAAAAATATTTGTGCAGCGGACAAAAATATGTATTCGGTGAACACAACTGCTGCGCGTACCTGTGGTAGTCAGAAAATCGTCATATTCTTATATGAGAAAACGGTTAAAGCTATCCTATTAGGTTTGGGTTTTCCCAACGTCAAGGACAGCGTGGGTGTGCATGATGTCTTTGTACATTCACAAAACCACTGTCAACACAATTTTACTGCAGCTTCGTAAATGGAATATACCACTCGCTCATTGCTCAGTCAGCGCTTTTAGAAATGGTTAACTGACAAACTATGCATGCAAAGCTCATAGTTGTGGCTTTGGTGCTGGTAGTGAATATATGGTATGGGTTAAACATTTCACGGACAAATAGTCGAGGCCTGTTTATGTTTTCTTAAATCTGGCAATTTACGGAAAGTTTCACAATTTTCACTTTAGTCTGGGTTGTTAGCTTTTTGGCCGATCAGCCATCAGCATTACAAACCGTAAATTGGTATTCAGACCCAAAAAATGCCCAAATTGAAAAATAACTACATGTTCATACACAGATAGGCTCAGAATTGTCTAGCATTGTTATACAGGGTAATCTTTTATATGATGTGATATCACATTTCATGTCATTTTTGTTGGCCTGGCACTGCACAAAATATTTGCAAATTATGGCACATTTTAAATTTATTGGTACACACAAAGTCCTTTGCCCACATTTGAATACATTTGTAAACTATTTTTGGCTATGAATGGCATTTTTTGTTGATGACTTTATGTTCAAACTTGAGAAAGATTTATTGTACAAAAAGCTAAGAACAAGAATAAAAATGACAAGTCCTTGAATGGTTTGTAGTACATGTACATGTCTGATATCATTTTGTCATTAATAAAATACCTTTAGTTTGCAAATTTGTCTTGATGGGATAATTTACAATGACAATTTTTGGACTTTCAGACAATTCCAACTCGTATTCGGCAAGGTTAAATCTGAACAACATGTCCATCATTTGAGTTGTCACGTATGCTGGTATTTTATTTTATTTTTTTTTATTATCAAAACTTAAGCCTCAAAGTAGTATACAACATTTGATTTTGCTGTAATTTTCAGAAATAAATGGATTTGGGGGTTAGTATTTTATAGCATGCAAGAAAATACTGTATTATTGACCCGTTTCAAGTTGTGTACACATAGATGCTGGGAAAAAATCTGTTCTAGTAGTCTGGTTTCCCGACCCTACTTTTGAAAAATCGGAGCAATTTATAGGGATTTATCAGGTCGGGGAACTAGACCGTTTTCAATGATTGTCGGCAGACAATCATTGGAAAAGGATACAAATTTCAACTTTTCTTGAAAACGACAGCACACCAGGTGCCATGATTTCACAGCATGCTTGAGACTGCTATTTACTTAGTCTACTATGGTATTTCATAATAATTTAGTAGTTTTGTTTTTTGCAAATACATGTATACTACCTTTAAAGCCAAACCCATTTTCAACCACTCAAATGACGTCCCAGACACTTTTTTTCAAATCGCTACATTATAGATATAACTTTATTTTGTATCAATTCGATTCATATAAAATTTCATACATAATTACTGCATACCCTCCCGATACACAATTCACTACCTCCAACTACGTGTAGCTCCAAATCTGATCCCTCCATACAAGAAATTAATACTTACTTTTTGAGATTACAATAATTACAAAATATTACGGTTCAATCCACAACCACAACCACAATTACACAAATTTATAGCACTACTTTCTTAGAAATTGTTTCAAACTGGGCGGGGCATTTTCAGCCTGGATAAATTTCGACTTCGTGATTACAAACCAACAATTGTAAAAAAATTCTCGCACATTGCAATCCAATACAATATAGGTCAAAAGGATAACATTCAAAGACAAAACGATAACATTCAAAGACAAAACGAATGTTTTCCACCCTCATTGCCAGCTCAAACTGTTTGTGTTTCTTAACTTATGCTATTCTAACTAGCAAAATTGATAATATCGCGAAATTGCTTAAAATTGCCAAATACTTATACATGAACATGTACACAAGTAAAGGAATGTTTAAACAAAAAAATAGCATGAAATTTAAAAAAAGAAAGCCGACTAGTTTCAAGTTAGTTTCAATATAACAGAAAAACAAAGAAAGTGGATTCTTACAGTACTTTCACCCCCATCAGAACATAACAAAAATACATTTGGCAGTCTTGGCCTTTTACAAGAAAAAAAATAATTAAAAATGCATAGCCACAGTTTCTTTCATTTATTACACAAATAACTTGCTTGGGGGTAGCTCAACCCCACCCCCCAAAAAAATAAAAATAATACAAAAATAAAGCAATAACTGGCACTCCCAAAATTCCTAAACATTTGCCAACAAAATTTGTTGCAAATTCTTCAAACCAAATTAGTAACCTTACCCCCAAAACAATATCTGCCACTTCACTGGACACAATGTAGGCATACACATGCAACACCAATGCCCCCCATGCCCCCCCATGCCCCCCCACCCCCACCCCCATGCCCCCCCCCCCCACCCCGACACCCCTGCGCCTCCTGTAAATAACCGTACTTAAGGGGTTAATTACATAATCATCCAAAAGGACTAATAACGTATAAATACTGGTCTCAACTACTTAACCCTCCTACTATTATAACTATCACAACCTATCGAAAAACCAAATCCTCTCCTCTCCCACAGCTTGTGTGTCTCAACCTGTCACTCGATAGGTTTTCATAGATAGGGTAGTTGGCTCCAATTTGGCACCTGGAGTTAATTGCTTTGATGGGGGTTAAACTCTGGGGTGAAATTTGAGGAAAATGTAAAATCCACGAAACATTCGCAGGCATTTGATTTGTATGGCACTGCTGAACAGTGCATTTTCTACTGAAAGATACGGTTCAAATTCCAGAAGTAGGGTCATCAAAATTGAAAGAAGACTGTTTCAAGTTGCAAAGTTCATTTTGGGATGATCAAGAACAATTTCAGGATCAAGAAACCTTCCGGAAATCTTCAAAAAAACCTGAAATCAGGAAAAATCGGGAGAAATCTCGCCTGTGTAAACTTTCTGAATGTCCCACACGTAACATGCGCAAATTCAGGACATTACAGGGATGACCACAACTTCAGCTGAATGCATGCTTCATAGACCTTGTATTGTCAAATAGCACTGGGGACGTTTTACTCACTCAGGAGCATAAAAATCTTGTACACTTATATAAAATCCATGTTATCCAATTTCCTCAAACTACTGTTTCTCAAGAAAGGCACAATCAAAGTGGTCAAAAATGTGACTCGTTTGAGGTAATTTGCTTGACATGAGCAATTAGTTGCTTTTTAAGTACCTTCCAATGATAAGAATTACATCACTTAGTTTTGGTAATGGATTGTCTAAATTTCACACTATCCGGTCACGTGGGTGAAAGAGGTCTTTAAGGAAAACACACTGCGCATGTATTGCACCTGGAAGGTTATGGGTGGGGCTTATGGCATGCTTGCATACTTCATGTAAAAGGCTGGTAATATACATGTACATGGGTCATTCCATAAATTTGGGGTCCCAAAGTGTGCCAGTTTTTGGTGTCCCTGTTACACCTGACCTGTGTAATTTCCCATCAAGAATCATTAAAATTCACTTCACAGTATTTTTTTACTTGTTTGGCAGGTACTTTGCTTTACACAATCACTCTTGGAGATAGAAGGCATTAGAATGTGTCCTGAATTGCAAAATCTTATACATGTCACTATGTTACCAGGGACACCAACAATGTCGCACTTTTGGACCCCGAGTTCATGGAATGACCAACATGTATTGGGGCAATTTCATGGTAGCTATATGTACCACTGATAAACTGGATAGCTCGTTGGCCATTGCGCGCTGTACAAGTAACTGAAGCCAGCACCCGCCATATTACCACTCCCAATTTACTACTGATCACTATGTAAGGAGAACATGGATGAAAGAAGACCCTGGGGACAAGGTTGGAAAACCTTTTGTATTGGGAGTGATAACATGGCGGACGGTGGCCTCAACTTGAACAGCCGATGCGTTATCCAGTTTACATAGAGATCAGTGATATGTACATCTTACTGTTTGTGCCTCTGCAAATATTCAAGACACAAGGCAACCAATTGGGTTACAAGAAGCATCCATCCTGTAATGCCATAACATTTTGGCAATTCTTGGAAGGGAAAATACACAATTTTGTCTCAGAAAATCACTTTTTGTACTAATAAACAAAATACTTGATCAGGTATAAGTGGAAATGAATAGCCCGCTCAATAGACAGCATATTTACAGCATCTTTCATTCAACAGAATAATTTTATAGTACATAAATGAAATGAAAATAAAAATTCTCATTTTCGGTCATGTATACCTTTTCACGGAATTGCGCACATTATCAAAACCATGACAGCTGGCTGTGAAACTCAAGATGCAAAAAACGCGACCTCTTACCTATTAAAGCAGAAAATTTACTACATGCTGCAACCTGGCTTACGTAACTAACATTCCAAGGCATAAAAAGGGCCACACCATATTTTGTGTGAACCTTCATGACACATCAGAGTACAGTTCGACTAATGAAGTGTCACATCAGTCCTACATTATTCCCTGCAAGTTACTAGAAATGTGATAACTAAAAAAATGGTTTTAAATGTGTCATAAAAGGACACCTTTACAACGGTTATTTACAATTTAGAGGCACAAATAATGACCAAAAAATACTTCACAATTTGTGTGAATACTGTGAAATGCCTTGAACAGATTTTGGTGCTCTATGCATATAACATTATTTATTTAAAGTGAACAAAGAAAACTGGCAGGAGTGGGATTCGAACCTGTGACCTCCGGAATACAGTACCGGCACTCTACCAACTGAGCTCTCTTGCCCTATGTTGGTGGTCTCCCAAATTGTCAGTATCTTTGTTCAGTTTCCCTTGTGGATTGTTATATATGACGAAATTATAAGTTAAAAGGTCGTATCCTCATTGAGTGATCCCCACAATGTCACTTCCCAGGTTGTATCGTAAAATTGGGGCATGATCCCTGGCTGTACGGCATTCTGGGTTTATGACTTCTGACTAGTGCCCCCATGAACAGACACTGACAATTTGGGAGACCGCCAACATAGGGCAAGATAGCTCAGTTGGTAGAGCGCCGGTACGGTATTCCGGAGGTCGCAGGTTCCAATCCCACGCCTTTATTATTATTATTATTATTATTAATACATGAAGACATTGCAAGAAAATGTTTACATTTTTGATGATGTCATGACGCAACATGACGTTATCACTTAGGTACTCTATAGTGCGAAGATTCGCCAAGGCAACTGAGATAAGCTGGGATAAATTTCATTTATTCTATAATGTTGAATTCTGTGCTTACGGCCTGTATGTCTGTGCTAACTGGGCAAGCAAACCAATTCTGCGCTAACCCCATAGGCATAGACTCCTTAATTACTGGATGTATTCAGGGCTCGACCTTAGCACTAGCCCGGCGTACAATGTCTAGTAAAAACTGCTCCGGGCTAGTGAAAAGCACTCTTTAACTTGCCTGGCGGGCTAGTTAAAAAAGCATACCTACCTGCTTAAAATTGTCACTGTTGCTTGATAGGAATCAAACAAACGTTCTTGGTAAGTTTGAGTGAATCTTCTTGTTTCATTTAATGACCGAGTACAGCGCTACGGCGTCCCGCACAGTCAATACTATGCCGAGCCGCCGCGCCAGCGCTAGCGCTATGCATGCCGCTCTCTGTCTCACAGCAGCTAGCTTGTGCCCCGATGGCAACACGTGTACGTGCGTACCATAGAGTTATATATAAAACTCTATGGTGCGTACATGTATGCCATTCATTGCGCGCGTGATGCTACAAGCGCACATGACTTGTACAAGGTTGGTAGTCTCATATCAAGTCCAGAGTGTGTTGTGTACTTTTTTGCCAAATGCTGTACGCATGGGACTGGTTGGGTGTGGGAAGAAAAGTACACTGAGTGAAAGTGCACACAGAAAAGACTATGGATCTTTTCTCAATGCTCGGCTTCGATACGGCTGACACTGAAACATTTATATTTTGCACATCATCAGTGTTTGAAAAAAATGATTAAGGACCGTCACATTTTTGGCCCATGTAAATTTGAAGGAAAACGCCAACTAATATTGGCGGAATAATGTCATGAATGTCTATAAGACGCAGCGAACCGTATGCCGTACGCGGCGCTATACAATCTTTGGTACGTCGAACTGAAGCCAGCTTTGATTAATGGGCCCAACCGGGGAATTCCACGTGCATACTGAGCATGCGCATCGGCACTTGACCTCAGCGATTCCATGAGCCATGCATGCAGTGCATGAAAGAAGGCATGGAAGCGGGACTTTGGCTGGCTTAGCTACGATGGAAATACGATGTTTTGCCGTGTTTGCCGCGAAATGAAACTGACCGGAGGGAGTGGAAGGAAACATATTACCTTATCATTCAGTAATTTCTTTTCTATTTTATAGTTTGAAAAATCTCTTATTAGTTACAACTCTACTGAATCCTCCTGAATTTTAATACGATATTTCGGACACCGTAGGGAGTTTATCGTTAATGGGATATTTACAATGTCCATTAAATGTGGGCTAGTAAAAATTTCTGCGGGCTAGTAAAAAACCAAATTAACTTGCCCGGTGGACTAGTTAAAAAAAAGCTTAAGATCGAGGCCTGATGTATTTATTTATTTTTATTTATTTATTTATTTTGTATTGTTTTACCAGGGTAGCCCCATCAGTTATCAGTGAACTATTCTTCCTGGGTACCCTGGGGGCATAAGCACACATTCCTTGCTTACATGTGAGATGTGCTAACCGTTAGTAGCTACATATAGCAGCAATTCCTCGCTTATGGTAAGCAGACCAATAAAGTCGGACCGTAGTATATTTACTAGAAATTCATGTCTTGGTTTGTATTAAGTTTCTCTACACCATTAGATGCTGTATGCGTACTACATGTACATGCTCCATACTACAGGGTAAAAAAAAATAATAATTATAATTTATAAATTCTACAGGTACCATTTTTAAAATGCATATGTGACATGAAAGCCGAAATAAGCCTATGTATTTTACATGCAATTTCATGAAGCAGTGTTTTTTTTTAATTAGTTTTTTTTATTATGCAAATCGCCCATCAAAAGCCCGAAATGGGCACTTGAGGTGTGGGCTACAGAGGAAAGTGTGGAAGAACCAGCCCCTCACACTGAAACAAGACAAGATAATCTGATCTCTTCACAGTATGAATAGGGTCGGGATGGGTAACTAGTCCACTGCAAGGCATTAATAATGCCTCTACCCATATTAAGCGTAGAAGTGCTATTGCCCAGGACTGGGCTCGAACCCACAACTTGCAGAATTACCCACAGACCACAAATTCAATGCTCCAAACCACCAGGCCGCGGCACTTCCACAGTGTTTCTCTTGAAAGTCATGAACTCGCCAACAACCTACGTGATTCGGAGGGGTTTTCATACTAAACAAAAGCTTCTGACTTGGGGCTTTCATGTCCATACTCTGAACGAAAAAATGCGACAGGAAAGTAGGGAAAAGGTCGGGTTAAATTTTTGCTGTCACTCACCCTATCTAATCGATGTTGACATGATCTGTCTGTTACAAATCATATTGTGTATGATTTCATGTCTGTCTGTAACAAAGACCCGATTCAACACAGAGGCCACACAAAAGGTTTACCCGAATCAAACAGCGCCCTCCTATTGTGTCCGCCATATCCCAAAAACTTTGGGCTCATGGAGCTACTAAGCACAACATTTTCTCCGCACAAAAAAAGTCTTGCTAAGTAAAAACAACTAACCGGCCAAAACTTCATGTGATTTTCATGCTAAGCTAAAAACAGCTGAATACAGACTTTCAAGCAGACTCGGGTGAAAAAAGTTGAAGAATAGTAGGGTCAACATTAAAAACAAAATAGGACAAAAGTAGGACTTCATAGGACAAAATCAGCTTTTGGGAGTAGTTTTCGTTGATACTCCGCCATGTCCACAGCATCACAAGCCTCAATTGACATGTTCTGTACTCACAACACTTGTGTTGCACTGAACCTCAGCTAAGCAATTGGAAGTAAAGTTGCAGTACTCCTGCACCCAAGCCCTACATTGTGTGATTTTCATACGACAGCATGTAACACTGTTAGGATAAATACCCTCAGATTTCATTTTTTTGAGTTGTGGGACCAGAAAAGTAGGAAAAAGTAGGGGAAAAAAATAGGAATTAAAAAGAAAAAAGTCAGAAATGTAGGAGCAAGGTTAAAAAATTATGAAAAAGTAGGAAAAGCAGGAATACTTGAAGGCCTGTGAATACCAGTTACAGGCAACACACACCACATGAATATTTAGTCGGTATTCCTATTTTTACCAAGGAAGACTTTTTCACGCCAAGCCATTTTTTTGTGCTTTTCACGTCCATTGAAATTTTTAATAAAATGACACTCTGAAGACTCTACAATACATGTACATGACCTGCCTCCACGTCTTGGTCGCACCATCAAAAGTCAAAAATACTTTTTAAGTACTTTTTTTTTTTTTTTTCGAAATGTTACCATTATTTTATGAATACTACTATCATACAAAATCAAATACACACAAATTTATTCAAATGACAAAGCCAAAGTCGGCTATAAGTCAAGAAAAACTTTCGGAACCCGAAATGAAATGGAGATTTCATAGAAATGTTAACAGAAAATAATTCATTGATTTATTTGTTTGTTAGACTTACAGTTGTGGTTACATGCGCTGTCCTGCTTACTGTTGCTGCGCCATTCTTCGTATCGCCGCCTCGTATGCAGCAGCGCGCCGTCTGGTTCTCTCTTCCTCCTCACAAGAGGGCGCTGCAGAGCTATCCCTGGAGGAAGGGTTTTGATTGGCCGACTGGGACCATGTGGTGCTGGCAGCTGCTGGTGATTGGCCGGTTGTTGCCGTGGAAGCACTGGCGGTGGCAGGGTGGGAATGTGCCTGACGTACTTGGAAGCGTCTGTGGAAACAACAGAAAAAGGGGGAACTCCTCCAATTTCTCGTTATGGTATAAAATGGCATCCACTTCATGTCCTCTAACTCCAAGTCAAAGCAATGAGGAAACCTTTCCTACTTGTCTCTCTTACCTCCTTGCCTGCTGCAGTAATAAGCCCTTCCGCTGTTTGAGAATGACCTCTCTCTCTGATGAGGATTTGGAGAATCTGGCCGGCAGGGCCTGGGGACCGTCACCCGACGACGAGGACCTACTCTCCTGCTCTCTAAAACTGAAAAAGGAAAGTTCAATTTACAGAAACTATTCAACCTAGTCTTAATTTCAAAACAATGGTCACTTGCATGGATGTTGTTTTAACAGTCAGCAGAAATAGCAGAAAAACTGGGTTAACGTCTAGCATATTTCACGGCCACGTCGTGTCAATACATGCACTAAACCTGTAAACGGGGCCCTTGGATACTCCGTCAAATCCTGGGCCATGGCACAGACGTGCTTCACAGCTTTCGAGGTTTATCCACTCGCTGAAATTTGTCCAGCATGTTGACTACTAATACACGTAAGACTAACACCCGGTTATTATTCACAAAAAATTTGTCATTTTCTCTGAAATAAAAATAAAAATAAAAATTTGCCACCATAAGACCTGTGTCTTGGACGAATTCAGTCATGTCAGTACTACACCCCGACTCCTTTACGTCTAAAGCAGAAGGAGCACTGCGAAGGCACCTGTCTGCTCGATCAACCATACAACTGGTTCCCTGCTTTGACTTGCATACAGTGAATACGAGCAGCATTGGAATCAATGAAATCAACAATTAACCTGGCCCCGTTTTTGACAACACAAGTGATGCGGGTACCATTCCCAGTACAAAATCGACCAGACACAGGTGCCTTCGCAGAGCTCCTTCTGCTATAGAGGCAAAGGACCGGCTCTGGCAAACCTCAACGTTTCTCAACATTTCCCATTACGCAGTATGGGCCAGCATAACGTTTAAAAATGGCATCAGTGACACCAAAACCCAAATAATAAAAATGTCACCCGAAGTGTTGGGTTTTGCTGGAGCTGGTCACAAATTCAATATTGGGGTTTTGGTATCACTGATGCCATTTTTTAACGTTGCGGGCCCATACCGCGTAATGGGAAATGCCGAGAAGCGTCAGGTTTTGCCAAAGCACATATTGCATGTAGCATCCACACCGACGACATAGTCAAGACATAGTCAAGACATAGTCCTGTTAAAGACCCCTACTTGATTTCACTAAAGGCAGCACTAACTATATCAACTGAACCATTACTAACCACATTTTAAATTGCAATCCCTCCTCAAAATCTGAATTTCTCACATACCTGGAAGGTGCCTCCAACTCCGTTTCTCTCCTGGCATACCGGTCTCCAAACGACATCCCACCCCCTCGCTGACTCATGGTGTCCCCACCACCCTGTCTCACCCCATCCGGCCCCCTGGCCATAAGGCCCAACTGCCTGACGCTGTCGGTTATTGTTGTAGTTGTTGTCCCTGGGGCGTCATATATAGCAGGCCCCTCGACTTGCCTAGTGTCGGGTTCGGCGCTCGGGGAGGGGGCGTCAGAAGGGGGAGGGGCTTGCATGGCAGGAGGGGCTTGCATGGAGGAAGGGGCAGTTTCTTGTACAGGTAAGGTGTCTTCGTCCACAGATTCCTGTAGGAGAAAGCGTAATCATTTAATTTTCCCGGGTATCAGCGCGTGCAAAATTCAACATTGGCATTTAACCTCTTGCATACGGACGACGGCAATAGCCGCAGTTTGATAAAGACCACCGGTTGTCGTCTACATGTGCATTCCTGCACATACTCGATCCATTTTTACAAAGCTTTCATTCACACGAAGGGGGGGGGGGGCCTCCAAGTGTGATGAATAGGACCACTCTATTCAGTGTGGTGCCTATTGTTTGCGTTTACGCTTGGCTGCACAGCCCGTTCTTGGCATACCAGCCCCCATCAGTAACAGCCGGACACAACCGGAAACTGCTCACCAGGGCTGTAGTCGAGTCCATCACAAGTTCATCACAAGTCCCTGCAAGTCCATCACAAACCCTCCAGTCCTAATTCCAATCACAAGCTATTCAAATGAGCTTTGACAAAGGAATTCCTTTGTCATTGTTCATCCAGTTACTTGTGACCGGCTTTATGAAAGGACTTCTGACTGGGCTTGCAAAAAGACTTGATAAAGGACTTACAGGGACTCGAGGGACTGAAGGGAGTTAGGGTTAAATTCCTGAGACACAGATGAAAGAGATTCTCAGCTCAACTTACAGGTGGGGCAACCAATCTACCCTCTAAGATGTTGTCTACGGTGACTTCCATTGCCCGTGTAACTCTCAAGTCCTCAATGAGGACAGGCAGGGGGTAGTGGGGGAACATCTGATGAATTTGAGTTGCCTGCACAGGATTATATCAAAATGAAATTCAATGGATACAATATCAGTTGCTTATTATTCTGATTATTTATGCGGCATAGAAAACACAATACCTCTGGCCACACGAAAAGATATCAATCTGAAAAATATATATAAGTCTACACAAATATTCGCATTGAAAAATCACAGATGTTTAAACATTAAGAAGATTACACAGTGAACATTAAACATACTATGCATAAAGGAAAAATTACACCCCCACCTGATATTAGGTTAAGACAAGATAACAAACAAAAAACAAGTGTGGTCACCAGAAATGGCAAAATTCTAAACAAAACAAAACAAACAAACAAAAGTTTACAAGAGTTTAAATGGATACGATTGGGACCGGTTTCTTTTTAACAGATGATGCGAGATGTATACAAAGCCACAACGCAGACTGCCCTGGAGTGAACATAGTACGGTAATGGGGTAGGCTAGACCATGCAGCCGCGGCCTAGTGGTTTGGAGCATTGAATTCGTGGTCTGTGGGTAATTCTGCAGTTGTGGGTTTGAGCCCAGTCCTGGGCTATAGCACTTCTATGCTTAATATGGGTAGAGGCATTATTAATGCCTTGCAGTGGACTAGTTACCCATCCCGACCCTATTCATACTGTGAAGAGATCAGATTATCTTGTCTTGTTTCAGTGTGAGGGGCTGGTTCTTCCATACTTTCCTCTGTAGCCCAAACCTCGAGAGTGGCCGTTGGCCTTGTGATGGGCGATTTGCAAAAAAAACGGGGGGAAAAAAAACCAACAAAAACCACGTTCAAGTGGTTTATTTGTATAAGCAATTCATTACCATCACCACACACTATGTGGTCCAATACGGACTGGTGACATCACATAAAAAAGGTCTATTTTTTCCCCCGATGACGTTTTGTTTGACTGGCTGACTGGTAATCTATTTTTTCTAAGCAAATGTTTGTCTGCGCTTAGAGGAAATTTCGTGCTTAGCAGCTCATGAATGTGGGCCCTGATACCCACTGAGCTGGTCGGATAGCCCCATCCATGCTGCCTTATCGGCTATGTACTAACCATGTTATTAAGTTGAGAGGTATGCACCGCGTTTCTCCGATGCAAGAGATGACGGTGAGAAACCTCCACGGAGAAACTCGGGATCCAGCTGGCAATCCGAGAACCTGAAAGAAAATCACGAAGTCAATGCCAGAACTAAAGTAAATCTAATCTCACTGAACGCTTGTTCATTGGCCGAAGATGTTTTTATAGAAAATAAGCTGGTTCCACCGAATCCACTGTCTGCACAAACAATGCACAAGAAAACATAACATGTGACAATAACAGTGGAAGTTACCCCACCTGGGTCTATAGGTCTGAAAATTGGGATAATTTCTTTGGTTAAAGATTTTAGATCTGGACCCGGAAAACCGTAAAGGTAGTGGGGCTGGCAAACAAAAATAATGAATCCCTGAACATCTTACCATCAAAGTGAAAGAAGTGACCCCTTCCCCTCCTGGGTCGGACTGGCTGGGCCGGCCCCCCAACCGTGTCACCCTCCATCATCCCTGCCCCCACCCCAGGGGCTTGTGGTGCTGGGGTGGGGTTGGTCGGCTCGTCATGTCTGATGTTGAGGGTATGTCGGCATGTCGGGCAGGACGTCTCATGTTCCAGCCAGGACCGCAGGCAGGTGCTGAGAACAAATTGGTTCTGGGTATTTACCTCTTTGAGTACGGACGACGGCCATAGCCGCGGTTTGAAAAAAAGACTACCTGGCCGGTAGACATTTATAGGCGCATTCCTGTGCGTACTCACTCCACTCATGTTTCAACTATATTGTTCTTGATTGGGAGTGTAATGGATAGATGGTGCTTTTTCAAACAAAGCTTTCATTCACACGAAAGAGGAGCTCCAAGTGGGATGAATTGGACCACTCTATTCAGTTTGGTGCCTATTGTTTGCATTTACACTTGGCTGCACAGGTTGTTCTTGGCATACCAGCATCCCCCCCCCCCCCCCATCAGTAACACCTCAGACCTGGACACAAGGGGTTAATAATTCAAAACGCTTTGGACAATTTAGCCATTCACTTGGGATCTTTTTTATTCCTGTACCCCAAAAGTGATACGTTCATTTCTTGTCGGGGGGCGGGGGTGGTCACCAAAATCTTTTGAAATGTTTTCAGAGCTGTAATTTTGCAACAAAAGTTGCCCAGAAATATTTTCCGTCTGAAATATGTACATTCTCCTGTACTAGAGATACAGGAATAATAACGGCACTTACTTGTGGAAGTAGTGATTGCAAGGCAGCTTGCGGGCCGACTTCATCTCCTCCCAGCAGATGGCGCAATCATCGTTATTTTCTACCAGTTCATCCCGAGTGGCTAGAGGGAAGTTGGTTTGCATGTTGTGCACCACCTAATGTAACATACACACATGTACATTGGATAGGGGTGTGACTAGGGGTGTGACTAGGGGTGTGACTAGGGGTGTGACTTTATGGGTAGTATGGGAATCAGGTACCCGGGTAGCCATCAAAGAAAGCCCATCCTAAAAATTAAATCTTGGAAATCGCTGTATATATTGTTCGTAAAGGTCCGCATGTTAATACCAGAGTTGTATTCGAGTCCCTGCAAGTCCTTTCACAAGCCCTTTCGCAAGCCCAGTCAGAAGTCCTTTCATAAAGCCGGTCACAGTAACCCAATTAACAATGACAAAGGAATGCCTTTGTCAAAGCTCATTTGAATAGCTTGTGATCAGGATTAGGACTGGAGGGTTTGTGATGGACTTGCAGGGACTTGTGAAAGGACTTGCAGGGACTCGAATACAACTCTGGTTAATACTACCACATCGGTGCATCAATGCAGCAAGATGCAAGTGTGTACGGTGAGCACTATAGCTTTACGGTGTAAATTGCATTTTTTGCAAGCGTCGTCAACGCTAATCTGTTTTATTTTTCCATGTAGGCTGGTTTTCATTTTGAAAATTCCCCGCATATGACTTTCAGAAACTTTGTTCTTCATTTTCTGTAAAATTCGGTTACGGGTACCCGATTCCATGAGGTCAAAAAAATTCCAACAAAATTCCAACCATATTTTTAAAATATATAGTGATTAAAGAATATAATTAGAACAATTTTGGTTTATTTTTTATTTTTATAAGTTTACTTCTCAAAAAGCGATTTTCATAACATTTTAGCCTCGTGCGTTAAACATGTGTGCACTGTAGCCACTCCTTGGGATTTTTCCCAAGATCTTGGGAACTTTGTTGGGAAAAATATAGATTGCACATGCGCAAAGTGCCTATTCTGATGCTCTTTGCACAGTGTTTTCCCATCGCCTTGGGAATTCTTGGGAATTTTACTGGGGGAATTCTTGGGAATTTTACTGGATGAATCTTGGGAATTTGAAATTTGATGAGTAGCCACGCTGCATTTGTGTATTTCTGTACCGCGTGTATTTCCATTGAGATAGCAGAAGGAGCTCTGCGAAGTCACACACTGATACTAGAATATGAACTTTCAAACTTTCAAAAGGTAGGGTCATGTTTGTGCATTACAAATAACAAAATAAAGATGGAAAATCAATTCGAGTTTTGGGATAAAATTGAAAAAACCAAAATTGAAAAATAAACATTACTTTTTTGGCGCGGGCCGAAAAATAGGGGCGGGCGGTCGAGGACAACCAAACAATTTTTTTTGTTGGCCTAATCTTGAACTGATTCCTGACATTAGCGGTCGGGTACTCGGTTCGGCAGACATTCAACCTGTCTGAAACTTGCCAGAAGCATTCAAATTGATGAAAGTGTAAAGATGGCTCATAGAGTGGACCCTTAAAGTGGCAGGCCTCAAATAAGATGGCATTCTTCAAATTCCAAGAAAATGAGTCGGGAATCCCCAGGGTTTCAAGAAAATGGGTCAGTGATCCACAAGTTCCCAGAAAACCTGCCGGGAGTCCGCAATTCCAAGAAACGATCTGGGAGGTCCTAAATTGGGTCAGGAGTCCCAAAGTTCCAAGGAAACAAGTTGAACATCCCCAAATTCCAAAACAAAATCAGGTGGTGTCCCCAAGTTTCAAGAAAATGAGTCAAGAATTCCAAAGGTCCTGGAGACTTGTTAGGCCGTGTCCGAATTACTTGGCTACGGCTTGAAATTACACACGAGTCCATGGGAAGTGGCTGCAGCCGCTACCATAGACATGTGTGTAACATCCAGCCGTAGCCAAATAATTCGGACACGGCCTTAAGTCCAAAAACATCATGGAGTATGAGTTAAGTGGCTTGAAGTCCGATAAAATTAACCAAGGACCTAGAAAATGAGCCAAAAGTTTAAAAAGTTTTTTTAGACGGACTTGTCTGAAATGTTGATATCCTAATATCATATCAAAATATATGTCATAGTGTCAAAATGGTCTCTGAGATTAATTAAAGTCCAGTTCATACTTCACGCGAATGCGAAGCAAATTTAAGACGTCAACGCCAAATATTCGTGCTGCAAATGCGCAAAGTTGAACACATTCCAACTTGTGAGAATCTTCGCCGTGTTTCATGACGTCAAATTTGTTTCCTGTTTGCGTTCGAATGTACAGCCGAGCCGTTAATGAGATATTTGTTACAAATCTTGAAGAAAAAAAATATGGAAAGAAAAAGGAAATCCCGAGGATAGGGTCAAAGGACACAACCTATGACCTCTGAGAGACTGACCTGTCTGTAGTTACGGTGGCGTTTGATACGACGTTGTATCTCATTGTAGAGGTATCGTAGCTCCATGCAGATTACCAGGCTTGCCATGCTCAGGAATACATTACCCCACAGCTGTGTGTCAAAGGTCATCAAAAGAATGATTCTACTTGAGGGGTCCATTTGCCAACAAAAAAATGACTTATGGCTTACAGGTGTCTGTTGTGGCGTCTGTACTTTTGTTGCTTTTAAAAACTTTTTCAGGAAAATAAAAATGGGTGTATTCGGGTTTTTAAGCCAAGAGCTTCAAAATTGTTTTTTAAATATTGTTTACAAATTTAATCCTCCCTCTTCTGGTGCCAAAATTGAGACAATTACCCTATCTACAGTATCAAAACCTATCGAGTGATGGGTTGTAACACACAAGCTATGGGAGAAGTAGGTTTTTTTTGGATAGGTTGTGATAGTTATAACAGTACAAGGGTTAATGGAAGTCGCCCAGTACAAGGCTAACAAAAAAAGCCACTCTAGGTAAAAGGCTTCTAACAGAGGTGGTGGGGGTTGGCGACATTTTAGTTTGCTTATCCTACCACAATTACCTAAATCTAAACAGTGAATAAATCTGCAACAGACGCCCAGAAAAAACAAAACAAATTTTTTGTCGACTAAGAAAACAATATTCAGACATTTAATGCAGCAATGATTATTTTAATACTTGGAACATGCAGCACAGCCCTAGCTATCTGGAAAGGTAAAAATCAATATGAGTCGGGGTCCCAAAGGTCTCAGACTCTTAAGCTGTCAGACCACTGAGAACATCAGGTCCTAGACTATACAGACTTCAGAGTGTAACGTAATACCCACCAGCATGTGGAAGTGGTGCACAAAGTCCACGCTGAGCGCCAGCAGCTCTACAATCAGATCGGAGTAGTACATGATGCTGCCTCGTCTCTCCCACACACCTTCATGTCGGAGGTCATAGAAGTGGATACCATACCTGGAGGAAAAAAGGGCTGTGTTAAATGTAGTTTCTATGTAGTCGTATCAATGCTGAGCAGTAGAAACACTAGCCCGACTGCCTCTTGCTTTCATACACACTCCATCTACATACTGTCTGGCAGTTTTCCTCAGAAGCAAAACATCTACTAGTTCCCCCATTCAAAGTTGAATAATAAGTGACGGAACTGGGTGGGGGGGGGGGGGGGGGGGGGTTCGAATACAAGCTAAAGGTAGATTCCGAAAGAGGGGCAAATTTTCTTCACCACGATGTTTGTTTTATTGTAATCGGACACTATATGGCAAAGTTATGAATTATCATATTTTGGGTAATGTATGTATTAATAATAACCAGATTGTGAAGAGTTTGGTTGTTAGTGAGAGAAAAAAAAAGAAAAAGGTATTTTACCTGATCAAAACGTATATGGTCCTTAACTCCAGAAGAATGACCTGTTGAACAGAAGAAAAATTCAAATTAGTTTCCAACACAGAATAGCATTTCTACTTACTCACATATTCATGTATTTTTTGTTTACCCCGAGGAGTAATACTGAAGTTTTTCATATAGCTCTGGTGAATCCAACAATTTCCAACAAAAGTGAAATAAGAAGCCTGCTAAATACAACAAAATCCAACAGCAAATTTGGTTGGATCCTGCAGTGTACCACCTACACACCAGCCTTGACATTTTGCAGCTACCCTGCTGAATCCAACAAAATAAAACTGAAATTTTACTATAAGTCTACTTCCACCCTCTTAAATGAAACAAAATCTAACAGGTATGGTTAGCTTCCCCCTTGCTACATTGACAAAATCCAACAGGTGCATTTAGCTTCCACCCTGCTAAACACCACAAGAGTTCTTTTGTTTACCATTGTTGGATTTTGTTGGATTTAGCACGGTCAGGGTTCAGAGACTGCCTGCATACTCATGCCTAGTCCATTGATTAATCCTAACCCCAAAGAAACTTTTTGCTAGGAACCATCCTCAATCCTCCAAAATCCTCCGATTGCCCTGCCCCCAAAAATGCATTCATCTTCAAATGCTTTAAACACCATTCATCCTCAATCCTCCAAAATACTCTTTTTTTTTTAAATACCATTCGTCCTCAATCCTCCAAAACCGCAAGGAGGATTTTGGAGGATTGAGGTGGGTTAGGGTTAAAAAACTGTTACCTGCTAGTGAAACTTAAAAACAAATGAAATAAAAATAAAATTTTGGAAAAAAAAGTTTGAAGGCAGCCATTTACCTCGGACACGGTGAAGAGGAATACATTCCAATCCTGTAGGGCACCCATGTAACAGCTAAGTAGGAGAAGACCCTTGCACAGACCCACGATGGTAACCAATAGAAACAGGACTTTACCATGGGCCCAGCTCATGGACGACGGAGAAAATGACAACTACAAGCAAGGAGATATCAAATCAAAGGATTGCTTAGTGTAACTCTGAGAACTCTGCTGCCAATTTGACAAAGAGCTACGATTTAGTTGAAGTAGAGTTAAACCCGTGCGTTCAAGCTGGTATGGGGTGCTGGTATGCCAAGATCGGGGCTGTGCAGCCAAGCGTAAATGCAAAAAATAGGCACCACACTGAATAGAGTGGTTCTGTTCATCGCACTTGGAGCCCCCTTTAGTGTGAATCAAAGCTTTGTTTGAAAAAGCTCTATCTGTTCATTACGACCCTATTCAAGAACGATATAATTCAAACAGAAATAGATTGAGTATGTGCAGGAATGCGGGTCCAGACAACAAACTTCCAGGTGGTCTTTTATAAACTGCAGCTATGGCCGCCGTCCGCATTCAATTTGATAACTGTTTAGTCTCGATGTGTGCCTCCTCTCCATTTATCTCTGTATGCTACCTAAGCCCCGCCCACTCATTCACTTCCCCTGGCCCCCTGTGGCCGTTTTATGTCCTTACATATTCAAAGCGGTCTTTGCACAGGCCGGAGAGCGTGTGAAGGAAAGCGAGAGCAGCAAACCAGGCCATCCACAAGACCATCTCCTCCAGAGTCTGCACGTTCAACACGCCGAAGATGATGATGAACTTGTAGAAGATGAACTTCCACAGCTTGTCGCGCATGTGCTGCATTGGTAGTCAAAACCAAGAATAGAGATCATTCACAAGGAACTATGAGAATTACCAATTACCAGCTGTCCGCACGGGATTTAATTTGGTAAAATTGACAACAATCTCCGTACGTTTTACAAAAAAAGTCCAATGTGGACACGGCCAAAGTCTGTTACTTATCATCGGTCAACTTCTTATTAGTGGATCTGTCTTATTGGAAAGCTCATAACTTAATGCTAACAAATTTGCCATTTAATTTTAAAAAAAATGTCCAGGTGATATACCCCAAAGCACAGAGATACATGCACATGCAGCAAATTTAAAGATTAAACCTCCAATTTACATTCTGACGGTGATGGAACTAAGCTCACAGAATAATGAATGAGTATTCTCAGTTCTAAAACATCTAAAACAAAACACTTTAGCTTTTTAAAAAGTAAACAGCAATGAATCTATCACATTTATTATTAAAAATAATAATAATAATAATAATAATACCAGGTATTTATAAAGCTCATTTGCCAAAGGATTCACAACACTGTAAACAAATAGTTAATCGTATTATTCATTATTTTTCCCATTACCATTTTTTATTTGGTAACTTAATATGTATGTATGCATTTTTAGTCTACAAACCTCCATTAGTACGTGCACAATTATGAATAAAGCTATTATTTTCATGTCACAGAATAGAAATAACACGCTTCCACTTGCGATTATATTGATGTACCGTATGGTGTGATGAAAACAAACCTACGCTTTTATGAAAAAGTGAGCGCTGTGACAAGTGAGCACTGCAATTTCTGGTGGATACAATTTACAATATATTGGTATTAGAAGAAAAAAAATCGCTACAGGGACAAAATCTGTTTCTCGCTTTATGAACATGAGATTATTTTCTGAGATGGGGGCATGCATGTAATAGCTAATTTTTCTGTAAAATTGTGATTTGTCTTCTACGTATACAAATTTCATGTTTAATCATGTTTGTCAGTGGGAGGTAGAATGCAAGACATTTGAAATGTACAAAAAAAACAGCGTCTGTCATGAGGCACAGCTGAGGCAGGGTTGAAAATTGTCAAGTACGAAACGTTGCTTATATTCAACCCCATGTCAATCCCGCATTAACCCGAAGATTTGTCTGGTGTGAAAAGCCACAACTCTGTTTTCCCGCTTGTTAGTTTTTCTTCTTGTGTCAATGGGCCTTTCAGAAACATCACTGAAATATCTCGCCCTCCTAACTTTTGTCATTTATGAATTATGCTCTTTTTCAGGGGCCATATAAATGTTTGTAGTTCTGGATGAAATTCTACAATAATCCAGTTCGGTATCTCGAAGGTCGAAGGTTATTCGGGATAAAATTGCTGACGTAATGTCACGCGATGTTACGCGAACGCCCATTCTGATTGAATTTAACACGCGCGCATTGTGCGTCCACCTCGCGCGTTCATACGCGCGCATTAGGTCATAGGTCATTCGGGATAAAATGTCATTGTGCACATGCGCGGTTGAAATACCGAACCGTCTTATTGTTGGTCTAACTAACCTGCCTCTCGCCCGCTCGGAGTTCCCCAAACACAATATGTTGCACCAGTCGGCCCAGTAGGACGAGCACACAGAAGGCTAGATTGATTAACGACTAGAGAGAGAGACAATGAAAAGGGGAAGAACACATCAAACATGCATCACGTTACAGCTAAAATTATGTTACCATGATTTCAAAATATTGTTTGCTTGCTATCAATGTACATGTACACGGTGTCCCCAAAAATGTAACCCACAAAGAGGGGGAAATATGACCAACCGATGTACATAATGACCATTATTATGGTTTTATCATAAACTAGGGGGTAATAAGCTTTCCATTGATATCTTGGATGCATTTCTCTGGTCATGCATGACTGATTTTCATTGTGGTGAAAATGGTATGTAAAACCTTTAGACAGCTTGTGAAATCAATTTTCAATTGTTACATGTACCTTGGCCTGGGCATCATCATGGTTAGGTTGGGTTGTGAATCGAAGATATGAATGGAAAGTTGATTACCCCTAGTTTATGATAAAAACTATAATAATGGTAATTATGTACACAGCTTGGTCTATTTGCCTATTTTTGGGACACCCTGTAGCATGTACGTTCATGGACATTATTAGTCGAGAATGTGCATGTACATGTACGGGGGCGTTGGGGTATTCAAACTGTGGACAAAAAATGTTGGAGAACAAAAGAGAACAATATCGTCCGCGATAGTGCTGTGTTATCATATGTTTAAAGGTCATTTCACATTTCACAAGAATGCGAAGGCCAAACAAATTTGACATCATGAAATATTTGCAGCAAAGATTTACACAAGTTGAATGTAGTACATGTATGAACCAGCCTTACAGCCAACAATGGGTTAACACATTGCACTGAGGGGTTAACACATTGCACTGAGGCGCAAACATGAATGCTGTGCATTGAACACGAGAACCTGTACGTTCCAGAAGTCGTACTTTCCCAATACTTCCGAGGACAATGCTTTGTGTTTCCTATTGTTCCTTTAAAACCCTCCTGCGCACCTGGCCAAAATCGACCCAGTTGTTGCACAGATCAAAACCTATCAAATGTCAGATTGAAACACACACAAACTGTGAGAGTTGGTGTTTAGAGTTTTTGATAGGCTGTGATAGTTATAAGTATAGGAGGGTTTTAATATAACCCAACCCCATAGACTAAGCACGTATTTCTACTTCCGAGGACCGATTTCAACAAAAGACTTGACTTGCGAGGACTGAAAGGTTTCTTTGTCTTTTCTTTCTCCTCTTGTCCTCGGACGTAGAACCTGGACACATGTACATGTAGTATGTGAATGGCAATATAGAGTAACACAGGATTCCCACTGAAATCCCAAATTGAAATTCTATGACTTTTCCTTGGTTTACGTACGTAATGTATGTTATATACCTGCCCCTTTTCAAGGCTATGTAACCTTCAACATCAAGCGCTCTGTCATTCTGAACAAAGCTACAGTGAACAAACGAACCATTCAGAAGGTTAGTGTTTGGGGGAAACAAAGTAGGTCAGACCCAGTCCTTACCAGCAAAAAGTGAAAAGCCTGAAGGGTCATACATGTAGTAACATGTCTAGCTTAATGGATCCCACATTTGATCCCATCAAGGCTACTAGAGTGAGATGTTCATTGTGTAAACCAGCAGATCGAAAGTTTGGGCCAAACTTAATTTACAGCATTAACATTTGGCCTTCTGCCAAGTCTTCCATTTCTCCCAGTTTTTACTCCAATCTAATGTCAAATGCACTAATAACGATAACTGGATTGTGCAGCGTATCTACTAGCGCCCACCCGAACAAAGATACTGACAATTTGGGAGACCGCCAACATAGGGCAAGATAGCTCAGTTGGTAGAGCGCCGGTACGGTGTTCCGGAGGTCGCAGGTTCGAATCCCGCTCCTGCCAGTTTTCTTTGTTCACTTTGAAAAATAAAAAGTATTATACAATGCCTGAATAAATCCCTGTCGTCTGGTTAGTGGGTTGTTGATCAGGTGTCATTGAATTATCTGTCCCAAAGCACGGTGCGCGCCAGCGCGCTACAACACAAAAAAAGAAGTTCCATTCCGTGGTAAATAGAACATCGGTTGCACGGATGCTGTACATATTCACAGTACATTCATAGTACTAGTTTACAAGTTACCAATCAGATAAGGATTTTATTCAGGCATTGTAAAAAACAAATAATAAATTATTCATATTCGTGCAATGGAAAGAATTTCATTCGGTGACAGATGAAATGTTCAATTCCACTCATTATTCTTACCACTGCACTCATAAACATTTATTATTTGTATATTGCATCAGACAACAATGTGACGTACATGTATCGTTATACGTCGCATCATTGTATATACAGGATGCTGTCCCACAATGCTGACATATCTGAACAGTGCAGGCGTGAAAACTGTAAGAGTATCTTTCCACATGCCACTGTTACAAATTGTATGTATGTTTGAGGATTATTAACCCTAACCTACCTGAATCCATCAAAATCCATAACCCTGTTTTGGAGGATTTCGGCGGATTCAGGATACCTCCATATTGGGCAGTCACCAAAACAATTTTTTTTGTGCATGACAAAATAGGTGGATTTTGGCGGATTCAGGATACTTTCTAGTAAAGTTACCCAAGGGGTTAGGGTTAAAGGGTGGCTGCAATGCAATTTTTATTGTGTATATCGATGAAATAAAGCTTTTTAAACACAACTGTGTTGTTTGTATTTCTTTATTTCGCGTAAGCATTTGAAAATAATTTTTTAATGCGGGAGGGGGGTCAGCCCCGCCCATCAAGTGGTAACGCCGATTTGACGTCATCCCGGGAACCTGGCTGTTGTATGGTCGGCCATAGTACACCGAGCGTGTGTTTTCGCTGTGTCGCGGAAAGCTTTCAGTGTTTTGCAAATGTTTTTCGTCGATAATACCGTGTCGTTGTGTTGCTGCTGGATTCAGCAACACCACTAAGGATGGTGTCAGTCTTCACCTCTTTCCAGTAGAACTGAAATACCGTCGTATTTTGACTCGGAGAGTGTTATTTAGCCTAGGCAATCGTTGTTTTCAACTGTCTTTCACGCGTTCCGCATCGGGAGTCCGATTCGGAGTCTTCAGTAGTTTCGCTGTTACTCTCACCTTCTGGCTCATACATGTACGGAAGAGCTCCAAGATCCTCCTCTTCCTCGCCCCAATAATGTTCTGAAGAAGTGTCTGAATCAACAAGTCTAAAATCGACACTTGATTGTCAGATTCTGATCCAAAAGATTCTGTTTGAAGATTTTAACGCGACGAGAAATGTTTCCCTGGTCCCTTCATCCAAAGCTATTTAATCGCGCGTGGCTGGTTCCCTCAACAACGGCATACATCCACACGTACACAAACGTACACTGATCAAACTACTCTTGCTGAGTTTCTGTGTTCCCGAGATGACGTCACGCATTTAGGGGCGTGGAAACAATAGAGAAAGGGGGGCACTTTATTCCGGGAAAATTAAACACAAAAAATGGGCAGAAACACAGAAAACACATTTTAATCACATTTCTTATATTGTAAAAGAGTTATATATCACAAAATTAAATTGTTGGTACAATTTCATTGCAGCCACCCTTTAAGCAACATGAAACAAATTTCCCTGTTGGCTGTACTGAGTATGGAGTACTGTTCTAACATCTGGGCTGGTACTTTTGCTTGTCACTTTCTTTATTAAGTGCATTGTTAATTTGGTTGGAGAAGAGTTGGGCTCAATCACTCTCTCACTGGAGAGTTCTGGAGAGTTCCAGAGAAGTTACACCGGCTTGTCCAGCTGGGTTTCTCCAGTTAGGGTGTTTGAGCGTGAAACTCGGATTTCCGCCTGTTCCCACCAATATACTCTAGCTGTACCTAGATGTAGAACAAAAAGCTATGCCAATAGCTTTTTCCCTCGTTCTGTAGCTCTATGGAATTCTTAGCCTGGTGGATGTTTAACTTCATCTTACGATCTTTCCTGCTTCAAGAGGAATATCAATTTCTACATGTACCTCTTGTATCTTTTTGATTCTTGTTCTTTTTGTAACTTCATACCTCGAGTGGCTTTTAGCCTTGTTTAGGACCAACTTCCATTAACCCTAACCCTCCAGGGTATTTTGGCTAGAAACCCTGCCAGACGCATCAGATTGCATACTTTGTCACATTGACTTGTGTGCAGAGTGCAGCAAGGTCAAGCTGTCACCACAGATGCACTGTGCTGCGTCTGGCAGGGTTAGGGTTTTAATGTTAATTTTCTGCTACAGCGAACCCCATTTTCTTCATGTACAGTGTATGTCTAGTATCCTGACTTACCAGCACCGACCACACATCGGTCATCATGATCCGGCAGAGTTTGACAACCTCATTGTCGTCCTCCTGAATTCCAAACAGGTAGCGGGACCTCTCGCTTTCATTCGCCCCTCTCCACCATCCAGGCTGATCACCCCTATCTCCCAAAGTCTCTTGGCCCGTATCCACAGCATCCGGCTCATGATTGGTCAGTCCGGCAATTTCCACCGTTTCCAAGGTGTCACGGGCATATAGGAAGCACCAGGCCAAACTGAGGCAGCTGAGGGCGATGTAGGTCTGGAGCGGGGGGAGGGAGGGCGGTTGAAGCACTAGCACAGGCATGATGGCTGACAGATGATTGGCGGACAGTCACTGGTAACTGTTTTTATGCAGATTTATTTTACTGACTACTACACATCTGGAATACAAGAAAACAGAAAACAATATCAAGTAATGCAATTAATTGTTTGTTGTTGGTCAAAACATGTTTTGCAAAGAACAACACAACAGGGGTATTTTTTCAGAGTTGTATTCGAGTCCCTGCAAGTCCTTTCACAAGTCCTTTCGCAAGCCCAGTCAGAAGTCCTTTCATAAAGCCAGTCACAAGTAACTGGATGAACAATGACAAAGGAATGCCTTTGTCAAAGCTCACTTGAATAGCTTGTAATTGGGATTAGGACTGGAGGGCTTGTGATAGACTTGCAGGGACTTGTGAAAGGACTTGCAGGGACTTGTGAAAGGACTTGCAGGGACTTGTAAAAGGACTTGCAGGGACTTGTGAAAGGACTTGCAGGGACTCGAATACAACTCTGCGTTTTTCACTGATGCAAACTACATGTATGCAGACGTTGCATAATGTTTGCCAAATGCCTGTGCACATCCACTAGTAAAGTGTTCTCATAGTTGGCAAAGGTTGGCAATATTCACATCATGAGTAGAATGCAGGACTGGGGGGGGGGGAAGAATTTGTGAAATAGTCAAATTGTAATAATCATATTCCAACTGAATACAAACTAAAACAGCATAAAGACACCAACTTCAATCAAACTTATTAAATACAAAAATTCAGTGATGTAAAGAAAACTTCATTGACCATACATGAACATACATGTACATGAACATACATGCTACATGTATACGTACACATTTTTTTTTAACCCTAACCTTCTTAAATCCTTAAATAATCTTTGCAAAATGGAGGAATTTGGAGGATTGAGGGCACTTGGAAGTTGATGCATCTGAGGATTTTGCAGGATTGAGGTTACTATGGGTTTTTGCCCCTGCAGGAATATGGAGGATCCAGGTTATCAGGCTCAATGTGATACATGAGGATTTTGGAGGATTGTGGTCCTAGGGGTATGCAAAAAAAACCTGGAGGATTTTGGAGGATTCGTGCTATGGTCCCCATAAGAGGATTTTGGAGGATTCAGGTTATATGGAGTTTTAACACTTTGAAATCGGAGGATGTTGGAGGATTCAGGTTACATGGGGGGAAAATGATGAAATATGAAAGATAAAGAGTGCACAAGGAAAATTTACAACAGAGGGGATTGAGCCTGTGACCTCTGGCTTACTGTCCCCCAATTGTACTGCCAAAGGTTAGTTTGCTCAATTTTGTTCTTTGTTAAATACCACCTGTAGAAAGGTCAGTAGAAGCCATACAAAGCGTCCATGACCTTGTTCCAACCACAGCTGTTTTGGCAGCAAAGTTCACACTATTATTCAATTATTTTTGCACTTTTTGAAGAGGTGGGGGGGGGGGGGGGGGGTATTACACTAAGGCTTGTATAAATTTATACAAATCTGAGCACTGTCCACAATAATGTTTCCGGTTCAGCCAATGCTACATGTATATCATACTTTTAAGTGAATTTAATCCAGTAGAATCCACAATGACATTTATATTTTTGCCAAATATGATTTTCATTTTACAGACATTTATTTTTAAATTAATTAATGATCCCAAATCAATTTTCTCATAAATTTATGCTGCACATGGAAAAAATATAACAAACAGCTCGGTCAAAAATCTGACTAATACCTGTGCACTTGGTCCCTGTAATGATTCAGCAGAGCACTGTATACACATACACGTACATTTAAACGTGTATCGATCTCCAAACGTGGACGTCCTATTGTTTTTCGGAAGACCTCCATATGTTTTGTACACGCTCCCAATCGCGGACGTATGCTGGGAATCGCGGACGATATTGTTCTCTTTTGTTCTCCAACATTTTTCGTCCACGGTTTGAATACCCCATCGCCCCCATGTACAACAATGACCATCTCTCTGCCATGCATCAGTCATTCCACACAACACACATGTACATGTACTGCCTGTGCAATTACATGCATTACATGTTGAGATCAGTTACATTTATGTATCAACATGCCCTTATCCCAAGGCACACCTGGGTCATTCTATAAATTTGGGGTCCAATTTCGGTGTCCTTGTTACATCTGACATGTATAAGATTTTGCAATTCAGGACACATTCTTTAATGCCTTCTATCTCCAAGAGTGATTGTGTAAAGCAAAGTACCTGCCAAACAAGTAAAAAATAGTGTCAACCTGAAGTATACATGTACTTCTCTCAATTCTAATGACAATTTTTGAGCAGTTTGTTGCTGTTGAGCGCAATCTTTAAAGGCGCAAAATTTTTTTAAACACGAAAATTGAGTTGGCTTGCGTAAATAAAAAATGTGCGCAATATAGATGGAGCGCAATTTTTGAAAATCACGCAATCTTTATTATTCAAATGGTAAACAGGGTTGCACACGAACTGTAAGTTCTTAATTTCTTGTGACAAAGCGCTTGAAAAGGGATGCTGGGATCTGGGGCTGGGATACAATACAAGCCTGAGGTTTGGCAAAAGTATGGAAAACCAGTAGAAAAGTGTAAAACAAAAACAGAATAACAAAACTTCGTAAAAATGCTAGAAAATATATAAAACAGTGCTCAATCTATTAGGAACAAGCAAATAAATTGCAAAGTTCGGACGCGTACGTGAGGGGTGCACCATCATGACCATGTGACAACATAATCTCCCACTATACTGACCTATATAAGTTATTTCATAGAAGAAAAAAATCTTATCCAGTAGTCTCTCAGTTGCTGTGTGATGAAGAATGCAAATGATAAATTGCTTCTTAATCTGCCATTTTTGTTTAAATGTTGGGAAGTTAGCCGATCAGACACAGAGGTTTAGATAATTTCCCAATGAACAAAACACCGAAAATGTATTTCCCCCCTCCCCTCCCCCTCCCCCTCCCCCTCCCCCCTCCCCCCTCCCCCCTCCCCCCTCCCCCTCCCCCCCCTCCCCCCCCTCCCCCTCCCCCTCCCCCTCCCCCCCCTCCCCCTCCCCCCCCCCCCCGACGGCGCCTTAATGTCACGCGAAGGCAATTTGTCAAGCCAAACATGACCCAACTTCATAAAGATAGAAGCACAGAATCTCAGGTCATAATAACAGATGATAAATTGAAGGTCAATTCAACAGATGATATGACATCACCACAAAGATATGCGACAAAGTATGCAATAAAATTCACATCGTAAACTTTATTCGCTTATAAAAAATATAGTTCACAAACAATGTCAACATATTTGCAAATCAAATAAATAAATGCTACACACACACATTGTAATATACAAATTTGCAAATATTCACGACATCATATGTAGCTCAAGAGCTGGAAAACTCAAAACTTGAAACCCTCTCCTCTTCACAAAATTTTTGAAAGTATAGTCGTAGGACTGGGAGACAGTTCCAACCCCTTCAAGAACGCTATAATTGTTTTCTGTAGAGGAGTCGGATACAAAATACCCAATATCTACAGAGAACTCGTCAAAATCGTCAACATACTGCCGATTATGAAACGGCCGCCATGCGTCTGACGCCGATGTAAAATTCATGTCTACCCATGTAGTTCGTATCAGATATCGTGCCCTAGTTGTTGTCCGAAGCGCGAATTTATAATTTGCGCGCGCATACTTTAACTGAAAAAATCCCCACGCACATTTTTTTTAAATTGCGCGCACAAATTTTAAAAATGCGCGTCTTTAAAAATTGTGCTTAACATTGCCATAGAAATTTTCTTACGCATTTGCAGTTGGTGTCTTGCGAATTAGTGCGGTTTTGCGTGGTCACTGTGCTTCGCGGTAATCGCCATCTTTATTTTTGTGCTGCATTTTGTGGTCTTCTTCATAGTTCTAGCCGAAAATTTCCAACCAAAAAATCAAACCCCTGCCCTCTATCTACGACATACCTGTTAGTTTTTAAATTAAATGTCGCAATCTAGTTTGGTAAGTCCAATAACTTGGATTTTGTTCTCTTATAGGAACGGGGCCCATAACTAAACTACACCAGAATTAAAGTAAAACTTACCCAAATATGTTGTTTCAGCATTTAAAAACATGAAAAAGCGGCAAACTACAGCCCAAAACGGTAGTTGGAAATTATAAGCCCAATTCATTTTTCAAAATTCAACAAAGTCTACCATTTCAACATTTGTCAGTTCATGGGTTTGTAGCTAGCATTATCGTCCTACTTTAGCACTCGGCTTAGACTAAAGTTATAACTGTAATATACATGTACACGTATGAGTTCAAGCCCATCGTCAAAGGTCATTGCATCACTGTGTGTCTGCACGTACACCCACGTCGTACATAACAGTTAACACACATGATGATGTATGCCTATAAAGAAATGTAAATCCTGCGTTCGACTTGGCAATGACATGCAGAATATATCTGTTTTTTTTCTTCCCAAAATTATTTTCAGTTAGCTTACCGTGCAATGTTATTCGAAGAAATAACAACAATAAACGTCTACGTGTCCAATCAAAGGAAAATCTGCTTGCTTGCTTTAAAATCGTACAAAACACGACGCCATAACCACACAAACGTTTGTGCAAACTACCACACAATCCTACGCCATTTCCGTGAACAAATACGAGTGCGCCCTCAGTCGTCGGGTAGTATGCGTCGCGCGCCTTCTTCCTTGCCAATTCCGCGCGCGCCGCCGCGGCGCGCGCGGGCAGACCTTACCTCAATCGGTAGTTTTGTCGCGACCTTCAAAACAAGGCTCGAGTCGAATCACTCCACATCTAATCAGCAACCCCCCCCCCCCCCCCCCCCCCCCCATCCATGGTACTCAGTTATGCCCCATTTCGTGATTTGATTTTTTTTTACGTAGAAACAGAAGCAGAAGAAGCTAAACTCGCACAAAAGACCCCCTTGCCTTATGGATGAAAAGCTCCGCTCTGCTCCTCAACTAATTACACTAATAGGCTCTTATATAAGAGCAATACATTAGAACAAAACTTCGGCGTGATGTTTTGTGGGCTTTCAGTGGGGAGTCTGTTGAACAACTGAAAGACTGTGGGGCTCCAGTCTTTGAGGGGAACAGCGTCGGACCCACACTGGATCCAGAACATTTTTTGTTGTTTGTTGGATGTTTGTTTGTTTGTTTTTGTTTCGCGTTCTCTAACGTTGCATACTCTATGTTGACCTGTGAACAAAAGAGGTCCACACGAAGCAGGTGATTAAAGGTTTCCCCCTCTCTGAAAAAAAGGTTTAGAGGCATTTTTGGGTTAGGTTTATCTGTCGCAAGATGGGAATACTTAAGGGGATCACGATCAACATTTCGGGGTAAGAGAGAGTTTGCATAGCTATTTAAACCGTGGACCTTTAACAAAGAGGACAATAGGGTCCACGATTGTGTCAAGGTCCACGATTGAAAATCGTGTACAAAACATATGGGAGGCCTTCCGAAAAAGTTTTTGTGTGCAAACTCTTACCGGTACAGTATTATTTTAATGACAATTTCTAATCTCATTACATGTGAATACTATAGTTACAAAAATATGAATAATGAGCATTTTCAAATTTTCAATGTGCAATATGTGTGACCCAACCAAACAGAATGAGTCACAAGTCGCCAGAGTTACCTTTGAATTTGAGGCCCTATGCTTAAACACGACTTAAGGCCTATATAGTGGAAATCAATAGGAACTGTCAAGGTTGTCATCCACAATGCTCTTTCCAATGCAGCAAAAAAAAAAAAGTAAAAAAAATAACCCTAAGATTCATTTCGTAGGATCCGGTCGCATAGGCCTATGTGTATACACTCTAAAAATAGAACTGAAGTGCTAATTTAGCACTTGAAGAGCTAAAATTTTGCACTTCTAGGTGCTCGTATAGTGACTGCACGTGCCGTGCTGATTTAGCACAAGCATGCGTGCTATAATAATAGCACCCACAAAGAGCTAAACTAAAGCACTTCAGGTGCTATTTTCAACAACTTATAGGATACAAAATAAAGCACTATAGAGAACAGCGGAAAAGGTTATACTGGAAGCTTGGTTGACATTAATTAACTACAAATTAACGGAAACACATGAAGTAGGAACCAGACTAAACAGAAATAACATATTATACATTTCTATGGTAGAGTGTACAGTGGCGGATCTACGGGGGGGGGGGGGGGTTTGGGGGTTTAAACCCCCCCCCTTGGGCTGAAAAAAAAAAAAAAAACCAGTGTCGGGTGTCGAAAATTCGGCACGCTGGGGTGTGTAGGCCAATCACCACAGGTAAACCCCCCCCCCCCCCCCCCCTTAGTTAAAACCTAGATCCGCCCCTGGTGTACACTTGCTACGACAACCTACATAAACACTACAAACTGAATGGTGTCGTACTTTAGCTTTATATTCAGCCTATCCCACCATAAAAAAGTCATGGCTTCGCATGAACAATTTCAATATTTGAATACGATGGGAGATGTAATGAGATTATTCCCCTATGTTTGTAAAAAATAAAAAATAAAAATTATGGAATTGTTTGAATAAAACATATTATGGTCAAGAATGTGTATTTTTGGACTAAAAATGCAATTTAACCTGACTTTTGTAAACACAAATTTCCTCATTTCTGATTGGTCGTGCAAATTGCTACGTAATTTTACACCTGAGGTGCAGTCAAGGAAGCCTCGGTATTCAGCACTCATTTTCAACACTCACCGTGAAGCACTTCCATTTTTTTGGGTGAAATTTAACACGTAAGGTACTAACTTGTGCACGTTAGGTGCACGCACTTGCTCAGCACTCAGTATTTAGCACTTTTGTTTTTAGAGTGTAACTTCCTCACATGAGAAAGTAAAGTTACAAAAAGCAAGACAAATTACAATTAATTTACATTTAGGCTAAACCAAACTATATTTAGGAGTCATTGGTGCATAATTTTAACAGGCAACTCTGTACAAAGAATGAGTCGTGCGTGGTCCATGGAAAGTTTTTGGTTTTTAAGACATTCACATTTAGTGAAAACACGTAGCTAATTGGTAGCCTGGCGCTCCCAAAATCGCTGGCCTATACCAGAGATGTAGTCGGGTCCATCACAAGTCCCTGCAAGTCCCTGCAAGTCCATCACAAGCCCTCCAGTCCTAATCCCAATCACAAGCTATTCAAATGAGCTTTGACAAAGGCATTCCTTTGTCATTGTTCATCCAGTTACTTGTGACCGGCTTTATGAAAGGACTTCTGACTGGGCTTGCGAAAGTACTTGTGAAAGGACTTGCAGGGACTCCACTCCAACTCTGGCCTTTACCCAGTTGCCGAAATGTTAAACGTCACCGTTTAATACTGAGCTTCTGCAACTCTTTGTTGTGTTGAGCTCCCCTCTCCGCCACCGCCCACCCCAAGCTTCCCTCTATACCCATTCGAGTCCTCCGTGTTAACGGGGAGGGGCGGGCTGAGGGGATATTGACCACCCCATCCGAGTGCTAGTGTTCCCCACCGGTTGTTCTCTGTTGTAGTTGTGCTGTAGTAGGCCTATTTCTTATCCATTAGTGGTGCACCCTCTAGTCACGATACACCCAGTAACTTATAGAAATCACGACGATTTAGATTCTGCTCTCTTGGCGCCATTCATCCCAGCCTTCGCTGGTCCCTGTATCGTCACGGCGTGCACCAAAGCGATGGTTGCCAGCGGTGATGCCCAGTAGACCAACAAATGCTCGCCTGCCGGGTGATTGCGGCAGTTGAAAGTCAGTGCAGCGGCCAGGGCTGGGTTGAACATCATCCCCGTCCAATCCACACCTAGGAGGGGTAAAAATCAAAATCAGTGTGGAGGAGGGGCGATCAGTAATGTAGCACTTAGACCTAGGGGCGGCTGCATCAGAAGTTCAAAACACTGACCCTCTGGAGCTATAAGTCTGAAAATTGGGATAATTTGTACAGCATATATTGAAGCTTTTCCTCTAGTCAGATGCGGGTCTCGGAAAACCGTAAGGGTGGTACGATTGGTAACCTATGTGGCCATCGCTACCACCTCTTTTTGATAGTCCTTTTAGCCTTGTATTGGGCGACTAAAAATGGCCTTTCTCAAATCCAAGAGCTGGTCAGGAAGAGTCAAGTATCGGCGTGTACGGGTGTCTTTTTCCAACTAAGTTACATCACTAGTGCGTGATTGCTCTAATGCTCTTCCATTCTTTCAAACCTGGTTACCATAAATAGTCCTGATGAAAGCCGACAACATCGCCAAGAGTCCTCAACATTTTATCAGGAGGCTTTGACGTCTTTCCCAACTGACGCCTAGGGACGCAGATAGAAGTCGGCCAAGTTAAACCAGGTCCAATAGTGTCAACTATCTGTGAGCAGTTGACCAAACAAAAATAATATCTAGTTGGGGACTACATGAAGCCATCTGCGTTCAGTGCGACTTTATGATCATCGTTTTATAGGTCATCCCGGAGAAAATAGGAAAGTTGATAACCTAGAGCAATGACGGCGACTTGGACAGCCGAATCGAAGGCGATGCTCCTCAGCTTCCCCTTGGGCATCAGGTAACTCCTGGCCAGGAAGTAGATCAGAGTGGCCACTGCCTCGGCAGCAATGCCCCTAGCAGGGATGCGTTGAGAGCTGACCTGCAGGTCTCCTGGATCATAGCCTGCCATTTCAGGCCGTGGCGAGCCGTGGGGGCGGTCTGCCAGAGCCGCTTGGCGTAGGGGAAGGCTAGCTGGCCTCCAAGTACCTGGAAGAGAGCTGCACAAAGCCACAAAAACGGTTACACTTTATGTACTCTAATGTTTTAAATGTTTGTGTTAATATGCTAAACGTCGCGACAGGTCTGACCACACCCCTACTTTGCAAAAATGCATAGAACTTGCAAAAATGACTAGAACTTGCTCACGGCTGCGATGGTCCAACAAAGGTGCGACAAAAGAGACGAACGTGATTGGTCAATACGTCAAATTCGACACAGTGCATTGATGGATCCGTCTATTTTGGCGCCATATCAATCCACTTATTATGATATATTTTTTAGTTGGGCGTATTCTGTTTGCCGTTTCGGGACACTTTGGACGATCTTCAAGCTAACATCTTAGATCTTAGACTTACACGTGCTGATAGCATCCATCGTGTCGGTCTCTCCTCTCAGCCAGCCCTGCCAGCTGAGACCGAGGTTGGCTGTGCAGTCATCATCGAATGTCAGGCCCAGAAGCACGAAGAGAAACCACAGATACACAGCGTAGGCTACCAAGCCGTTCTCCTGAGCACGACAGAGTTGTGAGATTTAGTTCTTAAACAAATACCATGACATGTACTGGCGTTTAAAATACCATGCGATAATGCAGTCCATTATTGTTGCTGTTATTATTTTGTTCCGAGTTATGAAAAAGAAAACTGTCTTCCTTCCTGCATTATTGAATGACAGTTGGCCCGCTAGTATGCCCTTGCGGAGTTTGTACTTTTAGCTCTGGCTGAAAATTCCAATTCAATGGACCCGAAAATAGTAAACGCAAAACCGAAACCGACCCGTCCCGACTAATGATGGAAAAACCGATCCGACAGGACCCGGCCCGACCCGAAGTCGGTTTCGGTCCAGTCGGATTAGGTTTCGCGTTGGGTTTGTACATTTTCACAAGCCAGTCAACCAAATTTGCAGAAATAGTGCCTCACTACAACCCGTGAAATATGGACCTCATAAAATCTGGACCCCGTGAAAGGATGAAACTAAATTTCCCGTGACTCGTGTAGACAACTCGAATGTTGAAATCACCCGTCCAACTGCTTGGTCGTTGTAGAACGTCGTATAGTGCTCTATCTACGGACGCCGAGACATCGCATATAGCTTGCATGATGGGAAAACGAGGAATTTTCCCTTTTAAAAATTCACCACTGCCATCACCCCTCTTGTTCTGTGACACTGGACCTACCTGGAAGACCCCTGTAAAGAATATCCCCGCCTAGTGGGAGGGGAGGCCGGGAGTTACGTCACCATGTAGCTATAATTATGGGGGAAATTATGCGCGTGCACTGCCACCTGCACGGTAGCCTTTAGTCAAGGCGCGCGTGGCTACCCGGACGCGTGACGCGCCCCGGATATGCTGGCACGAAAACAGACAAGTGCGAGTGGCGCGGCGAGGCACTTTCGTGCATCCGGGGCGCGTCACGCGTCCAAGTAGCCACGCGCGCCTTGACTAAGGGCTACCTGCACGGTAAAACAAATAGAGTGAACCTATATCTACACTTCCAGTGAGCTGTATTGCATGACATACTTGTACATCACTGCTTGCTTCATGCTGTTCACTGTTTGGCCTATGACGGTGTTCGTTACGACATTCAACACCTTACCTCCATGACCACGTCTCCTTCCAGCATTCCTGTAACCAGCTGGAACGTGCACACTACCTCCCCGGCATATCGTCTCGTGTTTCCCCCTGCCCGTAACTTGCCTATCAGACGGCGAGCCACGCCGCAGAGCATCGTGGCTAGGATGACGAATAACACCGCCCCGTAACCGGCGGGTAACTCCGCCATGCCGAAGGAACACAATGACCCCTATACAGTTCCTCACTGCACTGGAGACGAATGGTCTTAGGTTTTGTTCTGAGCTCCAAACTTTCCACAAAAGGAAACAATTATAGCCTACGGTCCCTTTCAACAATCGAGAGGACAATAATAGGAATCGCCTCTAACAAGACTGTAAACTTTGAAAGTACGAGGCCTGCACTGAGTTTGAACTTATTTCGCTGCAAAAGAGTTGCACTGAAAATAGGAGATCGACGCCTCTGTTAACATTGTGGGCCTGTTTGTTTCACACGAATCCGGATCGCGATCAGTGATCCGTGCGTAGGCCCTGTATCATTTGTTTTCACATGTCGGTGTTTGTAAAAAGAAACTGTTCTCTGGAAAAAGTGGAATGCAACAGGGCACTGTTCGAAAAGTGCAGTGACATCTATAGGCTACATGTGTCCTGCTTATCCTAACTATACATGACATTGTATAAATAAGAAAATCAATACAGATCCAGACTTTGATCACACTTTGTCAACATCGAATACGAATTGGAACCATAGGACTATCGATTTCGACTTAGATACCGGTGCGGTGTCATATGAAAATCAGACTCCTTTTGCCTATTACATGTATTAGGTTAAACCCTCTCACGTGACCGGCCACTCCTAATTATCTTCACTTAGGCATGCGCAATACTACCAATGAGCCCGTATTTCATAGTGACTGAAATTCATGCTACACCGGTCTACAATACGATTATGTTATGGCTCGTGAGTCACTGTTATGTCATCGATCGGTACCACAAAATGCAGGCATAGGCCTATGCAAAGTAATGTTGTCCGAAACCGAAACCGAACCCGTCCCGAAACCGAACCCGTCCCGAAACTTCGGGTCGGGTCGGGTCGGTTTCGCGTTTTCGATTCGGTGAAGCTGTGTTGTGAAAAATCCGAAAAAACCGAAACAAAAAATCAACGAAGCCAGATATTTCTTTTTTTTCAGGTTCGGTTCGGTTTTGGTCGGTTCGTGTCGGTTTCGGTTTATATCTATGTTTCGGGTCGGTTTGGCCTGGTCAACCCAACCGGACGCACATCATTAAGGTAAAGGTGTCGCGTTAAAATTAGACTCCATTATAAACCGACCCCGACTTATTGCGCAAACTCAGTTTGGCTTCGAGACCCAATATTAAGAAGAAACGGAGATGATTATAGGGTTGGGATTTAGAAAAGCTTTCGGCTAAGGCATAGGGCTATTCCATTGCAAAAAGTGCACGTGTCCATTACTAAATCACAGTTTTGTTGCAAATTAGGGGTAATTGAAAGAGTCGGACATTCATGGGAGAACGGTCCAGAAAACCTAATTCGTGCTGATGACAATGGCATGTTTAATAATTATCCCTAATACCGAAGACAACAAAGATATGACGATAGATGCACCCTCTCTATATCATACACAAAACAAAACTAATATGCAGGTACAGAATAATGTGACCCATACGTCATTAAAGTACATCTACAGTTTGATGGGACACTTTTATTGCTTCCAATCTCAATGTATGCGTATCAAGTGGACGTTATGACCTCCATCCTACAAAACTGACCAGCAGAAAAATGTTCACTGAAGACAATTTGTAGCTAGAAGTTAACTGGCGATATTCAGTTCATAAAAATAAGCGTCTGTGGAAGGCGCCGGCGTCGCATGCAAGCTTCGGGAATCAGTATCTCGTTAATCTCGTTTATTGCTTTTGCTTTTTTTTATATATTGTTTTTTTTATTTAGGATTGCTCTTTTTTTATATTGCTTTGTGTTTTTTTCTGGGCTTGTGGGGATGGAGTAAGAGTTTTTATTAACATTTTTTTCAATGTTGTATTGGCAAATCTAAAATCTGAAATATTTTAGTATGTTTTGTACATCTTGTTATTAGTTAACCGTTTTGCAATATTGTCATACATCCTGCGAACTAATACATGAAATTGAAAAACAAAAAAATCAAACAAACAAACAAACAAACAAACAAACAAATAAACAAACCCGACATTTCTCAAACATGTATGCAACCATGCACTAACGGTGTCATATGAATACCCGACTCCATGAATATCCGACTTCTCTTCCCTATTATTGGTTAACCCTCTCATGTGACCGGCCACTCTCCCAATAATCGATTCATCGATCACTAAAGGCATGTACAATACGACAATATTTCATGGCGACAAAATTTCACGCTACAACGGCAGTTAGAATTTCGTTGATTTTTCCGTAATTAACCAACAACTAAAAGTACATTTTACGCAATAAAAAAAAACACACAATACAATGTACTTTATGGAGCACTAATGGACTAAGCCTGCAGTATAATCATCGCCAATATTAGCATAAATTTACCCTATGCTGATCTGACCGTGAAATAGAAACGACACATACCAGAATCCTCTCTACACGTGAACGATTTTTATTACTTTTACAGAAGGGCCATTAAAAACACAAGTGAACGTCGTCAGGTCCGTTCGAGAGAAATTCTTACCACTAATTTCGATAACAAATATCATCGGAGTCCTTCGGACCAAAGTAGCTCATACTCGGTGACCAGATGCAATACATTAAAGGACCTTACTTCAAATGCGTTTGTTTTGTTTTTAAATGAGTACAAGTCAAAGCCTGCAAACGCATATAAGGCCTTTATTTAGATTTTCACAAGGGCGGGGCCGGTTAAAGAGAACCATTTTGGGGCAACAAACCTCTTGGGGAATATACCACAGTACAGTCCAGGTTTGACACACTCTAAACTCCTCATCAGGGACATTTTATTTCCTTCATGGGAGTTCAGAACAAATACAGCTATAAAATGCCAAATTTTGGAGGTTTCCATTGAAAGCGTATTACATGTTATCAGGATTTTATCAAAACTAAATTAAGTAACATAATTATGAATTTCACTACTTTAAAAATCATCATAATGATAAATCGTGTATGGTTTGCTATGCCTCCCTACACACACCCTGTGTATCACTGTGAAAACACTGGGATGTGATTTTCTATTAAAAACGGACACGATGATTACGTGGATGTATTTATAACAACGAGAGTCCAAAATCACACTGAGGTTTAAGCTGTCAAACCCAGAAGTCACAATAAATGTACTCTTTGTCAAGGTGGGGCAATTAGTTTGCAGGCTTTAGATGGTGATTTTGAACAGAGTAGCAAGTGATTTTGGACGGACTCTGTTGAAATCATATCATCATAATCTTAGTCAACTTTGAATAGAAAATCACATTCAATGGGGTTCACAATGAATGGTATTACAGGCATCAAATGTTTCCCCCTGCTCATCAGGCCTGTGGATTTCTGGCCCTCCTTCAAATAACAAACTAAGCTTCTCATGCTCACAAATACAGGGTGCTGCGACGTGAGGGGTCCTAGTAATATTTAGGCTAAACATTGCTATCCACATGCCAACACCCAGAGAAAATGCATCACTTAGAGCCCCCTGCAATTAATGTTTTTGGTGGGGGGGGGGGGGGGGGGTGAAAGTTACTGCACCCGGGGTCTATATGTCTGAAATTCGGGATAATTTCTTTGTCATCTATAACAGATTTATCCTCTATTTAGATCTTGACCTAGGGTGGTAGGGCTGGCAACCTAAAATGTGACCACCCTCCTACAGTGGCTTTTAGCCTTGTTATTGGGCAACTTCCTTTGAAAAAATTTCCCCACTGGATAAGGCTCATTACATGGATTGACACAAATGGGTACAGGGCTTGATTTTCAAATATCTACCAGACTATTAGGCTGGTAGTACAAGTCATCCACTAGAACAGACTACTTTTTAAATCAAAATGCAGGTGTTCTGCTGCTTAGTACATTTCACAACTAGAGTCTAGTCCCAACTTGTCAATTATGTAACACTTACCACGTGAATTTACTTCTTCAAAGTCTGAAATCTGAGATGCCTTTAAAAAAAAAATGCACTTAAATGATTTGAAAGAAAAAACATTGGTCTAGTTTGGTCTTGGGGTCTGCCAGACCAACGTATTGGACTTCTTGGTTCACTGGTCCAGTGCGAATTTCGAGCCTTAGGGTGTATCCAAAGGATATACATTTGTATTAAATTAACCCCTCGAGTACGGATATTTATAATGAGGCGCCGGGCGGCCTGTACAGCCAAGCGAAACGGACACAAGAGGCTTGTGCAGCCTGGAAAATGGAAAATGCAGAGATTGCGTGTATAGATGTCATCCGGCCTGGTGGTAATTTTTTTCTTGGCACCTATAGGTGTCATCCGTCTTCAAAGGGTTAAGATAACACAGTGAATGACACTGGACTTGATTGTTTAGAAAAATGTAAAGTTAAAGTAACAACACTTTAGAAAAAAATGTAACTTGTAACTTGATTTGACTACAAAAACTAATGGATGCAATCAGATGTATCAAAGTTACTTCGGCCAAAAAAAGTTGAATTCAGTTTCCAAAACAGCTGATACATAAAAATGTATATATGTGACCCGCTCTGCAAAAAGGGCACATAAGTCGCTGTATGCTTTTACGAGTTATAGGCCGTTCAATGTGAAGAGGGTGAACAATTCTTCAAACAAGTGATTTTGAAGGAAGGGAATGTTTTGCATCTTTGATACCTATATTATTCTATTTCATAACCAAAATCTTTGATTTCAGTTAATAAAGTTGGAAAAAAATGTGTTTTTGTCGAGTGCTTCCATCTATTGCTTTGCTTTTTGTTTTTTTAAATGGCTTGTTTCTCCTTAAGTCATTTCAAGAAATTCCTGAAAACAAAGATGCAAATTTTCAAATATCTCGTGATTACAAAATGCTACAGACATCAGACATATACCATATGAAAGCTTATAAAAAATGGCCTTTCCAGCTTTATATAAAACACTATTTTCAAATTTTGCAACATAAGTGCCCTTTTTGCAGAGCGGGTCACATATTAGGAGGTCCAGGTACGTTTCAGGCAAAAAAAACATGTTTAGTGTTTAATATGCATAAAATAAAAAAAAAGGTCTTTTCTGTTCCCTTTTAACTTTTAGTGCCTAGCCCAGGAGTATTTTTCAAGATGGCTACTGCCGACAGGAGTCTACAAATTGATTCAAGAAACATGATAAATCAACTTGGAGGAATGCCCTCTCTTTCTTTTGCATTGTTCTTTTTTTTTTTCAAAAAAAAAAAAATACAGCCTCAAAAAACGAAGTTGGCAGGGACACCAAACATGTTTTTCTTTTTACTTGGCCTCAAACGCAAGATGCACTGCCTTGTCGATGAAGCGTGTCACCTTTTGGCGACGCCCAACCGCAGATCTCGTTCCTTCTCATACTGCCGTTGGTCTGCCTGCTCCAAAAACTTCTGCTTCTCAATGTAACTGCAACAAACCCAACAATCAAGGAGAGTCATACATTAGCACAGGAAAAAACGGCCAGCATTTTGGACATGGCAGGGACAACACTGTGAAATCCTTGCATTTTTTTTTCTTCAGAGTCAAAAATCACATCCAGAATCAGAATGAGGTTTAAGCTGTTAAACCCAGAAGTCACAATGTACTCTTTGTCAAGGTGGGACAATGGCTTCAGATGTGATTTTGACTAGATTTTGGACGCCCATTGTCGAAATCACGTCGTCCTAATCTCCCTGTTCATTTTGAATAGAAAATCACATCCACGGGGTCACGGTGTAATTTGGTTTAAACACTGTTTGTCAGGTAGTTACGTACACAGTGCAAGTATCACATATGCTATGAAAATAAAATAACATACATGTAATTGGTATTATTATCATAGTTTAAAATATTTTCTTCAAGGCTAAACAGTGTAAGGTTGAATGCTGCCGACTGGTGGTCCAAGTCTACGCACACTGATCATCAATCAACATCACTCAATCCCACTGGGACAGTTTTGACTTGTTTTGGGTAGATACCCCATTCTCAGTGACCTGTCACCTGCTCTTGTCGAGTGACCTATATTTTAAAGAGAACACCATAGGCTACATTTATTTTTGTCTTTGTATCAAGAGGACAAGGATCTGCCACAATCAAGTCATTGGGGCAGATTTGGTTGATAGACTGTAGCCATAGCCCATAGTCATATCCACAGCCACAATGACTTGGAACCAAACTCTCCAACTGGCTACAAGCTCTTCACAACTCCCAGAGCCGAAGGAAAGAACAGTTTGACTCGTCTCTCTCCTCGCCTCACTCACCCCGCTTTGCCCTTGTTGTGCAGCTTCAAGTCGTCTGCGATGCCCTCTGTCGTCGTAAAGTTGGTCCAGTCCAGGCGAGACTTCTCCAGTACGGTCATCTTGGGCTTCTTGTTGATCAGACCCAGCACGCTGCTCAGCCCACCACCCGGTCTCTTAGAACTGAGAACAATTTGGACAAATTGGAACTTTGAACAGAGTTACATCAACTCGAACTTTGAACAGAGTTCTCCCGATTGTAACTTCGAACACATTTCTCCCAACTGCAACTTTGAACAGAGTTATCCCTTCTTGAACTTTGAACAGAGTTATCCCGACTGGAACTTTGAACAGAGTTATCCCAACTGGAACTTTAAACAGAGTTATCCCGACTGGAACTTTGAACAGAGTTATCTCGACTGGAACTTTGAACAGAGTTATCCCGACTAGAACTTAACTTCGAACACATTTCTCCCAACTGCAACTTTAAACAGAGTTATCCCTTCTTGAACTTTGAAAAGAGGGGAACTTTGAACAGAGTTATCCCAACTGGAACTTTGAAAAGAGGTGAACTTTGAACCAGAGTTGTAGTCGAGTCCGTGCAAGTCCTTTTACAAGTCCTTTTACAAGTCCTTTTGCAAGTCCAGTCAGAAGTCCTTTCATAAAGCCAGTCACAAGTAACTGGATGAACAATGACAAAGGAATGCCTTTGTCAAAGCTCATTTGAATAGCTTGGGATTGGAATTAGGACTTGAGGGTTTGTGATGGACTTGCATGGACTTGCAGGGACTTGTGATGGACTTGTGATGGACTTGACTGCATCCCTGCTTTGAACAGAGTTATCCCGACTAGAACTTTGAACAGAGATATCCCGAGGCACAGACTTACCCAACTGGAGGGGTAGACTTTGAGGCCAAGCTGGCTGTTGGACCCGTCTCTTCCGCTGGCTCAGAGGGCTGCAAGAGTTTTTTTGCTTCTTCGGAATCCGCAGAAACCTCTTTAGTTACTCTGCCAAACCAAAAACCAAAAACCAAGAAATACAAGAATTTCAAACTAAAGGAATAAATCTGGCCAAAACAAAGCTTTTTTGCCAGTTTTTTTTCCCCGACAATAATGCCTTAAACTTGCTCTCTTCAGTCTTCACTACCATTGGGTAGGTGTCTTCCCAATTATGATTGTGTCACAATTTAATAAAAGCATTTGAACAAGCATTCGTATTTGTAAGCAACAGTAAAATTAATAATACTACATGTAGTTGGTTGACACTGTCATGCGAATCTGTACATGTGTTCATTTTGTTTTATACTATACACATTCGATTAAACATATGCACCGGAAATTGTTACTGCCAGAGCCCTGGTGTTCTTACATTAGTCTCCTTATGGGGTACCAGGAAGAAAGGGTAACAATGGGGACAATGGTACCCCATGAGGGAGTCTTTAGAAATCCAGGTACCCCACAAAGCTAACGCTATGGAGTTTGAGATTTCAATAAGGACAGAGGAGAATAAAAGAAGGAAAGGAAAGTAAAGTGAGGATGAGTATGTAAATACCGGAAATCGTGGACTAGGGACAAAAGGGTTAGGGCATAGGGAAAGGGTCCACGATTGACCGAACGTCCACGATTGAAAATCGTGTACAAAACATATGGGAGGCCTTCCAAAAACGTTAGTAGTACAAACAAAAGAGGGACAAGAGGGAGTCCGCGATTGCCGGTATTTAAACACTTGTGTGTGTGTGGGTGTACAGGTTCTGTATATACTTTCGAGGACAAGAGGAGAAAGGAAATACAAAGAAACCTTTCAGTCCTTGCAAGTCAAGTCTTTTGTTGAAATCGGTCCTTGCAAGTACGTGCCTATTCTATGGGGTTGGTCTATATTAAAGGAACAATAGGAAACACAAAGCATTGTCTTTGGAAGTATTGGGAAAGCATGACTGTGTGAGTTTGTATATGCCGGCAATCGTGGACCTAGGACAAAAGAATTCGGGCGTAGACAAAGGGGTCCACGTTTGACCTAACGTCCACGATTGAAAATCGTGTACAAAACTAATGGGAGGCCTTCCGAAAAAGTTAGAGTATAAACAAAAGAGGAACAATGGGAGGTCCACGATTGCACCCGTTTACATGACTGTGTGTGTGTGTGTGTGTGTGTGTGTGTGTGGGGGGGGGGGGGGTGTATGGAGCAGGTAATGTTGACCATAAGAAAACCAGTGGCTACCTCAGCAACAAAATCACTCAAATACGACTAGTTCTAACTAACTTACTAACTGGCATTATTATCCTTGTCTCTCTTGCAATTGTTGGTAATTGATAAAAGTTGAAGGCACGTGCAACCCACTTTTAACTCGGTTGGCTAGCATCATCAGGGTGTGATAGCAGCAGCCATTCCCATGAATTAAAGGGGAAGGTGAGTTGGTCTCTCCAACGGTGGAAGTTACCCCGCCCGGATCTATAGGTCTGAAAATTGGGATCATTTCTTTGGTATCTATTGAAGATTTATCCCTTATTTAGATCTGGACCCAGGAAAACCGCAAGGGTAGTAGTGCTGGCAACCTAAAATGTGGCCAACCCAACCACCTCTGTTGTATAATTGGAGTGGCCTTTAACATTGTATTGGGGACTTCCACAAAAAAGAAATCAACCACGAAGAGCATGAAAAGAGGCAGATTTAATGAAACACAAAAAAAAAAATTAAAAAAATAAATCGTCCAATCACAAGAGAGATGTGCTGGTACCTCCAATGTACCAGCTTTTACTCACGGTAGTTCTGTCTGTGATATGAGCACACAAGAGCGAGACTAATACAGTGGAGGTTTCTACATTGGATTTACTGAGGGCAGGAAACACAAAGCTTTAGGCAAAATCAGCATTACGTGCAACGCATCAACCGACAATGAACCTCTTCTTTTCCGTTTGGATGTTGGTGATATTTGTCTGGCCCTGCAATGGCACAGGTAAGCTTTTCTCTCTCTTACTATGCTCTCTGTTGTATTTCTATTTTAATTAGAGCATGTACCATAACTCTCTAATTTACCACCAAAAGAAAAAATTACCTTTGATTTTTTTTCTGTTGTAAAACTGAAACTAACAGTTTTCACCAATTGAGATTGAACTACTTCAAATCCTTCATCATTTCGGAATTTCTACCCGTTTACAAAATGAAATTCACGGTAAACAATGTCTAATCACATCGATTGTAATTTGATTCGGAATGTACACATTCTTAGACAAACACAAAAGGTACTGCATAAAATTCTGCAGAGTTACATGGAGCACGGCTACGTGCAAATGAGCACTAGGTCAATTCTTAAAATCCTGTGCCATTAGCTGTGGCTCCCATTTGTAAGACGTGATGAAAACAACGACATCGACGTTCAAACTTTGTCTATTCCATGTGTATTATTAAGGGAATGTAGTACATTTGCAAACATCAAAAAACCAAACTACCGAATTATTATGAAATACCTTACTTGACTGTAAGTAAATAATAGTCTCAAGCATCCTGTGAAATCAGTCATGGCACCTGGGTGTAATGTTATTTTCAAGAAAAGTTAAATTTTTGCATCAATTCCCAGCAATTTTTGGCCGACAATCATTGGAAATAGTCTAGTTTCCCGACCTGATAATTCCCTGACATCTATAAATTAGGGTCAGGGAACTAGACTACAAGAACAGCATATTTGTCCCTCCATTTTCTCTGTTTTCCCAGCATCTATGTACAGGTTCTGTATAAATATCTCCAAGGACAAGAGGAGAAAGGAAATACAAAGAAACCTTTCAGTCCTCGCACGTCAAATCTTTTGTTGAAATCGGTCCTCGCATGTAGAAGTACGTGCTTAGTCTATGGGGTTGGGTTATATTAAAGGAACAATAGGAAACACAAAGCATTGTCCTCGCACGTATTGGGAAAGTACGACTGTGTGCACACAACGGGTCAGTGTTACAGTATTTGTTATAAAATACTAACCCCAAATCCATTCATTTCTGAAAGTTACAGCAAAAGCAAATGTTGATTTCTACCTTTAACCATACAATTCCATGTGTATTAACCATACATGTCTGAGTTCACTGTGAACATTTTTGTATGGATTATTCTACTCGAACATGGGATTCTTTGGTTTGGTTTAACATGCAGTGATTGCAGTCCATTCCTGGATTAAAGTAAGGAACCAGGTTGGTGCAATGTAGGCTCCTTTTCTTTCCTTTAACGTCTGGGCCCAATTTTAAAACGCTGCTTAACACCCTCGCCCATTTCATAGAGACTGTAAGCAGTAAGCACAGCGAAGAGCCCGCTAACTTCGGAAGCAGGATTTGCTGAAATTAGTGACGCAACAATATAAATCTCCACGCACGCGCAAGCGTTAGCACGACTTGGCCATGAAATACACTAATGCTTCAGCAAATTTTCCTGCCATAGTTAGCACAACTTTTCTGCTTACCGTTAAGCAGCGCTATGAAATTGGGCCCTGGACCCTGGGACCGACATATGGATTGGGTTTTCACTCCGTTCCTCGTTCCCTTGGTTTTCCACAGAATACCATTCCAGGGCTTTACTAGAAAGGTACCAGAAAGAATTTTAAAAAATCCAGTACAAATTTAAATTAAATTTTTTTTCTTTATGAATATTTCTTTTTATAAAACTGAAAACACGCAAACAAGCAAAAACAAAAACAAATAAAAACACACAAAGCAGGTCTTTGTCTCTTCTCTCTACTCCTCAGATTCCAAAGCTTGCAAGAGAGCCACTACAGGTCTTTTTGAGACAACGTCTTTCGTCTGCGAATGCTCAGCCGAATACTGCGACAGTATTCCTAGGAACGAAGGACTACGCGCTGGACAGTATGCCGTTTACAGTTCAAGCAAAGACGGAGATCGCTTCAAGAGGGCCACGTACCTGTTTGACACTAAAGGTAATCTTTAGTCATACAAGAAGGTGCTATATTGTTTGGTAATCGAAGAAATGCCTTGTCAAAAGACCACAATGACAGTACAAAAATTATCCCTCTTGTTCGTATTTTGACAAACTACATTCAATGTGCCCCCCCGAATGATATCCTATGATGACTCATGTTTTTTGTTACTATTAGTTCATCACTAGAATGATGGCTAACGAAATCAATGGTTTCATGCCCACTGAAAAAAAAAATTCATCGCTGACAGTTTTCTTCTGAAATTTATATCGGTTAGCTGTATGTGTTTTTTTTTTTTTTAATGGAAAATATCCTTCTTGTTTGAAGCTACACATTTTAGCCAGTATTTCTGGCCTATGTTTCTATGCAACAATTTCATAAACTAATTTCAGCAAATTAGAGGATGTTCCAGTTGTTTTCTTTAGTCTGTATCTCTCGCAGTATCTCTCGATCAGCATCTTTTGGATTGTACAAAATTGGGAAACTTCGAAAGTACCTTGATCAAATCTCTACAGAATGTCTTCTACATGCATTCGTGACATACCACTTGGTTTATTGTAATAACCTACTGTTCGCACTACCTACCAGTCACATAGCTTCGCTTCAACGTCTACAGAACACCGCAGCGCGTATGGTTGTCAGAGCAAAGCGCAATGAGCACATCACACCCATACTGCGCTCTTTGCACTGGCTCCCTATCCCCCAGCGAATTCAATTCAAAATCCTTTTTCTCACTTATAAATCCAGACATGGACTCGCCCCTGTATACCTCAGCAATCTCATTTGTCCAAAAGGTTTCAACTTCGTCCGTTAACTTGCGATCCCACTCCAATCTACACCTTCAACTTTCCCAGGGCCTGCGTACAGTACCAACACTCGATATGGTCAGCGGGCATTTGCAGTGGCTGCACCTACACTCTGGAACCGGCTCCCCTCGCACATCCAAGACGCACCCTCGATAAACTCATTCAAGGCTCAGTTGAAAACATATTTGTTTGCAAAATGGAGAGCGCTTTGAAACATCCGTAGAAAGCGCTATATAAATGTAATTTATTATTATATTATTATTACTATCACAGAAAATGGATCGGCTCAATTCTTTTAAGGTTACTTTCGAATATCCGGTTTCCAAAACCAAAACCGAACAGTGGTATTCAAACCAAATGTCATAAAAAAAATCTGGATTTATATCCCACCACTACTGCATTCTACAGAAAAATTGTGTTTAAAACAAAAATTTAAGTTGAAGTCACAACCTTGATAAAGCCCTGAACCCCTTGAAAGGCATTTACGTAACTGCTTTCATATTTTAACTTTTGAAGTATCTTCCTCCTTTTCCAGCTCAACATGAGCAGAAGTTGACATTAGATGCCTTGACGGAGTACCAGACAATCGAGGGCTTTGGGGGATCGTTCACCGATTCTGCAACTATGAACATCAAGAGCATCTCAGATGGGGCAAGACGCAACCTACTCAAGTCCTACTTCTCTTCAGAAGGTACGCTTGTATGTGTAATGGCTGCATAAATAGGTCCTTACTTTTTTTATATTTTAATTAAGATTTTTCATCACTTAAAAGAAATGTCTTTTCATTATTTTGTCGTGACTCGGATGAGTGGGATGACGGATTGAGCTCAAACTTTCACAGTTTTCTTGTTTCATGTATGCTGAATTACATAATTGTGAAACTGGTTCGTCAGCTCTACCAAAAACCAATGCTATATCATACCTTTAACCCCCTTGCGTACGGATGATGCCAAATGACGCAAACAAAAAAAGTGCCACCAGGCTTGGATGCAAATCATTTTTTCCCAAACTACATCCGAATGGATTAATTGTTGAGCGCCCTCTATAATACTTTTAATATACGTACGCATGCGTTAAAGGGCTGGGTATATAATGCAATGAATTCTCGAGGTCTGCTGAGCATTCCGATGGCCTAGTGGATATGGTGCTAGACTATGAGGCAGAATGTACTGGGTTCGAGACCTCAACGTTACCAATTTATTTTCTATTTTTTAATTTCCAGCTTTGGAGGATATTTTTTAAAGGGAAATAAAGTCCGGAATTTTCTTGCATTCGAATTAATTTGTTTTCCCTAATTCGTGGCTCCGGAGGATTTTTTTAAAAAGGGAAGTCAAGTCCGAAATCTCATAGCGTTAACCCCATTCGGGTGTCGTTTGGGGAAAACAAATTCGCGGCCGGGATGACACCTATAACCGATATTTGTGCAGTTTCAATCCATTGTTGGATTATTGTGTCCGTTTCGCTGCAAAAGCCGGCGCCACACCCCGGCGCCACACCCCGGCGCCACACCCCGGCGCCACACCCCGGCGCCACACCCCGGCGCCACACCCCGGCGCCACACCCCGGCGCCACACCCCGGCGCCACACCCCGGCGCCACACCCCGGCGCCACACCCCGGCGCCACACCCCGGCGCCACACCCCGGCGCCACACCCCGGCGCCACACCCCGGCGCCACACCCCGGCGCCACACCCTGGCGCCTCCTGTAAATAACCGTACTCAAGGGGTTTAAGGTCCGATATGTTTTTTGTTTTGTTTAGGAATTGAGTATAATATGGGGCGTGTACCGATCCATAGCTGTGACTTTTCTACCCATGTTTACTCTTACGATGACAACGCTGGAGACTTTGAACTTAAGAAATTTGCACTGGCGTCAGAAGACATCAATTACAAGGTACAGATCCAACCCAAGACTTTAACATGGTACAATAAACGTGTACACATTCTTTTCAGAAATACCATAAATATTTACCAGCATGCTTATGATCGTGTGTTGTACCAGAGTCAAAACACTAATATTGCTTTTTTGTTCTCAATAATAGATATTTCACAGAGAACAGTAAAAAAGAAAAAGTTTGCATAAAAGTTCATATCAAATTGGGAAAAATGCTGTGAAGCAATTAGAAATTTATCCAGGGTTAGGAAAGAAAAATTATAGGTCATGCCCCGCCCACAAAAAATAGCCCTTTCTGGCTGTGGTGCCATTGGTGGAAAACACTGCTTGCCCGGACACAAGCGGTGGCAGGCCATGTTTTTACCGCCGATGATGTTACATTAGTTGGGGTTATTTTATTTAATTGTTTCCCTACTAATGAACAATGGAAGAAAACTGTAACAAAAGCACTCACTACACTGTGGTCTTCCTAAACTACATTGTTTTATTGTAATATTAAAACATACTCAGCTTAAAGAGGAGGTTCAGTGGTGAGAGAAGTCTGCGTCATTTTTCATTTTTATGTAGACTGCGTATTGCAAAATCAAACTATTGCAAATTATTTCTGCCATGAAATACCAAAACGTGACTTTTGAGAGCTATTTTTATCAAGTCCCCTCTGGCCGGCTGGTGCCATTTGTTTAGAAGTCGTCGCTGCGGGTAGCAAGCAATTTGACGTCATAGGACGAACTCCCCTTTTGTGTCTAGCACTAGACACAAAAGGGGAGTTCGTCCTATGACGTCAATTTGTTTGCTGCACGCAGCGACAACTTTTAGACAAATGGCACCAGCGGGCTGTGCTGCGCTAGAGGGGACTTGATAAAAATAGCTCTCAAAAATAACGTTTTGGTATTTCATGGCAGAAATAATTTGCCATTTGATTTTTACAATACGCAATCTACATAAAAATAGAAAATGACGCAGACTTCTCTCAGCAATCAACAACATCTTCAACATGACTCTGACGGAAATTCTCATGATATCAACAGATACCAGTGATAAAAGAAGCCCAGGCAATGAGCCCCCATACGATCAAGTTATTCGGCAGTCCGTGGTCTGCACCGGCTTGGATGAAAAACAACGGGCAAATGAGTGGCGGAGGCGCCCTGAAGGGCCAACCAGGAGGCAAATACTACAAGACCTGGGCCAAGTACTTTGTCAAGTATGTATGTTAGTAGGAATTTGGTGACTATCATGCCACAAAATGGAAATGCAAGTTGTTACACTCTAGGGCCAATTTCACAGAGCTGCTTAACCAGTTCGCGTCGGATGATGTGTATACACGCACTCAGCGAGGCAAGGGTCAAGCGGAAATATCCGTCAGCGACCGGCTCGCAGTGAGCGAGGCCAGGGTGTGCTACCCGCAGATAAAGGCCTGAACCCGTCTGGCACCCAGGCTCGTGAAAAATAATCCCAGCGTGAACTGGTTAAGCACAACATTTGCTTAAGCACAAAAAAAAAACTTGCTTAATAAAATCAGGTTACCAGCCAAAACTCCATGTGATTTATATTGCTTGTGACTGGTATTTAGTTAGCTGTTGTTTAGTTAGCATAAGAATCACACAGAATTTGGGCTGGTATACTCCAATTTTACAAAGCAAGGGTTTTTGTGACCTCCGACCAGATATTACTTTTAAATCCTTCTGTCCGGCTGTTATTGATGGGGTGCTGGTATGCCAAAACGGGCTTGTGCAGCCAAGCGTAAAGCCAACAATATGCAAACAATGGATTGAGTATGCACAGGAATGTGCCAGGTGGCTTAATATTGAAACCGTGGCTACGGCTGGTGTCTGTATTCAAGAGATTAAGAACCTGAGATATCTGAACCACGAAATGGGTGGAAAAGAGCAAATTACAAAACCGAGATTATAGTATTTCCCCAGCTTCAATTTGATGTTTTGCGGGTTGCTGTAACCTTTTGAAGATGGTAGAGTCTCAAACACTTGTGTTGAGAAAAAAAAAAAAAAAGCTCAAAGTATGTAAACCATGTAGATTACATTCCGAGTGTAAACAAATAATCTCCCAAAATGACATTTAAAGATTGAATTTAGTTGTAAAAAATTCGGGTATAAAAAAAAGGGGTTTTCGGATGTAAACATGTTTAAAATCCCAAAACTGTCTTTCCACTGAAAACATTTTCATTTTTGATTGTGACTAGAATGCCTAAGATTTCCCACTCCTTTCAATGGGCCACTTAACAAATACCTAGTTCAACTTGTTGTCATACACATGGTGTTTGACCCCTATGACCCCCAAAATGAGGGGAAAATGGAGGAAGTGAAAGGGGGGGGGGGGAAATGAGGGTAGAGGATTATCTGGATAGGGGAGGGGGGTGGAGGAGTTACACCCAACCCATATTTGCTACCAATTTCCCACAGTTTGAAAAACTCAAGATTTTTTTCCTGGTAAAACCTTCCTACATGAAACATTTCTTGATATGTTTCTAGATAAATGATATGATATGAGCAACTTTTCAAATGTAAAGTTTGCAAATGGCCTCTCAGGAACAGCCACGAGGTGGCACCCACATTGCTATTCACCAAAATTAATAATACAAATTATGCCACAAAAATCCAACAGATTTTTAGAGGAGTACGAGAAGCGTGGGGTACCGATGTGGGGCCTGACCATCCAGAACGAACCCTCTGCTGCTCAGGTGCCATTCAACCTCTACCCATGGCAGAGCATGGACATGCCGGCCGACATCGTGAAAGAATTTCTCAAGAAAGATCTGGGACCAGCACTCCGCGATCACGGCTACGGCAATGTCAGGCTCATGAGCCACGACGACAACATACCATCGGTACTCACTAACTCGAAAGAGGTAAGCCAATGTTACTTCTATTTGTTTGATAATTTGGCCGGAACCTTTCGTTCAATTTGAAACCCATAGGAGTTCCGTCTTTTACCTACATGTACTTGGTGTAAAAAAAACAAACATGATACACTTTTAAGATTGAATAGCATCAAAATTCTCCATCAGAACCTAATTGGCTCCTGGTATGATGTACCTTAGACATGTCCATTTTATGTGACATCAATCTGAGCCCCCAAATCATTAAATGGGTTGGGTATAAGAGGCTTATAAATCTAAAATGGCAGTTTTTTCCCTCGACGGGTTGAGTCGAGTCAAAAGCAAAGTTCCTATCCAAATTATGTCATACTGATCCGCTTGGTTAACCACCATATTGAACTCATCTGTTGGACACAAAAATAGGGTCATGTTTACGACGGCCCATTACTTTGCCTATAGAAAAATCCTTACCTGAAATTGACCAGCCTGTTATTCGGTGCATATAGTGCCCAGACCAATTTCAATGAGCGTAACATAAATGGCCATGTCTCAGGTACATCATACTAGGAGCTAATTAGGTTCTGACGGTCAGTTTTGACGCAATTCAATTTTAAAAGTGTATCATGTTTTGTTTTTTTACCTAGTGCAACTGTACATGTAAACTACATGGACAAATGTGTTAGCAAGGGCGTACCCACAGCTGTAGCAACAAACGGTGCCTTTATTCTAGAGAATTAGAAGCTCAAAAGTGTCACACAGTTGTACAAGTCACTGAACCAGACACTTTTCAAATTCAACTCATTCCTACTGACTTCTACAATTGACCCATGACAGATATACAGTGATGAGGAAGCAGCTGAATACCTGTCTGGTATTTCTGTCCACTGGTACATGACCCGTGGTCCGGACACCTACAAAGTCCTCGACCAGACCCACCAGGCCTTCCCGGACAAGTTCCTACTGGCTACTGAGGCATGCGAGGGTTACCAGCTGGGAGCCACACCGGTCGCACTAGGTGCTTGGGAACGAGGGGAGAGTTACAGCTTGGACATCTTGCAGGTATACTAAAAGCAATTCATTTTATATGTGACGGGTTCCATAGAAATTTCGAACCAAGTTGCAAAACTGTATTTTTGAGTTGATGTACATCATTGGAAAGAGTACACGATGAGCTTTTCAAGTGTTAATGAGCTACATGTAGCTCATTAACCCTCCCTATACTTATAACTATCACAGCCTATCAAAAACTCTAAACACCAACTCTCACAGTTTGTGTGTGTTTCAATCTGTCACTTGATGGGTTTTGATATAAAGGGTAGCTGGCTCCATTCTGGCCTTGAGAACAGGAGGGTTAAAACAATAATAATTTGATAAAAGCCAATGTTTCGCTGAATTCATTCAAAATGTGGTTTTGAAATACAAAAACCGAGACCAAGACTGAGACTACATGTAGTCTTGAGACCTACAACACTGGAAAAACTGCACAAGAAACATATATTCCCAATTTTGTTTGAGAGAGTTAAACATTATGTGGCAGAAAATACACCATACATTTCTTGTATTAAGACAAAACTCCCCCTAACCCTAACCCCCTAGACCCTTTTTGCTAGGAACCATCCTCAATCCTCCAAAATCCTCCGATTACCCTGCCCCAAAAAATGCATTCATCCTCAATCCTCCAAAATCCTCATGTACTTTAAACACCGTTCATCCTCAATCCTCCAAAATCCTCTGCTTGAAACACCATTCATCCTCAATCCTCCAAAATCCTCTTTTTTTTAAAAATACCATTCATCCTCAATCCTCCAAAATCCTCCTTGCTTGAAACACCATTCATCCTCAATCCTTCAAAATCCTCTTTTTTAAAAAATACCATTCATCCTCAATCCTCCAAAATCCTCCAAAACTGCAAGGAGGATTTTGGAGGATTGAGGTGGGTTTGGGTTAATGTTCAAAACTCCCAGTGTATGTGTCTTAGGGGCATGGCAAGCGCTGCTTTCTTCTCTCGGTCTAACAGCAAGAATGAGGGTTTTTTTTGTGAGAGGGGCAGACGCCATGATTTTGTCTGTTCAAAGTCTTGATGAATTACCAGAAATAAAAAAAATAAAAAATAAAAACCTTCAATTTATTTCAGAACTCATCTACATGTATCGTTTATAGGAGTTTTCCTTTATTAACTCTGATTTGCATGTACCTTTAACCCCAAAAATTTGAGTCCATAAACGGTGTTTATTCATAGATTCTGTGGCTGTTTTTATTCTCTACATTTAAGGACCTGAACCACTGGGTGGTCGGCTGGGTGGACTGGAATCTCGCTCTGAACATGAACGGAGGACCAAACTGGGCCAACAACTTCGTGGACAGTCCCATCATCGTGGACGCAGAGAGGGACGTCTTCTACAAACAGCCCATGTACTACCACATGGGACACTTCAGGTCAGAAAGACTAAAAGTTGTGTGCACAATAAACTTGCAATTTGTGGTTTTATTCAATCAGAGAGGCTCGTCGGTTATGCAACGACTATTTGTAATGGTCCTGACAATGCAATACATAATAGCCGTCATCCGGGCTCAAGGGGTTAGGTTAAACAGGCAGTTTTGTTAACGATACCGCTGTTTTCACCGATGTACTGCATTCCAATTTTTTGAACATGTACAACAAACATGAGGTCTCACTAGAGAACTCACTACCCCTTCGTCGGTAACGATTTACTTGTATGAAAAACACACCTGATTGTAGTCACATACCTCACAAGAACAGTGGTACCTTTAATTGTACTGCCCGTCTTCCCTAAAGGATGCCTTAAACACACTTAAAGAAGTTCCATCCCCCGAAACAAAAATTCTAAGAACAGAAAATGTGGTTAAATTCATAAAATGAACATATAAACACAGGGGGGAAAAAAACAACCAAACAAACATTTTGTCGTAAAACTCAGTGAGATAATGTCTATTTTTCCCATTTCAAGCCCGGTGCAGACAGCCTGGGAAACTTGACCTCGGTTAATTTTCGACGGGTGTTTGTCATTTTTGTTCTTAGTAAGTTTGTCTCGCGTGGCTCTGTGCGCATCCGCCTTATGCCGTCACGCAGTTCTACACTACACAGCATAGCATTCAAGAAGCCAGATAATTCCAAAGTGGTTGTTCTCTTGAACATGTGAGTAGCACAATACAAACTACAAGTGTAGTACAATCAGTGTTGTAACTAAGTTATTTTTTCTCAAGTCAAGTCAAGTCACAAGTCAAATGTTCCCAAGTCAAGTCCCAAGTCAAATGTTCACAAGTCAAGTCAAGTCCCAAGTCAATTTGTTTCCCAGTCAAGTCAAGTCCCGAGTCATTTTTTTTTCAAGTCAAGTACCAAGTCTCAAGTCAATTGTTGCACATAGTAAATTCAAATTCCAATGACAAATAACTTTTGGCTGGCACGTATGCACTGTACAAAATCAACCATGCGTGCCCGGTCTGGACGATTCTCCATGCAGCCGTCCAGTGCTGCAGCCCTGCATACGTACTGGACACCCAGCTCGCTATGCACTGTAGGCTTGGCATTTTTTTCCAACTGGTATGTGCATAGGCCCAGAAGTTGTGTTTGTTTTAACAAAAGTGCTGATGTCAGCAAGTCAAATTTATTCAGGTCAAGTCGAGTCACAAGTCATGTTTTTTCAAGTCAAGTCAAGTCCCAAGTCATTTTATGTCCAAGTCAAGTCAAGTCTCAAGTCAAAAAAATTGCGACTCGAGTCTGACTCGAGTCCGATTCAACAAGTTAAGTCAACAAGACTGAGTACAATCCATCTATAGATCAATCTATACATTGAGTAATGCTACCACTGAACATGTTATTTGATACTGGTGTATAGATGTGGACTGCAGAATCCAACAACATTTGCTGTTGGATTTTGTTGTATTTAGCAGACTTCCCATTTCACTTTTGTTGGAATTTGTTGGATTTAGCAGGGTTAATGCAGATATTGTCAATATCAGAGACATCTGCCAAGTTAAACTAATAACAGCTGAATTCATATTATTTGTTTTTAACCATGTCACAGCGGGTTTATTTTGACATGGCCGGACTGAGGCGCGGGATTATTTATAACTAGACATCGATGCCAGCGCACTCATATTTCCGGCCTCGGTCGTTGCTGTGGCTCGCTGCCAGATATTTTCCGGCCTCAGTTGTTGTGTGTTTACCCGTCATCCATTCCGAATACCGGCGCGAACTGGTTAATAATCCCCTCTCATACGACTTAATTTTGATTCATTCTGCAGTAAAGACACCGAGGAAGAAGTCACCATACATGACATACAGCAAGGATACATCAATGCAAGATTACCAGCCCGGTCCATCCAAACGTTTGTCTGGTGAAATGCAAAGCAACTGCAATGAGCCTGATATTTGGCATCTCAATCAGGGCCAAAGAGGGGCGTGGCCACCAACACCATGTTGTGTTGTATTTTGATGGGTTCAGGCCTGTAGAGCCTTGGCATCATTACTTTGCATGGAGCTATGATGCGCCAATAAAGTACAAAGCATGTGCCATGGGTTTATTGCACAATGTTGGATTTTGACAGGTTGTGGACAATTCCCAGTCGAAGTGCCACAGGAAATCGGGTTAATGGACCTTGCCCATATTAGCAGTGTATTCCTGGTTTAAATGTAATAATTTCGTTTTAAGACACAAGGTCTGCATTGTAGTTATGTTTGATGTATTAAATGAGAAAGAAATGCATGCACAGTGAGAAATGTACCTCATATAGATGTGTGACACCACACATTAAAATTACCGAGGGGGGCTGAGAAACAATTCAATTCATACTGTCCTACAATCCCTGAATTTTCTTTTATTTTTATTTCTCCCTTGTCTCTCCTCTAATTTCCTTTGCCAAACAAAACGACGATATTATGACCGCGTTCCCACTCGAATTGGGAAAAGGTGGATCAAGATCCGGCATTTTGGTGTGACCGTTATCTAACCGCAACGAAACCGCAAGTCGCGTTCCCACTTATGCTTGATCCACCTTTTCGAACGGAAGTGTCGAGTCCGAAAGGTCACTGAGTTCGGTATTACGCATGCGCTTGCTTGCTGAGCGCGCGCTGTGTGGCTGCATTGCATGCTGGGACGGGTCAAATACATGTGCGATGTTTTGATGTTCGAAGTTTCAACATGGAGGGAAGAAATCCAAATGCTTCTCGGTCTGATTTTGCCCATGGATGCGGAGAGCAGTCCAAACTTAATCGTAATATTATAAGTACTGGCTCGAATCGGATCGTAAAACGTATTTTCTTCAAACTTTGCTACGGTTGTTGTTGTTCTATGACACGCTGCAGGCTATACACTAACACGGAATTATTTGTGGATGGAAAAATAAGTAAAATTACACGAATAAAAAAGGTTTAGAAGCGGACGACTTTCCAGTACGGAACGAAAGGAATACACATGTACGCTGAATGGATGCATGCATGCTTGCATCGCGCGCGCGTGGTGACACATTTTGTATACAGCCCGTAGTTCAGTAGTTGTTTATTGTGCATGTCGTGCACGTGGGAAATTTTCACATGAGCTACACGCCTAAACGTATTTCTTCGTTCATCAGACCGCAAACTTTTCGCGCCACTCGAGCACCAGCCGGATGTTGACAGGTCAAATTGCCGGATCAGATCCACCTTTTGCGTTCCCACTTGATCGTGATCTACCAATTGCAGGATCTGATCCACCAATTGGGGGATCTGTATCCTGGTCTTTAGGTGGATCAAGAAAGGTGGATCAGATCCTGATCCACCTTATAATGGTTAGCGTTCCCACTAACACAATTGCAGGATCTGATCCACCAATTGGGGGATCTGATCCGGCAATTTGGCAAAAGGTGGATCAGATCCCCCAATTGGTGGATCTAGTGGGAACGGGGTCTGAGTTACAAAACCAAATTGCAGCTTTTGCATGGACGGGCAGATGGCAGGCAAGCCTAAATTATAGCTGGTATTGAACCTGGTATATAAGCTTTAGTTAGGTACGTTCAAGGACAATCTCATGATTTTCATTGAACTCCTAGCCATTAAACCCTAACCCTCCAGGGTATTTAGGCTAGAAACCCTGCCAGACGCATCAGATTGCATACTTTGTCACACTGACGTGTGTGCAGAGTGCAGCAAGGTCAAGCTGTCACCACAGATGCACTGTGCTGCATCTGGCAGGGTTAGGGTTAATGTTGAGTATCAACATTTTTGTGAAGAAGTTCAGAAAAATAGCACAATTTCAAGGAGTGGCCAAGCATATTATATTTTACATTAAAAAAATCTGTTATCCCATAAAAGTTTGGCGCCATAGCCTTATTTGTAGACTGGGCACCCCCTCCCCTCCCTGCTTCCCCCTCTCCTTACCCCTCCCCCTCCCCTGGAAACATATGGGGAGCAACAGTACAGGCATTCAAGTAATTTTTACTTTCAAAATTTGTTTATACCTACGTCGCAATTATGCAAAAGTCATTGACTCAGGTAATGTGTACCTTATGAATCAAATATTGAATGTCGTAAATGTTGTACAACTAATAGCAATAGAAAGTTGAGTTTAGACAGTTGGGTAGAGTTTTTGTTAAGTTGACTGTTGGGCTATGGGAGGCAGGAAACGCATTTGTCCTGAAATTGCTATGGTTGGAAAGATCATGAAAAAAGGGAGAATGTTATAATGTATGGCCAACCCTAAAAAATGTGCCATTTGTCTGAAAATCATTGACGAAAAACTATGTGTACTATCCGGTTTACGATGGGCTGACTTTTCTGAACCAAACTTATATACCCTAAAAAGTATTTTCAAGGGATGGTCGTGTACATTATTACTTTCTACTTTCAAATGATCTTTCCAACCGTAGCAATTTTAGGACATGATTTTACCCTGGGCCTTGGGTTGTTCAAGCCTTATCTATTAACTTATTTCCTAAAATATTTTTTTAGAGGAAGTATCAGGAACTTTTAAATAATATTTAAATTAATTTTGAATCGCAGTAGTAATGACCACTCAGGACCATCTTTATACATCCTTGAACATTAGGGCTGTTTTGAATATTCATATATTCAAATATTCGATAGCTTACCAAATATTCAAACACTTATTTTTAGTACAAATATTCATGATATTTAGAAATGAATGTAGTTCCATAAAAAAGAACATGCTGCCCACATTCCACTTGAGGTTTCTGAGTTAGGAGGCTCTAAAGGCCTACGAAAAATCTCGGTGTTGGACCCGGGTCCGACCCGTGTTAACTAGACTGCAACATTTTCAACACGGCACTGACCCGTGTAGAGCGCTCAACCCGGGTTGAAACTAACCCTGCTCGGGAGGTGGGTTGAGAGCTCTCGACCCGTGTAGAGAAGTTTGACTCGTGTTGAAAACACCTCTGGGTTGAGTTCGACCCGTGTAACCGTGTTGAGTAGTGTGAAAAGGTAGCGTAATTGACCCGTGTTGAAATTTTAAAAAAGTCTACACGGGTTGGACCAGTGTAGATTTCGACACGGGTCGAACGTACATAGTGTGAAAACGCCTTAACTTGGGGGAAAAAAACACTGCCTGTTGGGGATTATATGTGGTTTGCATTGTTTTTTTTGGTGTCAATAAATCCTTTGTTGATTTAAATTCTTATCTATGCAAGTTAGTTTTAACACAGAAACATCTGCAGGAATTCTTTGTTTTTATCGTAAGAAATGCATTTTTAATCGTGAAAAAGGAGCACGACAAAGCTGAGAACGATAATTACTGGGACAAATCTAACGCTGTTGATACTGAATGTGTGATTTGTGTATGTTCTTGTGCATGTAAATGCGTTTACAACAGCAACTGAGTTACTGAAGAGACATACTAGCGTGACAGTAATGTTAGATGGGGGAAGAGGACATTAAGGGGATGATACCTCCAGTACTCTTTACAGAAGGAATTTTGGTTTCAAGTTCACTGATTAAAGGGTTCTAACAGAGAAGGGAAGAAGTTTTGTGCCCAAGTCCATCAGGGGGTTTCTCAAATGTACCATTCATAATTATTATTAATATAGGTATTGTTCTACTTACTTCACCTCTTCACCTGCAAACTCAAAAACCTCGGTCACGGTCACGGTCTTCTTGCTGGTTGAGTTGGTGACTTTCTCCGCTTTAGTTTCTTTGCCGTTTGTCCCTGAAGTCGCCTTTTGTTCATAAAATAAATGGAATAATCTGCTTGATTAAAATTCAGTTTCCAAAACACTAAAGGTTCTTTAAAATCAAACCTAACCATTTTAGGAGTGTCTATTATTGCGATAGATATTCTCCTTTGCTCCTCGGAATGTAGGAAAGCCGTATGCAAGTTCCATCTTCACACTGATTCAGCATTGGTCCAACAGACTCTAAGACCCAATTTGACCAATTCAAAATAATCTTACATTAAAAAAAATACTAATAATTCTCAGATATCACATCTCTGAATGAATACAGTCTGCCTTGGTTATTTTTATGAAAATGAATTAAACTGCTGCAAACTGCTGACCGGATTTACCTTGAATGTGACGTCCGTAAGGGAAATCGGACATAAGTCACATGACCTATTTTTGAGTCATTGCAATTTATATGAAAATCGTCAAAAAAAATCATGATTTCTGTTTTTGTCAAAATACTCTAGTTTAACCCGAACCCCTTGGGTAACTTTACTAGAAAGTATCCTAAATCCACCAAAATCCACCTATTTTGTCATGCACAAAAAGTTGGTTTTGGTGACTGCTTAATATGGAGGTATCCTGAATCCATCAAAATCCTGCAGTACTGCTAGGCTAATACAATCCTCAATCCATCAAAATCCCCCAGGTTTCAATATGGAAGTATCTTGAATCTGCCGAAATCCTCCAAAACAGGGGTATGGATTTTGATGGATTCAGGTAGGTTAGGGTTAAAGCATAATTAATTTGAAATACCTGGTTTGCTTTTATGTTGAGATCATTAAATGTGTACAATTTGAAATTTTAGTCTGGCATACCTCCGAAAAAAAATCATGTAAACTATGTATTATTTTCCATTCGCAATGCTGAATTTACGGCTCTATTCGAAAAACAAACTATCATATAACAGTAATTTTTTCACCATTACAAAGCTTACATTATATATTTTATTATAAAATGGAAATCTTAATTTTCAAAATTTCCAACATGTCGGATTTCGCTTGCTGGTCCCACAAATATACAAATCAACAAAATTAGCTGTCCTTGGTAAATGTTGACACTGGTCTTGAAAAAAATACTCTGGTGCAGTGGATCACCTGTACTACTATCCCTGTGGTCTACTGGATATGTTTATGAAATTCAAGGCATGAACTGTATACAGTACCTGCTCTGACGATGCTCCCAGCGATCCTGAACTACTACCGCATGATGGCGGCATCTTGGCCTTGGGTTTCTGGCCGACATCCTTCAGAAAACTGCTCCACAGGTCATCAGATTTCTGTTTCTCCTTTTCCTGTTTCTTCATCTCGGTTGTTCTCAGATCCTCCTCCTTGAAGACACTGGCTGGTTCTTCGGCAGTCATCTCCTCCTTTTGCTCTTCGGTCCTCTCATCGTCTGGAAGGAGGAGGCCCCCTGTTCTGCTCCTGTGCAAAATCCATGAAATTCCAACATCTTCCTTGACTTTTGATGGATTTTGTGTGAATATAAGCCCATACATACTAATGACCAGCTAACATCGCTCAATCCTACGAATTCTAACTTTACTGGACAATATTTCACAAGCTACCTGTACGTTCAGCTGATTCCAGTCATCACGATAGGTCAATAGGCCATGAGCCACTTGTCTACATCTAAACCGCCCTATATTCAAATGTGCCTGGCGGTATGCGCACGTATCACGTTTTGCATAAATTTAGTCAAGGAGTGAAATCGAAGGTCACATACATGTTATTCATATACTTAACACGATGAGTGCGTATACCGCCGGGTACATGTCAATATACATGAAGATAGAAACATTTGACGTCAGGGATGTAGTCGAGTCCATCACAAGTCCATCACAAGTCCCTGCAAGTCCATCACAAGCACTCCAGTCCTAATTCCAATCACAAGCTATTCAAATGAGCTTAACAAAGGCATTCCTTTGTCATTGTTTATCCAGTTACTTGTGACCGGCTTTATGCAAAGACTTCTGACTGGACTTCTGACTGGACTTCTGACTGGACTTCTGACTGGACTTCTGACTGGACTTGCGACTGGACTTGCGACTGGACTTGCGACTGGACTTGCGACTGGACTTGCGACTGGACTTGCGACTGGACTTGCGACTGGACTTGCGACTGGACTTGCGACTGGACTTGCGACTGGACTTGCGACTGGACTTGCGACTGGACTTGCAACTGGACTTGCAACTGGACTTGCAACTGGACTTGCAACTGGACTTGCAACTGGACTTGCAACTGGACTTGCGAAAGGACTCGACTACAGCTCTGCTTCACGTCAAAGGCACGTTGTCTCAGACCAATCCATTTAGCCCCGCCCGCTTATGTATTAACCAATCACAGCCACGACTGAGCTCAACGGATCGGTCCATTGAACCAGGGGAACAAGACATGGGATGCAAGGAAAGAGCAACTAGGATCATTCCATAAATTTGTTTTGGTGTCCCTGTTACACCTGACCTGTGTAATTTCCCATCAAGTGTCGTTAAAATTGACTTCACACTATGTTTTGCTTGTTTGGCAGGTACATTTGTACTTTGCTTCACATAATCACTCTTGGAGATAGAAGGCATCACAGTATGTATCCTGAATTGCAAAATCTTATTTATATCAGATGTAACGGGGACACCAAAATTAGACCCCTAATTTATAGAATGATCCAATATCATCAATAGGTTACCCGATACATGTACATGTGATAAGTGAGTATCAAATAGATGGGAAAATATCAACTTCAATACCGTTTGGTTTATCAAATAGATGGGAAAATATCAACTTCAATACCGTTTGGTTTCCAAACTACTGGGTTTTTTCTTCTTGTTCCTTTTCTTGACCTTGGCCTTCCTTTGCCCTTTGACCTCTCTGCCTTCTTGCTCATCCTCTTCTACATCATCATCATCTTCAGAGTCTCCTTCGCTTGCTTCTCCTGATTTTTAAAGATAAATCCGATAGTACTAATTTACATATAGGGGAGATGGGGGTTAGTTAGAATGATTTTCACAAAAACGTTTATAAAACAGATTTTATTCAAGAAACAATACCTATTCCAGTTTATTTTTTGTCATTTAATAACAGTGTGGCACACGATCTTCTTTAAAAAAATACTTGTCTGCAGTTCACTTTTCAGTAGGCCTACTACAAAATTAATACCTGTGTTCCTTTTCCAGCAAAGTCTAAAATAGCAATTAAACCGATAAATAAAATCCAATATCAATCAGAAAAAATACATGCAGTTTTATGATTAGGCTATTAGGGCTAAGTGCCGCAGTTCACTTTGACTTTTCAACGAAGTAGGCCCTAAGAAGGCTTTTTCATAATATGAATTTCTACACTCCTTTTCTAGCAACGTCTAAAATAACAGATGTATACAAGGCACATCAATCAGGTACGAGTTGGCCACGGTACGAGTTGGCCACGGTACGAGTTGGCCACGGTACGAGTTGGCCACGGTACGAGTTGGCCACGGTACGAGTTGGCCACGGTACGAGTTGGCCACGGTACGAGTTGGCCACGGTACGAGTTGGCCACGGTACGAGTTGGCCACGGTACGAGTTGGCCACGGTACGAGTTGGCCACGGTACGAGTTGGCCACGGTACGAGTTGGCCACGGTACGAGTTGGCCACGGTACGAGTTGGCCACGGTACGAGTTGGCCACGGTACGAGTTGGCCACGGTACGAGTTGGCCAGGGTACGAGTTGGCCAGGGTACGAGTTGGCCAGGGTACGAGTTGGCCAGGGTACGAGTTGGCCAGGGTACGAGTTGGCCAGGGTACGAGTTGGCCAGGGTACGAGTTGGCCAGGGTACGAGTTGGCCAGGGTACGAGTTGGCCAGGGTACGAGTTGGCCAGGGTACGAGTTGGCCAGGGTACGAGTTGGCCAGGGTACGAGTTGGCCAGGGTACGAGTTGGCCAGGGTACGAGTTGGCCAGGGTACGAGTTGGCCAGGGTACGAGTTGGCCAGGGTACGAGTTGGCCAGGGTACGAGTTGGCCAGGGTACGAGTTGGCCAGGGTACGAGTTGGCCAGGGTACGAGTTGGCCAGGGTACGAGTTGGCCAGGGTACGAGTTGGCCAGGGTACGAGTTGGCCAGGGTACGAGTTGGCCAGGGTACGAGTTGGCCAGGGTACGAGTTGGCCAGGGTACGAGTTGGCCAGGGTACGAGTTGGCCAGGGTACGAGTTGGCCAGGGTACGAGTTGGCCAGGGTACGAGTTGGCCAGGGTACGAGTTGGCCAGGGTACGAGTTGGCCAGGGTACGAGTTGGCCAGGGTACGAGTTGGCCAGGGTACGAGTTGGCCAAGGTACGAGTTGGCCAAGGTACGAGTTGGCAGCGATTGTGTGTGTAGGGTCCTGTTCCCTATAAGGGAACAAAAATCCACTTTTAGGTTATTGGAATTGCCAAACTAGTTAGCGACATTACAAACCAACAGGTAGGCCTATGACGTAGATAAAGGGCAGGGTTTTAGTTTTGAGGGAAATTTTGGGGTAAAGCGGCAATGAGGACGACAAAACGCAATGTGAAAATAAAGATGGCGATCACCGCGACGCACATCAAACACGCAAAACCGCATTCATTCGCATATAGCAACTGCCGTAAAGCGCATAAGAAAATTGCATTTTCCGGTCATACTAATCACCGTCAACACGCAAAACACCGTCAACACCTCCAAAACACATTCTTACAGTTGTCTTAACTGACAAATGCGGTACAAAACCGTAAAGTATGGGTCAACACGAGATTTGGGCTTAAAAATGTGAGGTTAAACGTCTGAAAATGAGATTTCTATTTTTAAGAAAACGGACCGCTCCATGCAGCTCCGAAATCGGCAGCCGTGCCTCACTCATCAGCCATATGTCGCGGGCGAGCAGCGCGTGCGAAGGCAAGATGGCGGCCAACGGCCGTGCTGCTTTTACACATGTTTTAAGATACATTTTTATCAATGAAATGTGACTTTTAACCAACAGAAATACTAATTTAGCCTAGGCATTACATTTGTATGCCTCTTTTGTTAATTTAGATTAGAATGTGTTTTGGAGGTGTTGACGGTGTGTTGACGGTGTTTGTGCGTGTTGACGGTGATTAGTATGACCATGGAGGAAGGATATCCTTCCTCCATGGTATGACCCGCATTTTCTACTGAAATAAACTGTTCAAATTACAAAAAACGATGTCAATAAAATTAAGAGAAGTCTGCTTTACATGTAGGTTGAAAAAGTCATTTTGGAATGAGAAAAAAATACCCTTGAATCTAATTTCATCAAAACTAAAGAGGGGCCCAAGTTGCCCAAGGTATAGTTGGCCAAGCCCAAGGTATGAGTTGGTAAAGGTACGAGTTGGCCAAGGGCAAGGCTACCCCTAGAACTATGGGGTTCGACAGGAACCCCATAGAAAGACGCCGATTTTTCCCATAGGCTAGTACAGCAAGAATAAGAAAGTCATTCCCATGCACTCACGTTTCTACTGTGCACACGAAAACCGCTAAACGGTTTTCCCCCAAAATCCCACTAAGCCACATTTACATCCTCACCTTGTGTGCGCCAAGCAAAAAATTGCCTGAAGCGGTTCAAATTTTCGAAAAAAGGTGAAAAAATATCTTTGATCCGTACTGACAGCGAATGACACGACATATGCACAATGCGACTGACTGTGAAGTCAGCGTCGCGTGGAGACGATTTTGCGCCGCAAATATCTCCTGTTCTTGACATTCTTGGAGGAATATTTCTATCCGGACAGGGAGATGGGCTGTTGAACTGTTTGAATAAAATGATGCCAAGAATATTTATGCAGGTAAAGTGTGATTTTTGATCTTCGGTTTCTAGCATAGGACTGTTTTGCATACTTGGGCGCTATGACGCTATATCATAGCGTCATTCTACTAGTACTAGGGGTTGTCGGTCACTTCGCCCAAAAACCACATCGCCCTCAACCACTTCGCCCTCAACCACTTCGCCCAAACGCCACTTCGCCCAAACCCCACTTCGCCCAATTACCCCTTCGCCCAAACGCCACTTCGCCCAAAAACCACTTCGCCCAATTACTACTTCGCCCAAAAACCACTTCGCCCATAAACCACTTCGCCCAAAAAACACTTACCAGTGTATTTATCAGTTCTAACTGAATGTTACTGAGACTTTTTTAAAAAAATGCACCGCCACTGCCCTGGAAGAGTTTTAAGCCAAAAAAGGATAGGGCCTATCCGTGTTTTTCGAAAGTACAAAATGACTTTCGCGGGTTTTTTTTTCGCCCTTCCCGCCCGTACGGTAAAGCAGGAATCACGACAATACTGGAATAAGTTAAAACCTAAGTTATTGTATATGCAGATTTAATTTATTTGTGTGGGTACTTGTATGCGTGTAAATATTAATGCCATATATAGTCGTGTTTGTAATATAGGTTTTCCTGGCGGGCAATTTGCCGTTTTCGTCTATTTGGTCATTCAAATTATGGTGCATTCAAGACTGTATTTGCGTTCTTAAATTGAGTTTTGTGACATCCTTTTTGTGACCATGCTTTTCTTTTCTTATTAGTAATATGCCTTATATATGGGCAATTATTTTCATCAATCAGTGGCGGATCTACGGGGGGGGGGGGGGGGGTTTGGGGGTTTAAACCCCCCCTTGGGCTGAGAAAAAAAATAAAAATAACCAGTGTCGGGTGTCGAAAATTCGGCACGCTGGGGTGTGTAGGCCAATCACCTCAGGTAAACCCCCCCCCCCCCTTAGTGAAAACCTAGATCCGCCCCTGTCAAGTGGTCATTCAAATTATTACGATTTTTTAAATTGATATATTTTCCAAGAGGTTTTTATAAAAATTGCGTGAAATTTATAATGTAATTTTTTACAAACATTTATAATGTAACATCTTAACTGATATGAGGGATTATGATGTATGTAACGAACTAATAAAATGAAAATAAGGCATACGGATCGGGCATGGGCGAAGTGGTTTTTGGGCGAAGTGGTTTTTGGGCGAAGTGGTAATTGGGCGAAGTAGTAATTGGGCGAAGTGGTTTTTGGGCGAAGTGGCGTTTGGGCGAAGGGGTAATTGGGCGAAGTGGGGTTTGGGCGAAGTGGCGTTTGGGCGAAGTGGTTGAGGGCGAAGTGGTTGAGGGCGATGTGGTTTTTGGGCGAAGTGACTGTAAACCGTACTACTAGGGCTAGGGAGGTCAGCGTATTGGGGTCGATCGTCATTTATATCTGTTTGCGTGCAAAAGTGCGTTGCAAACTTGCGCTGTTTTACCTTTTTCTAAAGCTCAAAAAATTACTCTGATGAGGTGATTTCAGAGAGAAAAGATGGATGTTTCCAATGATATTTTTCTTTTTGATGGTCGGCGTATACAAAAAAGTGAAATCTGGTGTTGAAAACGATGCCTATTTTTGGAAAGTTGTGATCGCAGTCGCCCAGAAAGTGGCCATCTTGTTTTTAGCACGTGACATTCACTCATGTTTTGTGACGAGATTTGCCGAGATTTGGTCGGATAAAAATAGAAATGACATCATCGTAAAGACGAAGAAAATCTCTTTCGACTCATACCACGAACATATACGTTCGTTTGTGTTTTGCCTTCCGATTTTGGAGATCTTTTCAGACGAAATAAAGGTACAGATTTTCATGATTTTGGGGCTGCTAAATCGTTAAAAATCTCACATAAGGAGTTCATGAAAGACTAAAAAAGGGGTAGTTTCTGAAAGGGTGGAATTTCAGGAGTTTGTGTAACTTGTTTTTTTTGTATGTTTCCCGTGACGCTTTTTGACGCCGGGGGGTTTTGTTGTCGGGGTGCCTTCGGCAAGGTGATTAAAATATGGCGGCGGTGTCACAATGGCTGCCTATTCCTTCCCCCATGCTGTATGCATTATGAAGCAATAATGCTGCGATTACTGGGGTAACTTTTTGGTGACTGATTGCTTTATTGGTGAAATTTACATTATGACCAATACTCTTTCCATGCACTTGCATGTCAACTTTATTTATTATGCCTGAGGCTGAATATATATGTACATTGTAGTTTTGTACATCTCTGCATGAGGCAAAAAAAAAATGAAACCTACATATTGGTAAATTTTGTCTGTCATGAAGGACTTCCATACTTTAAAGATATCCTTCCGCTAAAAGTTCAAAAGCCTTTTTTTGGCCATTATTAATACTTTCAACACGCAGTTTGGTGAATTTTAATGCAAGGTTTCCATGCTGGTTCAACCTTAATTACGACAGCTGCGCGTGCGAGGAAATCTACACATAGGCCTACCAGCTATTTAAAAGACTACTCCATTAAACTTTAAAGGGGACCTGAGAATACTAATTAAAGATGATATGATCTCATCTAAATGAACTTGAAAATGTTTTCCAGACCCTTCTCAAATATTTTGAGCTGCTTTGGAGTTTTTTTGTTTTTTGTACATCCCGCACCATGCCCGCGGAATAATTAGGGCCGGGCATGCCCCTTTAAAGGACCCTAACTTTACCATACTTTAAGGTATACACTTATAATTGGTACCATTAGTTTTCTTTTTGGAAGCTCTTTCCAATGATACCAAGTTTGTAATATTTGGACACATAAAACCCAAAACTGCCGACCACCCTACTAGGGCTAGGCCTACGACTACGAATGGTTGAACTTGTTTGTAAAGTGTTACCCTTAATTTCTATCAAACTGCTTACCCGATGGTAAATAATCCTCATCCTCGTCAGAGCTGTAGTCTTCATCTTCCGGAGCACATAACATTTTTGGTGAGTGAAATGTGTCAAATTGGGGGAAACATGCAGAAAAGTTGCACTGTACGACGCGTCGACGCGACAGGAAAATTGAGTACTCGACTAAAGTTGTATAGTATAGTACCCCCTCAAGCGGTAGCTAGCGGAGAGGCGCTAAACCAGACTGGTTCCCAGTCCCTGTATTTTTGCAGCTGTCTCCACTCAACCTCGTTACCATGGGCACGATCTTGCGGCGCCATGTTTTCCCACCATGCCTTGCGCGATCTTAACCCCTGGAATTGTGTAATTACCATATCCCACATACAGCGTGTTCGATTACTAACCCGCGATTACTCGCGCCTCCAAATCGGGGAAAGTTGCACATGCGCAGTATGTTAGAGTAAACGAACGCTCTCGGGTCACTCGAGTGACGTCAACGCGGCTTGTGACAACATCTCTGTAGGCCTAGCGCCTGGTGGCGCTATTTGCGATGCCCAATTTTCTGTCAGCGCTGTGACTAGCATATAATTTGTTTTTTATTTTTTGATCATTTATCATTGACATAATTGGCGTTTGTTAATTGTTACTATTTTAAATGACTCATAGAATTATTTTTATTTTGATAACAAATTGATAAGAAATGATTGAGGCTCAAATCTTCAATTAATTTTTTTAGTAATTTAGTAATATGGTCACAACATTTTAACTGAAATTGTCCTCCAAAATTACCAAAAATGTAATCAAAAATCCATAGCTTTGCACAGCATAGGGTTAACCTATCATGACCATTGACCCCTCAATTTATTTACTCTTTCCAGTGATATATTTAATTTAAATGAATTGAAGCAACTTAACATTTTCATGAATCTGCCTTGTTAGGCGGAGTGTCAATGACTGACGGACAGACAGAATCGGAGCCTCATTTTAAAGTGGATTGGTTTTAAATAAGGTGACACTCTCACAGAAAAGAAGACACAGGTTGTGTAAAATGTTACATAATTGCAATGTGCCATACGAACCTGCTAATAGTTAGATAAAACTTTACACAACAGGTGTTGGGTAAGGTTTTTCATAAGTTTGGAAAATGTTTACTTAAAAAATTGGTACTAACATTTGCCTAATATCTCGGTAAAAACAATTTGGTAAAATTTTACCAAATTCGGAAGTTAAAAAATACATCGTTTCTATGTAGAATGACTAGAATTTAACTTTATTTTAAGTTTTTTTTTTACCGTTTCACCATGTCAAAAGTTTACTAAATCTTTAGGTAATTTGGTATTTATTAATAAAAGGTTAAATAAGTTTATCATAAGTGAAATAAATCAACACATAAACAAGAACATTTAATGCAAAACATAACTGTAAATTTATTCTCAATCACTTATTACAATTTCCAAGTAATCATTGTCTAATTTTATTCAATATTTTTTGTTACAATATACTTCAGAAGTAATGTTTGTCCATAATTCAGTGTTGATTTCCAACAATAACAGCAAAACACAAAGTTCAACGGTTATATACATGTGTGACACAAAAATAAGTCAGTTTTTTAGGATAAAGCTCTAGACTTGTCATCAAAACTTGCATGTATCTCATTAATTAGATTAAAGGAGTTAAAGCTAAAAACTACAGAAAATCTAATCTTTTTAAGCAAGTTTTTCTTTCTCAAAAGATACATTATCAGGTTTGTTTTTTAGTTTATGGATAAAATACTTAGCAAACAAATGCAACCACACAGTTACTTATTATGAGTGAAGTTCCTTAATACAACTCTGTCTCTTGAATAGTTTAATTAGCATCACATGTCGGACAAAAGATTTTGACTCTTTTTGGGGGTTGTAAGAAAAGTCAGTGGTCATTTGAAATATGGTCTATGTAGTTTTGTTCAAGGAAACATTTTTTTTTACTTTGATGTGAACTTTTGTCTGGCTTCAACAAACTACCATTCGAAGATTCTTAAAAACTTCTGGAAAATGTTAAATCCACAATAATGCAGTCTGCTTAAAATTCAGTATTACACTGAAATGTTTTAGAACTTGGCAATCATAAAGATTGCCTTGTACTGTACTGTTCTGATCACTGTTGAATTTTCATTTTTCAGGTCGGAAAAGAATGAAAAGACTAACAAACTTCATTTTTATTAATTCTTTTTTTACATATTTGTACTGTTTTTATTACAACTTTTTATGGTCATTAATTAAACTTTAGATTACCTGAAACAATTATAATGGGCATACATTTTGCTGGAGCTGAAGTCTCTAAAATCTCTGATAGTGCTACTTTTAACAATGCCCTTGATGCCATACACTACTGATTCTAAGAACTCCCATGCCCCATCACACTTATCCTGATACTGTGGACTACACACAAAGTAGGACTTGAAACATACATCAAGTGCTTTAAGAAGTGGGATGGTTGCATAGCCCCCCTCTCCATGAGCACGAAGAATTGTGGTGATGGTTGAGGCGGCCGATTTACTTACGGTCAAGTACCATGTTCCAAGTCCATGTTTTCCTAAAGAAGTACAAAAAAGCAATATAAATACTGTGTACATAAACCAAATCCCCAATTATTTACAACAAATAAGTAGTCAACTTAAAAAAACATTTCTTTGCTAAACGTGTTATAGCCATGTAGGCATGAACTTATATGCATTTTAATGATTTAGACTTCAACATAGAAACAAACTGAGCAAATTCAGTGAAGCTAGCACAGCAATCTCTACAACTGAATGACAGATCTACAGCAAAAACTAGCACTACCATTTGAAAAATATTGGGGAGTTTGTAGATCTTAAATGTGCTTTACAATGCTGCTCAGGGCAGGACATGGAAAAAGTAAATTTTCCTGAACTGGAGCTGAGTACATGGGCAGGCTAAGAAAGAAACAAGTTGTGGGCATAACCAGCAAAAATTTCACTACCTTCAAAGAGCATTGTAGTTGTCATATTTTTAGTGCATATGGCTGAAACTGTACTTGCATATTTAATTGTACATGTATATAGTTGATGGCAGTGCATCATTCACAGTATTATGCCGGTCATATTTGTCTTGTGACGGGCGACTTGCATTAAAAAGAAATATTTTGACCGGGGTCAAAAGGTTTCATAATGAAGGTCTTAAAGTTGATGCTTTGTTCCAGGCCTTAATTTTAGAGTGTGAACCGTTCGTTTAATTAAATAAAAGATGTAAGATTTAGCTACACTCCTACAGTACTTACTCTCTGGAAGTCCATTGAATGCTCCTGAAGACTCACTGAAACTGATACGGCCTCCTCTCCCCTTCCTTCTTCCAGTAAACAGAAGTGGAAGAACATGTATGGCCAAGTTCTTCCTAGTATAAAAGATAAACCCTGTTAATTATTTTGTGTGTCCAATGAGTAATACTTAGTTAATACTATATTAGCTCACAGTTTACACAATTTCTGAAACGGCACATTATAGGGACAACTCATGCACCTTCATGGCTAAGTAATAAAATCAAAAGTTTCCTTTAGAAACAACAGCAATAATGCCATTTTTTTTAGATATTCAAATCTCTTTTTCAAATGAAATATGTGATTTGGTTGTATCCAAAGTTCATAAAATCTGGGGTAGGCCTACACATGATATGTACAGGTGAAATTGCTTTTGTACATTGACTTTCTCAAACAATTTCACCGGAGTCCCTGCACTGCCCATGTTTTACAAAATCAGTAGGTCTATACTGAAAAATTACTGTACCAAATTGTGACATTTTGGCCTACGTTATTGTTTACCTTCGAATGTCCATATTTGTCGCTGTTTTGAATTAGTTTCCCACCGCTGGCACATCGTCGGACGTGGCAGCCATGTTTTTAGCATGGCCTTATGGGATACTTACCCTACTAACCCGCTCGGCGAGTCGGTTAGTAGAGCCAGGCCCGAGAGTAAGCGCGACAAGTCACGCGAGAGCTAAATCGAACGGGCTCGCGCTTGCACGAGTAAGCGCGGGGTAAGTAATCGAACGCGGTGATAGTGGGATATGGTAATTAGGACTGCAGTCGATGTGTTTAACGCGCGACGCAGTGTTTTTAGTAGGAAGGTTTTATTTGTAGAATCAATCTTTTGGAAGGATGAGATTAGCTCCTAATAATGATGCCTAATGTATTGCCCGCCTGACGTTAAATCTAACACTGCACGAATATAAACAGCCGGCCTGGTGGGATCGGGAGGAACGAAAAGTATGACGACCACCATGACCGTTTCCGCCCATTATCGCCGGATGTCAGTTGTGTAATTTTCCAAATGTTTTTCTCAGCTGTTTTCGCAAATTTGTCAAACCTTTCGATGCATCTTCTGCAGCGGCGGCAAACACTGTCATTGAGAATGAGCTGCTTTCTTGAACTGGAAATGAGTAAATTTACTATCGATTGGAACAATTTTGATTTTCGGCCTCGACTCGAATTTATAATATGTGTGCCTTTTCTATCTCTGTTTAAACATAAAATACATGTATTTCCTGACCAGAAAAAAATCCATATCGTTTATCGTAGCCACCAAGACTAGTGGCCTTGTCTTGATAATAGAAAAAAGTGCTCGGAGTCGTTTTGCTGATGTGACGTGACGAACAGGATGTTAACGCGGGCGCGAGCGCACACAGGGCGTTCAACATTCGGATTACGCGCGCGGTTCACTTTCAGTACATAAATATTCATTTCGAATAGCCAGTCAGCGTCGTTTACGTATTCCAAACGGCCAGGGGTTAGTGAAGGAACGCACACGCGCCCATGGAGTCGAGGATGGTCTCCACTGAACCGAACATGATATATACGTGTGTATATTTTACGCTGGCTTCGGCTTGGCTTCGGCTTCGTCTCCGATTTCTGAATATCTGAGAAGCAAACAAAATGTAAGTATTCTAATTTTTACTTTCATAATCAACCGAATGAATGTTCCTGAAGCAGAACATGAAGCCAAGCATGCGTATACCGCTCACTCATACTTACTGTACCAGTTGTACAACTACTGTTGAGACGTACTGTCTTTCGCTAATGGCGCAAAGGGCATAATATAATGCCGTACGCGCCAACCCCCTCTACAACAACAACAACAACAACAACAACAACAACAACATGATGTGTACGCATTTCGTGCACGTGATTGAACACTGATTAATTATAAAGGCGGTCTAACCATGGAGGTATCTAACTGGGAAAGATCTTACTTTATACCTCTCACTATGAACATCTAACAAAAGAAAACCCACGCAGTCCTTTGTTTGTAACAAAGGACTGCGTGGGTTTTCTTTTGTTAGATGTTCATAGTGTCTAGGCCCTACCAAAATCAGTCAGGAACAGCAAATCTTGGAAAATAACTATTCATCTGTGTTCAGAATTGTATAAACACTTGGCACAACCTTAACATTTGAGAATTTTGTTGGTAAATGTTCGTGAAATATAGGGGAAGAAAGTTTGTGTTTTCTGTGTCAGATCATGGAGGAAGGTTCTTGGTCACATCATGGAGGAAGAAATGATACATGTTGATTTCTGCCTCATTATTTACAGATTTTGCTGACATAAATCTTGAAATAACTGGTTGTGCCACATGTTTGTTATCAAATAATCAAGGAGGGTTGGTTATTTTGTTAGATTTTGCTGTTCCCGATCCATTTTGGTAGGGGTTTAATATTAAGTAAAATCTTTCCCCGAAGGGTATTCCGTAAGTGTTTTGATTTTGTTCCATAAATCATGAAATAGACAAGTTCTACTTCTAATTAAACTTCACTTTAGCTTGCCTTGGGAAACCCCCTGGCCCTAGCCCTGATCATGCTGAGTGATGTGTAGTTTGTGACCAGGCCTAATTGTACAATTGTTTAAAATATTTTCAAAGTGAACAAAGAAACTGGCAGGAGCGGGATGTGAACCTGCGACCTCCGGGTTACCGTACCGGCGCTCTACCATTACCAACTGAGCTATCTTGCCCTATGTTGGTGGTCTCCCAAATTGTCAGTATCTTTGTTCGGGTGGGCGCTGTTTAAAATGTCTGAAAATCATTAAGAATTTTACTCTACCCTACCTTGGAAAAACCCAGCCAATTTGTTAGGGCTGTCGAGCGCAATCTGGAGTTTCGCGCAAGTTTATTGTACCCCCTCCCGAGTTCATATGAATGGATTTCATTCAAAGGGAAATTAGCTCAGGAGGGAGTACAATCAACTTGCGCAAAACTCCAGATTGTGCTCGACAGGGCTGTTCATTTTCGAATAATTTAGTATTCGATTATTCGTAACCGGGTTTGACCGAATATTCAAGTATTCGATACACGCCGATCAAGTTTTTCATGCGTCAGCTGCAACTGCATGCTGGTAAAAAGTTGCACACAAAGCACATTGGCGTTTTACGTGCGGTGATCAATATTAATGAACCGCCCGATCTACATGTACATATTTTTTGCATGCGCCTGTTGTAGGCCCAACAAGATCATTACGGTTACGTATATCGTTCTGATAACAAGAAACCATGAAGAAACCAAACTGAAGCCTGTTTAAGGGTTTTTACTTTCACGGACGGGAACAATAAACCTCCGTTCACAAAAAATTACTGTCAACAAAAATGCGGCATTTGACAACTTTTCTAAAGGTAACTTTTCTATTAAAATAGCATACTAGAGTCGTAGGTACGTCCACATATATTATTTTAGAATAGGCCCATTCCAACCAGCAAGCAAAAAGGTATTTGATTCGAATATTCAGTTGAAGAATATTCGCTATATTCGGGACAGTTATACACATGGACTGGCAATGAGGTCACTAGTGCATGTCTACGTCTATGCCCCCCGAGGGACTGTGAGTTACAAGAAGAAGGTCCTGTTTTCCTCGGCGGAAGGATAGGACCCTCTTCTGGTGATGATATTCAAGAGGACATCGTCACCAGCTAATTTAGATAAGTTCTATTGTAAACATGATAAAAGTAGATTTTCATTTCTATAGGAAAGGTGTCCTAACCACACGATTACATAGCAATTACCACTTGGTGCTTTTCCACAATGATCAAATGGCATTGTGGAAAGGAAAAGTGAGCAATGTTTGTGCCTTTTTCCTTCCCACAAAATCACTTAGCCGGTAATCGCAATATAACTCATGGGACCTTGTATTAGCTGGTTCCCTTGACATTATTAGGGCTGAGGTTTCCCAAGATATATGTACATTGTGTAAATTTACTGCAGGATATGGCCTCCCTGGTACTTCGCCACTGGAGGCAAGGAGGCAGCCAGGCCTCCTGGTCGGGCGGGGGAACTGGTGGCCTGGACGCCATCGCCGGGGCGGCTCCTCTGGGTTAGAAGTCTTTTGGTTTTAAAACTGAAAGTTGGGAGACATAAGACTTAAAGTGGAACACTTTGGTTCCCTCCACAGAGGGCTAGGGTTTGAGAAAGGGGAACTCATCAGGCATGTCAGGAGTTAACTTGAACTTGAAGAAATCAGTAAACTCATTTTCAACATGCTTGAATTAATTAATTAACACTCCCTCTCTCAGTGCCAAAATGGAGTCAATTACCCTATCTATCCAAACCTATCGAGTGATAGGCTGTAACACAAGCTATGAGAGAGGAAGGGGGGGGGGGGGGGGGGGGGGGGTGGTTTTTTGATAGGTTGTGATAGTTATAGTTGTAGTAGGAGGGTTAAACAATGGGTCATTTAGTCTCACTTTTTGTGTCCAAGTACTTCAGTGTATATGTCCGTGATGCTGGAATTGCCAATCACTATCGTTTATTTTTATTTGATCATTTCTAGCTTTACTCTTTTTGTTTTCCCAGATATCAGTAACAGATTACAAGATGGACGCCATGCAGATGGCACTAATGATTGCTTGCGGAGGGTTCGCCTTCTGGCTGCTCTGTTGGCGGAGAAGTACGGACAAAAGGAAGTTTAAGAAGCGTACACGGGGCGTCGCTGATCAACCTGTGGTTTATAACATCAAAGGCGGTCAGGTGAAGTCTCGTCATTTCTGTCATGTTTCTGTTCTGTCGGGAAAATCTAGTAATAATAAAGTTGATTTGTAAAGCGCACATATCCACCATGATAACAGTGCTTGAGGTGCTACATTATTACCCCTGTTCACCAGGCCTATTAATCATTCCTGAATATACAGCCCCGGCTGCAAGTTAAGCGTACATGGGCTAATCAAACACATAACCATCACTGCTCTCACAGGTACCCATTTACTCCTGGGTGGAGATAAGCAACTTGTGACAAAGTGCCTTGCTCAAGGACCCTGGCTGGACTCGAACCCACAATCTGCAGCATCACCAAGACCTTGGGTCCAGTACACAAGGCCACAGCACTAGGCCTAATGCTGGGCAGCAAAGTATCCTATTCCAAGTTTAATCTACGTTGGCATGTCGCATGCATGTGCATGCTATGTATAGGACATGCACTGACAACCGCGATTGTTTACACAACACAAGGCGCACCACAAAAGGGGTTACATAACACCGGGTCAACTGCACTGGCTAAAACAGGAAGCGTGTTATAGCTAAAACCATTTAGACATCGTTGTAAGAGATAAAACAGTTGTGTTTTAGCGCTAAACCCTCCCTCCCTCCGAGGTGTTTTAAATCACCTGTGAGATAAAACCGATTCTGTCAACTTTAAAACCGATTCTGTCAATTTTAAAACCAATTCCGTCAATTTTGAAACCAATTCTGTCAACTTTAAAACCGTTCAGACACCGTTTTAGCTAAAACTTTATACCAAATTGACTTCAACTAGTGTTTTAAGCGAATTTAAAACGGTGTCTATACGTAGCCTCTAAAAATGACTACCCAGATAAACTACAACTCTCGCACTTGTACATTGGACCCAGATTAAAGTACTGAATTTTTGATTACAAGGCCAGAGGTCATGGTTACACATTAACCCTCCTACTGGGACCGCAATGGAAATGGGATCGCAATGGAAATGGGATCGCAATGGAAATAAGTTTATTTTTACTTTTTTGCGTTATCCCTGCTGTTTTCACTGTATGGGGGACTCTCTGTTTAGTTTTTAATTTATAGTTTTAGACAATTAACTAATTTATATCATTTCTATGTGGAAATTGCAAATAAATCAAATCAAATCAAATCAAATACTACTATAACTATCACAACCTATCAAAAAACCACCCCCCTTCCTCTCTCATAGCTTGTGTGTTACAATCTGGCTCTATTTTGGCACCGGGAGACGGAGGGTTAATGAAGCTTTAATGGCACACACCCTGAAATCCCCCGTGAATTTCATCTCTTTGGTTAGTTATGTCTAAGGTCTGAGTACAAATTATACCATAATGGGTAATATTTACCGGGAGAAATCTGGAAAACCTAATTACTGACACCCAGACATGTGGAACACACATTCCTGAGGTGTTGTCCTAAAGGTGTTTTTACCTGTAAAAGTGGATATAGACCAATAAAAACGGATATTTTAAAAGGGGTACCTTTTGGCAAATACAAACTATATGTTGATCTGGGGTCCTCGTGGAATTTTCATGAATTTTTCGAGGATTTTGTGGATTTTCTATTTTGGGCCGATCTCACCTCTGGATTATATTGGGCATAAAAGTGACTGGATGAACATGTACGTACATGTATGTAGGGCTGTGCCAAATGTTTGAATATTCAAATATTTGATTCAGAACTGAATATTTAATTTAGAACTGAATATTTGAATACTTAGTTTTAACTTCAGTGTTGGGAAAATAGTTCCTAACTACCCCAAGCCTTGCAAACTCCAACAGCAGGTTTTGTCAAGTTTTGATGGGTTCAGTACTGCAGGGCCTTGCCACCATTACTTTACATGGAGCTATGATGCCCCAATTTGTCTTAAGTCCAAAGAATGTGCCATAGGTACACTGCAGAGTGTTGGATTTTGACAGGTTGAGGAAGCCTCCTAGTACAAATGCCTAGGGGGTTAGGGTTAAAAGAAAAAGACAAAAAATCTTTTGCATCTTCAAGGTATTTCTCATTTTGTGTGTATACGCACAAACCCTTCTTAACCCTTTGAAGCCGGATGACGCCAAATGACGCAAAAACAAATATTGCCACCAGGCCGGATGACGTCTAATACACGCCATTTTCTGCATTTTCAATCCATTGTTGTATTACTGTGTATGTTATGCTTGGCTGCACAAACCTCTTGTGTGTGTTTCACTTGGCTGCACGGGCCACCCTGGCGCATCACTATAAATAACCGTCCTCAAGGGGTTAAATCCTGGTTTGCTAATAATGATGGTTAGAATCCATTGTCATGATTATAATGTGCAGTTTTGTTTATTATTACAACTGTTTTTGTGCATGCACAGTTTAGAGTCCAAAAATGTTGAGTATTTGAATATTGAATTGTTCCAATTGCCTCGGCCGTACATGTAGCTGAAAGGCAGTCCAGAGGTCTCATGTTCACACCTGAATTCTGTCAAATTCTCTCTGCTTTTTTTATTGCAGGGAGGACCAGCTTTACCGGGGAACGTGGCCAAGTTTGCTTTCCGGCTCCTCATGTCGGTAAGACCGAGGGAAATGCAGTGGGAAAAAGTTGGTCACTGTTTCCTCCTCCCCCCCCCCCCCCCCGGGGTTTGCTAAAAGGGGATGGTAGAGGCGGGGGGAGGGGAGGTGGTCTCAATTTTGCAAAGTTTGCTGGTAAAAAAAAAGTGAATCTCATCCAGCCTCCAACCCTAAAACCTTCCCTCCGTCTCAGCAGATATTTTCTAAGGATGAAAATTTGCTGCTTCAAAATGTTTCTCGCTTAGCAGCTCCATGTAAGCGGCCTCGTTTCCCATCAGCAATTCTTACAATAAGCCAGTTCGGTATCTCAAAGGTCAAAGGTTATTGGGGATAAAATTGCTGACGTAACGTCGCACCATGTTACACGAACGCCCATTCTGATTGAATTTAACACGTGCGCATTGTGGGACCACCTTTTCCGTTCACACGCGCACGTTACAATGTAGGTCACAAGGGTGATTCGGGATAAAATGTCATTGTGCACGTACATGCGCAGTTGAAATACCGAACTGGCTTATTACTTTGTAAGGTGCATGTACAATAATTGGGAGAGATTTTGTATCATTGGCCGTTTATTGAGAGCATGCTCCGTTTGCAGACGATGTATTTCAGTTTCTTCATACATGTAGATTGTACATGTATTGCGCTTGTTTTTTGTTTTGTTCATTTACACATACAAAGCCAATTAACCCATTGAATACGGATGACAGCCATAGCCACGGTTTAAAAATAACCACCTGGCCGGTTGTCATCAATATGCACATTCCTGCACGCATTCTTGCCATTGTTTGGCTATTGGATGTGTTACACTTGGCTGCACGAGCCCGTATGGCATACCAGCACCCCATTAACCCCTTGAGTACGGTTTTACGGGAGACGTCGGGGTGTTGCTGTGGTTCTGGCAGCCAAGCGAACTGCTACAATGTGTTTGTGCAGTCAAGTGTAACATAAACAATAATCCAACAATGGATTGAAACTGCGGCAAATGGCGTCATGCGGCCTGGTGCCACTTTTTTTGACGCCATATGGCGTCATCCGTACGCAAGGACTTCATGGATTTATCACATTTTTTACTGGTGTTTATAAAGGTTCTTGGAAATTAAATTGAAAAATTTTTTTTTAAATTGTTCTGAAACAATGATGAGAAAAAAAATATTTGGGTTTCTTTTGTTTTAGCAATTTATAAAGACTTATAATAGACAAATTTGCTGCTTAAAAAAGAAATTCTCATGGTTGATGCGAGGTTGGCGTAGGGTTGAAAGCTGTAAAACATTGCTTGTTTCAACCCTGTGTCAACCCTGAGATTTGTGTGAAAAGGCCTTAATTACATGTGTGCGGTGATATCAGTCACGTTTTTCCTGCCAATAATGTCCCCGCCGTGAGCACACCCTGTGATTTTTTCTTTTCTTGAAGTCTCGATAAATTAATATTGAGCACACGCAAAAAAATCTTTATTTCCTGTGGATCTATCATTGTTTCATTGGTATTTTTTTTTCGCAGTTTGATTTCTTCATTCCATAAAAATGTAATTTGAGGTTCCTGCCTTTTGTTATAACCCCATCATCACCACCATGCCGTTTCACCTCATCTACAAATACACATACCATCATTTTAATTTTAAAGGGACACTGTCTTGGATGTCAGTCATGTTTAAGCATTTGACCTAAAATTATTATGACTAACAAGCACGAATTCGTGCAGGAGCCGCGTCGTTGGTGACTTGCGTGTGTGACAGTTTCGTCAAGGAAAACTGTCACGTGACTGTCACGTGACTAAACGAATTTGGTACAAGAAGAAGAACAACACTAAGCCCTTATAGAGCCCCGTCTGCGATGCGACGGGGCTAAAAAGATCTTCGCCATACATTTGTAGAGTTGCACGATTGACCACCCCTTAAAAAATGTGATGTTTTTCTTAAATTCCTGAAGGAAAGACTCGTGATCATAACAGTTTTGTTGTTTGAAAATCATGGTTACCTCAAAATGTGTATTTTTTTAAACTAAAATCATTTGTCCAAACGTGGACGTCCTATTGTTCCTCTTTTGTTTGTACTGAAACTTTTTCAGGAGACCTCCATATGTTTTGTACACATTCCCAATCGCGGACGTATGCTGGGAATCGCGGACGATATTGTTCTCTTTTGTTCTCCGGCATTTTTCGTCCACAGTTTGAATACCCCTATTCAGGGAGTAACAGAATATACGTGCACAAAGAGCAGAAAAAAATATTTCAGTTTAACTTGTGTCTTCCCCTAGCCTATTGAGTATGAAGGACAGTGAGTGGTTGAATTTACTTTTGAAACTGCTTATTATTTTGTTATCCACATGCTTGAAACATATTGTTGTTGTTTTGATTAAAAGCTTGGGATAAAATTCTGGGATTATAGGACACACGTACTATACATAAATTGGGGTTGCATCTATCACTGTTATTCTTAAGACGCCATTTCATAGGCTGTAACCAAGAGGTAAACTTGTGTGTACGGGTTCTGTATATATCTCCGAGGACAAGAGGAGAAAGGAAATACAAAGAAACCTATAAGTCCTCGCACGTCGAGTCAAATCGGTCCTCGCACGTCAAGTCAAATCGGTCCTCGCATGTAAAAGTATATGCTTAATTAGTCTATGGGGTTGGGTTATATTAAAGGAACAATAGGAAACACAAAGCATTGTCCTTGCACGTATTGGGGAAGTATGACGTGACTGCATGCACATGTACACGCATCGCCAATTTAAGCTCATGCATGTAATTATACCCCTGCCCATCAGGCCCATATACCATTCGTGTATCCACAGTCCATTACGTCCTTTGCGGCCCTCGGCCGAAGGCCCAATTTGGTAGAGGTGCCTATGGGCAGCAGAAAAGTTGTGCTTACATCATGCTAAAAGCTTGTGCACGCATAAAGATTTGCATTGTTCCATAATTATTTGAAGCTAATTTGACTTCTGAAGTTGGCAAGCTCTTTCCTGTGTTTACTACTTTCAGTTTCCATGAAATGGACAAAAGTCCCTTCAGCAAACAATTGTGTACTTAACACCTTACGCAAATAGTGGCAAGTGATGTCGCTCAAAGTTTCACCGAAATCAAAACTGGAAAATTTTGTGGACATCTTTGTTTTTCTGGTCCACAAAGTGAATACAGTGCCTACTCATAAGGACAAGTAAAATAAAAATTGTGTCCTCACTTCCTGGTTTTTTTTTTTCTTTATTAATTTTTTTTTTTTTTTAATTGATTTGGTGGACTCAAATGGCAGTGGAATACTGAAGCCATCTTTAAGAAAAACAGATGGCCATCTTTGAAAGTGCTGCATGGCAAAACCTGAAGAAAAAAAAGGGTCTCCTTCCGTTTTTGAAAAAGGCATGATGCTAATGTTGAATTTTTTCGTTTTGCCTCTTAAAGAAATTTGTTTTTTAATTTATTTTATTTATTTTTAATTACAACTTGGAATGGAAAAATTCATGCTGCTTACTCCCCCGCCTATAAAGTACACCTTCCTGGCTGTGATGTCATCCGTCGAATAAAACATTCCTTGCTGTGCTCCAGCACAAACATGCATTCCACTAAAGACCTAAAACACAAAAATGCATCCAACTCTCTATTTTCAGTTCATCTGTTTGTCATATCGCACTTGTCCTATTTGGATCTATCCACACTATTGACCCCATTTGGTGTGACACGGGAAAGGAATTTCAGATAATAGTTATTATATAAAATTATTTTCCATTTATTTTTGTTACAATACATTCAGTACCCATCAACAAGTATGTTTTAGCAAAATCATCAACATCTCACGGAGTATTTAAGAAGTTAGACCTGGAATCATCTTCAAGATATTATGTTTGTAACATATCAAATGTGTAACATTTCTGGACGGACGTTTGTCACATAATGTCCGTCCATGTTTGAACATAATTTATATCACATCTTAATTTGTTAAAAATACCCCCAAATTTCTATAATTTCCACTGATAACAATCCTGACATTGTTAGAGATGTAAACTGACCAACATTTTGGAATGTTACTAAATTTCTCTTTCTTTTTTTCCAGTCAATAATAAAATAATGTCCGTCCATGTTTACAAACAATGTCTTGAAGATGACCCTCTAATTTCTTATATATCCTGAATGTTATCCTATTTTTTATGTCGGTGTGATCACCAACAGCTCTGGAAAGCATCAGAAAAACATTTGGGCAAAATACTTGATTCGATGTCCCTCTTCCGTGTCTTACTCCCATTGTTATCTGTTGATGCTAAATGGTCCCTTTAGTGTGGACAGACCCATTTCAATTTGTGCACGGCCCTTTTATGGCAAAACGATTTGTTTAAAACTTGGACAGTTTGAGAAGTAAGTACCCTATAGCGATACATGTACATTAAAAGCAAATCATAAATATTTGGATCAAACAAAAGATAGATTATGAAGTTAATTGACTTAAAGGTGCTGCATGCATGTCTGTGCCTCACTTACAGGTGTATCACCCTGTCGAATAAACTTTGAAATTTGAAATGTTAATTAATTAGCATGCTTTCCAATAAGACATTCCACCAAAAAAAACAACCCAGATCAACAATAAGTACCAGATTTAATAAGTTCCAAATTTTGAAATGGAGAGTGACATGCTCTTAATTCCTACAGTATTAGCCCTAACCCATCTCAATCCTCCAAAATCCTCCTTGCAGTTTTGGAGGATTGAGGATGAATGGTATTTAAAGCACAGGAGGATTTTGGAGGTTTGAGGATGAATGGTATTTAAAGCACAGGAGGATTTTGGAGGATTGTGGAATGCATTTTTTGGGGCAGGGCAATTAGAGGATTTTGGAGGATTGAGGATGGTTCCTAGCAAAAAGGGTCAAGGGGGTTAGGGTTAATTAATGTCTATCAATCTTGGCATGCAGCACATTATCAAACAATACGTTTTAGAAAGACCAAATAAAGTGTACAGTGTAGTTGGTGCATTATTTCCAAAATACAGTTCTGTTCTATTAGTAGAAATGTTCAGTCGGAGCACGGAAATACATGTGCAATAGCAGCTTTAAACATGTTAAAGGGTATTTTCAAGTTTGTACGAGTGTCGTTTTGCCATATAGGGTTTGTGTGGACTTTTAAAGAGGGGATGATGCATCTGTACATGAATAGCACTGTTCGTTGTTAGTCAAATGACCCAAAAATACATCCCTAGCAGACACAGGGCAGTTACCATTCTCATGCAAATGCACGTATTTACATGACACGACCGCGGACCTGATTTTGCCTGAGCATGCATCGCATGTACGTCTCCACGGCATGTATTCATAGTATCCGAGGTCAGGTCATGTTGTCACCATTTGAAAGTTTCATGCCCACGGGGTACGCACTATCCACAAATATCGTACATGTATTCCAAACAAAACTGTGACTTGTGGAAGCGTTATAAACTCGGGACGCGAACAATTCAAGCCCGGGGCTGAGCATTCACCATTCAATCCAGCGCACAGTTGCACAAACCATGACATGACCCAGTGACATGCGCTGACCTTTGAATCATCCAACGTATGATTCCCACGTCGGGTCATCTCATCATTCACGTACATGCGAACGGCCGCACAACCATTACCGAACAGTGCTGTTCCTCCAATGGTCCATGTACCCCCGCTGTAAGTCACAATGTAAAATATTTTGTTTTCATAGATTATTGGAAGAGCCACCTTGATGAATCGGTTTATGCGGTGAGTTGTGTGGAAAAGGGAAAATTAACAAATTCTTAAAGTTTGTTACACTGACATCATCTTTATTTCCTCTCCATGTTGGTATCTGGATAGCACTTTAATAGCACTTTAGCCCCAACCTCAGTGAATCACATAAGATCTAACAGCATGTAGGTTTTGTCATGTTTGTTGAGTTTTCTTGTAGCGATGTGGGATGCTTGGTTTATGGGGCAATAATCCCTCCCTCAAATTTTGAGAACATCTTGCGAGGCCCATTTTGGGGAGATTTTTCTTTAGAGTTGAAATTTTGTTAATGAAATTATTCACAAATTTCAAAAACTTTCACAAATTTTAAAATCTTCCAACAGATCTTCCCAAATTTAAAATGTTTCCACATACATGTACATGTATACTACTCAAAAAAATTAAAGGATCAAACTTAATTAATTTTTTTTTTTAATCCCTCAAAAATATAGTTTTTAAATGTCCTTTGTGGAAAAGTGAAAACCAGAGTACATGGAAAAACAAAACATATTAACATTTATGACACCTGCAAAAATGCAATTTACACCACAAAGCTAGTATAGAGCTCACTGTACACACTTGCATTTTGTATGCATTGATGTACCGATATGGTAGTATTAATGTGCGGATCTTTACGTACAATATGAACAGCAATTTCCAAGATTTAATTCTTGGGATATGCTTTCTTTAACATGTACCCGGGTACCCGTGTCTTTTTCAATTGGGTACTCGATTCCCGTACTACCCGTATGCACACCCCCAGTACTAATATTAATACTGATAGTGATGGTACATGTAGTTATTAACCCTAACTCCCTAGGGTGTGTGGAAAATCATATTAAAATTGGAGGATTCAGGACTTTTAGGGTTAAAGGGGATACAGGTCTGATGTTTGCCACATCATTAAAGAAACTCATTGCCTTGGAGGTGGAGAAAGCATTCCTCCTAAAATTGTTATGGTTGGAAAGATCATTGAAGATTAGTCTACAAATAATGCATGTTTGTGAGTGCAGTGGTAAGAATAATTTCATGAGGTGAAAGATTGAATGTTCCATTAATAATAATAATAATAATAACAGGTACTTATATAGCGCTTTGAGCAAGATCAAAGCGCTTTACAAAGAAAAGAAAACAGTAAACAAAATATCAAACAACCTGGAAGTGTCTACAAATTACTTTTGGTATTTGGAAAACAAGTGAGTTTTGAGATGTTTTTTGAAAATTTGTATGGATGGTGCGTCTCGGATATGGGGTGGAATTCTGTTTCATTCTTTTGGACCAGCGATGGAGAACGCTTTATCACCTGTGGTTTTTGTGTTTGTTGTGACAAGCAAACGGGACTTATCAGATGAAGACCTAAGCCCCTCCCGACCTGCTTGATGGGGGAATAATAGGTCAGTAAGGTGGGAGGGTGATGAACCATGTTGAGATTTATACACAGTCAGAAGTCATTTGAAAAGAATACGGTAATTAAGTGGTAACCAGTGTAGTTGCATAATGAGATGTGATGCGTCATGAAACCTGTCAACTGAATACACGAGCCTAGCTGCACGATTCTGAAGTGTCTGTAGTCTGTTGAGCTCACCCTGACTGACACCATACAATAAAGAATTACAATAGTCAAGGCGAGAAATGATGAGGGAACGGACTACATGATTACAGGTGTCGAGATCAATGAACTTGCGGATGCGTTGAAGGTTGCGTAAGTGGAAGTTGAGAGATTTACAGACTGATGTAATGTGAGGGGACATGGACATTGAAGAATCGAATATGACTCCTAGATTTCTAACTGTAGGAGAAGGATGAATTATGGAATCACCAACCTTGAGGACAATTTCAGGGAGTGTGTTCAAGATTCGAGGTCTGGCTGCAATAAAAAGATGGGTTTTATCATCGTTGAGTTTCATTTTGTTGGTAATCATCCAGTGCCTTACTTCAGTTATGCAAGGTGAGAGTTTACCATGTGCTCGATCTGAATCACCTACTATGGAGGGGTTGAAAAAGGTATAAATTTGGGTGTCATCGGCATAGATATGATAATTCATGTTGTGATTCCCAAGGATAGCACAAATGGGTTGGGTGTAAAAATTGCACGAGGCGAAGCCGGGTGGAATGGAACATTCCATCTGTCACCTCATGAAATTATTCTTACCATTGCACGAATGTGAAACATTCATTATTTGTTTTATACAACACCTGAATAAATCCTTGTCGGATTGCATGAATGTTTTTTCTAAAGTGATTTTCAGACGGCAAATTTTAACGGGATGGTGGTGCACATTATTATTTTGTACTTTTTAAATGATCTTTCCAACTTCAGTAATTTAAGGACGAATCGCTTTTTGTAACCCAAATTGTGTGCCTCCAAGGCAAATGTGTCTCTTCAATGGCCGAGGAGGGATGGTTGTTGATAGATGGAGCCAAGGACAATAATCCTACAAGATAGAGTGGAAGTGCCGTGGCCTAGTGGTTTGGCACATTGAATTCGTGGTCTGCGGGTAATTCTGCAGGTTGTGGGTTCGAGCCCAGTCCTGGGCTATAGCACTTCTACGCTTAATATGGGTGGAGGCATTATTAATGTCTTGCAGTGGACTAGTTACCCATCCCGACCCTATTCATACTGTGAAGAGAATAGCTGGTCTTGTTTCAGTGTGAGGGGCTGGTTCTTCCACATAATCCTTTGTAGCTTACACCTTGAGTGCCCTAGGGCTTGTGATGGGCGATTTGCATAAAAAAAAGAAGAGATACCTACTTACAAGATTCGTAGATACCTACTTTTTTGTTATCAGATCCCCCCCTCCCCTCCAGTCTTCTTTGTTAAAAACATGACCTGTGTGCAAGTTCTTACACTTATGTAGATGCTTTGTGGGTTTAAGAGACATAGCGTTTTAGATATTAACATTGTCTTAGGAACCTCATTACCTTTTGTGTGCACACATATATGCTCAAACAAACGCGTATCCACCGTCGAACGCGGACGTCCTATTGTTCCCTCTTTTGTTTGTACTTTAACTTTTTCAGAAGACTCCCATAGGTTTTGTACACGATCTCAATCGCGGACGTACGCTGGGAATCGCGGACGATATTGTTCTCTTTTGTTCTCCGGAATTGTTCGTCCGCAGTTTGAATACCCCAACACGTTCACACATGCATCACTTCAGTTACGCCCCATTGTGTGTTTTCTTTTTTTTTGAGGTAGAAGCAGAAACCTAGTGGTGTATCCAGACATTTTTGCAAGGGGTTGACAAACCGTAAATTTGCCCATAACATTGACTCCCAACTTTTTCCTCTGGCAAAAATATTTAGACAAGTGGGGAGGGGGCTCTGGTGATGGTAAGTCACAATGTAAAATATTTTGTTTTCATAGATTATTGGAAGAGCCACCTTGATGAATCGGTTTATGCGGTGAGTTGTGTGGAAAAGGGAAAATTGAACAATTCTTAAAGTTTGTTACACTGACATCATCTTTATTTCCTCTCCCTGTTAGTATCTGATAGCACTTTAATAACTCTTTAGCCCTAACCTCAGTGAATCACATAAGATCTAACAGCATGTAGGTTTTGTCATGTTTGTTGTGTTTTCTTGTAGCGATGGGAAGCTTGGTTTATGGGGCAATATATCCCTCCCTCAAATTTTGAGAACATCTTGCGAGGCCCATTTTGGGAAGATTTTACTTTAGAGTTGAAATTTTGTTAATGAAATTATTCACAAATTTCAAAAACTTTCACAAATTTTAAAATCTTTCAACAGATCTTCCCAAATTTAAAATGTTTCCACATACATGTATACTAATTTTAAGGAATCAAACTTAATTAATATTTTTTTTTAATCCCTCAAAAATAAAGTTTTTAAATGTCCTTTGTGGAGAAGTGAAAACCAGAGTACATGGAAAAACAAAACAGATTAACATTTATGACACCTGCAAAAATGCAATTTACACCACAAAGCTATAGAGCTCACTGTACACACTTGCATTTTGGCTGCATTGATGCGGACCTTTACGTACAATATGAACAGCAATTTCCATATTTGGGATATGCTTTCTTTAACATGTACCCGGGTACCCGTGTCTTTTTCAATTGGGTACTCGATTCCCGTACTACCCGTAAATGCACACCCCTAGTACTACGGTAATATTAATACTGATAGTGATGGTACATGTAGTTATTAACCCTAACTCCCTAGGGTGTGTGGAAAATCATATTAATATTGGAGGATTCAGGACTTTTAGGGTTAAAGGGGATACAGGTCTGATGTTTGCCACATCATTAAAGAAACTCATTGCCTTGGAGGTGGAGAAAGCATTCCTCCTAAAATTGTTATGGTTGGAAAGATCATTGAAGATTAGTCTACAAATAGTGCATGTTTGTGAGTGCAGTGGTAAGAATAATTTCATGAGGTGAAAGATTGAATGTTCCATTGCACGAGGCGAAGCCGAGTGGAATGGAACATTCCATCTGTCACCTCGTGAAATTATTCTTACCATTGCACGAATGTGAAACATTCATTATTTGTTTTATACAACACCTGAATAAATCCTTGTCGGATTGCATGAATGTTTTTTCTAAAGTGATTTTCAGACGGCAAATTTTAACGGGATGGTGGTGCACATTATTATTTTGTACTTTTTAAATGATCTTTCCAACTTCAGTAATTTAAGGACGAATCGTTTTTTGTAACCCAAATTGTGTGCCTCCAAGGCAAATGTGTCTCTTCAATGGCCGAGGAGAGCTGGTTGTTGATAGATGGAGCCAAGGACAATAATCCTACAAGATAGAGTGGAAGTGCCGTGGCCTAGTGGTTTGGAGCATTGAATTCGTGGTCTGCGGGTAATTCTGCAGGTTGTGGGTTCGAGCCCAGTCCTGGGCTATAGCACTTCTACGCTTAATATGGGTAGAGGCATTATTAACCCTAACCGTCCTGAATCCTACAATTTTAATATGATTTTCCACACACCCTAGGGAGTTGGGGTTAATGTCTTGCAGTGGACTAGTTACCCATCCCGACCCTATTCATACTGTGAAGAGAATAGCTGGTCTTGTTTCAGTGTGAGGGGCTGGTTCTTCCACATAATCCTTTGTAGCTTACACCTTGAGTGCCCTAGGGCTTGTGATGGGCGATTTGCATAAAAAAAAGAAGAGATACCTACTTACAAGATTCGTAGATACCTACTTTTTTGTTATCAGATCCCCCCCTCCCCTCCAGTCTTCTTTGTTAAAAACATGACCTGTGTGCAAGTTCTTACACTTATGTAGATGCTTTGTGGGTTTAAGAGACATAGCGTTTTAGATATTAACATTGTCTTAGGAACCTCATTACCTTTTGTGTGCACACATATATGCTCAAACAAACGCGTATCCACCGTCGAACGCGGACGTCCTATTGTTCCCTCTTTTGTTTGTACTTTAACTTTTTCAGAAGACTCCCATGGGTTTTGTACACGATCTCAATCGCGGACGTACGCTGGGAATCGCGGACGATATTGTTCTCTTTTGTTCTCCGGAATTGTTCGTCCGCAGTTTGAATACCCCAACATGTTCACACATGCATCACTTCAGTTACGCCCCATTGTGTGTTTTCTTTTTTTTTGAGGTAGAAGCAGAAACCTAGTGGTGTATCCAGACATTTTTGCAAGGGGTTGACAAACCGTAAATTTGCCCATAACATTGACTCCCAACTTTTTCCTCTGGCAAAAATATTTAGACAAGTGGGGAGGGGGCTCTGGTGATGGTAAGTCACAATGTAAAATATTTTGTTTTCATAGATTATTGGAAGAGCCACCTTGATGAATCGGTTTATGCGGTGAGTTGTGTGGAAAAGGGAAAATTGAACAATTCTTAAAGTTTGTTACACTGACATCATCTTTATTTCCTCTCCCTGTTAGTATCTGATAGCACTTTAATAACTCTTTAGCCCTAACCTCAGTGAATCACATAAGATCTAACAGCATGTAGGTTTTGTCATGTTTGTTGTGTTTTCTTGTAGCGATGGGAAGCTTGGTTTATGGGGCAATATATCCCTCCCTCAAATTTTGAGAACATCTTGCGAGGCCCATTTTGGGAAGATTTTACTTTAGAGTTGAAATTTTGTTAATGAAATTATTCACAAATTTCAAAAACTTTCACAAATTTTAAAATCTTTCAACAGATCTTCCCAAATTTAAAATGTTTCCACATACATGTATACTAATTTTAAGGAATCAAACTTAATTAATATTTTTTTTTAATCCCTCAAAAATAAAGTTTTTAAATGTCCTTTGTGGAGAAGTGAAAACCAGAGTACATGGAAAAACAAAACAGATTAACATTTATGACACCTGCAAAAATGCAATTTACACCACAAAGCTATAGAGCTCACTGTACACACTTGCATTTTGGCTGCATTGATGCGGACCTTTACGTACAATATGAACAGCAATTTCCATATTTGGGATATGCTTTCTTTAACATGTACCCGGGTACCCGTGTCTTTTTCAATTGGGTACTCGATTCCCGTACTACCCGTAAATGCACACCCCTAGTACTACGGTAATATTAATACTGATAGTGATGGTACATGTAGTTATTAAAAGGGGATACAGGTCTGATGTTTGCCACATCATTAAAGAAACTCATTGCCTTGGAGGTGGAGAAAGCATTCCTCCTAAAATTGTTATGGTTGGAAAGATCATTGAAGATTAGTCTACAAATAATGCATGTTTGTGAGTGCAGTGGTAAGAATAATTTCAAGAGGTGAAAGATTGAATGTTCCATTGCACGAGGCGAAGCCGAGTGGAATGGAACATTCCATCTGTCACCTCATGAAATTTTTCTTACCATTGCACGAATGTGAAACATTCATTATTTGTTTTATACAACACCTGAATAAATCCTTGTCGGATTGCATGAATGTTTTTTTCTAAAGTGATTTTCAGACGGCAAATTTTAACGGGATGGTGGTGCACATTATTATTTTGTACTTTTTAAATGATCTTTCCAACTTCAGTAATTTAAGGACGAATCTTTTTGTAACCCAAATTGTGTGCCTCCAAGGCAAATGTGTCTCTTCAATGGCCGAGGAGGGATGGTTGTTGATAGATGGATCCAAGGACAATAATCCTACAAGATAGAGTGGAAGTGCCGTGGCCTAGTAGTTTGGCACATTGAATTAGTGTTCTGCGGGTAATTCTGCAGGTTGTGGGTTCGAGCCCAGTCCTGGGCTATAGCACTTCTACGCTTAATATGGGTGGAGGCATTATTAACCCTAACCGTCCTGAATCCTACAATTTTAATATGATTTTCCACACACCCTAGGGAGTTGGGGTTAATGTCTTGCAGTGGACTAGTTACCCATCCCGACCCTATTCATACTGTGAAGAGAATAGCTGGTCTTGTTTCAGTGTGAGGGGCTGGTTCTTCCACATAATCCTTTGTAGCTTACACCTTGAGTGCCCTAGGGCTTGTGATGGGCTATTTACATAAAAAAAAGAAGAGATACCTACTTACAAGATTCGTAGATACCTACTTTTTTGTTATCAGATCCCCCCCTCCCCTCCTGTCTTCTTTGTTAAAAACATGACCTGTGTGCAAGTTCTTACACTTATGTAGATGCTTTGTGGGTTTAAGAGACATAGCGTTTTAGATATTAACATTATCTTAGGAACCTCATTACCTTTTGTGTGCACACATATGCTCACACAAACGCGTATCCACTGTCGAACGCGAACGACCTATTGTTCCCTCTTTTGTTTGTACTTTTTCAGAAGACTCCCATAGGTTTTGTACACGATCTCAATCGCGGAAGTACGCTGGGAATCGATATTGTTCTCCTTTGTTCTCCGGAATTGTTCGTCCGCAGTTTGAATACCCCAACACGTTCACACATGCATCACTTCAGTTATGCCCCATTGTGTGTTTTTTTGGGTTTTTTTGAGGTAGAAGCAGAAACCTAGTGGTGTATCCAGACATTTTTGCAAGGGGTTGACAAACCGTAAATTTGCCCGTAACGTTGACTCCCAACTTTTTCCTCTGGCAAAAATATTTAGACAAGTGGGGAGGGGCCTCTACCTTGCCATTCAACACCCCCCCCCCCTAGTTTTGTTTGGAGTCTGAATGTGCCGTGCACCCATGGGGGAACAACATGTATGATGTTTATTTTACTACGGAAACTGTGATACAGTTTTTGAAACCTTTGTGTGCAATTGAGTGTTCTCTTTGGAACTAACGGTGAAAATGGGCAGTGTTGGTTCTCAATCGTTCTGGTGAAATGTCGGTAATTTGTTTATGTTGTCCTGTGTGGTGTCCATTTGCTTGATCTGTGTTTGGAAGACTTTACCAAATGCGCAATGCATTCCCCTCTACCTCCCCTGTTACCAGTAGATTGGCTGGCACTGTGGGCCTTGGCTGGTGAAACAGTAACTCTACGAATTCTTCAATAATGTAGACATCGTGTCTTCTCTATTCGAGCATTTTATTGTGCTCTAATTACTATGCATACTCCAAAGCCCCACGCTTAACCTCTCAAGTATGGACGACTGCCATAGCCACGGTTTGAAAAAGACCACTTGGCCGGTTGTCATCTATATGTGCATTCCTGCACATACTCAATCCATTCATGTTTCCACTATATTGTTCTTGAATGGGAGTGTACACTGTCCGAAACGTCGAGTTCTACTCTCACCCCGTTTCTTTTCAGAACCACACATCTTCCCAGAAGATATTATTTTCACATGGTGTCACCTGCAATTCCCGTTTATATTCATACAAATTGATCTGAAGTTGAAGTAATGGATTTAGGATTCAGGAATTCTCCAGACCTGTCGGTATACCTTGGGCTTTGGAATTTAAGACGATCAAGTCTATTCAATTAAAGGTGTGAATTGTTTGACAAATTAAAGGTGCGATATACATGTAGCTTTTGGTATAAATAAAATGTTTTTGATTAGTTTCAATCTGAAAGCTTACTGCTTACAAAGATGATACAAGTGTCAATCCTGAGAAATATTGCCGTCTGAAATGCTGTCATCCAGAAAATTGTGAAGACCTCCAAAAATGCTGCGGTTTATTTCGATTTCAGCAATCTAAATATTTAACTACGCATGCATGCGCATAAAATTGCTGTTAAAGCAGAATGTTCTTTTTTTTCCACTATTTTTTCGTAACTCGGATGTCGGCTGGAGCTCAAATGTTTACAGGTTTGATATTTCATGTATATTTCAGAATCACGCAAAGTATGAACACTGCCTGCTACTATGTTGTCAGCTTTATCAATGCTATATCATACCTTTAAGACGGTCAGGACTATTAAATATTGTGATGCCTCTTTTTTTCTTCAGGAAAGCAAATATCTTTATCTTCCGTGATATTTTGATGGAGGAGATGCCCACGATGTACCCGCTCATTGCCTGGGAGGGACGCACCAAGGGCGAGGACGGCCCTCCGCTCGACCTGGATAGCCTGATGTCCGGGCCTGATAAGAGGCAGGAATCGGATTTCCGCTTCAAAGAGATACGTGATTTCTATGAAGGATACAGGTACATCTGTGTGATAGATAATTGCCATGATCAAGATTTTCCCCCTAAAATCCCCCTCCCCCCAAAAAATAGTGACCCCAGAAAAATGTGTACCTACATTTTAAAGATGCAGTGTGGTTGAGACTGCGTTAGTGGTTTTTATAAGGCCCCCAAAAAAAATTGTAATTGTGTTGTCCACAAATGAGAAATATCAGGAGGGTCGGTCGGTCGACCACTTTTTTTATTTTTATTATTCATGAAAACAATACTAATATCGTGGAAGTCGGGAGGCAAAAGTAAGCTAATTTAAAAGTGAGATTCATGGCGAAATGCATGATTGTGCCATCGTAGCTGTATTTAAAGACAATAATTTTAATCAAACTTATTCATTTTGTACAGGAAAAGAAGAGTTTTTAAAATTTCTTTAAAAGTAAAAAAAAAAATACCCTAAACACGACCCGACTTAAAGCAACCCAGTGCACAATTGTTGAAACCCCTGGTACGTGTTTTTATTTTTTATTTTTTTTATTTTTTTTATTTTCTGGCAACGCGCACTCTTCCCAATTTTATTCCTGAGTTCTTCAAACTTTGGTGGTATTTTTTTGTGCAAGCAAATGCTGGCCGAATTGTTATGAGCTTTGACATCCACATCCTAGTTAGCACAGGATGATACAAACGTTGAATATTTATGGGATTTTTTTGGGTTGTAGGTCCGGTAAGTTTACTCCAAGTGATGTCGCCGAGCAGGCCATAGCTGTTATTGAGAGCTCGGAGAGAATGGAGCCCAAGCTGAGGGCATTTATCGAGTACGACACTGATAAAATCAGAAAGGTGACTCAAGTATTCCTACTTTTCCTACTTTTTTCCTAATTTGTTTACCTTGCTCCTACTTTTCCTACTTTTTTCTTGAACTTCCTAGTTTTTTCTTATTTTTCCTACTTTTTTTGTCCCACAACTGCGAAAAATGAAATCTTATTGAATATTTTACCTAACAGTGTTACACACTGTTGTATAAAAATCATGCAATGAAGGCTTGGGTGCAGGTGTACTGCAACTTTACTTCCAAGAGCTTATTTGAGGATGGGGTACAAGTACAGTGTTGTAGAACAAGCCTGGCTGAGGTCAGTTGTACATGTAATTTTTATTAGTTGAGAATGCACATTGTTTGTGCTGCAGAGTTTGGAAGATTTTATTTTAGTACCCCCACCAGAATCTGTCGGGGAACAGCAAAATCTTAGAAACTAGCTATCCATTTGTGTATAGGATTGTATAAACACTTGGCAAAACCTTTAATTGTGAGACTTTATCAGGAATTTGTTCGTGCAATATAGGGGAAGAACATTTTTGTTTTGTGTTTTGGATGTTCTTGACGCAGTGTACGGTCACTCAGTGTTCGCATACATGTTGGTTTCTGCCTCGTTTTAATGGATTTTGCAGACATAGATCTTGAAACAACAGGTTGTGCCACAGGTTTAGACAGTTGTCATCAAGGAGGGTTGGTTGTTTTCCAAGATTTTGCTGTTCCTGACCGATTTTGGTGGGTGAGGAGATATTAAAGTAAAATCTTTCATAGAGTGGAGTTTTAGGGGTCGAGTCAGTGAGTGCCTCGACTTGGAGAATGATTTCTTTAGTTTGGTTTTATGACAGTATTTCTTTTAGGTTGACCAGCCTACCACCCTTATGGTTTTCCTGGGTCCAGCTGTAAATAGAGGATAAATTTACCAAAGAAATTAACCCAATTTTCAGACCTATAGACCAACCATTGCTGAGACCAACTCACCTCCCCATGTTTTAAAAAAAATAATTTTTAGTAAACATGTCTTTTTTCTCTTGTTTTGCCTTATTGATGTAGTTAATTTCCTGACTATACACTTTTTGTCCTATCATTTATTCTTTGTGCTGTCATATTATATGTACATGTAATTGACTTCAAGAATGCACTACTTTTCTGTTGGTCATAGATGAATTTTATAATGCCAAACGGCTAATCAACAAAGAGTTGTACAACATTTCTACTTTGTTTTTTCTCCGACAGGCGGCAAGAGAGTCGACGAAACGCTTCCAGGACAAGAAGCCACTTTCAGTCCTGGACGGAATACCGATAGGAATCAAGGATGAAATCAGAGTGGTAAGTTTTACTTAATTTTGAAACGTAATTTTTGCTCTAAATGGAAAACATTTCCATTATAACTGAAGTGCAAAATCTCCTGTAGTGCTGTAACATCAAACTGTTTATCGGGGGGGGGGGGGGGGGGAAACAACTGTCGTGTCATATAATGATAAACTACATGTACATACTTTTTAACCCTCCTACTATTATAACTATCACAAAAACCAAATCCTCTCATCTCCCACAGATTGTGTGTCTCAACCTGTCACTCGATAGGTTTTGATAGATAGGGTAGATGGCTTCAATTTGGCACTGAGAGAGGGAGGGTTAATAGTTTAATGGACTTCCATTAAAGATAGTATGACAAATGAGAATATTAAGGCATTAAGGCAAATTGTTAAATGTAGTGTACACGATCGGTAATCCTCCCAATTTTTTTACTGAATTATTACGAAATACCTTACAAGAAAAGTGAAAATATATATCGTTTTCCAACTGCCCTGTAGCCTTTAGTCAAGGTGCGCGTGGCTACCCGGATGAGTGGCGCGCCCCGGACATGCTAGCATTCGGGACGTGCCAAGATAGCCACGCACGCCTTGACTAAAGGCTATCATCCGCCCGACGGTTGAAAACGAGCCCCGTTTTTCTCTCGTTTTTTTCGCCACCCAACAACGCAAAACTTTGAACAGGTCAGTGGAACGATATTTCCTATAAAATACTAACCCCCAAAATCCGCCCATTTCTGAAAATTGCAACAATGACCAATCATGTACACTGCCAAGTAGATTGAATTTATTTCCTCTGAATGTTTATTATAAAATTTTGAGAACAAAATAGCATAATTTTCAAATTAAACTCCCTGTTTTTCACGAACAGTCTTGTGCTTGTACAAACTTGCTCGGAATGCACCATTGCATTTAAACGAAACCCGGGTTAATCTGTTTACGCAAACTGTACGTAGGCCGCTTACCATATGCGAATGGGGTCCAGTTACTGCGGTCACACCCTAAGCAAGACGGACGCAGAGCCGATCCGCCGGCTGAAGGCGTGCGGTGCCGTCATACTGGGAGTCACCAACATGCAAGAGAATGGGATGGGCACCACTGGAATCAACATCAGCAAGTAAGGGATTATTCATGTACGCGTAGGGATTATTGTCTCAAGACCTTAATCCTCCCCCCCCAAAAAAAACTTTCCCTGTACAGTTTTGTGTATGGAGTACCAATTGTTCATGTGAAATATTTCTCAGTCCCAAATTTGTGTGTGTGCAATTGTTCCTCGACATATTTGCAATGACTAATCACCACAAGGGTTAAAGTGATTTTTTTTGTAATGTTTAAATTTTGCCTTTGTTCAGCATCTAGAATGTTCCCCTTCCACCCTTTTTGCAGGTACCATGGGACCCCGCGGAACCCGTACAACGTGAATCACTTCACTGGTGGAAGTTCCAGTGGTTCTGCAGCTGCTGTTGCTGCAGGTAAAAGGGAACGACATTTGAGTCTTCTTAATTTGGCACACTTCGCCTCTTTCGCTTGATCAGTCCATTACTTTAAAATAAAATGAACAACATTGGTTTGCAATTTACCTGATTTACCAATTGAAAATACGTGCATTGCTTAAAATTAACCCCCAAATCCATTCATTTCTTAAAAATTTCAGCAAAAGCAAATTTTGTATTTAAATATTCAATCTTGCATTATTGGGGGATGGGAAGAAATAGTTACAATGAATTTTGAATGATTGTGTTGAAATTACAAATTTACAGCACCTTTAGCTTGATTTTCTCGGACCAAGTTAAACTTTGTTACTATTCTAAAATGCATTTTGTTAATCTCCTCCCCATTATCCACCACGTGATCCCGCCTCCACACAGGTCTATGTCCAGTCGCTCTCGGGACAGATGGTGGTGGCTCTATCCGCATACCGGCTACTCTGTGTGGTGTGGTTGGCTTCAAGCCAACATACGGCCGGGTCTCGTGGTATGGGTCAAAGTACTTCACTTCGTCTGTAGGTGTCGTGGGCCCGCTGTGCACTACTGTAAAGGATGCTGCCATTACCTACGGTTAGTCCAGTAAATGAGGATTCTTCAGTTTCAATTGCTTGATTTTTATTATCGATTAATTAACAGAATTAAAAATCACAAGAATTATTTTTTTTCCCATTTTTTTTTTCAATAATTCTTCAATAGATTCCAGAGAAATTATCCCAATCTGTTTGACAAAACTGCTGTTTTAAAGGAGTGCATTGCCTATAGCAGGCAGAAAAAAGCATTTGTCCCAACATTCTATGGTTGGAAAGATCATTGAAAAATATAATGTAGTAATGTACACAACCATCCCTTGAAAATGCATCTCTCTTTTTTTTACAAAAGAATATGCGTACTATTTGTTTGGTTTCACCTATCCGACTTTCATTGCTGGAAGTATTTTCATCAGTAATTTTGAAACATAATCACACATTTTCAAGCAAGGGCCATATACATTATTCTACATTTTAATGATCTTTCCAACCATAGCAATTTTAGGGCAAATATTTCCCCTTAAACTTCAATCAGCACAGCTCTTGATTTCAATCTTATGGTTAAATATTGACACCCAGTAAAGCAAATTAAACCGATGGTAAAAAAAATTTTCTAAATAAAGTAAATTATATAATTTTGAAAAAAAATCAATAAATTGATTTTAAAAAATCATATTTTTTTACCTAAAAATAATGATGCAAAAACAATTACCCTGCAGCAAGGAAAGAGAAAATTGATTTGAAAACGTCATACTTAATTGACAAAGATTGACAAGAATATATATATATTTTTTGTAATTTAAAATCTAGTGACAATTTGAAGAAAACAAGAATATTGCTAATATGCATGATACAAATAGATGTCATTGACTTTCAATGTAATTAATCTTCCAAGTTCTTCAGGCTTGCTTTGGCCCCATACTGCCATTCTTTTTTTTTTTTTCATTTTTTTTCCAGCCTTGATTTCGGGGCCCTGTGCTTCAGAGGAGATTTCAATGGAACAACCAGCCGTTGAACTGACGGGCTTTGATGACAAAGATCTGACTGGAATCCGTCTGGGGATTGACTGGCAGTTCTTCAAGGTTTGCAAATCATTCTGGTACCTCATGAATATTCAAACTTTTGCACTGCTCTTGGCCGTCGAACTCTGATTTCACTAACTCTGGCAGACCGTGATTTCACACGAAAATGCCAATCATTGTCACAGATGATTAGAGAAATACATGTACTGTCCTGTGTTCTTAAATTTTTCAAATTGTAGGTTTCACAAAAGTACTTTTTTCCCCTATTTTGTACATCTGCAACTCCAAAAACATTGTTGCTTTTTGCGTCTGTGGTTGTTATCTGTAAAGCGTAATGTAATTGTTTCCGTATTTTCTCCTTCTTTCAGCATGCGGATCCAGAAATTGTGTCTTCCTGTGAGCAAGGTTCGTAGTTTTTTTTTCTTTTCTAATTGGCAGAGGCATGGAAACGGCAACCACAACACTGACTGTCACAACAACGACTGTCACAACAACGACAACGTTAAAACCACAACTACCACCACATAGCATCTACAACTATCATAAAAAAAAACCACAACCATAACAACCACATCACAAATTTTAAACAGATTTTTTGGCCCTTCCTGATGGGACGTTTAATTGTATGCTCAGTGTTTTCTGAGAGGCATGGGAAAAAATACATGCTTGTTTGGGTGGGACGGAAACCCACAACTTCCTACTTACTAGCAAAGATGTCTTAACTATTCAACCACAACCATACAACCACAGCATGCACAACTACTTCCACAAGCAAAGGCCGTAGCAACCACAACATCCACAACTATTTCCACCAGCAACAACCACAACATCCACAAGTACAACCATAACAAACACCGCATCCACAACTACTACCACAAGCGCAACCACAGCATCCACAACTACTACCACAAGCAAAGGCCGTAGCAACCACAACATCCACAACTATTTCCACCAGCAACAACCACAACATCCACAAGTACAACCATAACAAACACCGCATCCACAACTACTACCACAAGCGCAACCACAGCATCCACAACTACTACCACAAGCAAAGGCCGTAGCAACCACAACATCCACAACTATTTCCACCAGCAACAACCACAACATCCACAAGTACAACCATAACAAACACCGCATCCACAACTACTACCACAAGCGCAACCACAGCATCCACAACTACTACCACAAGCAAAGGCCGTAGCAACCACAACATCCACAACTATTTCCACCAGCAACAACCACAACATCCACAAGTACAACCATAACAAACACCGCATCCACAACTACTACCACAAGTGCAACCACAGCATCCACAACTACTACCACAAGCAACAGCCACAACATCCACAACTACCAAAATATCCACAACTAACAACACAACCATCGCAACTACAACCTCAGCAACTACTCCCACAACAACCGCAACCACAACTTTAACATGTTTTCATCCCCTGTTTTCTCACCAGCTGTGCAATTCTTGGTATCGCGTGGAGCGGAAATCGTGGACATACAGATCCCAGAGTTGGAGGAGGCCAGACTGGCTCACGTCATAACTATACTATCTGAGATGAGGCTCAACCTGCAAGAAGAATTTTGGAATCAGCTCGATGAGCAGGTACGTTTGTTATGCATCAGCCACAATCACTAGTGAATCTTTGCCTCTTAAAAACCCTAAATTGACGTTGTGCCATGAAAAAAAACCCAAGACCCAGAAATCCATTACTAATGGAACCATGAAAAGTCTATTAACCCTAACTTCCTACATCATTTTTCCTGCATTTAATCTGAAACCAATATCCTCTGATTGCCAAATCCTCCAATGTTTGTTACTGGGGGCCACTGCCTGAATCCTGCAAAATCCTCCAGTGGGTTTTGGATAAACACCCCAGTAACCTCAATCCTCCGAAATCAACCAATATGGGCCTGATGACCCGACTCCATTTTCTTACAGAGGCAAAATCCTCTAATGCCCTCATATATTCCTGCAAAATCCTCTAATGCCCTCATATATTCCTGCAAAATCCTCTAATGCCCTCATATATTCCTGCAAAGTCCTCTAATGCCCTCATATATTCCTGCAAAATCCTCTAATGCCCTCATATATTCCTGCAAATTCCTCTAATGCCCTCATATATTCCTGCAAAATCCTCTAATGCCCTCATATATTCCTGCAAAATCCTCTAATGCCCTCATATAATCCTGCAAAATCCTCTAATGCCCTCATATAATCCTGCAAAATCCTCTAATGCCCTCATATAATCCTGCAAAATCCTCTAATACCCTCAATCCTCCACAAATTCCTCCATTTGGCAAAGAGGATTTTGAGGGTTTGGATGGGAAGGTTAGGGTTTTAATTATCCTGTCCAAGAAGAGGCCTGGCTTGCACGGGTCTGTCGCTGCTAATCCCATGTGCTGTTGTTGGAGTCTATAAAACCTCCCCGAGTTGAAAATATTTTTGCTTGTTTCTTGGGCAATTTGATTAAAAAAAATTCAAAACAGAGAAGCATTTTTGGCATATTTGTTTCTTCTTAAGTATAAATTAAAATAATAACAATGTAGATTTGTAAAGCGCACATATTCACCATGATCATGGCGCTACATTATTACCCCTGCTCATCAGGCCTATTAATCATTATAAGTCTTGAGAAATATTCAATTCTTGATGAGTTTGCAGAGGTTTTCTTCCATAATGGGTGTGGATACAAGCCAAATGAGCCAATTTATTTTTCGTAGGCCTGAACTGAGCACACACCATATGACCTTAAGATGCCTCATATTTGAAAACCGGTCCCGCCACTTCTGAATGAATAACCAGTACATTGTACTGCTCGAAAACGACACACCTATAGGCTGAGCAAAGCTGAATTGTCAATTACTGGTGTGCGGTGGTGTGGCAATTGACCTATTGCCATTTGCAAATAAGCAGCCCTGTGGAAATTGTGTGCAGTAACTTTTTGGCACAGTCTTTGTCGAATTGTAACTAATGTGATTGGACAATATTTCACAAGGTGCGCTCTCATGCAATTCTACTGCGATGGGTCAATTCGATACATGAAACCATGCACGACTGTTATAACTATTTAGATACAGGAATATTTGCAAGGTTGGATAAGATTGTGTGTACAAATATATGGATAGGTCAACAGTGTGCGGGAAATGCTCACCTTGACCAGACAAAATAAACACTGATTTAAAATAGCAAGGGTGCAGTTGATTTCATCACGGCACCGCTAACATTGAGCGAGGCGCAGAGTTTTCCAGGGTAGCGGGGCATGTGTTTTAGTGTTTGAGAAATTCTAGATTTTTGCAAAATTTACTCTGTGAAAGTGCATCCAGTGAATCTTTTTTTTAAACCTCGTTTTCATTTTCATCAAAAGTACTTTGTAACCTGTGTGATGCATGTTGTTGCTTTCCTATTTCTTACGTGGGAAATAATTGGGCAGTGCATTTGCATATGATGAAAGATCATGGTTGAAACCAGCTTTTTTTTTCCTTTTTAATTGATATCACCCAATGCAAGGCAAAAAGCCACTCTAGGTAAAGGGGTTACGATCAGAGGTGGTGGGGTTGGCCACATTTTGAATTGCCAACCCTACCGCCCTTGAGGAGTCATTCAAAATTTCCAGTGTTTTTAAATTTCAATTTTTGTTTTCAAAAAATGTGGGTGGGTCAAGGAAAATGATTGAAAGTCAAAATTAACTTTTCAATAAAGAAAAGAGAGGGAAAAAAGAAAAGTCCCCACGTATCTGCACGAATTCAACGAGGTAAACATGTGTACAACGTCATTACTTCATAGATCCATAAATGTCAGCCTTGAAATTAAAGGCAAAAAGTTACCGTACAAACAAGTATGAGATGGAGTTGCCTCTAATAGGACCATGTTTGCATAGAATAATTTCCTGTTTAGATGAATCTGCTGTCATGGTTACAAATGGCAAATGGAGGCTGTGTTTGGGAGCGTATTAATGAAATTAATGACTCCGCATGAGAGAACTGGTACCTTTATAATGGTGGTAATGCCCATTTATATTAGTAATGTCTTTATTACATCAATCATGTCAAAACTAAAACACGCCGCCCAGGCCCAGCCCAGTCTGGAACGCCATTTGGTATTCTGGCGGTGATCAATGAAGCAGCCAGCATTGCAGTTGTCGTATCGAGACTTGCGGCCTTATCGCACCCAAACCTGCATTAGAACTTGCAGAAAGTGTGACTTTCTCAAACAGCACAGTATTGTGGTTTGTTTAGGAGATTTCTGGAGATGCGTGCTCACCTGTTTAAATTTGAAATATAAGGCATAGACATCCACGTGAGACTTTTGAATGCTGGTGACTTTGGAAGAACAGCAGTTGATTGCAAATTATTTTAACACAGCGATAGAACAAACAACAGTAGCTGTGATAATTATAAGCCTCATTTTCATGCTGTGTGGCGTTTTCACAGCAAAACATTCAGCATATGACTAAACATTTCTATAGTGAGCACTGTGATGTTTGGAGGTGCCAAAATGAACAGTACTTACACCGAGCCCACATCAGGCCTGTCTCCGTTCCTCCTCATCCTCCGTACTACTTTCATCGTCTCTCTTGGACTGGTGATCATCGCGGGAAATGTCCTCTCCATTGCCGTCACACGCTGCCTGACCGACTTGGCGGAAAGCACCAAGGTCTTGATGACAACACTCGCAGTGTCTGACCTCCTGATTGGGTTTACGACGTCACTTGGTGTCGTGGCTTCAGCCCTGGACAGATGGCCCTTCGGCGGATTATGCTGCCAATTGATGACCATCGGAACGACAACAATCTTCTTGATGTCAGTTTTTTCAGTCATCTTTCTGAATCTTGAGCGGTTTATTGCTGTCACCCGGCCGTATCGTTTCCCAGTGTGGTGCACCCGGCAACGCATTATCGGACTTGTAATTGTGGCAGCGATATTCTCCGTGTTGAATGCCCTAAGCATTCAGTTAGTTTTTAATATAAATGCGAAGTACTACAGTGCTTCAGCTGTCTGTTTTCTTTCACAGAGCACCAAGGTCGGAAATGCCATGACTCTACTACTGCTAGACATATTGCCCATATCAGTGATTATATTGGTTTATTATCGTTTGATAAAAATCAGCCGAGAGCACAATCAACGTATCAAAAGGACCGGCAACGAGAATGCGGCACATAGCAGCCATGACAATAGAGCACTGAAAGCTTTCCTCGTTGTCACTCTTAGCTTTGCTTGCTGTTTCACACCGATTCTGGTCTGTAGAAATGTAGAATCATTAGCCGAAGTTGAAGCTCCAGACTGGCTGGTCTTCCCATTAATGTGGCTAACCTACTGTAACAGTGCTTTCAACGTGTTCATCTACTGTCTCTTTAAGCAGTCTTACCGCCTCACGGCTAAGAAGATCATCTTAAAGACACTTCCGTGTTGTAGACGTTCAGTTGAACCATTGGATATCTCTCAGTCGGAACTTTCATAATATAAAAAAAAACTGTATACTGCTTCATTCATTCATTCATTCATTCATATTTATTAAACCAATTCGCAGCTGAAAGCTGAATTTCATGGTTATTACATGAACTTAAAAGTAGAAAATAAAACAAGTAATAATTGGAATTAAAACAATAAGAACTACGAAATTGTAAAAATAGAAGGGAAAAAAATGGAATTATCAAATCAAAATAACTATTAAAAAACACGCAAAAAGGTCTATAAAAATAATTATTGCTGGTTAAGAAATCCGGTTCTAAAGTTTTGTCAGGAAGGGAATTGCACTATTGCTATACCTATTGGTTTTTTTTTATGAGGAATCTGGTAAATGTTGGAATGCCTCAGAGTCATATTATGGGTACTATTATTGGGTAGAAACCATTCTGCATATCTGCCTGATTTTGTACATTTATTAGCATATTGGGAGCAGAGATCGAATCTTCTGTCTTCTAAAGTTTGGAGGCCTTAACCGATGACAAGCCTCTGAGTATGACTCGTAGTCAGCTCCAAGAATAATGCGACATGCACGCTTTTGAATGCGTTCAAGTTGATATGCCTGATTATTGCTGATGTTACCATATGCCAAATTGGAGCTGCGTACTCACAAATCGGGCGAACATAACAAATATACGCAGAGGCCAAGTCATCGACAGGCAAACCAAACTGTTTTAAGCGAGCAAGCATGTATAACCTACGACTACTTTTTGAGACCATGTCATTAACCTGAGATTGCCAGCCAAGATTAGATTGGACTATCAGGCCAATGGTGCATCAAAGCGTGTACTAAAGATCCGGTGTCTGTGCTTTTTGGGCGTAGCACCTGACAAAGAAATGTTCAAATTACATTTCTAATTGTTGGCATTAGATAAGTTATGAGCTTGCCAATGAAACATTCCACACAAATTGATTGAAGATAAGTAACAGAGTTAATCAGCTTGAATTTTAGCAATAGAATCGGGACACTCCTGCACATGTACTGTGTATACGTTCGAGGACAAGAGGAGAAAGAAAATACAAAGGAATCTTTCTTGTCCTTGGGAGTCGGTCTTTTGTAAAAAATCGGTCCTCGGACGTAAAAATATGCGCTTTAATTAGTCTATGGGGTTGTGTTATATTAAAGGAATAATAGGAAACACAAAGCATTGTCCTCAGTAGTATAGGAAAACATGACTGTATGCTCTTACAGTGTTAACCCCTTGCGTACAGATGACGCCATATGGCACAACAAAAAACAGTGCCACCAGGCCGGATGACGCCATTGGCCGCTGTTTGTGCAGTTTCAATCCATTGTTGGATTAAACAGTGCCACCAGGCCGGATGACGCCATTGGCCGCTGTTTGTGCAGTTTCAATCCATTGTTGGATTAAACAGTGCCACCAGGCCGGATGACGCCATTGGCCGCTGTTTGTGCAGTTTCAATCCATCGTTGGATTAAACAGTGCCACCAGGCCGGATGACGCCATTGGCCGCTGTTTGTGCAGTTTCAATCCATCGTTGGATTAAACAGTGCCACCAGGCCGGATGATGCCATTGGCCGCTGTTTGTGCAATCATCATGCGTGCAATCATCATGCGTAGTTAACACAAAATAGATTGCAGAGCAAGATATTTTTTTCCATTAAAAAATACAGCTGTCCTCAATTATTCCTTTATATGAGGAAATCCATGGACTTAAAAGTTTCAGCCATTCATGCAACAGTTTGGGTCATTGGCATTTGCATTAAACTATACAGAGTAAGCTTTAAGAAAAATCAGAATACCTGTGAACTCGGTATACAGCTTTGTGCATGAGCACTCATCACGTCAAAGCCAAATTAATAAGCTTTTAGTCAGAAAGCATTGATATCATTTACCGATATTAATTCATTTTATGCATGGTGGCATGTTGACCCGATGAGCGTCTTTAATGGGCTCTTCCACTTTTGGTCTGTTTCACCAAAATTAGTTAGTCCTTTCTGAGTAAAAGTAAAAGAGTTCCTTTGCAGTTGTAATATGTCTGTAACAGTGTTTGTAAGGCTTGTGTTCTTGCCCTACATGTAGGTAGATTCTGCGTATCAGTTTCTGACGTCAATCTTGAACAGCTTTTTGTTTTTGTTACGATTAGAGCAAATTTTAGATCAGGGGTTCTACTGCAATAACTGTAATGGAAAGACAGTAAAGACGTAGTCATCCTCAGGCCTGTACCAAGGGATGGGGTGGGGTGTGAGCATGGGCGTCGCGAGGGGGGAAATGGGGGCACTTGCACCCCCCGCTGGAAATTTAAAAAGAAAGGAGAAAAAAATATTTAAAAATAAATAAAAAAGAAGACGAGGTGCGAAGTCAATGTCATACTGAATTGAATGTATATTTGTCACTCAAAACCTGCTGAATGGGGCCTAAAATTCAGTATACAATGGGCCTATGTGTTGTGGTTTTGAACAAAGTGTCGAGTGATGTCCAGCACCCCCCCTTCCCTTTTGATTTTTCCACGGCCGGTGATTTCTCCCTTTGCTGCTTTCTGGTGAGTGTTTTGTCCCCCCTCTAGGAAAAATCCTGGCGACGCCCATGGATGTGAGTGGTGCACACACACACTCCCACATCGCCCACACACACAGTCATGTAAACGGGTGCAATCGTGGACCTCCCATTGTTCCTCTTTTGTTTATACTCTAACTTTTTCGGAAGGCCTCCCATTGGTTTTGTACACGATTTTCAATCGTGGACGTTAGGTCAAACGTGGACCCCTTTGTCTACGCCAGAATTCTTTTGTCCTAAGTCCACGATTGCCGGCATATACAAACTCACCCAGCTCTGTTTCACATACGCAGTGTGGACATTCCTTTGTATTCGTGTAGTTAAGAATTCTCGGCCAAAATCCTCATTTTTCTCACATCCAGAAAAAAATTTCAGCCCCAATTTTTGATAGTGGCCCCCCTGAAGTAATTATCTTTATTCTCCCACAGATAACCCTAACCCCATTTTGCCTCTGAAGCCCTTTTCCAGAGAGAGCGAAACACTATGTGGACCTGACCCAGGTCCACATAGTGCCTCTCATCTATTGTTCACGCCGAAATCTTTTATTCGCAGGTCCACACAGTGTATGCACCGCTAACTCACACAAGTATGTAAATACCGGCAATCGCGGACCTCCTATTGTTCCTTTTTTGTTTTAACTTTTTCGGAAGGCCTCCCATATGTTTTGTACACGATTTTCAATCGTGGACGTTCGGTCAATCGTGGACCCCTTTGTCTATGCCCTAACCCTTTTGTCCCTATTCCACGATTGCCGGTATTTACAAACGCACCCCCCCCCCCCCCCCTCCAGAATCAATCCAGGAAGATGACCTATTATCTGTCGTATGTGTATTGAAAGCAGGGCCACTGAAAATGTTTAAACATCACAATACTGGACCAGCGGGGGTCGTTCAACTTATCGTCTGTAGAAACAAAACGAAATGAGAATAAATTGATGAGCATTGTGCTACGTGTGTCTTTTTTTTTAGTTGCTTGTTTCGTATGACCATCACCAATTTAATTCATAATGTTGTTTGTGTATTTTGACTTGATTTTCATTTTTATTGATCGTGTAAAGTGGTGTGAAAATTCACTTCGCACACAAAAATGGCAGCTTCTTTTTCGTGAAATGAAAATTTCACAGTGCTTTCATGGTACATGTAATACATTACGTTTTCCACGAACCATATTACGTTTTCCACGAACCACATTACGTTTTCCACGAACCACTTTGTATCTGATGCCCGACCTCAGTATGAAACCATCAATTTTATGATCACCATGTAATGAATCAATAAAACTCGACCTTGCTCGCTCAAATTCATGGCAGAAAATACCCGCACAAACAACTCTTAAGTGTTGCTTTGCCCTAACGCTAGCTGAAAAATAAATGCTGGTTGATGAATCGGACGCTCTGGTCATCAGTGGCAAATGGATAAAAGGCTGTGATTTTTGACGTAAATGGAAAGTTGCGGTAAATCAATCATTCTGTCTGATCAATGGGACTTGTGCAAGGTTTGATTAAAAATAATGGTGCTCATCATGTTTTTAGACTGTTTTCATGAACCTCCCGTTTGAGCATTAATTGTGCCCTTGTGTGAATTGGACAGAATCGATTCCAACCACTGTGCCATTAAGCCAAGTAATTGGTGTCACGGTGGTGGCTGTCCCATCAAGTAGGGTACAGATTTCTGTATTCCGGTCGTGCTTGTGATCAATGATGTAGCCTGCATCGCATTTGTGGTACCTGCACGTTGGACACTGTAGTGGACACTTCCATGGCGACCGTACGGCAGTAACAGCTTCAGTTTGTTGCAGTTAAAAGGGACTGGCACAGATTTGTGGACAAATTTGTTGACTTGTCTGTTTGCAAGGCATGGACATCCACGCGTGAGGTCTAAATTGGCAGAATTTGCTTGTTGAAATAATTTTGTTGCTGCTTGTTTGTGATGGTAGAGCTGCTGTTTTGGAAGCTTAAAGGAACTTGGCGAAAAGAACACAGGACAAAGCAAAACTATCGGTTGTGTGCGTGCATGCCTCATCTTTGTGTAGTTTGACATGTGACAGCAAATTTGGCCTGAGCTTGAATAATTTGCCCTGAGCTTGAATAATTTGTCGGGGGGTAATTGGACTTGGTTGATGTTTGAAGGTGTCGGAATGAACAGTACAGGCACATCCATTGATGAGCCCTCGGGCCTGTCTCCATTCCTCATAGTCCTACGTACTACATTCATCGTCTCTCTTGGACTGGTGATCATCGTGGGAAATGTCCTCTCCATTGCCGTCACACGCCGCGTCATCGACTTAGCAGAAAGCACCAAGGTCTTGATTACAACACTGGCCGTGTCGGACCTCATGATCGGGTTCTCAATGACATTGAGTGTCGTAGCTTCGGTCCTAGACAGGTGGCCCTTTGGCGAAGTATGGTGCCAAATATTTACAACTGGCATAATGGTGGTTTTTGAGATGTCCATCTTTTTAGTCATCTGTCTGAATCTTGAGCGGTTTATTGCCGTCACCCGCCCGTATCGGTTTCCGGTGTGGTGTGCCCGACAGCGAGTCATCGGACTTGTAATTGTGGCTGCGATATTTTCTCTGATGCAGGCACTAATTATGATGTTCGTATTTAAGCTACCTGTAAAGTATTACAAGTCCCCTGCTTTGTGTTTTTTGGTACAGAGCAATAAGTTTGTAAATGTTGCTGTTCTGTTCTTCTTTAGCATATTGCCCGTGTCAGTGATGACGTTGGTTTATTATCGTTTGATTAAAATCAGCAGAGAGCACCAGCAGCGAATCAACTCGACCGGCAATGATAACGCCGCAGATACTACCCACGACAACAGAGCACTGAAAGCGTTCCTCGTTGTCACCCTCACGTTTGCTTGCTGTTTCACACCGACGCTGGTCAGTAGAACTGTAGAATCATTAACCGAAGTTCATATCCCAAACTGGCTGCAGTTTCTGACAATATGGTTAACGTTCTTCAACAGCGCCTTCAATGTCTTCATCTACTGTTTGTTCAAGCAATCTTACCGCAGCACCGCTAAGAAAATCATCCTAAAATCATTTTGGTGTTGTAGACGTTCGGTGGAACCATTGGATGTTCGTACGTGAGAACTGTCAGTTTCAGAACGGTTGACTGGTGCATCACCAAGTACATCAAATGCACCGAACAAATTTGTTTTGGTGACAGCACCTTACAGCTTCTTAACCCCTTGCGTATGGTTGACACAAATACATGCGGATTGAAAATTGCCACCTGGCCGGTTGACGTCTATGTGTGCCAATCTCTGCATTTTCAATCCATTATTGGGGTATTGTGTACGTTATGCTTGGCTGCACAAGCCTCTTGTTTCTATTTCGCTTGGCTGCACAACCCGGCCTGGCGCCCCGGGTTCTCCCATGTTATGCCCGGTGGCAAGGGGTTAACCGCCTTTTGTCTGGCTGTTATTGATGGGGGGGGGGGGGGGGGGGGCGGGGGGGGGGGGGGGTGCTGGTACAGAAAGAACGGGCTGTGCAGCCAAGCATAAATGCAAACAATTGAAAAAGCTCCATCTATTCATTACACTCCCATTCAAGAACCATATAGTTGACACATGAATGGATTGAGTATGCACAGGAATGCGTGTGTATACAACAACCAGCCAGGTGGTCTTTTCAAACTGAGGCTATGGCCGTCATCCGCATTCAAGAGGTTAAGACGTGGATTTGAAATGGGTTCGGCATTCAGTGGAATATTTTCGGGTCATTTTTTTGCTTTTTTAAACTACACAGGGTAAAGCAAAACTAAAGCCAAGAAGAACCACATAAATTTGTATATACAGCATTTCATACGAGTGCTTGTTTAAAAGCACAATACACATTTGAGCTCTCTTTTAACACAGTTATGATGTTTATGATCTCACAATTCTTTACATTTTGTCCATGGCATCACTGCGTCATGCAAGGCTTGACCAGATTCCTAATTCTGTTGACTTTAACATGATGGGCAAATGACTAATGTCTGCGTTTTAGTCTGTCTACGTCTTAGTCCCTCCCTGATGGAACAAAGTACCGTAAACTACTAAACTATGCCATTGTGCCAGGCCATGCATTGGGTGTGTTTCGCCTTGGCTTGCCATGAGACCCAATGAGCCCGGGAGACTTCAGCAGAGATAATGTCCGAGCTTCGTTCTGCGGCATCTACATACACCCGGAAGGAGTTTGACACCTTTTAGACATTGCCTAGCTTTATTAGTCGACATTTTCGTCAGATTTTCAAGTGAGCTCCTATTGTTAAAGTCATGGGTGTGGCTCAGCGTGTTGAAGCAGGTGTGGTTTATGATTGGAAACTTTTTATAGAGCTATACATTTTTAAAAGTAATTTTTAGACTCTAATTTCAGAGTTCCCACAGTAATGGAAAATCTTGGAAAGTCATGAAATTTTGTTACTTTACAAGAAGTCATGGGAAGTTGATATTTCAAGAGAAAAGTGATTGAGAAGTTATGGAATCTGTCACAATATTACACATGGTCAGTGTATTGCAAATTTATAGACTCTTATTAAGGTGTAAAAAAAAAATTGGTCTTGGAAACCTGCCTTTTTTTCCTGGAAAGTTATGGAAAAGTCATGGAATTTAAGATTTCTGTTGGAACCCAGAGTTTAAAAAAAAACTAGACAATTGGGGTAATTATTATTTTATTTTTTTCTTTGGCGTTTTTTTGTTGGAATTCTTGGAAACCTCCAAGAAAAGAAAATTGAAACATTCTTAAAAAATCTTTTGCTAAGAAAAGCAAATTATAGATCACATCTTATTTATATATATTTTTTTGGTTTCGCTTCCTTTTGTTTTTTGTTGTAAATAAATGTACTTGGAATGGGACTAGAATACTGTTCTTTTTGTGGTACTGCATGTAAACATGTTCTTCAAAGACGGTCGTATTCGTATAAATTTGCGATATTCTAGAAAAATCATTGGCTTGCTCTATTTGTCTCTCTTGCTCTTTTTCTGTCCGGCAGTACTTTGAGAACGCATCTCTCCTGACCATGATAGAAGCCTTGACGATCACCGATTACTTGCAGGCACAACAGCAGAAGACAAGGACCATTACCTTCCTGAAGGAGATTTTCAAGAAGGTGGATGTCATCTTGGATCCTGGTAAGATGACCAAGGGTGTGTGGGTTGGTTGTGCAGGGGTTAGGGAATGCTGCGTTGAGATTGCCAAATTGGGCTTGATTCTTGGCTAAATGGCATTGCAGGCTCAAATCTGTTCCCTTCGAAAATTGATCAAACTTGTCAACCTGGTAAATTTTGGGATTTTTACATATTAATTTTTAGCGTACTTCAAGCTCCATATTAGTGAAAACCCCATGTGAATACGACCTTTGGTTAAAAAGTTACAAATATTTGAACACCGGCACATTAAAAAGAAAGAAACAGAGAAAATCCAGTTTAAAGTTACAGTACTTTAATTTAGTCATTTTTAGCACATAATACATGACATATTTTCATGTGAAAGAATGTTTTTTTTCCTTCTGTTTTTTGTAAAAAAGTCAATTTTGATTTTTCCCACTACAAACATATTTTCTAATTATTTTGGCCCATATCTCAAAACAAGGATTGCCGAGTTCCGACAGATTTTGCTTGATCGCATCACAATTGATGAAAATGACCTAGCTAGTTTGTTTGATTTTTTGTTTTGTTCCTTTAATAAACAGGTTGTGCCATCTTAGCCCCCAAGATCAACCCAGTCTATCTCGAGCACGGCTTTACCAACACCGCCATGACTGGCGACATCATGAGGTAGGGAAGGGGAAATTGTGCCGTGCGTCTCATTATTTGATAAAGTTTCTGACCTGCTTTTAAAATACCCACAGCCCTTAGCTTGAAGTATCACAATCACTCCCATTGGCCAGGAGATTAAAAGATTGCTGCATCAGTTGGCAAACGAACAGCCAGGGTGGGTCCAGAGGTGGGGCTTAGGGTTTGAAACACCCCTCCCTCCCTACCCCACCCCACTGTGGGCCTTCTGGGCTAGCCAATAATTGCATTCAATTAAAATAAATTAATAAAAGGAAGTAGGAGAGGACGCTTAACATGGAGTGCTGTGGCCTCGTGGTCTAGTGTATCGGACTCAATATCTTGGTGATACTACAGATCGGGTTTGAGTCCAGCAGGGGCCATGGTGCTTGTGTCCTTGAGCAAGACACTTTGCCACAAGTTGCTTCTCTCCACCCAGGAGTAAATGGGTACCTGTGAGGGTTATGTGTTTGATGAGCCCATGTGTGCTTACCTTGTAGCCAAGGCTGTATACTCCTTTGAGCCGAGGTTTCAGAAATGATTAACAAGCCTGATGGGCAGGGGTAATAATGTAGTTCCTTGAGCACTATGATTGTGTGCTTTACAAATCTACATTATTATATTATAACGTGTATAGTTCCCCTTGGCCTTTTAGTTCTCAGTCTTTATTTTCCCCTAGGCATGCGTTCTTGGCCAACTTGGCTGGCAACCCAGCCCTGGCGGTGCCGGTGGGTTACAGCACCCAGGGCCTCCCCGTCTCTCTGCAGATCATGGGTGCCTGGTGGCAGGAGAGCATCGTACTGCAGGTGGGTTGCGTCACCGAGGAGTTTCTGCAACAGAAGGCTCGGCCGCAGGTTCATTTTGATATACTGGACTGAGTCATTCCGATCACAGTTTAAGAGAATGAATGAATGGTTATACTGATTTTATCAGTCAAATATGTGACCATCGGGATCGTAATTTATGTTCTCCATTAGACCAGTTTTAGAGTGATCATTCTATGAAATCATATGTACATTTTTTTTAAAATCAATGAAATCAATGCAGAGTCAATTTTTTGATTTTTTTTTTGTTTTTTTAAATGACTTTTTTTTAAGATGACATTGGCAGCTCGCACACTGTGTGATTTCTTTTTCCCAATGACATTTTTCTCTAGATGTGTTGCACGTTTGCAGAATGGTGCATTTTTCTTTCAGGTCATATTTTCGGTTTGGAATATTAAGGTACATGGTTAAATTTTGTAGTATTGGAAAGCCCATTAATTCCTCTGTATTATAGCATGCTGGCGAGTTAATCTCAGATAGTTGCACTTGGTACACATTCCTCAATATGCTGCAGATGGTCGCATATTTGATCATGTCCAGAAGAAATTGCTCACTGGAGATATTAGGATCGTTTCTGCAGCTCTCTCTCTCATTTTCTCTGTCTTGGGCCCTTGTGTGGAAAATATAAAAATTTAAGTGTTTGAGGCAGGGCGATGTAAAGAAACGCCTGCACTCAATGAGAGTTAGCAAATACTTAATATTTGAGCAATATACAACACTCGACCAGTAGCGTATTCAGCTTTTTGTGCCAGGGAGGGCAAACAATGTCTGATCCGTCTTAAAACTGTCTTAAAAGCACTATTTCCTTTTGTTTTTTTATGACACTTCAAATGCCGCCGGGGGGGAAAGTTTCCCCCACCCCCTGCTCCCCCTCCCCCCTCCCCCCCCCCCATACACCACTGCACTCGACACACATTCATAAAAAGCCACTACAATCACATTTACAAACACAGAAACCGCAAATCATAGACATAGTTTTCCCATACAAGGGCCTTCCCTCATCACCAACCCATGCAACAAAAAATACTTAAGTTTAGATCCTAAAAGCTGGCCTCATGCTGCAGCTAAAATTCTCTGGTGAAATGGAGAGCAAATTTGATCTCACCAACGGTGGAAGTTTAACCCCGTCTGGGTCTATAGGTCTGAACATTGGGATAATTTCTTTGGCTCCTGAAGAGTTATCATTTTATATCTGGGCCCGGGAAAACCGTAAGGGTGGTAGGGTTGGTAAAAGACAAAATGTGGCCAACCCCACCACCACCTCTGTTCGTAGCCTTTAATACCAAGAGTGGCTTTTAGTCTTGATTGGGCGACTTCCATTCAATTTAATTTGTAAATTTAGTTAGACTAATCTAGAGCCTGCAGTCACGTAATGCATGTGCATGAGCCGAGCTGAATGTATTTTAAAGCATCTGTATGGAAAATTAAAGATAAGCTGTATGGAACATTAAAGATAAGCTGTATGGAACATTAAAGATAAGCTGTATGGAACATTAAAGATAAGCTGTATGGAACATTAAAGATAAGCTGTATGGAACATTAAAGATAAGCTGTATGGAACATTAAAGATAAGCTGTGTGAAAATAATTTTCCAGCATTCGCGTTCTAAAGCAATGCCCAAAACGGTTGTCTGGTCCATACTTGTGAGTCTTGTTCTTTATATGTGAGTCCTGAAGATTAAAGTGAGTTTCCTGCATTCCGTCATCACAGGATTACATCAATTTTTCTTGCCCCTGCCCTCGTTTGCTTTACAAAGACTTTTCATGTTATTTGGGCTATGCAGTGGGCACATGGACACCATTGACAGTATAGGGGCACTCGCCGTTAACGAGTTAACCACGCCCCTTAGACAACCCTATGGGAATTTTGTGTGGTAATTTTTGTTTGTCTCAGATTTTGCGCGTTCCACGTGGAATTATAATTGATGTGATTGGACAATAATTCACAAGCTGGGTTTACGCGATTTGACCGCGATAGGTCAATTGGCTTAATTGTGTCACCAGCAAGCAAAATCAGTTTCCTTATAAATTAAGAGGAAAAGGCAGAAATATAATGAAGAATATATTGTAGTAAATTATCATTAACTTGGTTATCGTTAAGATCGGAGTAAACTTAAAGTTCACACAAATAGAGATATATCTAGAGATATATCAGAAACGTAGAAACTATCACCGTGGAATAAAGAGATTTAAACCTTTCTAGAAAACCATGTAACGAGTATGACGACTAACTTTAAAAGATTTAGACATAAATTATCATACTCGGCTGGAGGACAGTTAGTGTGAAAGAAGTGGTGTTAAGATACAAGATATAGACCAGAATATTAAATAAACCCCTATTTCTTTCCCTTATTATTTAAAAGGAATAATAGGAGAGGATTAGTCAAGAATAGCCAATAAGGGGAGGAGGATATTTTTTTTTTTGGGGGGGTTATATTTTTTGTTAGGAATAAGTATAGGAAGAGGCTGTAGGATATGTTTCAGAAGAAATTCTTGATTAATTTTTATTTTGAATAAATTATATGGTTTATGTACCATATACAAAAATTAAATGAAGACAACCTTCGTATTATTTAAAAGGTCAAAATATCCATCCATCTCCTCTGCCCAAACCCTCAACACAGACCAGTCACCTATGGTCGGATTACTTATGTGGTTAGTACTATGACAGGTCAAATTCAGTTAACCGGTTTTGACTCTCTCCATGGTCCCAGCATGCCAAATCAATCTCAAAGCTAGTCGTTGAAAACAGTCATCACAGGTCAAAAATGAAGTTTTATGCATAGAAATCCAATGGGTCACAACAATGACTTGACTGATTTTGACCCATACAACAACGTGGCTCAGAATGCATGTTTGCATAGGTTTTTTTTAATTATTTAAAGGGACTGATAACAAATTATATAATGCTGATAAGGATGTATAATGATAATTATTAAAAGGAGGAAAAAACACAATTAAAAGAATTATAATCAAAAATTTGTCTTAATATTCTTATGCAAATACAATCTGGTTATGTCTATATCGGGTTAATTTATAAGTAAAAGTTTATTATATAGTTGAGCTAGTAGCACATTATACTAATACACAAGATCAATGGTAAAAGTAAGAACAGTTGTTTTGAAGGAGTGTGTGCTGTTTAGATTCCTATGTTAACCAGGCGCGGATCCAGGGGGGGGGGGGGGGGGTCAAACCCCCCCCCCCCCCCCCCCCCCCCGCTCGTTGCCATTTTTTGCAAATACAGTTCTTATTTTGCCTATGGGTGAGAACAAAGAGATTAAATGACGCCACTAACAGTGGTTTAGTGTGTCAGATAGCCTTTCCATTTTGACTTAAATTTTGAACCCTAATATACTTTGCAGGAAAGTATGTGAAATGTTTTTGGGAATATTTTAGTGACATTTTTTAGGGGGGGGGGGGGGCAAAACATGATAAAACAACTTTATAGTTTTCTTAAAATTTGAGCAGAATGTTTTCTGCTGAAACGAGTTTTAACAAGTATTCTTTAAATCAATAGGGCTTTTACTTCCGTGCGTTCTTGTCTTCGAAAAGAACACGCAGGCGTGTAAAAGACGTGCAAAATAGATATGCATAAATATACAACGGCACAAGAAAATGCTATTTAAGTACATGATAATATAAAAATGGAATGAAAAGACTTACGTTTTCTCTGCATACTTTGACAAAATAATATCATTGCCCACACTACACACAGTGTAAAATTCTTTAATAAAAATGTCTCGCGGTTTGTAAAGAACCTATACTAATAAGCTACGACAAAATAAAAGGACCATCTGTGTAAATATATCTCTCTTTATACTGACATCCCACACCACTTGGTTGTGGTATATTTGAGGACTGCCAGACTATTGTTTCCGATATCCGTATACAATGCTTTTCTTGAAATATTCCCTTCTGCCACCGAAGCTAGTCGAGCAGGGCGTTGGGAGTGAAGTGTATGTCGGCACCAAGCTTGATGAAGTCCTACGACAAGTCAAAAATAAACACATTCGAGTTTTTATTGAAGTTATACAAATAATATTACGAGTACATGTATCCCAAAGGCTGTTGGAAGTTTGCTGCAAACTTGATCTATTGACCGCAGGGGCGGATCCAGGGGGGGTTTCTGAAATTTGCCCAGAAAGGTGATTCCCAAAATTGTTTCGTCTACGAAAAAAATTTCCGGGGGGCTAGGCTGCTGACACACTTTCTCGTCGTTGGTGGCGCTGTTTAACCTCTGAGGGAAAAAAATGAGACCTGTGGGGTTTCTGCTTTTCTGGTTTGCAACTTTAGGCGTAGGCCCCTACAAGCAAAAAAAATGGCAATGAGCAACCGCCCCCACCCCCCCCCCACCCCCCCCACCCCCCCCCCCCACCCCCCCCCCCCCCACCTCCCCCCCCCCCCCCCCCCCCCCCCCCCCCCCCGGATCCGCGCCTGCACCGTGCATGGCCCAATCTAAATGGTTTGAGAATTTGAGTTCAATGATAAGGGACGCAAAATACTGCAGCGGTCTTAAACTCCGAAATAATGAGATTATGCATGACAATGAATTTTTGTAATGAGAATAATCAGTTCAGAAAATATTAGGGGTTGTTATTCGTATTACTGATTTATGGAACCGAAACTAACAATTTCTGAAAGTGTGCCTTTACGGCGCTGTATCGCAGAAGTCTGAGAGAAACCTGTATAAAGACAGACGCATAAACTGTTATTTTCAGGATTCGATATTTCGGGTCATTGCTTCGCGCCATACAGCAATTTAACATTATTTTTTAGACACATGACGTCATACCTTTCCCTGCTTGAGGACTGCTTTCTCCAGCTTGATATTAGGACTTATCGGCAGAGGTATCCCCTCCTCTCCCTTTTCTGTCGAGCAGAGGACAAAATTTACAATAAAATCGATATCCTGGCAAGATATCTAAGGAAAAAATATACTTTCTTTGATGTTCACCCACTGCCAAGCTCCTTTGTATCCCTCTTTTGTGTTTCTCCACCCACCCCCTCTTGCATGTGTGTTCCCTACATGTTTGTTTTATGTACAAAGTCATTTGCCTTTGAGAAAGAACTTGCTTAAGTTCGAAACGTCAGGCCAGCTAATTGTTTTAATTTGTATATTAATTTTCAGGTCCATTCAGTCAGTCAGCAGTTTGCAACAGTTTAATTCATTTCCAAAAAATATACCATATGATAATAGCGCTTAAGAGAGAGACTTTAAAAAGAAATATACTGCGTTCAAATACTACAATATCCTTTGAATATTGATGTAAAATGCATTTGCAACCGTTTTTTCGAATACGTAAGGTTTTATTCAGAAATGATCAGAATATGTTCAGAAACCAGAGGGGCTTTTCATAATTCCAGATGATATCATGTAAAGTTTCGAGCCTCTAAAAACAGTGCCTGGTGCTAAAATGGTTATCATCATCGCCCCATTTTTAGCAACTATGGTAGAATAATATTGGCAATTTCGCATTGTTCCTTTTAGTAGAGAATTCGTCGAGTGGGAATTGGAAAACTTTGGTTACCATATAGGAAAATGTGAAGTATATTACAGTTTTTGGATAACCTACTGTTGAGCAACGGCAGAAGAATGTAGTTGCACGCAAAGTCGATACCACCAGAGATGTATTTCAACTAAATATCACAGAGGGGAAAAAACCACGAATTATAAAAAATTAAATGGACAAAAATAATTGTCTGATCTCAGACACATAAAGCTTGCTTTGCGATTAAAGCAGTTTCCACTAAAAATGCCAAGGGACATTTTATTTTGCTTAGATAATGAAACTCATTTCTTACGTCAAACTTCCCAACAGCCGTCCGCTTCAGTGCAACGTCGACTCTGCAAGAATTAACGGATAAGCATGATTTATTGCAACTTGATGGAATTGATGCAATTGAAAAGTAAGTTCTAAACACGGGCAACAGATTGTCATTTCCAATTCTGCACCAAAGGACGACGTTGCGTGTGGACTTTAAAAAAAAAAAATTAAATATATATGCACTGTCATTGCAATTTTATATCTTTAAATCTAAAAACGTCATCTCGAACGTCAAATAAGCTAGAGCCAGTGGTTTTGCACAAAAATATATTAATAAAAATTAATCGAAAGATATGTTTTTACAAACACTGCACGACAGGTGGCGGGAAAAGTAAGTGTATCAGTTTCATTGACAAAGGAATCTACTGTACACTGAAGGTTGATTTTTTTTTTATTTGATTGATTTGCAGTTTATTCATTGATTAATTGATTACGTTATACCATACAGACTTACTTCACGACGTTAGATTTCCACGTCACGCTATTGCCATTACAGCCAAGCAGTGTGGAAAGGTGGACCGTCTGAATGCAAGATAATAATAGCAGAAATAATCTAGCATCCAAGATAAAAGTGTCTTTAGTCTGAAGAATTGAGTCTGGTGAACTGACGAAAGAGATGAAATATGGAGGATCTCGGGGCAATGTCACTATGAACATCTAACAAAAGAAAACCCACGCAGTCCTTTGTTTGTAACAAAGGACTGCGTGGGTTTTCTTTTGTTAGATGTTCATAGTGTGTGTGCCTTTACATTGTTTTTGGTGACACGCCCCCGCACTGAAGAGATGGGCGCGGCTCAATAATTAGACTTTCGCAAGGCTTATGAAATATCATGTGCATTGCCAGCACTCACCGTATTCAAAGTGAAGAGATACACCAGAGTTTTATTGGGCAAAGTGACGAAGAAATCCAAGTCTAGTTTGACGGAGACATTGAGATGGGCCTCGCTGATGCTGACCGCTGGTGGCGCCGTGGCATTGACGTCAACTTGTATCAGCATGTTGGGGTACTTCTTGCTGATCTGCAGAATAATGTTTAAAACAAAGTGGCAATGTTTGCAAGCTTAGTTTTGCTCTAAAACAAACTTTAGTCCTCAAATAAAATGTTAAAAGTACTGATCCACTTATTGTCTTGATATATCTTTAATCTTACTTTAAATATAGGATACATTACTATTGTGATGATCAAGTTTATTTCAAAAATTTAAACCAAGGTTGGTACTAAATTTAACATTCTTGGCAAATTAGAACTGTTTTGTAAGAGAGCGATATTATTATCAAATATACACGAATTGTACTTACGTTTGGCAATACAAGCTTCACGCTGATAGATGACGTGTTCAGACTATAACTTCCAGGAGGGAGCTGTGATGGACAAGAACATACAGGCTTATTCGGTCACTGTGGCCGAATTAACGTCCAGTGAAAGGTCAGTTACGGTCAACTGAGGAGAGAGGCCGAAGGTTTACACAAAATAGCACAACATCATTTATGTCTATTTCCAAGAGAAACCAATGCGGTCACCGTTTCAAACGAAATCCTGTGCAAAAAAATGGGGGGAATTCGAGAACAAAATCTGCAATTTCTCTCCCCGACCCAAAATCTGGACAGTCACGTCACACTTTTGACAGGGACAAAAGGGACAGTGTCACAGGATGAAACAAGAAGACACAAGCAAGAAGAGACAAGCAAAAGGAAGACACAAATTTGTAGGTAGAGGTGAGTTTAGTTGGCTTCCCTGGCTCTCAAAGTATACCCCGGGTAGAAAGGTACATTTTGTTACGGTGACAATTTACCTTGTCCTGGGTGACGTTGTAGACAAACAGCCCGGCCTTGTAGTACACGTACCCAGCCGTTTCGACCAAGTAGTCAGTCAGCCACAGGAAAACGTGGCGCGAGACATCGGCATCTGGCGGGATGATCGGCGGGGTGTAGGGGGCCTCCGTTTTAGGTTTGTCTCTAGGGAACACCTCGCCCTGTTGGAGCGAGGAGGGGAGGTAAGTGAGGGGGGGGGCCCCAACATGGTGAGTTTGTGTGAGACAAAATAATTCAGGGCATGTGGGTGGGTTGGAGCTTTAGTAAGTTTAGAAGGAAACTTTCTTTTTAGAATTTTAGTGCTCGGGCTACATTTAGGTGCAGGGTTGGGGCTACATTTGGGGCTCTGGCTACATTAAGTTACAGGGTTTGGGATAGGGCACGGGCTATATTTTGGTCTCGGGTTGTAAAAGTAAAATTTTGGTGCCGTTGGCAGTTTTTATTTTACTCGCTGTTGACCTCCATGTCGCGGCTATCAGAAACTACCATACAAACTGTCTGACTCCACATGCATGATATAGCAAGGTGTTTAATAAGGCACTTCACATGATAAACAACGGGGAAAATTGTTTATCTAAATCGTTTCAAATTCCTTCACGCATGGAATATTGGGCGTGAGCGATCCCTAGCCATTTTAGTTTTGTCAAAACAGAGAAACTGGGATGTAAACACGGACGCACACATAATCTTCACCTTGTGTGAGGTGTCGACGTGGCCGGAGAATGTGGGCGGAGTCACGAGGGAATAGTCAATGACAGCATGATTGTCAATGGGAGCTTCGGCTGGAAGAATATTGCGAAAAAACAATCAAAACAATCGATTAAATTTGCAAATCGATGAATATTGCAGAGGAACCACTCAGTCTGAGCGGGGCCAAATTTCATGACCCTGCTTATACCATATGCACAGAAACTTTATTTATATCTCCCCATTGTCGTTTGTCGCAAAACCTCTTGGGACTTTTAGCCTCCTTTGATATCTTCCCATTTCCCTTTGCCACACTCCTTCGTTCCCCCTCCCAGCGGCGTAGCTACAGGGGGAGGCCGGGGGGTGCACTCCCCCCCCCCCCCATACAAAAAAAAATCGTTTTTCCCCAAAGTCTCCCCCATTGTAAATTTCGCAAACGGAGAAAATGATACTATCATAAGAAAAAATACTGTGAGCGCCCACCCAGCCACACACCCCACTCGTCCCTGGCTACGTTGCTGCCCGCTCCCAGCTTCATCCCTCCCATGCCCAGGCCCATCTCCGAATACCCCTCTCATATAAATATCCGACTCCTTTTCTCTATTATTGGTTAAACCCTCTCACGTCACCGATCACTCTCCCAATCAATAATCTTCACTTGGGCATGTGCACTACTACCACCAAAAAACTTGTGGCAGTGAGTGACTTACTTTTCAGTCTGGCAAATTGGTTCTGCAGATCGGTATTGACCTCCTTGATGATCAGGGAACAAGTCTGTAATAGAGTCACATTGTCAAAAAGGTTCATTACAATCAAAATTTTGTTGGTAAAATGCACATAAATAAATTATAACAACTTCAGCAAAAACAAATCGGAACGTTTGTCCGTGTCCATAGGGTTTGTTCGACCACCATTCGTTTTGTTCTGTCCTTTTGACTCACCTGCTTAGTGTGCATTTTCGTATGAATTATGTCGATTACTGCGATTAAAGGGCGTGGTCATACCTGTTGGTTCAGACTTTTCTTGAGGGCGTCGTTGATGTTATGCGCAAACAGGTTATACAGCCAGCTGAAATCATGAAAACAACCAGACAACACAAAATTTACACAACTTTTCGAACCAATTCAAATCAGCAATAATTGAATTTTAATGGCCTGCATTTCCAACAGGCTCTCAAGAGTATACATATTTAGTCATTTCTATAATCTCCGTTGTAAAAAAAAAAATTGCCCCGTAACCAGAATTAGAACAGTATAAAGTCGTACATCGTGCCTTTTTCAGTATGATTAAGTGTCTTAATGCATAATATACGGTACCGGTACGCAAGGAAATAAGCCGTCTAGTTTATTTTTTCGGAGTACCGTTTGGGGATATTTTTTAACAGTTCGTTAGTCTAGAAACAATGTAGTGAGCACACTCCCTCCCCCTTCTTCCTCCCATAATACAGATCTTGAATATGCCACAAAATAGTGTACATTGTACAAATAATGAATGTTTGCGAGTACGATGGTAAGAATAATTTCATGAGGTAAATAGATGCAATGTTCCATTCCACGAGGCGAAGCCGAGTGGAATGGAAAATTCCATCAAATGAAATTATTCTTTCCATTGCACGAACGTGAAACATTCATTTTCTGTTTTACACACCTAAATAAATCATCCTCATCTGACTGGTTAGAGCGCGACCCATGATGTGACCGTGCAATGGAAGTTCGCACCGTTGAATAGAACTTTTTGCGGTGCGGCCGCGCCGTGCGTTGGGACGAATAATTCAATGCACGTGATCAACGATCCACCAATCAGATGGCGGGGATTTATTCAGATGTTGTATAATATTTGATGATGAAAATTTTACTGTACTTATAAATGTGCATGGCGTAGGCATAGGCCTACTTCTTTATTTTTTACGACCGCATATTTCAGCCACATTTTTTGCCGTTTACCTGGCACCACCGTGTAGTTTGATTCTAACACTTCCGGCGTCGAAGCTACAGTCACTGCTGGTCGAGCTGACGGTTGGTCGTCCAGCGCCGTCCATGCCTACAATGTATACCATGCATTCACGTAGTCATTTCAGCTGTCGTGTTTCATTAGTTACTGTTTTTGTCACTCGTGGTTTTGCATGCATATTTTCCCATGCGGCCAAATTGGGGGCTAGATTTCAGGTTATCGATTCAGCAAAGATGTTTATTTCTTTTTAAATGGACACAATACGATTGCTTGAGCACAGTGGATTAAAAAAAATACCGTCAAATTAATCATGCTTAGAAAAAAATCTGTACATCAAATGATTTCCAAAAATATCTCTAATAGTCGCTATAAATTCTGAAAATAATGAATAGACTATATTGAAATTGCGTTATTGTGCATGCAGTGAGAGTATTATAGAGGACTTGGGTCTTCAAAAATCTCAAAAAAACAATTACGGAACAATTATTGTCAACCAATTCAGTAAGGTTTCGTATGACTTGCTTACCAATTCTTAGTGTCAAGGCGAGAGAGGCGTCAGACATGGACCCATCAAAAGTACCACTGTCGCTCACGTGTATCCTTTTGCAGAAAAATAGAAAACCAAACTTAATTTGGAATTGGGGAAAATTTAGAAAACAACGTCAATCGTGTCATAAATTTATGACATTTAAATCATAATAATAATAATCAGGTAGGCCCATTCAAAGACAAACTAATTGTAACAGTTAGTAACATTTTTAATGGCGTTTTACTGGCAATTTTGCATTGTGCAATGAACGGATTGGAAACTTAATGAAATGAAAAGAAACGAAACCTGATTACTCGACTGCACAATCATTAAACAGCACACGCTATACGAAGGAGGGATGATGGTTTATTATTATCCAACTTTAAGTGAATAAATTAAGTGGACAATAGATTTGGTCTCAAATCCTGTTCTCATCGTTTCCAGTAGTGATGTAACTTGTATACCAATGCTGTATAGGACTCACCAGCCGTGGTTGCTGTAGTGCCAGTTTCCGGACACGGACATTGACATTCCGCTAGCTCGGAGAACTAGCCCCACGCCAGTCTTGGTTGTGAGCGTGGCCGAAGGAATGGCAAAACCTGTGATTCGAATGCTGTATAAGAGCAGGAATATAGAAAAGACAGAATTTCGTTTCATAGATATTCTGCAGTACCAGTAGGCCTACTAGTACTGCTTTTAATCTGACTAAATTATAATGGGGCGGGATGGCTCAGTTGTTAGAGCGCCGGTGCGGTAGCCCGGAGGTCGCAGGTTCGAATCCCGCTCCTGCCAGTTTCTTTGTTCACTTTGAAAATGTATTCAAATTTACCTAGTCAGTTTCCCTTCTGGATTGTTTGAAGAATTATAAGTTAAAAAGTCGTATCCTCATTGAGTGATCCCCACAATGTCGCTTCCCAGGTTAATTGTATCGTAAAATTGGGTGTGATTCCTGCCTTTACGGCATTCTGTGTTTATGACTTCTGACTAGCGCCCACCCAAACAAAGATACTGACAATTTGGGAGACCGCCAACATATAGGGCAAGATAGCTCATTTGTTAGAGCGCCGGTACGGTAACCTGGAGGTCGCAGGTTCGAATCCCGCTCCTGCCAGTTTCTTTGTTCACTTTGAAAATGTAAATTATAATTATTTAGTGCCCTGTTATGATGACTTCCCTATTTCAGTGTTTCCTTTTTCTACAGTGCTCGGGCGATTTTGGGCGCTACATATAGTGGGTAATAGGCAGGGTAGTTTTGGGCGTTAAATAATATTTGACTGGTCATTTATTTTCAGTCAAAAGGCAAACCTCCTTTAATAGACGGTTATAAGATAAGAAGCAACACAATTTCATGTGTAGTGTTCCTCTTACTTTGAGATTGTATAGGAGATTTTTCCCACCACATCCACGTGTGCATCTCCGCTAATGTCAGGAATCCGCAACTTATTGATGTCCTCTTTCAGAATCTCAAGGCCGACATCTCGCACTGTACGGAGCGAACAAGGGGAATTATCTTTGTTTATAGTTTCATCGACCAATTGCGTCATTTTATTTCTCCCCTGTCGCATGTGCGACACCTAAAATGCAGGCCCAGCCCTAAATATAGCCCAACCCTTTAAATGGGTATACCGGTATAAGTCCTAATGTATATACCCAAACCATGTACGATACCTCAATGTAGCACAAGCCCTAAATGTAACCCTAACCCTGTACTGTAGGTTTAGTGGCGTATCGAGCCCCCCCCCCCCCCCCCCCGGGCGAGATAATTGTGCCTTTATTATAATTTTTTTATTGATTAAAAGCGCCACTGCTGCACAACTGGTACTTAACCCCCACCCCCCCCCCCCCCCCCCCACCCCACCCCCAACACTCACTTGTAAATTTATTTCCGGGCGAAAACAAATAGACGTCATCTTTACCAAAATGAAATTCCGGTGCAAAAACAAAACAAAACATGTAGCCCCACCCTGCACCTACCTCCATGCTCAATGTAGCCGAAGCCTAAATGCAGCCCTGACACTGTACCTACAATTTAATGTAGCTTGAGCCCATGTAACCCAAAGTTTACCCTACTGCCTAAAACAGCCCAAGCCCAAAATGTAGTCCCAGCCGTAGTGCCTAAAACAGTTTTAGCCCTAGCCCCAACCCTCTAGCTATATTTTGGCTCTGACTACACTCTGGGGCTACAACCATTCAATTCAATTCAGTTCAATTCAATTCAATACAACATTTATTTCCATACTTTCCAGAAATCAAATTAATAACGTTAATCAAAATAATACATGTAATAATAATGATAACAAAATGAGAACACAAATTTGATATTGTAAAGGACTTTAAATCAAAGCCAGACCCCAACCCTTAATTCCCAGCAAAAATACGACCCTGCATTATTTCTACTCACGATAGTCCAGTCCCGACTGGGTGATCCTGGCTTTAAACCCGGGGTTCACTGCAGCGGTGCCCGATGGACGCAAACAAACCACCATCAACATTAACAGACCAACAAGGGCAGCCATGATTGCTCAGACAAGCTACGGAAATGTCCTCGTGGTTGTCCCGTTAGAACACGGCTCGCGCGGCTCAGCTAAACTGCAGGCTTCTCTCCTCCTTACCGATGATTTTATAGGTTGGCCACCTGAACTTCTTCTGCTGAAAATCTTTCCCTCTACAGATATTTAACTTAAGACACAATTCTGTGTGCTTAACAAGGAAACGAAACCAGGAAATATATACCAGCAGAAATTTCCAGGTTTAAAATTTCGCAACAAAAGTCGGGATTTTTTTTGTGTGACGGAAGCTCCTCTTTAAAAAAAAAAGAGTGTTTCGGGAAGTCCCCGTATCGGTCACGGCCCGGGGGTATTGTCAACAAACGTGACTCGCAGCTTGTTGAATGGGAACAAAAAGGCGTGCATGATGGCTGAGTGGCCTTCTGTACCATTAGATATAGCCTACCGTGCCTTAATGTGCCCATGCTACAAACCATCGAAATTCCAATGTATATGGGCCTACTTAAAACTTGATTGTTAATATCATCTTCCATTCTGTTTCTTTTCTATACTAAAGCTTAAAGTTTTGCTTATAATCCTAGCCTGTAGGGCATAAACAAAATTCATTTAGGGCCTACTTGCTAAATTAAAAAGTGTCCGTTTTCTATTCTATTTTGTTTTACTTCATTCAAACCAAACGAGAGGCGTTGGTTGTGAAAACTATGGACTTGAACAAATTAAAGATACATTTGCAGGGATTTGAGGACGTTGTGCCCCTTTTAATAATAAATTGATGAAACAGAAAATACTCAATACATATACGGGACTGTGTAATAGTTTCTGAACTTCCTGATCATATTGTGTCAATAACACTGCAAATTTATTGCTAAGCGCTTCTTCAGTGTGATGCTTAATTGTTTCCTTGTTTGAAACAGGAAACAACATAATCATATTGCAAGAAAGTCCAGGGGCCATGCATTATTTTTATTCATACAGTCCTAAAGAATCCCGGTTCAGTTTCAGTGTGTGATTTTTTGTTAACATACTGTCCTTGTAAACCTGATGACATATGCAATAGTCGATTCACAGGTATTGCATTAAGTATTCAGAGAGTATAAGCAACCTGGGGCCGTTGTCATCCAACTCCCATGAATATATCCGACTATTTACCCCCGGTGCATTACACACAATCGTCTTTTTGGCAATGGCATAACCTTTAACCTCATCCCAACCCTAACCCTATATGGGTTTTTTCGAAACGCTGGCTTCGTCTCGGCTTCGGCTCCGTCTCCGACTTCTGAATAACTGAGAAGCAAACCAAATGGAAATATTCTAAATGTTGGTCCATGTTCTGCTTCAGGAACATTAATTCGGTTAATTATGAAAGCAAAAATTTGAAAACTTACATTTTGTTTGCTTCTCAGTTATTCCGAAGTCGGAGACGAAGCCGGAGCCAAGACGAAGCCAGCGTTTCGAAAACCCCTTTAAGGAAACATACTTCTCAAACTGGCCGGATCACATTTTATTTCATGAATAAATTCATTTATATGTATTAAATGTGAATTGAAAGCCAAACTGGTTCAAGTGAAGTTTTAGTGTGATTATTTGCCGCCCAAAAATTGACCCCCCCCCCCCCCCTTTTGGAATTTGTTGAGACTCAAATTGAGGGCGCTGTTCGTGACGTAGACCGAGGCACCGAAATTCATGGAACGACTGGACACGTACACTAGGTCTACACGTGCAATTTCGTAAGTTGCAACAACTAACATCGAACTTACCCTGATTTTCTCCCTTTTAGCGAAGGCTCCTCGGGGAATGGGCCGTTTAACTGCTTTCGCCTGTACCTTACTCACATCTGGGAACTTTGTTGGGATGGCAGTGGACTTGAGCATATTTTTAATGGTCATCCCATGATTTGAAAATACCAGTATCGAAACACGACGGCTCAAAGTGGTCGCTACATAACGCTCTTGTCACCTTCACTTTCGCCGTCCAAATTCTCCGATATTTCGCATCAGTTGGAAATAAAGGAAGGCTTACTCCAGCCTTTGTTGTTTTGCTGCACCCAGCAGCCACACACCTTGTCGGCATGGCCGAAAAACGCTATATTTTGTTTAGATTTTGGACGAAGAATGTATACACTCAATGCATACGCGTAATGAATGGGGCCGGCTCGAGCAGAATCTGTAATGTGCCTCTATCTACGTCACACACTTATGTTAATGAGGGTCCCACTCAGGGGGCAGAGTAGCTTGGACAAACATTTTCAAGAATTGTTTTCTCATATTTTATCTGGGAAATAATTGTCCTCTGGACACAAAATATCATTGTCAAGATAATACTTTATTGTTTTAAGCAGGAATAATGCAAAATAAATCCTAAATCATGTTTCCTTTAAGTTTCTCATTGTGTTGGTATATGTGTGCTTACTGAACATGCGCAGTGAAATGAGCATGCGATGTGCAGTATAACTGAGCATGCGCAGTATAACCAATAGGTCATATGTCTTGTGTTCTTAGGCAAGACACATAGCTGCAATGACTTCTGTCTTTGGTTGTGTTGCTAAACCTAAGCGCTAAAACAACTGTTGTAAATCGCCGGTAAAATCTTTAGACTTGAACCACTTCCTTAATTTTAACGTCTTAATCAACACTTTTGTCAATTGTCATTTTTATATACAAATTGTTTTTGTTGTATACCCGTCCAGGTCTCTTTTTATTTAATGATTATTTGGTTATGATTTCATATGATCTTATGTCCTATATGTTTAGATATTTTTAAATACTTTTAATTCTTTTAAATTACTAGTTTATGTTCTATTTCTTATCTTCTTTGTAATTTTATGTCCAGGGCCCCGTGGAAGACCACATCTATGTGAACGGGCTACCCTGATAAAAGAAATAAAAATAAATAAATAAATAAATAAATAAATATAAGTTATTTTCATTCTTCTCTTAAGTCTAAAAATGTATGTGTAAATAACACAACAAAATATGCAAACGTATGGACAGGTATATTTGGTAAAGTTTAGTCATTGAAAATAACACCTGAAGACTATAATGAGAACAAAATACAGACTAAAATTGTTAATTAAAAAGACTGGTGTAACTCAAGACATTGAACTCACAGTGCTACTGTTATAATAGTCTTGTGATATATAGGGTGTAGTTCAAAGCAGCGGCGTAGCCGGGGGGGGGGGGTGGGTGGGGCTGCGTGGGGGGAGCACGCCCCATAAAAATCGTCACCCCCAGTCCTCCCCACTGTAAATTTCGCAAACGGAGCAAATAATAGTTTTATGAAGAAAAATACTGGTTTAATAGAAATTGGGGCCCCCACTTTAACATCTACTTTGAGAGAGCCCGCTACGGCCGCTGGTTCAAAGTTCAACCCCTCACAAGCCTGTAAACAAAACTTCACGATCACCCTAACCCTGTGTGGTACATGTATATAACATAAGGCTAGCTGTGTACAATTTTACATTATCTTTAAGATAATACCATATCATATATATAAGGCCTTGTCACACCGTCAATCAGTTCAAGTTAAAATTGTCGCACTTTGCTCTACATGACAAGTTGAACAAATCCAGATAGCCTATTGGCGCCACCAACGTCAGATGAGTCCGAGCAACTAGCACGCCCCTCCCAGTGGATCCATTTTTTTGGGGGGGGGGGGCTTTATTTGACGTCGTGGAGCCATTTCACTTCTGCCCGTGCGCCCCAAATACGTATGAGGCCTAACGGCAGGTTATGCAAACAATGCTGGCATTGTCTATTAATATCCATATCTTTTTCAGGTTTTGGCCACGCTCGCCGCCGAACCTCATTCAAATTATTTTCCGGACTATGATTTTTTTTCAGACATGTTTTTAAAAAAAAGAGGAAAATTTGATTGCTGGCTCTCTCCCACCGCCCCCCCCCCCCCCCCCGATAAATCCAAGATGCACCACTGACTATTTACTACTTAAATAATTCCATAAGATGTCCTGTGCATTGTGTGGTCCCCCAATCTGCCTGTGTATTATAAGAACCTGTAGCATAGCACATTATAGTGTAAACATTAACTCATGCTGGTGTGTTTTTGTTCCCTTGAACATCGATGATTACACGTTTCTCTGTCACCGAAGCCAGGGCGATCTAGGCGGTTTGCCGGAACAGAATGTCCGTACCAATCTTGATAAAACCCTATGACAACGTAAAAAGTAAAACAAAATATGAATTTACTAAACAGCAGAATTACAAATACGACTGTACAGCGCATGGTGCACTATCCCACTTTTGAATAAACACAATGCACTGTGTTTGAGATGTTGGACGTTTTAACGCACATTTATTTGTTAGATGCATGACGTCTTTACCTTTCCCTGACTGATGACTGGCCTCACAAGTCTGATGTTGGGGCTCGTTGGCAGAGGCAATCCACTCTCTCCCATTTCTGTAGAGCAGCAGACATGAATATAATCACGTTGAATTACTGTTTTTGTTTAATCAAAACTGCTCAGAAAGAGAAACGCTTATCAATTCATAAAGACTACAGGAAATAAGAATATTTCTTCAAACTTATTGGTAGGTCATTTGGAAGCTAAGGGTTGATTTTTGTCATTTTTTTGACAAGGTGTTCGTTGTATAACACCAAAAATAGCGCCCTCCTGTATATAGTAATGAAAGGATTTTCTGAGAATTGAAAAACTACATGTAGGCCTACCACTTTTTTTTCAATTCCATACTGACGACGATAACGACAACGACAATGACAACGACAACAATCTCAGGTCCTTGTAGTTGGATCCAGGAATGACTATAAGCCAGTAGGGAGAAAAATATCTTTCATGGTTTTCTGCGACTATGAAAACAAATTTAGCAGTGTAAATTCCTGTTTCTTTGGAAATCCCAGAATGGGAAACAAGTGAGATAATGGATAACCTACCGTTGATCCACGGAAGGATGAGACGATTGAACACGAGATCAATGCCAATGGAGATGAACTTCAACTGGAACGTGGGAAACCAACAAACGAATCATCAGAGAGAAAATTATACTGGTTCATTTGCAGATAAGAGTCATGATCTACTGGAAAAACGGACTGACCTATGAGCATCCACAAGCTAATCCGAATAAGTCGCTCATTAGCTGTTGGGCGCTGCACGAAACTGTCGCCAGCAGCCGCTATATTTAAGTTAAATTTAACCACTCGTGAAACATCCATAAATCATTGCTGCATATAGATTAGCGCCTGCTTACATGCTTGTATACTAGTTTAAGTACGTATACGTCCGCACATCGCGTGGAGTGAAAAGATGGCGGACAATTTGAACAGTCTATGATCTATCCAAAAATGACATCTATGCATGGGGATCAGTGCTAAAATGCCTAAATAAAATACCTGATTTCTGTTGGGCGTGGGATCTGACGAAGGGCACAACGCAAAATATTTTTAAAACTGTAATTCGCTATTGAATAGTAAGCCTACATGTATTCGGTTTTATAGTGTATTATATCAAGAATGTCTTTTTATTATATCAGTCCAATTGGCTTTCTTTTAAAGCTGCGATGTCCATTCTCTGATTGAAACATTCGATTCAATGAATAATGGAGAAAAACTAATACTATACCGAACAAATACTATACGCTGCAATCTATTTGGTCTTAACTTTACGCGCGATGATTGCCCTATACATACATATAGAAGCGTCCCGCTCTTTAAATGATATTTTTTTGTGGAATTTATCATTGAAAAGCTCACAACTTATCAAAAGCTAACAAAGTACCGTAGAAATTCAATTTGAAAATGTATTTTCTTTTCGGGGAGCCGCTCCCACTAAGCAAATTTTAATCAAGTTGTATATTCGTTCAAATGATAATAAGCCTTTATGGCTTTATCGTATTTTAACAACCTCCGCGTTAAAAAATGTTTTTGCTTTAAAAAGAAATCATATACATTTCAACTATCGTCCAGGGGAAGTAGGCCCTACTTGTATTTTCCTTAGTTCTCATCAAATTTAGTTCTTACGTTAAACTCCCCAACAGTTGACCGCTTCAAGCCGACGTCAATTCTGCAGAAATAACACAATGTCAAAGCAGAAATTATTAACGTAGCAGAAACTGTTACACTTACGACATAACTGAAACAACAGGGGCGGATCCAGGATTTTTTGCACTCGGGGGGGGGGGGGGGGGTGGGGGTCTGAAATTTGTCCAGAAAAGTTGACTCCGAAAATGTTTCGTCTGCAAAAAAAACTTCTGATTTTCTGGTTTGCAACTTTAGGCGTAGGCCCTAAGCAAAAAACAAATTGCCAACGAGCTGGGGGGGGGGGGGGGGGGGGGGGTTCTACCCCCAAACCACCGCCCCCCCCCCCCCCCCTGGATCCGCTTTGTTACAAAGTATAAAAACTGACATACACCAGATTATTTCTTCGAGTTAGTATACTGTCATAATTGACCGCGTAAGTTACTTGAATAACTTTGAAGAATTGTCTTTTTGATGTTGCCTTTGCAACTTATTTATAAATATTCAACAAACGTTGAGCTTAGGCCTATACCTCCACAGTTCTTCTAAGAATCTCACTTCTATTTTTGAGTTTTGTGTAAGTTTTTTTCTAGCTGTTAAATAATTAACGTACAAGGCTTACTTCAACGTGCCCGTCTCCCACGTCATGGTCCTGTAGTTACAAGCTAGTTGAGTCGGCCCGTGCACAGTCTGTGTAAACAAATTATCATAATTATCTTTTTTTTTCAACCGACAAATCACGCTACATATATACAAACAAGCTAAAGCTAAACAAATTCTTCATTAAGAAAATGAAGACCCGTTGAACGATATTAAACAGTTTTTAAAATAAAACCAAATAAAAGGCGTTTTAGTCGGAGAGTGTCGCTTTAAATTTTACCTCGTGAAAACCTAAAGGCCCTTTTCCAAACCCTGGCTTGGGCTCGGGCTTCGCTTCGCGTCGCGTAATTTTATGTCCCCAGATTTGGCAAGATCTGGGACGCTGTTTTTGCTACATGTACATCAAAGTCTTTTGTTTTAATCAAGAGCCAGAGTCTGTTTATTTATTTACATATTCAAGGCTTTAGATTGGCAGTGGGACTGGGGAATAGCTAGAGACGGAGACGAAGCCCAAGCCCAAGCCAAGGTTTGGAAAAGGGCCTATATTTATTAGAAACAAATAATTGTTTCGGCGCGTGCGCAAAAAAAGGGCCAATCAAAAGTGCCAATCGAACTAGCTATACCACCTGCCCTAATATGTGGGGGTTGGGTACCAGTCTACCTCTTGTGCATGGAGTCGAACAAGTCTCGAGTATAAATACGGTGATAAAAACACCACACTTGGGTCCCAATTAGTGCACATACCGCGTCCAAGGTGAAGAGATACAATCGGGGTTTATCGGGCAAGGTGACGTAGAAATCCAAGTCGAAGTCGATGGAGACATTGAGGTTAATCTCGTCGATATTGACCACTGGTGGCGCTGTGACTCTGACGTCAACTTGCATCAGCTTGTTCGGATACCTTCTGCCGACCTGTTATCAGCGATCGATTGCACTTTTTTGTTAGAAACACTGAGCTGGCAGACTGCCAAAATATACCATCAAGATTAACTTTTAACTTTTCATGAACAAAAATCGTCGGGGTTTTCTTGCAGACGGATTTTTTCACTCCGCACTCAACTTAAGTTTCGAGAAAGGTATGCGTTGCTCTTTTTTTACAATCAAGATTTTGCCTGCATTTGTGCCTTCTGTTGATTTAATTTTGACACTAAAGTTTAGATGTCAATCTTACGTCAGCAATTGAGCAATAGGCAGTTAATACATGGTTATTCATTCATTCATTCATTCAGTCAGTCATTTGTCTCTTCGTGAAAACCCCAAATCCATTTCCTTTAAATTTTGCCCTTCACAGCTAGACCGGATAGAGATTGTATAGGCCCTACGGGCATTTCAAATTTGTTTCTTCGTGAGCTCTAAAATACGGGTTTGGAGGATTTTCCCCTTCCTTGATTACTGCAGTTAAACAATTACAATAGATTCTGTACACAAAATTTGACGTAGCTGTTGACAACGATGAATTCAATCGATTTCATGAGAAGAAAAAAAGACACTCGAAAAAGTGACAATTTTTGCCCAGCTCGTCTCTTCGTGATAATTCTGACAAAATGGAACACAAATGGAGATTTTCGTGGTTGATAAGCTGCTACTTGTAATCACTTGTCGAATTTCTGTTAGGCACTCTATTTTTGCTTTTGATTTGCGTTCTCAATTGGAATGAGCGAAGTCCATAAGTTATTGTTTGTTTAGGGGAGGTTATTGGTACGGTTGAAACTACCCCGCCTTGTCTGTAGGTCTAATAATTTTGATAATTTCTTTGGTATATATTGACAATTTATTAAATCTGAACGCAGGAAAACCGTAAGGGTGATATAGGGCTGACAATCTAAAATGTGGCCAACCCCACCACCTCTGTTGTAGCCCTGTACCCTTTTCTCATTGTAAGGGCGACTTCCACAAAAACTTCAACAAAGAATCGTGTGCTTAACAACATCATGGATTTACACTGCAGATCACGCAATTCAAATTCAAAATTTAAATGGTGGAAACGTACAAAGGCATTGTGTATATAAAAACACACCGTAGTTTACCACCAAGATAGTTGGACATGTTGTTTCCGGACAGGTATACTTTGAACTTGTTAACAACCATTTCCTATTTCTAGCATACTTACTTCTGGCAAGATAAATCTCACCATCATCGCCGATGTGTTGAAGTTATCACGGTATACACCAGGAGGCATCTAGAACAAAACGAATATATTCTTAAGAACAACATTTCTGTGATACCTTACGAAAGGTCAAGAGTGCTATAAGAGAAAAGCTGATTAAGCAAAAACTCGGGGCTTTACTGTCAGCGTCTGATGATCACATAGTAGGACTTTATTGAATACACCAAGCGTGGTGAACATCCCCTTCTCCACCTCCTCTCAAGAAAAAACATTGTAAATAATTAAAGTAAAATGTACAAAATATAAAATAAAATTCCAAACCAAACCAAAAATCCAAACCCGCAAACGTTACATGTTCTTGCATGTTACTTGAACACATTTTATACAGTCAATTGAAAAAAACCTAGATATGAGACAATCTCGTTCCCAGGGTCTACTTTCAACCTCGTTCTCAATAGTCGGCCTCAGCTGGTAGAGTACGCCACCCTTTTCTGATTGGTTATTCCAATAACAAACTGATAATTCGTGACAACGCCATGAAGGAAATTCACAAAACTGTACATGCCAAAAAACAATAAATAATTAGTACGAGTAACTTTCAAAATGTCCAAAATCTGAGTCTCAAAAATTTGTTATTTTCATATTTAAAAAAACAAAAAACGCTGTCGCTACCGTTTAGTTGAGGGAATGGTAATAAAATGAAAAGAAAATTGTCCTTTAATTTCCAGTGACAAACCCATTTCCACGTTACTCCTGAGCGTCACCGGGCGGCACTATAGTCTGTCCGATTTTGTATGTGTTCCTATCCTATATGGGCGAGTCATTGGTGGAGTGGAACCATACGGCTCGATCGCCATTGGGGCAAGGCTGGGTAGAACTAGAAGGACGTGACATTTTTACCTCGCCCTGTGTGACGGTGTGCGACAATAGGCCGGTCTGATAGTACACGTACCCGGCCGACTCAATCAAGTAGTCGGTAACCCACAGGAAAATATAGCGAGAGTCATCGGCGCCTGGCGAGATGACTGGCGGGGTGTAGGGAGCCTCGTCACGGAAGCCTGTCCGAAACACTTCGCCCTGTTTGGGAAAGGAGAGATAGAGAAAGTCAGACAACGTAACGATTTCATACCACGTATACAAAATGTGTCAGGAACGGAAAATTCATGGGACAATAACCAACCCTCCTTGTCTAAACACGTGTCACAACCTAGGCAAGGGAACTCTACGGTTCAATATTTATGTTTGTAAAATCTGTGAAAAAGTGATTCAGATGCGAACGTGATTTTGGTGGTGGGTATTAAAGTGAAATCTTTCTATACTATTTACAATAATGTAGCAGGCCTTATTATGCTCCGCCCGTCTTGAAATACCGCCATCTTGAAAGTGAATTCAGCCACAAGATTTCGAGAAAAAACATCCCATCTTTGGCTTATCGGCTTCGTCTCCGACTTCTGAATAACTGAGAAGCAAACCAAATAGAAATATTCTAATTATTGCTTTCATAATCAACCGAATGAATGTTTCTGATGCAGAACATGCACCAACATTTAAAATATTTCCATTTGGTTTGCTCAGAAGTCGGAGACGAAGCCGAAGACGAAGCCAAGTTGTTTTGAAAAAAAACCTAAAGTATACACACACTTTTCTTCCCTATTTTGCACGAAAATTTCCCAACAAAAGTCTTGAACCTATAGGGCCTAGTTAAAGGTCATATCGTGTGTTTATTGCCGACTACAAACGGATCTCTACGGTACCTTGTGTGAGGTGTCGACGTTGCCATCAAAGAATATAGGAGGAGCCACGAACGAGTAGTCCACCACGGCATATCGACTAAGGGGGATTTGAGCTGAACAAGAAATTGTGAAATTAAACTGCTAATCCCTTGGAAGATACCATCTCGTTGAGGAATAGTTTTTTACAGCTCTATATACTGCACTGAACAGAATCCATCTTATTTCTGTTCATTAGAAGAGAGAGAGAGGTTCCCAGCTAGTGTATGTTTAATATATGAAGCACATCTGGAGTGGTTGAGAAATCTGCACAGGCAAGAGGTCGTGGGTTCGAGCTTCGCCCAAGTAAGCTCACATGCTCTCCTAAAGCACAAGTAAGCAGGACGGTCGTGGGATGGAGTCCCACCCGAGTATTAGAGCCATGTGATTTTTTCGCACAGGTTCTCGGAAAGCACTGAGCTTACAGTGCCTCATACACTATAGTACGTCGGGAAAAGGAAAAATGTCTCCTCTAATTATTTACATCGTCCCCGACGCAAACTCCATCTTCATAATTTATGTATTTTTGTTTGTTCTTGTCATCTGGCCGGCTCTACAACTATATATAAACATTACGTAACGTTTAATGATGGTGGTAATTGTCAGCGGCTTTGGGATAATTCACGTACGTGTCACTATTTCCAACGAATTTAGACATTCAGACATCGTGTCTTCAACAGGCAGCTATATATGCATATTGTCACTATTATTAAATCGTAAAGGCAGAACAAATTACTGCTTTTAAAACTGTGATATGTGGTTAGCTGAATTAATGGGGAATAAAACCAATTCTAAGATGTTACTTACTTTGCAATCTGGAAAACTGGTTCTGCAGATCAGTGTTGACCCCATTGATTACCATGGAACATGTCTGCCATAATAAATTCGCCCAGACGTTATGGACAAAACAGTGTACACTCTGCACGAATCCAGTCAAGCTTTTATGGCAAGATGAATGAGGCCATGCTATGGGCCTTCCACACGATTGCAAGCATTGATTGTATGCAAGTAAGCTAGGAATTGACAAAAGAATGGTGATGTGTGGAAGCCCCAAACATGGCCGCCCGTGTTGGACTAGCAAAGGCAAATAAAAAGAAGGTTGGACTCATCTTCCCCATATTTGTTGTGCTTTGATTGTGCTCCCCGATTTATAGGCCTATTAGTAATGCACGAAAGAAGGGTGTGCTCAAAATAATGCACACATCAATTCTTCGGGAGTGACCGTCCAGCCGAGTCCTGTGGTTTTTCTTGCTCGTTCAGTGTCTATTTTTATTAATCTAATAATTTTATTGATTTGCTTGAAACGATCAAGGGCATGGCTAATTATTATGCATACCTCCTGTTGAAGAGCTGATCTTATGGCGTCGTTGATGCTATCCGAGAAGAGATTGTATAGCCAGCTGAAATGTTGAATTTATGAATACCGCACCTTGCAGTTAATTTTTCTGAATACTGTACATTGAAATTAATTTTAAAATCAGCAAATTGGGGTGAGTTGTTGCTAACTGTGTCAGTTATACCCCCTCCTGGTCTTGATACTGTTGATGATGTGTCCAGTATTTCTGTGTCCACACTCTAAAAACTCCCGGGTCAGATTTGACCCAGATCCGGGTTCTATTTGGCCTGACCCTTTTCCGGGTCAAAATTGACACTTTTCCGGGTCAAAGTGACACTTTTCCGGATCAAACTGATACTTCTCTGACTTATTTCCGGGTCAATATGACCAAGAAAAGTGTCGGGCCAAATAGAACCCGGATCCGGGTCAAATCTGACCCGGGAGTTTTTAGGAAACCGTTCAGGTGGTAGGGTTGGCAACTCTATTATACCATATCTGCTTATATATACCACCTTGTCTGCAGCCTTGAAAATTGCATTGAATAACTTTTTAAAAAAACTGGAAAATAGGGCTGTAATGATTCTATTTTACATAAAGATAATGAGTTTATGTAAAGATATCGCGAAAGTATATACAGACTAGCTGTGCATTTTATTTTTTAACTGTTTGCCTTTGTCACAAATCAAATTTAAATTACATTTCTACAATATTATTCCATTGAATGTGCTGTACCTCTGTCGTAATTTTATCCGTAATTACATTTCTGTTAAGCTTACCTAGCACCACCGTGCAGCCTAACGCTGACTCGACCGGCGTTGAAGCTGCAATCACGGCTGTAGGAACTGACGGTTGGTCGCCCAGACCTGTCCACTCCTGAAATGCATCCGAATCGTATAACATGCCATTATTTTTGGACAAATGGGTAATCTTTTTAACCTGGTGGTTTGGTGACATTTCGTAGCCTCTTAACCTTGCACAATATGTTGATCACACCCTGCAAAAAGCTAAACCCAAAACCAAAGCTCATTTGAAAGCCAAAGCCAAATTGAAAGCCAAATTGAAAGCCAAAGCCAAAACCAAAGCCAAAGCCAAAGTCAAAGCCGAAGCCAAACAAACAAACAAACAAACAAACAAACAAACAAACAAACAAACAAACAAACAAACAAAACTAATTCCGTGTCCGACGGCTGCATTGTGTTAACTTCTCCATTAAGGCCGGTTCATACTTCACGCGAATGCGAATGCGAAGCGAATTTATGACGTCAACGCCAAATACTCGCGCTGCGAATTCGCAAAAGTTGAACACATTTCAACTTGTGCGAATCTTCGCTGCGAATGTTTCATGACGCCTTTTATAAATGTAATTTAACTATTGTGTTCTTATTTTGATTGGTGTTATCGTGCAGTATTAATTTTATTTTCATGTGAATTCTATTGTTTTTCTTGTGTGTGTGTTTATGTAGTAATTTATAATGTATATATAGGGCCCCAGTAAAAACTATTTTTTGCTGTTTGAGCATACCCTGCGTATTAAAAGAAATGCAAATGATCGATCAATCGGTCGATCGATCGATCGATCGAGCAATCAATCAATCAGGGACACACAGTAATATTGCCAACTCACCGATTCTTAGTGTCAAGGCGAGAGATGATTGTGACATACTCCCATCGAATGTACCACGATCTCTGATACGAAACCTATTGTGTGGTGAAATATAAAACTTGATTAAAGCTTTTCCTATTAGATGATCTCACTGAGCATGTTCAAAGAAAATGTTTTAACAAGTGGTCGATTCGTGACGTATACCTCACACCTGCGCATGATGACATCCAAGTGTGAACGAAAAAGTCGACACTTGTACCCTCTTTACTCGTCACGACAAATTCCTCTAACCAGCACGACCAGGTCCTGTAGGCTGGTTCAAGTGGTCGACGGGCCAGCGTTCGGGAAAATATTTTCAACAAATAGTTAACTGTATAGTCCTCAGTCGTATTTGCTCACGGTGTGCCCATGAATAAGGAAATACACGGCAGAATAAAATCCAACAAATTGTTAAAAGGTCATGGCACATTAAAAACGATGTTTAGCGTCCGGGTTTTTTTTTTTTTTAAAGGAAGGAGGAGGTTTTTTTAATTTTTTTTATTTTCAAGATGGCCGCCAATTTTGTATAAATGTCGGACAACCGTAGGTTTTTCAACTGTTCCAAGACACAACAACGAAAGAGACATGTTAGACAACATAATTGAACATTTTTACAGTGGTTTCAATTGTTTTAGTAAGCTTGTATCTTATTTGTCAGTGGATCGGTTGACATTTTGGGTTTTTTCACCTCATTTTTTCCACCGGTAAATTTTTAAACAAATCCAGGCGGCGCCCAAAAATGAAGCGGGCGGGGACGCTAAACATTTGTTTACTTCGCCTAATGGAAAAGAAAGAGCGAAGGTGGCCCGTTATTACCATCCGTGGTTTGTGTAGTACCAGTTCCCGGAAACAGACACAGTCAACCCACTCGCCTGCAGGACAAGCCCAACGCCATCCCTGGTTGCGATAGTCGACGACGGTATGGCGAATTCTGTGATCCGAATGCTTGAGAGGATAGAAAGACAAACACACATTCGTTTCATTTATTTTTTACAACAGCGACTTAATTCCCGTTAATACCAGTTTCCCCACTGACTTGTGCACAAAATTGAGCCGTGTTTATCTAAAAGTGGTCGGTGGTGTAAATGCCCCGATCAGTCGTATTTCTAATTTTGATTTGACTTAATCCTCCTGAGGTAGTAAATAATCTGAACGTGTTTTTTGTTTATTTATTTATTTATTTATTTATTTACATGTAAACATGGGTTTCTCTTACTTAGAGACTGTGAAGGATACTCTGCCGACCAAAGCTACGTTCCCATCTCCGGTAAGGTCAGGCAATCGCAGGTTTTTAATCTCCTCCTCCAGTATCTTCATCCCAACATCTTCCACTGTAGGGAGCGGAGAGAATTATAATTATCCACTGATTTCTATATGCAAACTGGAAAGTGCATCGACTGTTCGAATTGAAGCCACCGTCCTCCATATTAATACTCCCGATCCTCTTCGTCAATGTGACGTCATTTGGATCTGACAGTGCAATAATACGAACGAATGGAGTATGCACGCGTGTTGCTTCACGCGCTGTCGAAAGACTAATCCGACGAGCAAAATTAGAAGCCATCTTTGGGTACCCAATCGAGCTGTACCATACACGCGCGCTCGTCATACGCGCGCACTCATTGCGCCTTTGACCAATAGGATTGCCAAACTAAACACGCGCCTCAAAAGTAAGAACGCGTATGACGCGCGCGAGCGCAGTACCGCCCGATTGGGTACCCAAAGATGGCTTCTAATTTTGCTCGTTGGATAAATAGAGTCCCGCGTATTTTGGAACCGGAAGTTAAAGGGACACATTGCCTTTAAATGTCATGAAATTTTGCTGTTTGGAAATGTTCCTTATCTTTTATAAGAGTTGTTCATGCAAAAAAACACGTATAATGTGTTGTAATTAGTGAGTAGTGATAACAAAACAAAAATCTGACCCGCGAAACATAGACAGTAGTAAATATCACCGTCTAAATAATGCGCAACATACGCTGTAAGAGTCTTTAGGCTGGCGCCGCAGCCAGTGGCCTTGTAAACCTATCAGATGATCGCCAGGTACCATTCTCTATACCTCGCGACACATATCGCAAGTGCTGCGCGCTGTGCCACAGCACATCAAAATTGATCAACAGAACGTACTCCAACCAGATGCGACTGGAAATACGACTGGTGAACACGGTCCGCCATTTTGTGGAGTCAAAAATTTGGTTCTACAAAATGGCGGACCGTGATTTGTCACGAAATTAAACCTAAAACACGCAATTTGAAGGGATAGTTATGTGAATCTTTATATTCTACTTTTAAAAAAGCTTCCCAGCCATATCCATTTCAGTTTTATAGCCCAAATCGCAAAATCCAAAGCAATGTGTCCCTTTAACGCTACTTACCAAAAGCATACAACAGCTTTAACTACCTTGTCACCAAGGGTCTACTTTCACCCTCGTTTTCAATAGTAGGAAATGATCCCGTACGATTGGAGTGGTAATATGGCCGCCCATGGCTTCAGTTTATCGTACAGCGCGCAATCGCAAATGAGCCAATCAATTTACATAGAGGTCATGTTTATCCTGTATCTTGGCATCAGACTATCCGTGGGCGGATCTAAAGGGGGTTGTGGTCCTCCCCTGACTTCCACTTTTTGTTTGCTTTCGTGGTGTTTTATACGCGCAAAAGCCCCTTCACCCGAGCTTCATCTTTCTTATTTGTTGTATTCTGTATTTACGGGTAAAAAGTAAAAAGTCCGTGGAGCCTCTTTGCCTGTATTTTTCTTGATCCGGCCCTGCTATTGTCTGTCCATCTATCCGTCTACATTTTCCCACTGTTGTTCTTAATGTCCCGCCTATATACACGCCTCCCCATCCTTTACATATTTTACAGGCAAAAAAATTGGCCCACTTTCTCGGAAAAAGTTGTAACCCCTCACACCCCCCCCCCCCCCCCCCCCCGCCTCGACTAAAAACTTTGGATACATACCAGAAACCCTTTCATGGATATATTATAGAAATGTGCAGTAAAGGCACATCTTGCATTGCATTATGGGACAATTGACAAAACGAATGAGGATTTTGTGTTAAGTCGTATCCTCATTGAGTTATTACCCGGTACCGTGCACAATGTCGCTTCCCGGGTTGCATTGTAAATTGGGGCGTGGTCCCTGGCTAGTGGCTTTAAGGCATTTTGAGTTTATGACTTCTGACTCTGTGCCCCCCCCCCTCCCCTCCCCCTCCCCTCGAACAAAGACACTGACAATTTGACACACCGCCAACATATGAAATATATCTTAATTGGTAGATCGCCGATACGGTATTTTGGAGGTCGCAGGTTCAATTCCTGCTCCTGCCGGTTTTCTTTTTTCACTTTGCAAATTTATTCAAAATTACCGAGTCAGATTCCCTTGTGGTTTGTTTGAATATAATTATTTTAAGGAAATCTCAAATTGATATGACGGCCCGTCGTTTGTAGTGTGTTATGCGTTAAGTTTGTACGTGTATATATAGGCCCTATGGGTAAAATGCTATTGAACTCCCCCCCCCCCCCCCCCCCAAAAAAAAGAGACCTGTTGTTTTTACGAAAAAAGGGTTGTACAATTTGCTCCTGAACATCTGCATGGATAAAAATGACTTGCCCCCATTAAAAAAAAGCCATGCCCCCACCCCTCTGAAATGAACCTGGTTGTGCTACTGATGCCCACCCGATGCTTTACAATTTCTTGTCTCGTCAGACTGGTTTGATGCAAGGTGTGTATACAGCCCTGGCTCACTTGACAACAAACCTATTAAGTTTCAAAACAAAGTTCTTTTTCAAAGTTTTCCATACATACTGTGGGTTTATAATAAATTATTTTTATTTTTTGGGGGATTGCGGTCTGGATTTGAAATGTATATTTTGGTATAATGTTGGTTGAATGATTTATATTTTTTGATGTATAGGCATGCACTTTTAAACCACCCCATATTACATTATTTTTTAAAGCTACTCATCCATAGTCTGCGTGTCATCCGTTGGATGGACAGAACCCGAACCGCGCTCCTTAAAAAGAACGTGCTATCCACGTTTATTGCTATCTTTTCATATTCTAAGGATCAGGAATGCAATCATTGTTGTTAGTTATACAATATACGAAGTTCACGTGCGCGCTAAACAACGAAACCATAAATAAAGCACAGCATTTCAAGCTGAACTCTGGAATCCTTTTTAAAAGCAATTAAACAAAACCTCCCCTTATACTGTTTGCTCAAATCTACTCACGATAATCCAATCCAGACTTTGTGATCCTGGCTTTGAACCCGGGGTTCACTGCAGCGGTGCCCGATGGACGCAAACAAACCACCATCACCATCAACATCAATGGGATGAACCAGGCTGCCATGATTGCGAAGCAAAAGGCCTTTTTACACCAGACAACTCGAAGTTCGATACCAGTATACACTCTTCTTTCTTCCGCGGGGAAGACTCAAACCGGACAAGGCTCGGACCGTGGTAAGTTGGTCGTACAACCGAAGGTTTTCAACTAATGAGTATAGGCTAGGCCAACAAACTATCTTCTGAAGAGGATATTGTAGCTGCAGATGTTTTATTAAATTCGACATGTTGATATTGAAAATAAGGAAATAAGAGAAGGAAGTAAATCAGCGAAAATTCAGCCAAACCGGATCGAATGCTTTATCTTATTGTTACAGTGTATTTCGTGACTCTCTTTTTCCCCCGGTCCCACAAGCTGAAAAGCATTTGCTTAAAATGCTTATACTTTTAAATGTTCATTGATTTAAGTCTGCGTCATGACATCTGTTCCGGAAACCTGATACGGAACAGTTTTTGAAGAATGTCCATGTTTATAGTTCCCGTTTGGCTGTGCCAATGATCGTGATGTGCATTATCTTCGAAGCGATGTTTTTCCTTGTGCTCTTTGTATATAGGTTCTTGCAGGGTACGGTATAGAGCGTATTCGAAGTTGGCCAGGGTGTCATATTTCTTGTTCCTTAAGGCAGGACACTTTACAGCAATGGCTGCTCTCTTTAGTTGAGTAGCTACCCCTGGCTACCATTAATGTTGGTAGTCCTGATGGAGTGCAGCGGCGTAGCCAAGAGGGGGAGTGGGGGCGCGCCGCACCCCCCCCCCCCAATAATCGTCTCCCCCCACTGAAAATTTCGCAAACGGAGAAGATAATACATGTAGTATTATTATTAAGAAAAGTACCCCCCCCCCCCCCCCACCCACTGTAGCATCCCCCCCCCCTTCACTCAGCCGACCGCCCCCTCACTCTCCCCCTATGGAGACAGCCCTGGCTACGGCGCTGATGGAGTGGCTTATAGCATTGTAATGGGAGACTGATCAAAAAGGGACGCGTGACGCTGTCTGTAAAGTGCAGTGTACCTAGACATACTCCTTGTTGAGTTGAGACAGTAGCATGAATTTTCTTTTTCGACCCAAAGATCATGAGAATACGTAATGCGTTTTGATTCGCCTTGCGAGAGATACAAAGCATCAAACCCAGGTGTATCATTTTTGTTATTATTTTATTTGGCATGATGGTGCTATTTCAAGAAAAACAATCGTTTACAGTTGAAACAACTAAAAAAGACATTTCTGTTCTATTCCATCTTTAAAAAGTTGTATAATATACGGGGAATAATTAGCAAAATGTGGCTACTTTTTAGTGAAAATTGAAAATCTTGGCTGAATTCCCGCAGATTGTGAGAGTTGACAATGGAAGACGTCGTCAGTGACACGACCTTCGCCGGAGTCTGGAGCCGTTGGCCAGTAGGTACACGGCCGATCCTGGTGGGACTGTCGGTGTTTCTCCTCTCCGTGTTTCTGCTGTTTCTCCGCCGTCCTCGGAACTTACCTCCCGGGCCGAGTGGCTGGCCCATCCTGGGCTGCCTGCCGCAGATCTTGCTGGGCGTTCTTTATCTTGGACAAGCGCCGCACGTGTTCTTTTCTGAGCTGGCCGAGAGGTTTGTATGCCCACATTGGACACAGTATTATGTTGAAATGCGCAGTTTAGAAAATACAAAGCTAAGTTCTATCTTACGAGGGGGTTACGTTTTGGCAAAACAAAAAACCAACAATTTATTATATGGTGCTTTTTAGGAAGGGGTGACATACAGTTCTGTCATAATTTTTCCCAACCAAGTCTTTGGTGCTCACTTCGAAAGTGTTTTGGGAATAGAACAGTCAAAAAAAATTTAAAAGGCAATACCAGAAAAGTAAAAAGCATTTATTGTGCGCAAAATAAAGATTTTTAGCAACAATCAGAAAATGTTCAGAATACTTTGATGTTAAGCGGAAGTAACAAGAGAACAAAAATAATATGAAACCGATCCGCACTACGTGACAACTGGAATTCACAAGGCGTGCCGATCCATAAAACTCAAAATATTATATTAGTTGCGCCTTTTTATGCCATCTTTAAGTTTGAGTTTTTAAAACTAACTCCAAACAGGCCTACATTTTGGCAGTTACGCGACTGCCACCCCCTGTAGGAACACTGAGTTCTCGGAAAAGAACGGTCCCTTGATTGTAATTACTGCCTGCAAGCCACTTTAAATTTCAGGGAGTTGATGTAATGAATATGAATGTGTACAGATACGGAGATGTGGTGAGCTTTTACTTGGGCGGGAGACTGGTGGTGATTATGCATAAGTGCACGACGATGCGGGAGGCATTCGGGCAACAACAGCTTAGCAGCAGGCCGGCATTCCATGTTGCCACGAAGCAGTTTCCCGGCCGAGGTGGGTTCGATTGAGCATCTGTGGTGTATTGGCAAACCACTCGTCACCAACGTCGCTGTCACCATTGTCACAAGTAAACCATCGTCACCAACGTCACCAACGTCACTATACCGTCACAACATTGACCATTTCCCCCAGTTATATAACTCTATGGAATTTCTTGCCTGGTGCATGTTTTTTCCCGTCCTACGATATCTGTTCTAAATTGCTACCTTCAGGTTCCTTGAGTCTTTACGTTTTGTAGCTCCGTAACTTGAATAGCACTAGAGCAAGTGCTCTTGTATAACCATGTGCGGGGCGATTTTGCATAAAACCAATCTTTTAAAAATTTACTCCCCGTCACTACAGTCACCACTATCCCCGTGACAACCATTGCCCTCACCGTCACCATTATCATCCCCGCTATCACCATCATAACACTGCTTTGTCCCCACCGTACCGTCGTCACTGTCGCCATCGCCACCAGTATATGACCCATGACCATGACATCATTTACCACTTTAACCACTCGAAATCATAATTACAGTCCACGACAACCATCGTCTCTACCGTCGTCATCATCCTTACGTGACTGTCGTCACGGGCGTTACGCGTTATTGATCACAATCAACACTACAGCCGCATCCACAATCGTCACCTTCGTTGCTTCACGACTATGGTACTTAAAGGCGTGGTTAACAAAAAATCTGACTGTTCTTTGTCGTTGCAGGTGTTCTTGGTGCATCGGGTGCAATGTGGTCGGAGCTTCGCAAGTTCTCCTCAACCGTCTTGAGAGGATTCGGTGTTGGGAAACTAACCTTTGAGGAAAATATCTCCGCAGAGGCCGAGTACCTCATAGAGGAACTCAAGAAGCAGCAAGAAGCTCCATTCGACCCAAGACACCCGGTAAATAACGCACTGTCCAACGTCATCTGCGCGGTCGTCTTCGGCAAGAGGTTTGAGTACAGGGACTCCATGTTTAAGGCCCTCCTTAAGAGCACCACAGCCGTCACACAGAACGCGGGACCGGGGCTGGTTGTCGAGGTCCTGCCCGCTATATTTTCCAAGTTCCCGCTCTTCTCCTTCGTGAGAGCATACATCAATGTAATCTCCAACTTCTACAGGCAGATCGGCCTCCTGATCGAAGAGCACGAGCAGCTGTACGATCCGGAACACCCGAAGGATTTTATCGACGAGTTTCTCAAGGCATGCAGGGAGAAGGAGAGACAGGGGGCTGTGGCGGCGGGGCTGCGGCCCGTCAACCTACTGCGGTCTGTCGGAGATCTGTTCATCGGAGGTACGGAGACTACAACCACCACCATACGATGGGGTCTGCTGTACATGATGGCCTACCCCGGGATACAGTCTCGCATCCAGGAGGAGTTGGATGCCGTTACTGGTCGCAGTCGATACCCAACCATCTCAGACAAGATCAAGCTTCCCTACACGGAGGCTGCTATTTGTGAGATTCTACGCATATCTACCATCCTGCCGTTGTCAGTGCCACACTGCTGCTCCGAGAAAACCAGAATCAATGGGTAATTTACATCATCGTCTTCATTATCATCGTCGTTATTATGATCATCGTCATCATCGTCATCAGAAACAACAGCAACAACAACAACCACAACAGCCATACCACAACAGCAGCAGTATCAGTCAGAAGATGGAATGTTTGCGTCGGGGGATGATGTAAATTAGAACAGAGATGTTTTCTCTTTTGCCCTGTCCCGACGTAATGAAGCACTGTATATACTCAGTGCTTTCCGAGAACCTGTGTGAAAAAATTCACAGGCTTACTCGGGCGGGATTCGAACCCACGACTTCCTGCTTTATACTAGTGCAGACGTCACAGGTTCTCGGAAAGCACTGAGTACAGAGTACCGAAGTGATGACATCATCAATGCAATGTTTGGAACCAGAATACATTCTAAACTGCATGTGTTTGGAACCAGTTGCCGCGGCAACTGACGTCAGACTTCGGTACTCTATACAGTGCTTCATATATTACGTCGGGACAGGGCAAAAGCGAAAACATCTCTGTTCTAATGTATAGCAGCAGTATCCACAACAACCACCACCATGCAATAAACACAGCAACTGGCCAAAACAACCATTATGCAACCACAATAATCACATGCAACAACTACAGCAACAAAACCGCATTTCATGCATTTATAATATAAATTAGTCAATGATATTGAAGTCAGAAAAGATACACGAGAACAATTTGCATTGCCCAAACTTTCTGAGTAGACCTCTCACCCCTTCTTTAATTCATTCCAAGGGGAAGGATATAATTATAATTGCGTAATTCATTACAATTCTTGCTAGTATAACAACCACTCAAGTGTCTGTCATATCTCTTTTCAGGTACACCATTCCAAAAGGTGCGCTTGTTATCGCTAATATCTGGCACAGCCATTTTGACCCTTCAGTGTGGGCGGAGCCGAAGGAGTTCCGCCCAGAGCGATTTCTCGACGAAGAAGGCAAGCTGCGTCAGCGTGAGGAATTCATCCCATTCGGGAATGGTCAGTGCAGCTTTTTAAGCTTTTTTAGCAAGCGCGTACTCTGTTGATAAATTAGAAAAAAAGACACCACAACCTAGTAATTATTGTGAGTACTGCCTTAATACGTTTATCTGCCTTTAATCTAGTTCGGGTTAGGTCCATCTTGGTTCGGCTGATCTAATCTTTTTCACCGAGACCCTTGCAAAGTGGTGGAAAAAGTGTATCCGAGCCCGATGCTAAAACAATGAAAACGTGGACTTCCACGTCCACTATATAGAGTCCAATATTCAAAACACAAGTTTTGCTTATAGGCCTATGTAAGCCAAAATTATTCTGTAGTCTGTGCTAAATTTTGTCCCCACTTCTCCCACAGGTCGCCGGGTGTGTCTGGGGGAGAATCTGGCCAAGATAGAGCTGTTTATCTTCTTTACCCGTCTCCTGCATCACTTTACCTTCAAGAAGCCCAAATGTGCCCCTCCCGGGTCATTCCAAGGCAATCTCGGCATTACGTGGGCGCCGGTGGATTATGCGGTTTGCGCCGTAGAACGAGTGTGAACTAGGATAGATTAATCCTCGTGCCAAAGGCTTAATTATAGTACATGTACTACAGTTTCATTTCTGTAAGTGTTAAAGTAAGAATACATTTTCAAAGTGAACAAAGAAAACTGGCAGGAGCGGGATTTGAACCTGCGTCCTCCGGAATACCGTACTGGCGCTCTACCAACTGAGCTATCTTGCCCTTTGTTCAGTATAATAGTTCGGGTGGGCGCTAGTCAGAAGTCATAATTAAACCCGTGTAGCCAGGGATCACACCCAATTTTACGATACAACCTGGGAAGGACATGTGGGGATCAGTCAATGAGGATACGACTTTTTAACTTATAATTCGTCAAACAATCCACAAGGGAAACTGACTAGGTAAATTTGAATACACATTTAATAATTTGTTGATGTACTTTTTCTCTTTAATCACTTGAATTTGCAGCAATGAATTCAATCTTAATATTTTGGCTAATGATAACAATAATACTGAAAAAAATCTCCTATACTGGCCTTATGTGGGCTATTTAAGCGGTAGGTATGAATAAAAACCAAACTAAGAAAACAGTACTTTGTTAAATATTAACCAGAAACAGTTGTGTTCCTTCCTCCATGATCCACCGGACGGACCGCAGGGGTCCGTACCAAATTCCTTAAAACATTGTTTGAGGGCGCTGTGCAATGTGAGCGGCGATTTGGGGTTGGTTGGCCACTCGCTCTCTGAACTTCATCAGCTTGGGGTAGTTGGACAGAACGTCTTGCCGCTTGCTGAAGCATAGATCGAGGGAAACCATTACACTGATATCGGCCAAAGACATCTGGGTAGAAATATAAAGAAAGAGTTTTGGTGGGATAAAAATGGCACCGAAATTTGGTCAAACTTTTAGCTGGATGATATGACCGAATGTGTAGCAAAATATACAGGACTGAAATAATCAAAACGTAGTACAATATTCATGTATCAGTTCTTTTTAAATGAACGAAATTTTGCGTAAAAAAAAGACATTCACGGACGGATAATTTCATATTGTGTAAATGTGTTAAGTATTTATCATTTCAATATATAACACGTGTTGTTTGATGGAGGAGGGGGGGGGGGGGGGGCTACAATTTTTTTTTTAAAGATAAACCAACATGATTGAGCACCCACTGAGTGAAATAGGCCTACCTTTTCTCCAACGAAGAATCCATCGCCCCCTCTATTCTCCACTAAGAACTTTTCAAGGTACTTCAAGAAGTTGTGAGCGGTCTTTTCGTAATACGACTTTATCCGTTCAGCCTGCAAAGGAAAGAATTCAAGATGATACATTTGACCTCATGCTTCAATATCCTGGTACCCACACCGTGCACTGTGGTGTAAATCGAACACCATGTGGTGTTCATATTGGGCAAGTGGTCCAATATAAACACCACATGTTGTTAATTTAACACCACAGTTTTTGCAGTGCCGCTCTAAATTTGTAGAAATAGGAGTGCATATACACTTGCCAATGGCGGCTGAACGTGGGGGGGGGGGGGGGGGGGGGCACTTTTTTCACTTGGGGGAAATCCCCCCCCCCTTCTTTTGGCATGCAGTTCAGCAAAAGTGTTCCGCCGCACCTGACACTTGCAGCTCAGATGAAGTTCACTGCATGTGCTACTTTTTGGGGGAGGGGAGGGGGAACAACATTGGACGGCAACCAATCTTCCAGGACCAGAGCTTTATTTCTTTTTAAATCGTCTTTTTTTTCTCGAACTTTTTACATTTTTGGGAATTTACACAAATACTCTAATAAGGCTGTTATTTCGTTGAATAATTTTTTTTGGGTGGCAGCACCTGTTTTTCTACCACCTTCTACCACATATTATTATTATTATTTTTTGTGGGGGGGGGGGGGAGTTGTGTATCTCAATTTTCCTGACCAAAAACGTTCGTAATATAATAATAATGTACCCGGAATTTGTTTGATCCCGCAAAATACTTTAAAATCGGGGCAGGGGGTGTGTTAGGTTCCATTTTTTTTCCCAGTGATGGTGCTTCCAATAGCATTTCGCATACTTCCAAACAAGACGCATATCGAAGTACAAGATGATGGGTCACACATCTTAACCTATTCAAAATAAATACCAAAACAATTAAAACTAATAAATAAGTAAAACAAATAATAAAGTCGACCTTTGGGTGAATTGGGGGGATGTTAGCACCCCCGGTCCCGCACCCCCGGGTGCGGTCCTCCTTACCCGCTTTGTTTCATCTTTCTCGAGGAAGAGAGCATACCCAAGAGGCGCCGTGAGGTCATCTGCCGTGTCACAGATGACATCAACCATCAGTGCCTCCCGGCTGTCGGCCCCATGTAACCCTATGGGGTGTAGGAGGGGGAAGGAGGGAAGTTGCGGAATGCTGTAAACTATGGCCGTATATTGGGATTAAATGGTGCCGGATATAGGGGAATTCACTTAGCCTTTGATTTGAGTAGCGCTGCTCAACCCTACACAACTGGTAACCTGACCAATATGTGCTATTCGAGGTCAAGATACGTTTACCAGTGAATAGTCTGCGACCCATTGTATACTGTATTTACACATTACATTTGCTCCCCCAATAGGTTTAGAATACTGAGAGACTAGATTTGACAGCCTTGCTTCCATACACCCTATCTACAAGGTGTGGAACTTTGAAGAGCTATGCAATTTTGTCCACGTCATAACATCGATGTGAAATATACCTCTCCATCTTTACTCTGCATTTGTGAATCACTGTTCCCTCTTCTTTTCTTTTTTCTTCATTGGTAGCCTCTTATACTATACATGGTTTACAGTCTAGTTGAGCTCCATACAAAATAGGATGACAGACAGACAGGTTGAAGCCCCTCACCAAATTCTCTGGCCAGGTACGATGCTATAGCTCGACTTTGTGGTATCATTTTCCCATCAATTTCCAACACGGGTAGCTGTTGCAAAGGATACTCTGGTGCAAAAAAACAATTACAGTTTTCGTTTCACAGGATATAATCGTGGAACACAAGGACAGGGCATGGGAAATCCAGAGGGTGAGTTGGGGGGGGGGGGGGGGGGGGGTCACCCCTGCCCCTGTTTTCAGACCAGGGAAAACACACAAAAAATTGCTTCGTTAGAAGTCTTCTGGGTAAAATTAGGATTACCAACCACATTTCATGTGACTTATTGGTTGTGACTGGTGTTCGTATCTTTCTTGTGTAGTATACAAATCACATCTTATCTGGCCGGTAACCTGATTCATTAAGCAATTATGGAATTCCATAAGCAAGACTTATTGTGCCAAGCAGATATGTTTCTGCTTAGCAGCTCAATGTTGCATTCAGGCGGCTTCAAACTTTACTGTCGTTGAATTGTTTGATTCAAGGTTTGTACAGAAATAAGAAAAGTAATGATGGATCCGCAATTCCATCATTTACTTTCTCATCGCATCCACCATGCAAAGCTTCAAATCGTATTTAAATGTATAAACCTGTCACTTCTGTATTAAAGGCCAAGTAAAATAAATTTAATGTTTCTCGTCCCCGCTCGCCTCCTTTTTGGCCGCCGCCGACGTGTTGTGCAGCGAGATTTTATGAACACCGATTGGGCTGGCATGACGTGTTTAAAAAATGAAATGAACGATTGCAGTGGCCGTGTTTTTTTGCAAAAAGAGCACGACGGCCAAGGTATGGGGGCAAGGCAAAACTGGCCGTGAAAACGGAGATTTTTTGTGGGGCACCTCGGCCAGTAAGAAGGCAACGACGGCACTGGCCGTCGTTCATTTCAAGCCCTAATGTTCGTGTTAGGCTATGTATGCATGACTGTGCGTATACATAGCCGCTAAAAATTGGTGTGCTTCAGTTTCTTGATCATAGTACGGCAGCAGCATACAAAACGACTGAAATCAAAGGAAAAACAAACACCTGGAACTAGAAAAGCTGTACTTTGCAAATTAAGTGTGTTGTGTTTTAATACTAGAATGTTTTGCGATTGGCAGTTTGAGATCGTGCAATCAGAAATTCACAAATACCACTGTAAAATTTTTTACTGTTTCTGAATTTGGAAAATTCCTTACCAAGTGGACTAAAAAAATCATTTGATTGTCATATATTGCATCAGTATAACTCAAATAGCACCAAAAACTCATTAAATATACCGTGGCGGCCATATTCAACATGGCGGCCATCTTGGGAAAAAAATAGCAAAAAAATGAAAAATAGTAAATAGTAAAGCCTTTTTTTTTAAAGTCCGGACGAGAAACATTTAATTATTTTTACTTGGCCTAAAACTTCTGTACTAGTATTATATTAATTAGCTTACTGGGTTTCTCGGCTGGCCAATCCTCTGATAAGATCCTGACATCTTCGAACTTCTGACCTGCCACCTTGAACAACAGACGCGTCACCTCGGCCCTGCCCTGGTTAGCGAAGTATGTTAACCGGTAGGATGGCATGATGACGCTTTATAACAACCCGCGAATGGTATATATTACACAAACCGTAATGGGATACTAGTATACCCGCCGATAGACTTTAACTGTAGGCGTATAGCTACATGTTGTACATGTATTGGCCATGTGTCAGTGTGGTGATTGAAATTCCACAGCAGAGGCACAATACCATTCCAAATCCAAAGTCGACGATTTTATGAATTTGTCAGTGCCTAACACACTCCCCGTATTTGCTTTAAACTACAATGTATACACGTAAAAATGATCGAGCACGAGAACAGAAAACGCCTTTCTCATATACAATGGCCTTTTATACACAGGGTTTAACGGTCAAAGTTCATGGCAGAATCTGCAGTCGACTAGTCAGTGTCGCGGTACTTTTGTATGACGCGACACGATGGTATGAGAACCGCTGGCATTAACTATTTTATCATAACAAAAGACACCACTAGTGAGGTCAATACTATTATTTTTTTACTATTTCGTACAAAATGTATGTATTGCGATGTAAAAGTTTACAGAGAATCAGTATGATCACATATACATTGTGGAAAAGTGAAAATAATTGGAAGAATATTGCATTGTTTGTGTCTCAACTGAAACAATAACACAGCATTTGCCTTTGGAAAAATATCACACAAACTAATAAAGTAAAAATATTTTCCCTGCCGTCAAATAGAAACCAAGAAAAACTTAAAATAACCTATAAAATCTTGTTTCTTTATCAACCAAGTAAGAGCCACACAATCTCTTTTAAACATTTTTTTTTCCCCCAACAAACACAGTTCTAACCTCTAGTTATTATGAAAAAAATATGGTTCGTACTGCAAGTTACTTTTAAAGATATCTATAAAAAAAAAAAAAATCTATGTGAATATAACACCTTTACAAAATACCCACTTGTAAATTTTGCAATAAATCCATGCTTTCAGGAGGCTACGGTTAGGAAAGTTTAGTGTTTTATCATACAGTAAAATTCATTAAAATCCATTAGTTTGTCCTATATTCAAGATAGTGATATATTGAATGTAGCATGCATCCAGTCTAAAATATGGGCAGTGCAATTACATCTTAATTTAATTTCAAGTGAGTAATCCTGATTTAAATTTGTACCCGTAATACTAAACCGTGAATTAAATTAAATTTAAACAATTCGCGATGACAACCATGAAACTAAAAGGTATGTGTACAAGAATGCACAAATATATATTTATAATTGTCATACTAGGGTTCCCACGGCAATCTTAAATTCTCTGACTTTACAGGAAAAAAAATGTGTTTTTCATGATCAGTTCTTATTATAGGGGTGTGCATTTACGGGTAGTAAAAGAACCAGGTACCCGATTTAAAAAAATACGGGTACTCGGGTACCCGTTAAAGAAACCCAACCCAAAACTTCCAATCCCGGAAGTTGTAATAATGTCTTTCTCTGAAATTCAAAAAGTCAAAATTTCAGAATTTCAGACAAAGGTCTGAAAAATCTCATGCCTGTCCAGTATGATCACTTCTCTGCCTTTGCATATGCCGGCACGTGCATGCGCCGACATATCACAAAAGACGGTTGTCCGGAAGCTTTATACAGTTGTATTTATTGTGGAATGAGGTACACTATTTTGTCTGGTCGAGGCTAATATCTGTGCCCAGACTACAAAAACCACGGTAAATTCCCTTCATTGTCAACTTTCGTGAGCGGCATAAACGCCATAAATTTTGAAAATTCCCAACAAATAACATTCAAAACCTTTCCTTTTTCATTGACTGGGAAGATACTATGCGATAATGTAAAGTTGTACGGGTACTCGATTCCATTATCTGGAACCGGTTCCTGACATGAACGGTCGGGTACTCGGGTACCCCGTTCCGATGCACACCCCTAGTTCTTATGCTATTTTTTATATCTTAAAGAGTCTATTAACAATACACTGACCATGTGTATTGGTTGTGTGAGATTCCATGACTTTTCAATGACATTTTTCTTGAAATATCAATTTTCCACGACTGCTTCTAAAAAAAACAAAATTCCATGACTTTCCATGATACTTTAAATTACAGGATTTTCTAGAATATTCCACGACTGTGCCATGAACCCTGCTCAGTAAACATGCTACAATTAGGGGTGGGGGGGGGGGGGGGGGTGGGGGGAGGCTGTAAATATACTATCTTTACAAATTGACCAAACTTCTTTTAGTGAAACTGGAACAATACCATTTGGAGAAAACAAAAAAATCGTTTTTTCCTGTTATATTTTCCTGTTTTCATATTAAGTAACTGATCTTCAACAATGCTGGTTTTGTTTTTAAAGCAATATGTAAACTTACCTCAAATCCTCTTCAATTTGTACCACCCTCCAATGGCATTTTTGGGGTGTGTTTTTGTTTGTTTTTTCTTGTACAATATAATGATCCATTAAGGGTAGTATACACCATTTGCTTTTGCTGTAATTTTCAGAAATAAATGGATTCGGAGGTTAGTATTTTATAGCGTGCTAGCAAATACTGTAACACTGACCTGTTTAAAGGTTTGTGTGCATAGATGCTGGGAAAAGAAAGAGAAAATGTTTTTTGTTCTAGTAGTCTGTTCCCTGACCATACTTTAAACAAAACAGAGCAATTTATAGAGTCAGGGAATTATCAGGTTGGGGAACTAGACTTTTTCCAACAATTGTTGGCCGACAACCGTTGGAAAATGATATAAATTTTCACTTTTCTTGAAAACGACAGCACATGATGAGGTGCCATGATTTCACAGGATGCTTGAGACTGATATTTACTTACAGTCTAGTACGCCGGTATTTTCTAATAATTTAGTAGTTTTGTTTTTTTATGTTTGCAAATGTTGTACTTATATGCTACCTTTAAGCCCTGCCCTTCAATGTAAAACAAAATAATTTTTTTTTTAATAGGACTAGTGTGAATATGGAAATCATCCTGCATAAAGTTAAATAAGACCAACTAGATTGCAGAGTTAAAAAATACACTTTTCCTCCATTGAACTGAAATTTTCCAGCCAGACCACAGGCCTTGCAGCTTTAAATCTTGAAGCCAAATGTGTTCTCTCCACTGTACGCGATGTAGAGAAATCCATCATCGTCTTTGTGCTCCTCGTAGATCGAACCAAGTGTTGCACTGTGAACAGAAAGAAGAAAAGGAAAACATGAATTGTAATAAACCTTTTCGACATTCTCAAAGCATCATTGGAACAGCATCAGCCCTTACTGGAAGAGCAAGCACATTAGGGGTGCGTTTGAGCGTGTTACTCTTGATACTCGCGGGTGCAGGAAAATGTTGCGTGCGCATTACTCTCGAACCGCGTGGCGCGAACGGTCAAGGTTAGAGCTCCCCTCCACTCACGCGAACGTTGCCAACGTTTGCCAACTACGGAAACAATCTTCCATTGGATGTGCACACAAATTTGAATATAGTTTAACATTTTCCCTTATGTATCATATTTATGACAATATATAATCGAAAGGTCAGTTCAACAATCGAAAAACGATAACAAAACTTCATTGGAAAAGTCTGAAATGTCTACTTTCCGCCATCTTAAAATGTTAGGTGGAAACAATCACGTGACGTCACCTCCGGTGCAGGAGTATACTCTCGTCTCGGTTACCCTCGTCTCGGTTACCCTCAGGTCATACTCCTGCCGTTCATGTGCTCAAAAGTATACTCGTGTTAACACGAGTAACACGCTCGAACGCACCCTAGAAGAGCAAGCACATTAGAACGGATGTGATTGGTCGCATTGGTCACATGGTTGCAAAAATCCTTTTCTGATTGGCTAATAATGTGACATTATTAGCTGTTTTAATTCAAGAGAGTTTTTTTCTTTTGGTAGGTTCGTCTTTAAAAAAAAATCTCCTACAAATTTGATGTAGAAGATTTTAAAGGATGTTTAAATTTCAGTGTGGAGTGAGCTGGACAGGTTGAAGTCTTACAGTTGGAGAGAAAATTTGGTTTCTACAGCTTTAAGAATTTTTTTTAAATATCTAGTCACAAATTTTGACTCCATACACAGCTGATACACACTGGCTTTATCTATCACTTTTTGGATGAGTGGCTATGTATAATGCCACACTTCTGGGGCTAATAATAGCCTAATACCTTGTCGTTGGTAAGACCCGATTGACGAACATGAACATGGTTTTTTCTGGTGGCAATTCGATGCGCTTGCGAACGATATACATGAACTGGGCCACTGTGAGGTCGGACGGCACCAAAAACTTCTGCTTGTCGCACTCTGGTATGGAGGACTTAGGGGCTTTCTGGACAACGATGGGAATGCGATCTTGGTACGTCTGTCGAATCTCTGTTGACTCGGCAACCCGCTGGTCTGTGTAAGAAAAAATAGATATTGCAGACCTTTAAAAAGCGTGGTGTACTTTTGAAAAAACCTTTTCGACATTCTCAAAGCATTGTGGGAAGGGCATCAGCCCTTACTGGCATTAGAAGAGCAAGCACATTAGAACGGACGTGATTGGTCGCATTGGTCACATGTTGGTTGTCATGGTTGCAAAAATCCTCTTCTGATTGGCTAATATAACAAGATCTTCAGAGACAATTATTATGATAACATCACGATTAAGACTTATGACGACACCTAGCTAAGATCCCAAGAGGATGTTTTCAGGAGGAAACCAACCAAGTACCAAGTAGTCCGAGTAACTTGGACCCTTTTATCGCCTTTTTTAACATTTGGACATGATCTAGCGATAGTAGGGTCCAAGGCAATTGCAAACACAAAATTCAAAATTCAACCTTACAACGGCCACCAAAATGCTAGATACGCCACCATCTGAACAAGTGAAGTTCCATGATCAGATGAATGTACCAAGGTTTACTTAACATCCAAATAAAAAGTGAAATTTTACCGTTTAATTCCCAGAGACCCCCGCAGAACATGTCTTTTCGCTTTCTTAGAGTTCAAATAGTGACTCCTCGACCTTGCATGACGTCACCCATGCGCAGCGCCCATGCACTGCGTGACAACCTGTTTATGCCGGCTACTGTTTCGTGAGTGGTATAACGGTCGCGGTACGTGTTCCTGTGTAGATACATGTAGTACATTGATATGATTCGAGGTTGCACGCGCGTCATGGGGGGAGGGAATTCTTCACGAAACAGTCGCCGGCATAAACAGGCTGTCGCGCGGTACGGTGCATGCGGGCGCTGCGCATCAGGGTGACGTACGTCATGCAAGGTCACGGAGTCACTATTTGAACTTAAGAAAGCGAAAAGACATGTTCTGCGGGGGTCTCTGGGAATTAAACAGTAAAATTTCAAAATTTGTAAGTACAAATATAAACGTGACATTATTAGCTGTTCTAATTCCAGAGAGTTGTATTCATCAGTAACTGGTACCCTTCAAGAGGGATTCCCTAATTATTTCCTTTATTTTTATTGCCATTTAAAATAGATTTTTCTGGTTATTATTTTCCTTATGTTCTTGCAAAGATATGTTAAGTAAGACTCAAGAGTATTTCTCAACTCATAATTTAGCATAACATCAATTAATATTTGGACTGGTTCAGTGCCATAGGTTTGTGTATAAATTACATGGTTTGTTTGGCCTCCACACCCACAATGCATTGAGAATTTCGAAAAGGTTAAATAAATATAATATCTGCACAGTATAGTACCTGATGATGAAGTAACATTAACAAGTTAGCTGCATTTGTGTTGATTTTGTCCTGCCTTCAGCAGGATCATGGAGGAAGGACGTTATGCAGCTGCATCCTGCTGAAGGCAGCAGGACAAAATCAACACAAATCATGAAATGTTCACCGTTTTCCCCGTGTTCTGTCTGCATTCTAGCTAAGTAAACACGGTAAAAATGGCCTATACATAAATATTCTCACCAAAAGGGGTTTCCTCCTTGAATCTCCAATTCATTTTCCCACAGTTCCGCTCAAAAACGTGAAAATCAAACAGCTGTCCCCCTCAACGGAATTCGCGGAATTATGTGCATGTAAATTAACGTGGATACACGTCAGGGTTTAGTCTGGTGCCGGCCAGCGATATTTTTTTAATAGCGGTTTTCGAAATATGGCTTAGGCTTCGTCTTCGATTTCTGAACAACTGAGAAAGTGAGAAGCAAACCAAATGGAAATATTCTAAATGTTGGTGCACATTTATTCGGCTGATTATGAAAGCAAAAATTAGAATATTTCCATATGGTTTGCTTCTCAGTTATTCAGAAGTCAGAGACGAAGCCTAGGTTTTGAAAACTGATGTCTAGCGCGCATGGGGCCGGCTGATCTGAGTGCAAGAGTTTCTCGGACTTGTTTTCCCTTGAAATAAAATCCTCCACACGTACAGCGGCTCAAAAAGTAAAACAAAAAAATTTAAAAAAAGAGATACAAGGCAGAGGGTTCAAACCCAGCCAGGCCCCGTGCCCAACATCCGTCAGCTTGGCTAAATCGGTTTACATGTTTGGAATGCGATGCTGGCTAGCTCATTACGAAAGTTAACTTAATCATGAATATGCATGATGTCAATTCTTGTAAAGGGGAAAAATCGCTGGCTGGTTGATTTTTCATTTTGGCCTGCCTGCTTGTTTATTTTCCAATGTTTAAAATTGGTATTACATACGTTTTATACCCTACATATTAAAAGCAAGTTGAACTTAGCCAGTCGTTGACAAAGTGAAAAAATTCAATTTATTCAGAAGGGAAAGTTAATTAACCTCCACTAAAATCGGTCAGGAACAGCAAAATCTTGGAAAATAACCAACCATCTTTGATAACAACCATCTAATATGGCACAACCACGAGTATTTCAAGATTTTTGTCAGCAAAATCCGTCAATAAAGGCAGAAGTCAAGATGTACGTAAACACTTTGAGTGGCCATACAATGTGCCAAGAACATCTAACACAGAAAACACAAACGTTATTCCCCTATAATGCACAAATATTTCCTGACAAATGCCAGGAAAGGTTGTGCCAAGTTTTTATTCAATTCTAAACACAATTGATTGTTATTTTCAAAGATTTCACTGTTGCTGACCAATTTGGTAGGGTAGTTTGTTAGTAAATTCTTTCCTTCTGAAGTTATTTTACCGATGGAAAACTTTGGAGTCAACTTTTTTTGCAAATTTTGACATTTTATTTCTCCCCCTCCCCCCGCAAAAATTCCTGGATCGTCCCTGACACTGCTAATTTGGTCATGTATTTTACGTATGGGTGATCATACACAACTACAAATGTACAGAGGAAAAATACACCAAGTCTAAAGGAAAAATGAACTTGCTACAAATTAGCCTGGTGGAACTATCATTCACAACTTGAGTTATCTTTTAATCCAAGCAACAATATACATGTATGTGATAAGTGAAATACAATTTTTGCACATTATTTCATACAAAATGTACAAATAAACCTATATCGTTGTAACATGTCCAACACGATAAACCTACCTAATTTAATCCATACAATGTGTTACATTTACAAGCTTTTCAAGCTGAGAAAGCAGCTGCATTTATATAAGCATTAAACTAAAACTATCACCCCTCCCCTAATTTATCAACGCTGTACAAACAACTGTTGCCAGCAGCCGCTATATTACCACTTGTTGAACGTCCATATATCATTTGTGCCTAGTCTAGCACCTGCTTAATTACATCATGCTTGTATTAGATTTACGTACGTTCACGCATCACGTGGAGTGGAAAGATGGCGGATGGTGTCTTCACAGCTAATGATATATCCAGATTTTTATACATGGAGATCAGACCACTAATTAACTCTTCATTCCATCATGCACTGAGATGTTTTGAAGCCGCCCTGGGCACGGCCATAATTGGAGGGTTTGCGTGTTGTGTGCATGACCGAAGAACAAATTAAACATGCATTAAATTTGCGCATTTATCTTGCTCAACCTATGATCAATGTTGTGTTTTAACACATGAAAATCAGTATAAAAAAACACACATGCAAAAGCCATACTAAATTTCCAGTTTTCCATAGGATTGTACACAAACCAGGCTTCACACTGCATACAGAGAGTCAGCGCTCTAGTAATTTAATATAGCTGTGGTCTTTAGACTGTACATCCTCTTTTCACTATTTACTCACCATGTTTTCAAACTTCTTTTACAATATCTGAAAAAAACTACATCTATTTCTAGAAATTGCTTTTACCATATAAACGTTATACAAAGATACAAACTTAAAGAAATAATAGCCTCTGAATTTTTTTCAAACATAAAATCAACATGCCAACAAATTTATTACAATTGAAACAGCAAGTAGAAAGTAAAACCAAACTTCAAAATTGGGTAGTATTAGAGTTAAATATAAATAAAGTACTGATTTTGTTAACCTACATCCCAAATAAATAGCTTAAATCCCCTCTATTAAAGGTCTTTGGCAAGCTGATATCATTTTAAGTTTTGAAAATCATGAGCTAAGCTTGCAAAAAGTTCATTTCATTATGTATTTGCTTTTAGAAGCAAAATATGAAGAAACAAATTATGTTACTACTATTATTACATTCTCTAGTACTCTTTTCCTTTTGCATTTTTAGCGAATTTTTGGCGACAAAACAAATGGGGCACTAAAAAAGAAACGCAGGGACGCTGAACATGTTTTTTATTCTTGACCTAAAATGTTAATTAACATAGATTTCTGCAGAGCAGATACTGAAAAGTCATGGTGAGTTAAACCGGTAATTGAGGTATACAATGTACTATGAATTCAAATTCTTTATTTTTGTTCACTTGTATGTATGTTTATGTTTAATTTGGCACTGGCCACATGTTTTGTGAATTTGGACATGCATCAGCCTCAAGCTGGGTTTTAGGTATGCAATTCCTGCCAAAAGTGTGCAAATTCGGGCACTGCTCATACTCATTTTAGGAAAATATTTTATTCAATGGCAAACCGTACGGACTATATTTACATCTTGCTTATGGAGTGCGTCAAAACTCCAAACACGTAGAACATTCTGAAATGCAGACTGTTAAGATCACAGATAACACAGGATACTTATACCCAACATACTGGGTACAACTATACCCAACATACTGGGTACAACTATACCCAAAATACTGGGTACAACTATACCCAACATACTGGGTACAACGGGGCCCGCTCTATAGTCCCCCGTCTCATTGGTCCCCCGTCTCATTGGTTTCCCCCTGCGTCTCCCGTCTAATTGGGCCCCCGTCTCATTGGGCCCCCGTCTCATTGGTGCCCCATCCCATTGGTCACCCGTCTCATTGGTCCCCCTTTTAATAAATGGATTATATTTAGTCCACATGGGAAACTGACTAGGTAAATTTGAATCCATTTTCAAAGTTAACAAAGAAACTGGCAGGAGCGGGATTCGAACCTGCGACCTCCGGAACAAAGAAACTGGCAGGAGCAGGATTCGAACCTGCGACCTCCGGAACACCGGAGGTCGCAGGTTCGAATCCCGCTCCTGCCAGTTTCTTTGTTACTTTGAAAATGGATTATATTTAATCAGCTATCTGAAGTATATTTAGTTGTTGACTGCCGTCATCTGACCTTTAGTGACGCCAATCGGTCTTTGTATGATTTCTCTTTCAGTTCATGCAGTTCATGCACTAGCTTGGTAATCAATTAATTAATTATTATTTAGTGATTAATTAATTAATTAATTAATTAATTTCTGGATGGGCTATTGAGAAGAAGGAACTACAAAAGGGGGGACAATGAGACGGGGGACCTATGAGACAGGGGACCAATGAGACGGGGGACCAATGAGACGGGGGACTATAGACATTATCCCGGGTACAACTATACCCAACATACTGGGTACAACTGGTGCTCACAAGGGCATGATCCGAGTTGTTATTTATATCTGTCAAACTGCTGTTGGTCAAAAATCAAAGAGCATATACATGACTTGATTGACAGATTTGGGACAATCTTAACCCACAAGCTTTTCAGTGTGCTTTTGGAGTTTGACAGACGGAGCTTGCCTATTAACCCTAACCCTGCTAAATGCGACAGTGCACCAATGGTAAAAAGTTGTTGCATTTTATTAGCAGACAAAGCATGTCTCCTGGTCTGATGCATTCACTGCACAGTGCAACAGTGCATTTGGCAGGGTTTTTATTTCAGCTGTGTTGCATTCTGTTGCATTGGGCAGGGTGCTCAGAGAATACCTCGTGGGGGTTAGGGTTAATATTAGTCATTTACAATTATTATTTTGGGCTGTGCAGGGTTTTCTCTTCACGAAGAGCCGAACGTGTTCTCTCCGCTGTACGCAATGTAGAGGAATCCATCGTCATCTCTGTGTGCTTCGTAAACCTGACTCATTGTTGCACTGTCAACAGAAACAGGAAAAGGAGAGTGAATAAGTACATGGTTGTCAGCAGCCTAGGGCTGTCCCGAATATTCGAATATTCGATTGTCAGCCGAATATTCGAATACCTTTTTGTCGGTTCGAATTTTTGAAAAAAATATATACGCGCGTACAGATATGACTCTGATGCTATTTTAACCCCTGGAGTACGGTTATTGTAGTGAGGCGTCGGGGTGCCGGGGCTACCTGTGCAGCCAATGTGCTTGTGCAGTCAAGCGTAACATATCGAGCGGTCCATAATATCGATTTCCGCACGTAAAGCACAGGCGTGCTTTGCGTGCTTTGCGTGCAACTTTTTACAGCCGCGGCATGCAGTTGCAGCTGATGTAAAGGTTGTAGGATGCTTCAAGCTCCATGCTAAATAAACAGCAAAACACTCTGAGAGGTCCTTTTGTTTCAAGTCAAAATTATCTAACATGTATGTTAGCTTTGATAATTGAAATTAAAAAATGCAAGGTATCGAGTCTTTAAACAAAATGTCTACACAACCTTTAGAAATGGACTTCCTCCTGAGGTCATTCAGATTCTCTCCTCAGTTTCCACAAAAGAGTGGGATAGAAAGCTTAGAGAGACTTTCTATCTTAGGAAATAAATCTGTATATATGCCTTTTTACCAGGGGTGAGATTGGCCAAAAAATGAAAAACCACGAAATCCACGAAAAATCCACGAGAACCCCAGATCAACATATAATTTGTATTTGCCTAAAGACACCCCCTTAAAATATCCGTTTTTATTAATCTATATCCACTTTTACAGGTAAAAACACCTTTAGGTCAACACCTCAGGAATTCCAGAATGCAATAGAGATTCTTTACAAATTCTGAAATCCCGACAAAAAATCCTGAAACCAGAAAAAAATCCTGACAAATCTCACCCCTGTTTTTACACAAATGTCTCTCAACCCAGGTTGAACTCCAACCGAGTTGAATCAAATTTAACTTGAGGTGAACTCACCACTGCTGGTTTCACAATACTGTTTTCAACCTAGGCGATAAATCTCTGCCCTGGTCTGGAGTAGAGCTGTGTTCAACCAGGCTTAGTCAATCTTGGGGATGATGTGGGGTTGGCGTGGGGTTGAAATATTCAACCCCGCCATCAAACCTAAGGCTAAGATTAGACTAGTGTGAAAAGGCATTTTCTTGAAAAGGCACTTTGTCCCACCTTGATTGTGGTAAGACCCTCCCAACAAACAGGAACACGGCTTTCTCCGAGGGCAGTTGGATGCGCTTGCGGATGATCCACATGAACTGGGCTACCGTGATGTCGGCTGGCACCAGAAATTTCCGCTTGTCAATGTCTGGGATTTGTGAATTAGGGGCTTTCTGGACGATGACGGGAATACGCTCAGGGTACTTGGCTCGTATCTTCGATGCCTCAGCCATCCGCTGGTCTGTGTAAATCCAGGAGTATTGAATCCAACAAAAATAATAACATTCAATTTATGTCTGGCTTGTGGTTCTGTGGGGCAGAAACGTTGAAATTAAACGAAGTGGATAATTAGCTGATGACAACAAAACGACTGCAAATGGTGTTTTGCCACTAGTTTTCTCTGATTGGTTGATATCAATGACATGTATGTATCCATGTCGGATTCAGACAACTACATCAGATTTCAATTTTCCCCTTGCTACGCTGAAGCCTAGTGGATCTGACTCCCAAGTGGGGGTTTCGCATTCTACCCAACCCTAGGAATCAACTTTTTTGGCATTTTTTCTCTTTTATAAAAGGGTTTATTATAAACCGTTACCATTTTCCTTTTCCTAATTTGTGGTTTTGGAGATTTTTGAAGGGAAAAAGTCAGGGAGGCTATGATATTCATAATCATGTATAGAAAAACTTACACACGACTAAATCACCTTTTCAGGTTTAACACTAACCTCTTACTAGACTATACGCAAAGACTCCGAAAATTCGCTTGCCAAATTTAATATGTAAGATTACATTTATAGGCCAGCTAATTTTGTTGATTTGTATATTTCAGGTCAATTCAGTCAGTAAGCAGTTTGCAGCAGTTTAGGCTAATTCAATTTCATGCAAGATTAAGAATGTAATTTAAAAACCAAATGTGAGATTCAGTTTTAATCCACTTTTGTTTTGTTCCTTCCTCCATGTTTAGACTGACATTTATATTGGCAAACATGCCAAACGCACATCAAAGGATAAAAAGGGGATTGAGCGTTCAACTTCAAGTAAACCCTCCCCCCCCCCCACTACCACCATTATGACCACCACAAACGACCACGCCCGCCCCCCACCGACCAGCCCAATATCCTTGATTTTTACCTTCCGGGGTCTCATTCTTGAATGCCCACTTCATGATCATTTTCTTCACTGTAGTGTCACCTGACAAATGCCACTTTTGTTTTCAACTGTTGCCGATTTTGTTGAAAGGAATCTCCTTTACTTTTCGTTCATTGAACCGGAAAAACGCCGTCACCTGATTAACACAAATCAATGCTGGGGAAAAATAAAGTATGGGTGTTTTGTTTTGGTTGGGTAATGATGCTTAGTAATAGTTTAACCAAATAATAATAAACACATACGCAATTGCTTTCACGGGGTTTTGTTATTTGGATACCAGTGATTGCGGAAGTCTTTTGCGGTGTATGGAGAGCCAAGTACTCCATGTCTCTTAATTTGGAGAGGAGAGGGATGGCGGTAGAACTTGGTCCGTCGGGTCTGTACGCGTGACGTAATGGGTGCGGGGGGGAGCCTATCATTTTTTTTCTAAATTTGAAAATGTTGGTAAAAAGTTTAACCCCGACGGGGACGCAAAATAAGGGGGAGAGGTTCTAGTTTTAGTCTGGTTTCCAGACCTGTATGAATCTCACTATTATCGACGATAGGTACTGCTGCTAATAATGCCACATGATAAAAATGGAGTAATTCTTCCTTTTTCCGTTTTTGCCAACATTCGGCTATTATCGTTGATTTTCGCCAAACACAACATTTCTCTCACAGGCTTGTTGTCGATCATTGAATTCTCAATTAAACAGAAGCTGATAAATCAATCCCGACCGGATTTTCAAGTTTTCTTTTAATGTTTACACTGACGTCACTCGGACTGACATTGTACGCCATGGTGACTACCTGACCTAAGATTTATCGAGTCGTCAGGGTATTCAGGGAACCACATGCCAGTTTTCCAGTGAAGGAGGCGCCTTTAATTGCGCTGGAGATCAGTGAGTTTATAGGCTAAGTGATTGTGGAACGGAGCGGCGGTGGATTTCGGCAGGTATAAGCGCTATCTGGGCTGCAATCCGGTAGGGCGATGAATAATACAACGTATCGGCCTTATGAATAACCATACATGACCTAATCTTAATAATTTCGGAGTGGCTTCGTGTACGCGCACGGACGCACATGTACCACCACCGCATGTACCGTTTTAACTTATATGGACTTGTGCCGGGCCATCTGCATAGCGCATATATGTACAACCCGGTATACCACCCAACCGGTGCCCGCCTGTACTCCACGGGTGCCCGTTTTATACATTTATACATTATGCATAAAGTGAAAAAAGAGAAGTATAAAACGGGCACCTGGAGTACAGGCGGGCGCCGGTTGGGTACATAAAGTGAAACAAAGAAATGTATCAAACGGGCACCCGTGGAGTACAGGCGGGCACCGGTTGGGTACATATAGTGAAACACAAGAGAAGTATAAAACGGGCAACTCTGGAGTTCATGCGGGCGCCGGTTGGGCCCGTGGGTACATCACAGTGAAGAAAAAATAGAAGTATAGAACAGGCACCCGTGGAGTACAGGCGGGCGCCGGATGGGTACATCATATTGTCGTGAAAAGAAATAAGAAGTATAAAATGGGCACCTCTGGAGTACAGGCGGGCGCGGGTTGCGGGGTATACCGGGTTGTACATGCGCTAGAGGGCCCGGCCCAAGTCCATATAAGTCAAAACGGTACATGCGGTGGTGGTACATGTGCGTCCGTGCGCGTACACAAAGCCACTCTGGTAGAAATTATTAAGATTAGGTCATGTATGGTTATTCATAAGGCATACGTCATACGTTGTATTATTCATCGCCCTACCGGATTGGAGCCCAGATAGCGCTTACTATTTCGGCACGTCGTCTATACAAAAATTATTTAGTAAATACTGTACCTGGAGATTGTTGATAGTTCAATCATTTTGGCTCGCCATACAGTAACTTATTTGTTATTTCACAAACTATACAAGTTTATGAACCTATTTGGCTCTTATTTTCAGTTTTATAATGTCGGAACAAAAATAAACCATATCAACTTAATTAATTTTGTTGTTGTTAGATTTTCCTCTTTTAAACAATAACCTTTATGTTGGCGAGTTTAATGACGTTTATTATATACAGTGGGCGAGCCTAAATAGTTTTCCAGAATGAAAAAATGGCGGTCAGAGAAGTTTATTCACATCCAATTTATCAGCGATATAGAGCTAGTTTATGCACATATGCAACACTCTTTCTAATTATTGTTTCCCTGTTCACAGTGATTCCACCATACCTGATAGTTTTCTGGAGTGAAGGTAACATTTGTTGTTGTGAATTATTAATTGTACAAAATTTTAACGATGAAGGTGTTCACGTACGTGTGATTTTGCTTTACCGGTTGCGATATGGGCTTTCGAGTCGAGGCACCCTCGTACTGTCCTGACCTCGAATAAATTCATATGTGTGTTGATTGTTGCCACTGCATAAGTAGTGTAATATTCTGCAGAAACTTTTTTTTACCGTTTAAAGGGCAACTGATCAATCATCACAGAGAATTTTCAACATGTTTGATTGACAGGTCATATAGCTTGAAAATTTTAGCTCTAGGGCTTATGTCACATGTGAGATTCGCCGTTTAGAGCTGGAAGACCTTGCATAGGGTTCACAGCGTTTTTTTCTTTGAGCGTCGATATCTTCCGTTTCCCTTAAAACCCTAACCCCCTTTTGCTAGGAACCATCCTCAATCCTCCCAAATCCTCTGATTACCCTGCCCCCAAAAATGCATTCATCCTCAACCCTCCAAAATCCTCATGTGCTTTAATTAAACACCGTTCATCCTTACCCCTTAATCCTCCAAAATCCTCTGCTTGAAACACCATTCATCCTCAATCCTCCAAAATCCTCCAAAACTGCAAGGAGGATTTTGGAGGACCACCCAAAATGCAGAGTAGTCATTCATGCAGTGACTGATCCCCTCAAAATGAGAATACGATAAAGTTAAACCCGAAAAAAAGATGAATTTTTCGTGCAACCCTGAGCATGAACAAATGAGCTGTGTACAAAACAATGGGAGTGGATTCTTGAACATGACATGAACGATGGTTTGCGATCGATTACTCAGCTAGCGGCACTGTGCGCGCCTCGGGGCTCGATGTGCAACGGCTGTTTGCTGAAGCACTGACAGCGATCAGGGATCAGGCAGTCCGAGACATCGACAGGAAGGCACGCAATAGAGTAACCGCCTGATCACTGATTGCGGTCAGTGCTTCAACAGACAGCTGTATCTATAATAAGCTGATTGTGATATATACTCTTGAATGTCAGCAAGATTATGTTTGTGGAATGATGACAGGGCTTTGTTGATGTTGGGTGAAATTGTAGAGTAAAATGTCAGAACTCTGAATAAAATGGTGTAACCAGCTCTTTTCAGGTTCAACAAAGGAGATAAGAAAATTGCATACTTTTTTTTACTGAAATATTGTCAAAATTATTAAAACTAGAGTTGTTCGAATTAAGGATCGATTGCTCGAGGTCACAAATGTCAGTGTATTTTAAAAACCTAAAAATTGAGGTGTTGCAGGGTTGTCCCAAACTACATACACACATGTCACAATGTATGTTTGCATGTGTGTTGCTTCACACTCTGTCCATAGAACCCCACGTATTTTGGACCTCAAAGTTAACGCTGCTTATAAAAAGGATTCTGAGGTCTACGATGCCTACTGGTAGTAGTACTACTGGGGGTGGCCCGATAAAAAATGGCACTGAAGTAGCCCATAATTAACAGCAGTTTATTTTTATTTTCATAACAGGAAAAAGGTTTCCAACATTTCTAATTTGTTTTTGTGTTGAAGGCTTCTGGTTGAAGGATGCCTTCTACTGGGAGCAGCCTACAGTTCGATTCAAGCATCAGATGCTCCTGTTGGTAGATACCCAGGATGAAGCCTCGTACCTAGCCTGGAGCACATACCAGAACTTCAACCAGCTGCAGCAACAGAATCTCAGGATTCCTCTTGTCAAGGTGTGATCTGTAAGATGTTTCGGAAAGATTTTACTTTAATACCCCCCACCAAAATCGGTTAGAAACAGCAAATCTTGGAAAATAACCCATCCATTTGTGTTCATAATTGTATAAACACTTGGCACAACCTTTAATTTTGAGAATTTTGTTGGGAAATTTTAGTGCAATATAGGGGAAGAAAGTTTGTGTTTTCTGTGTTGGAAGCTCTTGGCAGTTGGCACCATGTATAGGCACCAAAGTGTGCACATACATGTTGATTTCTTCCTCATTGTTTACAGATTTTGCTGAAATCAATCTTGAAATAACAGGTTGTGCCACATGTTTAGACAGTTGTTATCAAGGAGGGTTGGTTATTTTCCAAGATTTTGCTGTTCTTGACCGATTTTGGTGGGGGTATTAAAGTAAAATCTTTCCGATGTTTCTTCCTAGCACTTTGCGTTCAGTGCTTTCTGAGAGCCTGTGAGAAAAACTTTGCAGACTTTCTCAGGTGGGACTCGAGTCCATTCTCTGTGCTTTCTGAGATCCTGAGTTTTCTTAAAAATTTGCAGGAAAAAATTCACATAAATACTGGGCAGGACTTGAACCCATGTCTCACACAATTAAGCCTGAGAAGTTTTGGAAAGCACTTTGCATACAGTATTGACAGTACTATGCTGAAAAGAACAGATTTGAGGCAGGGGTAAGCAGGCTGTATTATGTGGAGTACATGTATGTGTGGAGGCCAAAGTCAGTTTGATTGTGTAATGTACAGTGGAGAGTCCATGGAGGCAAGAGGCAGTCATAAGGCTGGTTTATAGTCGGTCGCGCGATGAAAATCGCCCGATGGTCGCTGGACGCTAGGCCTTTTTTGTGCAGTTTATAGTTGTCACGCGACGTCTGTAAACACACGCGCAGCATACGCGCAGCGCGTCTGGAATTCGAATGCGACGTGTGACTATCACGCATCGCCACTGCTGAACGTAAAATAATTTTAGCTGCTTTTTTTGATGTGCCTTTAACCCCTTGCCACCGGTTGACACAAATACGTGCAGATTGAAATTGCCACCTGGCCGGTTGACACAAATACAAGCCAATTTTTGCATTTTCAATCCATTATTGGGGTATTGTGTACGTTATGCTTGGCTGCACAAGCCTCTTGTTTCCGTTTCGCTTGGCTGCATAACCCGGCCTGGTGCCCCGGCGCCACCCGGTGGCCAGGGGTTAATGTCTGTCCCAGCTGTTTTAATAACAATAAATATTAAAACGCATAAATAAAATATAGGACGTTTTGATGCTTATTGATAGTGATATTTATTTTGTATGCCGTGTGCCATATTTTCATATTCATCTATTGGCCTATTGAAAAAAGTGAGGTCAGCGACCATGTCAAAGTTCAATTGATTGAACTCTGTAGCGACGTCGCCAGCGTCTTTCAGCGACTAGTCGCTGGTGCTTCCGCGTCAACTATCAACCCTGCGTGAGAGGATCGCGCGTCAATTTTTAGTCGCAGCGACATCGCGCGACCGACTATAAACCAGCCTATATACAGACAGTGGAGTGTGTATTGAAGCCTTAGGTTTTCAGCAGTTGTCAGTACTTTTTTTCGTCCAAGACATGAGCACAATATGCACGTATACCGATATATATTGACAGTCAATGAAAATGCATCACTTTATATATTGTGGTACAGTCAATGAAAATGCATCACCTATATTAAAAATTATTTTTAGACTTGGCGTTGTATAGGCTTTCACTCAGGCATGCAACGTGTTGGTCAACTGATTGAAGATTGACCACATGATAATTAATGACCGTATAAACTATTGGAAATAAGCTCTGCTAAAGATTTCACTGAAAAGTTTACCTCTTGAATACGGCGACGGCCATAGTCGTGCTTTGAAAAAGACCATCTGTCTGGTTGATGTCTATAGGCACATTCCTGCACGTACTCAATCCATTTATGTTGCAACTATATTGTTCTTGAATGGGAGTGTAATGAATAGATGGAGCTTTTTAAACAAAGCTTTCCTTTACACGAAAGGGAGGCTCCAAGTGCGATGAATAGGACCAATCTTTTTGGTGTGGTTCCTATTGTTTGCATTTAAGCAAAACATAACGGCCGGAGGCAAGGTTAAGGGATACATTTTCATTGACTATAAGTTCATAACTTTTACATGATTAGTATACAGTTAAAATCAGCCAAAGTTTAAGAACAAAGTGACACATGTATGAAGGCCATAAATAATAAAGATTCATGACTTTTCTTCCTCTTTTTCTTAAGACATGGGAAGAAGATAATAACCGCGATGGCAAGGCTGACATGCTTCATTTCTCCATCTCTGTACCCGTCCTAGCAACTGAGACCATCTTTGGTGTCAAACTCATTCTGCTCTTCGATTATAGATTATATGTAAGTCATCCCATTAACCCTAACTTCTCCTAAAGCTACACAATACTACTACATGTATTAGTAAACTCTAGTATGTAGTAATACTACACTGGCATATGAGAAATTGTGTAGCATTTTGTAGTACAGTGTACTTTACCCCAAATGAATGCCTAGGACGTTAGGGTAAAAAAAGAGGGGGGGGGTGGTAGGGATTTAACATTTTTAGAACAAACTTTTTGTTGTAATTTTTAATGCAAGTTCGCCCCGAACAAGGCTAAAAGCCACTCGGGGTACGGAGCTACAAAAAGAAAAAGTATCAAAAATACAAGATGTAGGAATTGATATTTCTTCTGAAGCAGGAAGGATTGTAAGATGAAGGTGGAACATTTAACATGAACATATCTGTAGAACGGACTGAGAGTAGCAGCAGATCTCCGGTGAGAGAGTGATTGTAAGGATGAGCCCAACTCTTCTCAGAGATGCCAACCATTACTCTTTTGGAGTAATTATTAGGATTTTGAGGCATGCTAAATTACTCTTGAAAATTCCAGCTGTCCTGTACGCCATCATTGTGGTTACCCTGTGGTTACTCTTAATATGGACAGTTGTCCTATGTATTTACATTGGCATTACTCTTTGAAGGAAGAATCATTACTATTTTGCAGTCTGTAAAGTTGGCATCTCTGTCTTCTCCAACCAAATTAACAATGCGCTTCTGTACTCTATCTATAAAGATAGGTGACAAGCAGAAGCACCAGCCCAGATGTAGGAACTGCATTTCTGACAAGTTAGAATATCTTTAACCCTAACCCTCCTGGGTATTTTGGCTAGAAACCCTGTCAGACGCATCAGATTGCATACTTTGTCACATTGACTTGTGTGCAGAGTGCAGCAAGGTCAAGCTGTCACCACAGATGTACTGTGCTGCGCCTGGCAGGGTTAGGGTTATTGTAGAGGCAAACAGTTTGGCTGTTGAAAATGTCCCCTTGTCTTCCATTTTGTTGCTGAGACAAATCACAATTTACATACTAAATACAAGCACCATGAGCTTATTAATTACCTGCAAGACAAGTGTTTTTTTGGCTGGAGTTAACCCCATGAGTACGGTATTTTACGGGAGACGTCGGGGTGCCGCGGCGGCTCTGGCAGCCAAGCGAACCGCTACAATGTGTTTGTGCAGTCAAGCGTAACATATACACAATAATCCAACAATGGATTGAAACTGCACAAACGGCGGCCAATGGCATCATCCGGCCTGGTGGCAATTTTTGTTTGCGCCATATGGCATCATCCGTACGCAAGGGGTTAAAAAAAATCAGTTGATTAAGCAGGTTTCTTGCTGTCAAAAATAAATCAGGGAAATAAGGCCTAAAAGTTTGCATTGCGGAAACACAAGATGTGTTTGCAGGAGCTTGCTGTCACAACTATATCTTCACCACCTCTTCACCACATGCTTTTTTTCAAATGTTCACTTCACCACCAGTTTTTCTGAGAACCATAACTTAGAAGGTATGATTTGCAAGGTGCTGACACTGAACCTCTGGATAAATAGGGGAAGTAATGAAATTTTAGTTTTGACATTTGTTCTTTCAAACACTTTATAGTTAGTCGCTTTTTCCTTGTGAATTAACATTTTAGATTAAAACAAAATATGATTTTGTGTCAACGTTTTTCTCTGGTCTTAGAGGTTTTCAAGACTGCAGATGGAATCTATGGCTTACATTGAACACACATCCCCACTTGGCGGCTCAGAGTTTGTCGCAGATGGGGAGCTGAGGTTACGACTGAAGAGTCCACTCTCACACAATGCAGTAGACAACAGATACAATGTGAGTCACATAATTTTGTGTGGGGTAGGCCCCCACTTTCAGGGAATAGTAGAGACACACTGGATGTTTGTATCCACAAATTTTTATGCTTATATAGCGCTTTCCATCGTATCAACGATCTCAAAGCGCTTTACAATTATTACCTCGTTCATCAGGCACTGGACCACGCGGCAGCCGATATCAGCGCTCAATTGGCCTCGACCCTCTCAGGTACCCATTTATACTCCTGGGTGGAGAGAGGAAATTGTAGTTAAGTGTCTTTCCCAAGGGCACATACACCATGTTCTTGGCAGGGTTCGAACCCACGTACCATCGTACATAAGTCGAACACCGTAACCACTAGGCCATGGCATTCTACGATAGTGTTGGCTGTATGTGCCCTACTTTCTAACTGATAATCCAGTGTGACTCACCGTGGACATACTTGTCATCTGTGGTTGTATACAGGCGGGTTGATACCACTGATGTGTGAACATGTAGTGTACAAAGCGATGTGTATATGTGACCCGCTCCGGAAAAAGGTATATTATGTCGCAAAATGTGAAAAATGAGTTCTATTTATGTTTGGAAAGCCCATAATGTAGGCTTTCATTTGGTACATGATAGAGCTCCAAAGCCCTTTCCGTTCTGGAGATATTGCGTTTTTGCATATTAATTAGTTCTATGGAGTTCAAATTGCACAACAGAAAAAACAGGCTTTGAAATAGCTAGTTCTAATACAATGCAATGGAACAATGCACTCTAAAAAGGTTATTTTTTCACTTTATTCACTGAAATCAACATTGTTGTGCACCAAACCTGAAACTTTAGATAATTAAGATGTCATTAAAGACAAAAAACAAAAAATTTATTTTGACGAAAAATTTCACCCTCTCAACGTTGAAAGGGCCATTACACGTAAATGCATAGCGCGACTTATATCACCTTTTTCTGGAGCGGGTCACATATGTCAGTATGTAACTGGCAATAATGTATGCGTTGGCCAGTTTCATGTTGTCTGTATGTGTCCTTTGGGTATAGCAAGATTAATTAATGAGACAATATAGCAGGTTGGTCATTGCTCACATAAATGCATTTATCTAATGAAGGATAAAACGTTTACTTTGTTTAACCCTATAGTTATAACTATCACAGCCTATCAAAAAATCTACCCACCAACTCTCACAGCTTGTGTGTGTTTCAACCTGTCACTTGATAGGTTTTGATATATAGGGTAGTTGGCTCCATTTTGGCCCTGAGAGAGGGAGGGTTAATAAAACAAATCCAGCATTTGGATCTACTGTGTCCAGTAGCGGAGAGTTTTTCCCACCACTACAGATAAACTGTGATGTTGCCTTGATACTGGCAGCCCACTGTTGTGATCACTTTTCATCAATTTTTGATATAAAGAATCATTGTTTGATTTCCATAGGTTCCGGTGATCAGTGGTAACAGTGTCTTTGTGTCTGATTATCAGCTGCCCAAAATATTCAGCGATTATATTACGAGAAATGGTAAGCAGCGTCTGTTTTGCACTTCAGTTTTTCAGTCAAGTTGATGAGTTGTTGAGCTTGAATCCTCCAATTCTAATATAATTTTCCACACACCCTATGGAGTTAGGGTTAAAGGTTGCTAAGTATCAGGGGTGAGATTTATCAGGATTTTTCCCCGATTTCAGGATCTTTTGTCAGGATTTTTTTCCACTGATTTCAAATTTGGAATTACTGAGGTGTTTTTACCTTTAAAAGCGGATATACCGTAGACCAATAGAAACGGGTATTTTAAGGGTTGCCTTTAGGCAAATACAAACCATAGACTCTACGTTGCTCTGGGGTCCTCGGCGACCCCCAAACACTGCAGATTTCATGGATTTTTTCATTTTCGGCCAATTTTACCCCTGAAGTATATAAGCGTAATAATAAGATGGCCAACAGGTTAACCTTAGGTATGGTTTGAAGCTTTGCATGGTGGAGCTGTAAGCTAGAAAGTAGGTTGAGAGGAAAGATAGCTCTTTTGTGAGGAAGTGTTGAATCTGGTGGGATCTAATGAGATGTAATGCATCTTTCTGTCCCACAGTGAGTACGTACTTTGACTGTCCTTACCCTGTGTGGAAGAGGGGTTCCAGTTCCAGTGAAACATTCCTGATCAGAGGGACGGTGCGCTACCCAGAAGAGTTCATTGCATATCCTTTTCAAAACAAAAACCCAGTTAACCCCCCCCCCCCCTCCCCCACAGGCATTATAACCAATCTCACACAACCCAGCGGTACATTATTTGAAGGTGTTATGCCCCAAGCAACTCTAAATTCACCACCTTGACCCTAACTACCCCAAGCCTTACAAAACTCCAACAGCAGGTTTTGTCCCAATTTGGATTGGTTCAGTACTGTAGGGCCTTGGCACCATTACTTTACATGGAGCTATGATACCCCAATTTGTCCAAGTACAAAATAATGTGCCATAGGTTTACTGCAGTGTTGGATTTGGACAGGTTCAGGAAGCCTCCTAGTAAAAATGCCTGGGGGTTAGGGTTAAAACCAGTGATGCAGTCGAGGCCAGGCACAAGGCCAGGCACAAGGCCAGGCACAAGGCCAGGCACAAGGCCAGGCACAAGGCCAGGCACAAGGCCAGGCACAAGGCCAGGCACAAGGCCAGGCACAAGGCCAGGCACAAGGCCAGGCACAAGGCCAGGCACAAGGCCAGGCACAAGGCCAGGCACAAGGCCAGGCACAAGGCCAGGCACAAGGCCAGGCACAAGGCCAGGCACAAGGCCAGGCACAAGGCCAGGCACAAGGCCAGGCACAAGGCCAGGCACAAGGCCAGGCACAAGGCCAGGCACAAGGCCAGGCACAAGGCACAAATAACAGGCATAAACCATGTTTATTACAGTTCATTTTAATAGCTTGTGACTTGAATTAAGACTGAATGTATTGTGCTGGCCTTGCAGGGTCTTGTGTATCCATCAATATCAATACAAATTTCCATACACCCTAGGGGGTTAGGGTTAATTAAGGAGACCGAGAAACAATAAGAGGACAAAAGGATGAAAAGGAAGTTATAAAGAGGAGGATGTCTCCACAAGGAAATGTGTGCACAAAATTTATGGGGGAATGCTTAAGTACAGGAACAAAGGAAGGAACAAAGCTATGTCTCCACAGGGATATACATTTTGGAATTGATAAACTATTAGTGGCTGTGTTCTATTGTCCTCAATCCTACAAAATCCTCCAATACCTCCTAGTGGATTTAGTCCGACAACATTAGAACTGAATAACCAGCAAGGGAAAAATTGGCTGTCTGTATCTCAACCTTTGGTTCAGCTACTTGTTTACTTTATTCCGTGATCATATTCTTCCAGGGGTCACAGGTTCAAATCCCGCTCTTTAAAATTTTTAAAAATTCATTTAGAATTACCTAGTCATTTACCTAGTTTGTTTTTTATAAAAAAATAGTCACAGGTCCGTCACATCAGTTATCAGTTGCAAGTGATTAACCCATCTGTGTAATCAGCTGTTTACCAACTAACAGTGTACCATGGAAGACTGGCCACAAGGTTTATCCATTTAATCAAAGTGCAATATATTTGTAAAGTCTGCTAGTTTTTCCTTAATGACTTGCTCACGTATATTCCCGGGTTCCTCCAGGTACTTAAATGGGCCTGGGTGCAATACCTAGCCATCCTAGTAATTTTCCTCTTCCTCCTGGGCAAAGTTAAGACGTTCATCTTTCAGAATCAGCTCCTCGGCACTCTGGTGGAGAGGCCGTTTGTCCAGAAAAACCACTTTCTGTGATGTGTGGACTGTGTGAAAACGACAGAAAGCATTTGGATGCTGTAGCTGCCCAGTTTGCACTTTCTGGAGGGGAAACAAAAATGTTTTTAAAAACTTGCCTTTTACTGTTGTGTTGCACAGGATCCAGAATCAGTCAAAACTATTATTTTGATTATAAACACTAAGCAGGGTTGAGGTTTGTAAGAATTTTTTCCTCATTTCAGTATTTTTTGTCGGATTTCAGAATTTTTTAAGAATCTCTTTTACAATCTGGTGTTGTCCTAAAGGTGTTTTTATCTGTAAAAGTGAATATAGACCAATAAAAACGGATATTTTTAAGGGGTGCCTTTACTGGGGCAAATGCAAACTATAGACTCTACGTTGATCTGGGGTAATTGTGGATTTTTCATTTTTGTCCAATCTCACCCCTGACTAAGGGGTGGTCAGCTTATGTCCAATGAATTTGTACCAGTAGCAGAGGACCGAAAAAACTTTGGATCTAAACACCTCAACAAAAGTTCCCCCTAGTTTTACACAGGATTTTTAACTTGAGTTTAAAGGAATAGGATAGACAAGGTAGCTTTAGTAGGGTGGTTGCAAATCTTGGGATTGTAAAATATTGTTCACAGCAAAAAGTACTCGGAATGTACGCCGTACACCTTGAATTTCAAGAAGTGTATCATTGTACTGCCTTTGCATGTTGTGTTTGTGTGTCTTCTTTCAGAAATCATTTTGGTACATATATGTAAATACTGCAGTTTGTAATTAATGATGTAAATCATAATTTATTCTTCACAGAAATAACAATCCAAATTTTGTGATGACAATATGTGAATGTACAAACAAAATTCTTTTTTATGATGTGAAATAAAGAGCAGTGTCCACTTTTGTGTTACATAAATGCAAGGCTATTTGATTTTTGTTATGGTGCTTCATGATGTATTGTACTTAATTTTAGAAAACCTGCAAAATTGAGTCATTTCTTTCATTACAATAGTTTCATGCTATCACTAGGCTATTAAGCATGGATTGCTGGTGATATTTCAATGTCGCATGATACAGGCCTTGTTTATAAGTGATGTCAATCTTCATCTGAATTTACCAAGGAAGGTATTTCTCTCAAAAATAATGGTTTTTTATTGCTGTCTTGATGCACATTACAGGACCTGCAGCCACTGGCAGATCCAGACCAAATTTATTATTTTAATTTTTTATTTTTGGGGGGGACTAAAACAAACACCCACCGCAGCAGTAACTGAAATCTTGGCTTAACCCCTTGTGTACGGAAGACGTCCTATGCCGCAAAAAAACAGTGCCACCAGGCCAGATGACGCCATTTGCCGCTGTTTGTGCAGTTTCAATCCATTGTTGGATTATTGTGTATGTTACGCTTGACTGCACAAACACATTGTGGCCGCAACACCCTGACGTCTCCCGTAAAAAAAACGTACTCAAGGGGTTAAATAATGAGTTTGAACTCAATTTTGCACCACTGGTGGCAAAGTACTCAATGACCCATCTGTTAGTTTTTTTTAAAGGTTTTATTTATTATTTATTTTGGAGAGGGGGGATGGCCCCCCCCCCCCTTTTGCCCACAGCCTAAGCTGGAAATGGTCTTAATGGGAACTGTAATGACGAATGTGCCACTGCAAACCCAAAGAATGGAATTTGTGGTCGTGATTTTTTGCGCTCAATAGTTAACCTCTTATCTTCAAGCAAACTTGAATCCTCGATCCTGATTGGTCGATCCGTGGCAGCTGAGAGTGTGATAATAACCCATATCACACAGGCCATATACATACTCCGAATTGCGCTGTCCTAATTCCACGATACGCAAAACTGCACAATCCATTGGTAATTCAAAAGCTGCGTGTTTGCGTCCCATGTGGATCGTCACGTCTGTTTTGGTGCACACTTGTTACGTTTCTTTTCCGGATAGCTCCTGTTTCTTCTGACTGTTATTGATGTGTGCGTGTATGTGGTAAAGGTTTCGCGCACAGCACCGTGCGTGTTCCATCTTTACTGCACGTCAAGTTTGCTTGAAGATAAATTCGTTATCCCACTCGTGGAACACGGAATAATGTAGTGCGTCCGTGTCCGATATTCCACTCGGCCTTCGGCCTCATGGAATATGGGACACGGACGAACTACATTATTCCGTGTTACACTCGGCGCTCGTGGGATAACTTATAGAATACGGACGACGGCCATAGCCGCGGTTTGAAAAAGACCTCCTGGCCGGTTGTCATCGATATGTGCATTCCTGCACATACTCAATACATTCATATTTCATCTATATTGTTCTTGAATGGGAGTGTAATGAATAGATGGAACTTTTTCAAACAGTTTTCATTCGCATGAAAGGGGGGCTCCATGTGTGATAAAAAGGAGCACTCTATTCAGTGAGGTGCCTATACTTGTCTGCACAGACCCTTTCTTGGCATACCAGCGCACCATCAATAACAGCCGGAGGCAAGGGGTTTATGGATGTCGAGTTATAAATCATGGCCTCAAAAGTACCGTGGAGGTGAATTTCATTGGTTCCCACACACTATCTTGTCCTCGTTAACATTTCAGATTTGATGGGTGCCAGGAAAGTATCATCCTTAACCAGTTCACGCCGGAATTATTTTTCACGAGCCTGGGTGCCAGACGGGTTCAGGCCTTTATCTGCGGGTAGCACACCCTGGTCTCGCTCACTGCGAGCCAGTTGCTGACAGATATTTCCGCTGGACCCTTGCCTCGCTGAGTGCGTGTATACACCATCATCCGACGCGAACTGGTTAAGCACAGACTGTAGGCATCTTCAAGCCAGCATCTTGGGAGCCAGCCACAGTGTGCGCACTGCACTCCATAGAAGATAATTGGATGGCAATTTGAAACAGTCATCTATTGTCCTCCAGTATGATAGTCCTGTGAGGGTAACCGTCCAGCTCGGCAAATAAGTAGCGGTACTCATACCGGCCTGTCTCTCCCTGAAATCATATGAAAGAGGTCAAAGAGGAATGAACGAATAAAAAAGAAATTATTTTGTGCACAATGTGACACAGCAACAGTCATAGTGCAAAAATAACTGTCGAGTCCAAGTATACAACTTACTATGCTGAACGTGCGCTGCCATTTGTGGCAGGATTCATTCATGCATGAACGCATTTGTTGAATTGCACTGTGTTTGTTTAGCACTCAGAGCCTCGCCTTCAACCAGGAAGTGCACAGACTGGGCTGATGTGAAATTTGTCAAACAAAACAAAACAAAACAAAACAAAACAAAACAAACTCACCTCTTTCACTTCTAGATGTACAGTTCCTTTCCTCTTGGGACCTTGAATGTAAAACTTCATGCGCATGTGCTTCACTCCATCTTGTTCATACTCCAAATGACTGAAAATATGAAATAAGAAAATTAAGTTGAAGTTAAAATTCCATTCCTTTGACCCCCCCTATGATCAAGTCACCCGTATGAGAAGTTATTGTGTCAGTCAAAATAAATCTACTGGTCTCTCACCTCACATGCCGCCGCCTTCCCCTCCTTGTTGTTTCTCCAAAGCCCTTGATTGGCTCACCAAGTTCCTCAATAATCTGCATATCATAAATAATTCAACAAAAACAAACATGAATGAAACTGGTATATAAATATACTAATCACTACTTTTCTGAAAAAAACAACTTGATCCTGTGACCGATGTAGTGAAAATTTGAACAAATTACAAGTTTTCTTAATTATTTTAAGGGAGGAGTGGTTAATCTGTGGTCGGGCCAGGCCTTTGAAAAGCCCAGCCATGCCCAGGCCTTCGGGTTTTTACTCTTACTATTGTGAGCCACAAATCACCTAACAATAGAGCATCAACTAATCAATAAAGCCCGGCCTCTGCCAGGCTAGGCCTGGTTGTAGCCTGTCACACACCAATCTGTACCCATTCACGGCAGGATCAAAAGATGCCTCAGCTGTCGGACAAGTCTGGGTGAACAATGGGAGCCGGCTGGACTCCAGAATTAATAGGCAGTTTATTGTGTACAATCAGGAGATTATAGAAGCCCAAAGGCCCGGGCATTCCAGGGGCTTGGCCAGGCTTTTCAACGGCCTGGCCCAACCACAGATAAACCACTCCACCCTAAGTAACTGATTTTTACTCAGAATGGAATCGACCTCGAGGACTCTCAACTCGAACTCGACCAACATTATTCGGGAAGGGGGAGGTGAGTTGGTCTCACCGATGGTGGAAGTTACCCCATCTGGGTATATAGGTCTAAAAATTGTGATCATTTCTTTGGAATCTGTTGGAAGAGGTATCCTCTATTTAGATATGGACCCAGGAAAACCGTAAGGGCGGTAGGGTTGGTAATTCAAAATGTCGCCAACCCCACCACCTCTGATTGTAACCCTTTACCTAGAGTGGCTTTTAGCCTTGTATTTGGTGATTTCAATAAATACAATTATTCAGAATTTAAGACTTAACACAGGGGACTCAAACATAAATCTGAAATGGTTTGTTATTTAATACCTCTGAATCCTTCTTGCATAGTTTGTAAGCTTTGGTGTAGACAGCGTTAGGGCTACTCGAGGCGAACAACTCCCGGCCAATAGCATAGAACATTATGGCTGTGACAAAACATAATTTTTCTTTTTAAAAGGTTTGAAAACTGGTGAAAGCATAAAAGCGATTTAGGTATTTCTCAAACCGACCGACTCAAAAATACTGAAGGACTTGTTATTGATGGGTTAAAACTATGACATGCATAAACGTCAATGTACATTTATATGTAATAAAATTTATGAGAGAGGGTAGAGTTTTCAACACCTGTATAACAACTTCAAAAATACACAAGATATATAAAGGGGCCATCCAATTTTGTCGTCATTTTTCATGAGCGTACAAACTGCATCATTGCTGGGGGGGAGGAGGTAAGGGGACCATGAACACTAAACAAATAAATAATCAGAAATGACGCGTATAGCAGCCTGCATAGGTCTCATTTCTGCTGCTATCCGCTCCATGCACAACTCGGAGGTATTCCAGCTTCAACTGTTTTTATGAATCCATTGCATACAACTGTTCATTTTATGGGATTGTTGTGTTGATTATCGCATATGGTGTCCCAGAAAGTCTATGACAATGTTTATGCATTTAAAACACCCGGAAGACTGAACAGAGAAAACTTTTTTAGTTTGTACTTTCTGGGAGGGGAGGAGGGGATACTCCTCGGTACTGGCGTGAAAATGATGACGAAAATGGTCGGCCCCTAACTTCAAGCACTTTTACTAACTTTTATTACATTTTACACACCTGTCACACCAATGCCAACAATGACTATTCCAATGTAGCTTGCGTCCTTTCCAGCTTGAACAACTGCATTATAAAGAACGACGGAATAAAAAAAAAGTCACATCCTACAGCCTCATAAACAGAATCTTTTGAAATTTTTTTTTTTGGGGGGGAGGGGGGGGGGGGGGAACAAGCAATTCAAGCAAAGTACCTGCTAATAAGTCTAAACAAAATAGCTTGAGCGTAATGCGGTAAATAGACTGATTCATTATTAGGCACTTCCCCCTGATGTTGACCAATATGCATGATTGACCAATCACATATGCATATGCATGATATGCATGATTGACAATCACATATGCATAATGGACACATGGTGCACTCAGCCCTAATTGCATCCATCACAAATCCCTGCAAGTCCATCACAAGCCCTCCAGTCCTAATCCCAATCACAAGCTATTCAAATGAGCTTTGACAAAGGCATTCCTTCGTCATTGTTCATCCAGTTACTTGTGACCGGCTCTATAAAAGGACTTCTGACTGGGCTTGCGAAAGGACTTGCAGGGACTCGACTACAACTCTGCCCGATTGGTCACTAGATCAGGGGTGGAGCTTAATGGTCTAACTGCCTTGCAGTAGCAGTGTAACTAGGGTTCAATTTGCAGTGGGGGGGGGGGGGGGGGGGTGGGAACACTTCAGGTAAAATATAATGGAATAGGCTTAACTTTTTGGTACACAACTGCAAATCTCCAGTATTGGGGAGGTGAAGGAACAAGGAAGGGGCACAGGCTACTTCAGGTACGTGCCTCCCCCTGTCCTCCCATCTCCCTTTCCCCAACAGTTAAGCCAATGTCTGGCAGACAGGAGAGTAGACTGAAGTTCTGCTAGACCCCTGGCAGAGGTTGCGTGCATGCACAAGAATGCGGGTCATTGGTCAACTTCAACACAAATGACTGAAGTTACACCAATGGTCAATAATTCAGCAAAATGCCCTTGGACATACGTGCTATATCGGCCCTGCCATGTGCCTACTCACAGCGGAAAATTTACAAACCTTTGCGGCCAATGGCCACTTCTCCTTGCCCGGTACCCGGCGCTCTCTTAGCAACCTTCTTGGTTTCTCTCCGTGGCGTCTGTCCCTGTGTTGCCATAAACCGACGGGTGACACAAAATTGCCTACAAGCCATCTCTTTCCTGAGGGGTGCAAGGCCCACATAAACAGTGGCCACTGACTGTGATACATGATAGTTGGGTAATGTTCTGATCAATCTGCAACGTCCTCGTAGCAGGTTCTTGGTGGTGAGCTGATAGAGGGTGTGTGTCCAGGAAGACGGATGGACTTGGACCAGCAGAGCCATCTTCAAGTTGTTGAAGACCTTTTTACCATAACTCAATGCCTAACCAATGTGTCCAATGCTGTAGTGAATCAAAAGCAAAATGATAACAATTCATACAAATCAACGACTGCAGCAATTAACAAGAGCGCAAGAGGCAATAAAAAAAACAAAAAAATGAAATGAAATGAAATGGTAAAAGTCCTACAACTTTTAGAAGGATTTTACTTTTTATACATTACAATACAAGTATCTCGTGTATCAAGTAATTTCATAAATGAAGCCTTTAATTTCACCATATCCAATGTCTAGCAGCCATAATTAAACACCAACACTAAGCTTATCCAGTCTCAATTAGGTTGATCAAAACAAATTGACTAAAATCTGTAGTTACATTGTACTTTTGACTTGAGTCTAGGCCTCTAATTTCATGGCTATGCAGGAGCAGTAAATGGAATTATTTATAAATTACAAAGTTTCCCTTTCTGGACATTCCATTCAGCATCCTCCGGACCCACCCCCCCCCCCCCCCCCCCCTTCCCTCAAAGCCCCATAGTTCTAGGGGTAGGGTCCCCCACTAGACTCCAGCTCGAGTACATCATAGAGAAATAACTCATTTCCTTCCTCTCTATTTTGACTATCAGCGACTTCGAGCAATCTCATCATGAGCTAAGATAAGAAGTAACGTTAGACTGGGGAGAGCTTGTTTCCCTGCACTGCAGCCAATAAGTTACATTAACAATAAGTTATATAAAAAAGAAATACTTGCTCTTTTGTGAACCGTTAACGACAAGTTACAATCGATTTAGGTAACAAGTACTGAAGTAGTGAGCATTCGTTGAAAGTTGAAGTTGAAAGTTGAAGTGCCATGCATGCTGAAGTCGCGTGAATATCAGACTTGTTAGTATTACTACGCATGCTCAGTAGGTCCCCGTACATCAAAACAATGAGAAAATGTTCAAAATATTGGGCAAGGGTGAGAATTAGGGTGAGAAATAGGTTTAGGGTTGGATAGGGTTAATGTAGGGTTAAAGGTTATAAATGTCATTGCCAAAAAATATTGTGTTGATTTTAAGCGCAATTGTGTTGCAATGCATTATGGGTAAAGAGTCGAATATTCATGGTGCGGATAATAATAATGACACCGTCATCGAGTTCCCATATTTACAAGATCGGTAAGCCCGTCAGGCTTTAAAATGTCAAATACTTCTAACATATTTTGCCAAGAGTGTGAGTCGTAGTTGCAGTGTCCAGTGTCGAGTCCCAGGCGGTCAAAAATTTGCCATAATAAAACTTCACAAGTCAACTGCGATCCATCCGTGATGTTATTAAGGTTGCCCAGTATCCGGACATGACACAAACTGGCTGAAGTACGGGCGATGGTACGGTGTATGTTTTTGTTAATAGTTTGTAAATGTTGTTTATCGTTTAAAAAATTACTTTTACAACAAACATCCATTTCACCACCCTGGGGTGTATCATGAGGGAGGGGAGGGGTCCATTCCCCCCCCCAAAAAATATGGTAAAACCAATAAAAACCTAAATAGAAAGCAAATCACAGCGCAAAAGCCCAAAATACATACCCTTGACCTAGACCGAGTAACTTGGACCCTCTATCGCCTTTTTTAACATTTGGACATGATCTGGCGATAGTACTATCGCCAGATCATGTCCAAATGTTAAAAAAGGCGATAGAGGGTCCAAGTTACTCGGACTACCCTTGAGTGACCTTGTCCTATAACAGTTAGTTATAACTAACCGAGGTTAACCATAACTAACCGAGGTTAACCATAACTAACCGAGGTTGCACTTCAACGGTAATGGAATGAAGTGAGGATGGTCCAACCTGGGCCAAGTATAATATAGGCCTAACTATCACATCATATCAAAAAATCTACCCACAAACTCTCACAGCTTGGCTCCATTTTTATTTTTGACCCTGAGACTGAGAGACGGAGGGTTAATATATTTTTTTACTAGGGCCTATATATGATTGCTTTTTACAAATATTACTTTGAAAATTCCAGAAAATACTAAATGTTCTTTCCTCCGCCCTCCTCCGCCCCCCCCCCCCCCCCCAAACAAAGTTGCTCTGGGTCCTCTAGTGTCACCACCCCTCTCCCAAGGGCAATTTGTAGTTTTGGGCCCCTTTTTACTTTTAGGTTCGGCCAAATGAGAGTCGAGGATATTTTCTTATTTTTCCAAAATGACTTTTTCAACTTAAAACTTTAAAAGCAGATTTTGGTAATTTTGAACAATTTGTTAGCGTAGAAAATACGGTGCAATTTATGGTCGGTATCATGAAAATTTGACCTTATCTGACCTTACACTTGATGGATATGTGTATGGAAGTAATGGAATTAATTTCTGTTTTTGTTTTCAGGAGTGTCGCCATAGCATTGACACAAACAGGATAAGAAGGTGTTAACAGTGTCATGACTACGGAGCATCAATGAATAATCAATCACAAAGCCGTGCTTATTTGACGCACCTCTCTGTCAAACAGCCGATAGATAATGATGTGCCCAGCAATAGTGTTCCATCAAAAATCCATCCAGAGATGACCGTAAATCCATCGATTCCATATCTCGTGATATTTACTTGTACCAAGTCTAACTGCCCAACAGTGGCCTTCAAATAAACCAACATAGTCCTTGCATCATGGATAACAATGTGCTGGACCTTCTCCCCAATTTCGGGGTTGAGTTTCCTGCGCTTCCCCTGACCTTCACAAACCTTGTCTCATGGGTTGCGTCGGGCTTTATGATCTTTGGAGGGATCGTGCCATTCATCCCTCAGTACATGGACATTCGAAGGACAGAAAATGCTGATGGTTTCTCCACCTACGTGTGCCTAACTTTGCTTGTGGCCAACATACTGAGAATATTATTCTGGTAAGTAAATAAAAAAAGACATTGACCTACATGTAGGAATGGGAGTTCGCAAATGCTGAACAAATTCACCTGTGTACATGTACGCTGAAAGTTTACATACATTTGTACACCACAGTCCTGCAAAAAATTCCAAATTTATCCCGTGAACCAAATCCACTGATGATTATGTTGTTGTACGTGCATCAGTGAATTTATTGATATAATTCTGAGCAGTGTTTCTAGCCAGGGTGAAATTAAAGCATATGGGCTTTTTACTTAAGAATGGATAATGCGAGCGCGGAGTGCGAAGCCCTTACGGCGTGGGGTCCGCTCAAGGGACCCAATGTAGATGCTCTGTGGTGCAATCTGAGGCAATTCCTGGCCACTTTCCTCGACTGTTTTGAGCAAAAGTTGTTAAGATTATATAGCCAAAATTTAGTTCATTTGAAATTGCTTAGAATACATGTACTCTTGCTCTTAAATTTATAGCATAGGGGCAAGATTCAAGCGTAGTGCTAATTCCTGAAAGCGTAGTGGGTGCTAGCGCTATTTAATGCCTGGCTAGAACACTGATTCTGAGACTTAAAAAGAGAAAATTTGTAAGAACCAGAGCAGGTCCACAATTGAAGGAACACTTTCCAAGTATACTAGTATGTAAACCTTTGACCGCAATTGTACAATGTAGTTGGGTAGCAGCACCGGAAAGAGTTCCGTAACCAGCCACCACTATTTGGGGGTTTTGCGAACGATATCTGCACCCAACGTATGGCCTAAAAATCACTTTTCCTGAAAAAGGGTTTCTGTGTATCAGCGTACTTCAAGAATGAAGTGCATTAAATTGGCGTATTTGTCTTGCTCAGCCTTGACTTTTGTTGACACGATCAATGTTTTTCTTTTTTAATGCATGAAAATCAGTAAAAATGCAGTTAAAGTGTGACTGTTTTGGTGTTTACAGTAGGGCTGTGCATCCGAACTGGGTACCCGACCGCTAATGTCAGGAACCGGTTCCAGATTAAGGAAAACTGTGTTTACACACTTGTGGGCGCGTTGGTGTATTCAAACCGCGGACGAAAAATGCCAGAGAACAAAAGAGAACAATATCGTCCGCGATTCCCAGCATACGTCCGCGATTGGAAGTGTGTACAAAACCTATGGAGGCCTTCCGAAAAAGTTAGAGTATAAACAAAAGAGGAACAATGGGAGGTCCACGATTGCCCCCGTTTACATGACTGTGTGTGTGTGTGTGTGGGTTTGATTTGCATTCAATAGGGGACCTTTAACAATAGAGGACAATAGGGTCCCCGGTTGAGAAAGGTCCCCAATTGAAAACTATAGGAGGACAATATTGAAGGTGACAACACAAGTGTTTAGGTTATCCATTACGACTGAGGACTTGGGACAGTGGGGATTAGTGATTACAATACAACTGAGGACCTGACCCCAAGTCGTCAGTAGAATTCATGTACAAACCTGATGGGGCATGTTGAGAATAAGTTAGGGTACAAACAAAGGGAACAATGGAAGGAAACACCCCAAGTCCTCAGTAGTACAGTAAAACACGACTGTGTGTACGTGTGGAAGAGAATCTCTGAATTGTGTCATTACATTCACAGTACCGTTTTGTACAGTTTATCGTTCTCCACAAGATAGCCTTGCTACGACCCCTCAAACCAGCCATTGAGTAATTTTGCATGGCCTCTATCACCCCTTCCCCCCTCCAGGTTTGGCCACCCATTTGAGTTACCTCTTCTTGCACAAAGCGTCATCATGTTGTTCACTATGATGGCCATGCTGCATCTATGCACTAATGTCAATCGCCTTCAAGAAATCTCAATCCGTCGACGCAGATTTATAGGTATGTCCTACCCAGTCATTTTTTTAATTTTTTTTTTACCCTAACCCCTTTCAGATTTTCCCTAGGCACCCTGCTAAATCCAACAGAATCCAACAGAATGTAACCGTTGCTGGATATTGTTGGATTTAGCGTGGTTAGGGTTAAAGTTGGATTGAAAACCCATAGTTGCAAGGGATTCAGTTTTTCCCCCAAGAAAAGTAGGCATGGTCTCCGACTAATAACTATTTTTCTAGTCCCTGAACAAATGTATTTATCTAGTTTTGGTTTGGTTTGGTTTGGTTTGGTTTGTTTTTATTTATTTATTGATTTTGTTAGGGGGGTCTAGACAAAGTGTTTGGAGACTACAGCCTCCTCTTATCCCAACTTCTTCATCCCTCTCGTTATAAAATTTGATAAATATTCCCAATAATCAACATATTGTTACCGCTGACACTGCAGCAGTGCGAGGTGCATTAAATCTGTTTGAACCTTGTGCTGGGACGACGGCCAAAGCCGCAGTTTGAAAAATACCACTTGGCCGGTTGTCGTCTATGAGCGCATTCCTGCGTGTACTCAATCCAATCATGTTTTAACTGTATTGTTCATGAATGGAAGCTTTCATTCACACAAAAAGGGGGGCTCCAAGTGCAATGAATTATACCACTCTATTCAGTATGGTGCCTATTGTTTGCATTTACACTTGGCTGCACAGCACGTTCTTGGCATACCAGCTTCCCATCAATAACAGCCAGACACAAGGGGTTAATCCCTGTCACTTCCCTCCCTGGTCATCTAGATCTTGACCTTCAAATCCAAGGAAATATGCCGGGATTACGGTACTTCCAGGCACATAGATCCATGTAGACGAATATGACCAAGCATTTCTGGGCAGGATAAATGTGGTCATGATAGGGGGGGCATCCACACGTATATACACGTGTTTGTTCTCCCAAACAAAGGCAACAATATCGTCCGCGATTCCCAGAATACGTCCGCGATTGAAACCGTGTACAAAACCTATGGGAGTCTTCCGAAAAAGTTAAAATACAAACAAAAGAGGGAACAATAGGACGTCCGCGTTTGGAGGTCGATCGATACACGTTTCAATGTACATGGACAGTACTTGATGTGAGTGCAAGCTTTTGTTGCATTCAGTCACCCAAGCTTGGTATCGACCAATGGAAGCCCCTAGTAATGGCTACCTACATGTATATCAGACCGGTACAGGCAAACATTTAAGAAGGTCGGATTTGTCTACAGGAGCTACATCAAATTTGACTTCATCAACTTCTAATCAATGTATCATTTACACTGATGTAGGGAAAGACAGACTGTCAAAAGAATCACAGAAGAGTTTGTTTTCAATACGCCACTGTGCCACGATCAATGCTCGATGCGGACGGCACCTCTCTTACATCTTACACAAATACTAGGATGGGCGGCAGCACTTTGCAATTGTTGACTAAACGTTTAAACGCTGCGGGGAAGTTTTTGCTGAACGTTTATCAAATTAAACGTAAATTCCCATCCTAAATCATTATACCAGGGCACAACACTTACTCCCTTTGTTATGGCTGTGACCTGCAACAACGAGTAAATCTTTCAGTCCTTCCCGTGCGTGCCCTTCCCATGCTTGTCCTTGCTCATCTCTGTGCTAGGAGAAATCTTGCGCGAATACTTTTAGTTATTTTTATTGTTACTATTACCCTCCCCTATTCCTTATTTTTTGTTTTCAAGCTATCATACAGGCTTCATCATGCTTGCACGAAAACATGTCTTCACCGTGACTGTACAGTGGAACGCCGCTAAAACGAACATCGCGGGATCCACAGATTTTTGTTCGGTATAGCGATCGTTCGTTATAGCGATTTTCAGCCGCCTGTCTACCAACATGGCGTCCGTTCTTTTGAAGTACGCCCTCTATGGCTTGTAATTGAAAATGTGCCGGCCATTGAATCATGTAATGACGTGTTCATACTTAAAGCTTACCGAATTCTAAAGCAACAATTGGCTTTTCCCTTCTATTCCTTGGGGAAATAATAGCCGCCCATCACTCTTCAACATAAAGCTGCGGCCGTTTGGGAATTACAAACAGCCCAAATGGTCAGTACATTTGTGTAATCCGTTGCCTTTTTTCAACAACACAAAATTTGGGAGCCAAGGATGGTGTTCGGTATAGCCGAATGTTCGGTATAGCGGTGTTCATTATAGCGACGTTCCACTGTATATACATTGTTTCCTGAATGGAACAGTATTCTTCGTTGGGTCACTGGAATGCTTGTGTCAATTGCTTTTTGTCTGCTGTTTGAGTTTGATTTTCTTTTCTCTTTCCCACCCTGCACCTGTCTTTCTTTGTTTGCCTCTGTCGTGATCGACTGTGACACTGAAAGGATAGGTCCGGCAGACACGGACCATAGCCAGCACCACAGTAGTGACACAAGTGGTCACATGTCACCCCTCCCCCAGGGGAAGCAATTTATGTACAGGAAGACTTTATTTGGTAGGTTGAGCTCGCGAATCTTGGCTTCCGCTTGGCCCGGGCATCTTCCATTAATTGTCATTCTGCCACCTGCCTGCTTTGCATGTTAACACCGTCTCACCAACGGTGGAGGTTAACTCACCTGGGTCTATAGGTCCGAAAATTGGGATCATTTCTCTGGAATCTGTTGGAGTTTTATCCTGCATTTTAGATCTGGACCCAGGAAAACCGTAAGGGTGGTAGGGTTGGGAATTTAAATTGTCACCAACGGACGCTAACCCTACCACCTCTGATCATAACTCTGACCTAGAGAGACCTTTAGCCTTGTATTGGGTTATTTCAATCAATTTCTTTTTTAAATCTCCATTTTATCAGCCAGGGCAGTGGTCCAGCTTGTTGCACGCTCTAAAAGTTTAAGCTGCTGCTCATATAACAATTTTTATTTTTTATTTTTTTGTTTTTTTGTTTGAAAAATGTTTAAAGGTTTTATATACAAGTAGAATTAATTGTTGAGTGACCACATGCTTGTTTGACCTGTCAACTTTTGCGAGTTCTTAGACAACATACAGTATATGTTGTTTGGAATAGTGGTGGGAACTTCTGGTGAAATCAGATAATCGTTATTCGGTTTGAATAAAATTAGGATAACCGGATTTTGAAATCCCAGATTTCTCCCACCGCTAGTTTGGAAGTTTTTGTTTGTCCGAGATTCAGAATGTCACATGATATATTCAACAAATACTATGATTGGCTAATGCATATGAATGGTAATAGGTCAAATTGCTTTTATCTATTTGAGAGGGATTTTTACCAGTTCCACTCCTTCATACGAATGTGATTATTTTATCTTTTCTTTACAGATTTGCAGAATGCAATAGAATGCAACAAATTTGATTTGTTTGTTTGTTTTGTATCATTGAGTATAACATTACAAACACTTGCAGTCATGTAATACTTTCCAGCTATTTAAAAAGAAAAAGTATTTTATGTTTGTCATCATCAACAGTGGAAAACAATCCTTTACAGGGACAGAAGGCCTCCAAAATAAATAATTGAAACGGTGTATTAAAATTGTATCACAGAGTACATGCAGTTTTACATACATGTACATGTAGCTTGTATTAGTTGTACTCAAAAGCCATCTGGACAAGCATAACGTTTCCAAAACACTGCACGCATTAAACTCATATTGTGTATTGTAATATATATATATATTGCTAGATGGCAGTTGCAAAATAAAAATAAAAAATTTAAAACCAAAAAACAGGCTTTGTAATCTAATAAGTTGCTCCATGCATTTTGTTGCATTTGCATTCTCACCACTCTTAGGTTGCAAATTTTGAGCAATTTACTCCCACTGCATCTTAAAATGTTTAATAAAACCTCACTCTTTCATTGTACATGTTTCACAAAAATATTTCAAATGTTGAAAAGTTCTGATAAAAAAATATAAAAAATAAACAAACAAACAAACAAACAAACAAAAAAGAGAGATGCCATTTTCAAACTGCAGAGTTGACAAATTGCTCATTCCACAATGTTTATTCAATTTATTCAGTTGTTGGTGGACGTTTCAGTTCAGCAGTATAAATATATTCAGTTAGTGACAACCTACCATTGTCTACTAGTAAAGAAATCTTCATCAGCATGTTTTTGCATCCATCAGATGTAAAAACATTTCAACATTTAACACTTTTGACAATTTGTTTTCCCTTCTCAATTGCAGATTTTGAGACCAAACATTTCTGGAATTGGACGTACTTTGTGGACTACGTCATTTTTATAACTGTCTTCTCTATACTGGGCGGGGTGGTCACGTACCTACTCTCCGGCCAGTCTGTCTTCGTGGAAACCTTAGGCTTTCTGGCCGTATTTGTCGAAGCAATGCTGGGCATGCCACAGTTTTATCGCAACTTCCAGAACAAGTCTACCGCTGGCATGAGGTGGGTACATGGAGTTATCCGAAAATCGTATCTGTTAGCTCTGTAATACAATTTGCATGATGGAGGCAAAGTGAGCTTGATCAGGAACCAGATCACAAATTGAGTGAGAAATGAGGGTAGGGGTGTTTAGCATGATCATGAATCTCAGTTCTCTGATTTTTGTTAAGAATCACTCTGAAATACAGTAAATCTATCCACCTGACAGATACGGCCACCTGTTTATTGTGGCCCCCTTTCCATTGTGGCCCCCTTTCCATTGTGGCCCCCTTTCCATTGTGGCCCCCTTTCCATTGTGGCCAAGCTGGTCCTTATGACCACCTCTGTGATGTGGCCACAACGTGTCCATTTGCTACCACCACCTGTCCATTGTGGCCGCCACCTATCTATTGTGGCCTCCACCTGTCCACTGTGGCCACCGCCTGTCCACTGTGACCACATATCTGTTGTTGTCACCTGTCCATTTGTGGTTGCCTTTCCACTTTGCCAACTGTTCATCAGTCCAAGACTTACATTGTACTCTGCTGGTCACTCTATATAGTGACTGGACTTTAAAGTACAAACATGAATGAATCTTTTTAAAATGAGCAATTTGGTTTCCTCCTTTCCCCCAGTATCAAAATGGTGTGCTGTTGGTTCTCAGGGGACATCTTTAAGACGATCTACTTCGTCATCAAGCGGGCGCCTGCCCAGTTCTGGGTCTGCGGCATCATTCAGGTAACAATAGACGTCGCCATCTTGTGCCAGGTATGTTACTACACCAACAAGCCGCCTCCAAAAATCATCAAGATCACCGCTACCGAGAACGTGCATATATCATGATGGAAACTCATGGACTTTTAGCCAAAATAAAAAAAAATAAAAAATAAAAAATACATATAATAAGCCAGTTCGGTATTTCAACTGCGCATGTGCACAATGACATAGTTATCCCGAATGACCCGTGACCTAACACGCGCGTATGAGTGCGGCATGCAGAGGGTGGTCGCACAACGCGCATGTGTTAAATTCCATCAGAATGGGCGTTCACGTAACATCGCGTCAGCAATTTTATCCCGAATAACATTTGACCTTCGAAATACCGAACTGGCTTATTGTTTGGATTCTTTATTGATACCACAGGGGTTCTCAGTGGACTGTTAATCTCAACCTTGACTGGGATGACCAGAGTGTATATGTTTGCAATATTGTTCACTAAATTGGCTTAGTTTTATATTCAACTGGATAAGGCTGTCCCACAGTTCGCTTCACTAATTTTTTGCACAATTTGCACGTTTTTAATCATTAAATTGTATTCAACTTGCTTTACCCAAAAAGGGTCAAGGGGCATAGTCATTATGTAATGTTTTTAGTTGTTTGAAGATGTAATTGTTTGTGGCTAGCGACATGGTCCAGGACTAATGAGTTCGACAACCATAATAATCTGAGGTGCGTTCGAGTAGCTCACCCGGATCGACTCGGGTGAAGGCAGAGGTCAGCCACGAGAGCTGGGCTAATAGAATGCTCAAACGCCCTCTCGTTTCGATGTCACCGAGCACTTGAGTCGGCCATTTTCAATTGCCCGGTGGAGCAAAATCTGTGGGTAATCAGACTTAACTACGCATGCATGTGACGTAATTCCACCGGTGACTCTGCGAGCAGGGTCTGTGGTGGCTGACCAGAGTGAGCCTCAGGTATGACGTCAGAGCTAATTGAATGGCACGGAGCTAACCTGAGTCGACCTACTTGAGCGCACCCCTGGTTGATTCCGATAAATTGAATGCATTCTATGCAAATGCAAATTGAATTCATCAGTGCCAATCTTGAATTGACTCCTACCCAAGGTCAGTTAAGCCACTGGTGCTGAATCTGACAAAATCCAACAGCTGTGCCTTGCTTTCGTAGATTTTGATGGATTGAGTACTAGTGGAAATTTGTCAAACAGGGATGTAGTCGAGTCCATCACAAGTCCATCACAAGTCCATCACAAGTCCCTGCAAGTCCATCACAAGCACTCCAGTCCTAATTCCAATCACGAGCTTTTCAAATGAGCTTTGACAAAGGCATTCCTTTGTCATTGTTCATCCAGTTACTTGTGACTGGCTTTATGAAAGGACTTCTGACTGGACTTGCGAAAGGACTTGTGAAGGGACTTGCAGGGACTCGACTACAGCTCTGTTGTCAAAGTCAACTCGGTAAAACTACTGCATGTATACAGTATGTGTTTATCCTTGTAATACCAACCCAAACAATACGTTACAATTTTTAACTAAAATTTTTAGTTCCTGATAAAGATTATTTCCGTTATTTTTAATGGTGTTTATGTTGTCACAAAATTGTAGTTGTTTTTTTTTAAGTAGAAAATATTTTCACCCAACTGTTCCCAACAATATACTCTAGCCGTACCTACATGTAGAACAAAAAGCTATACCAATAGCTTTTTCTCTCATTCTGTATCTCTATGGAATTCTTTGCCTGTGCATGTTTCCCTTCATCTTATGATATTTTCTGCTTCAAGAGGAATATTAATTCCTACCTCTTGTATCTTTGATTCTTTTTCTTTTTGTAGCTCTATCCCTCGAGTGGCTCTTCACCGTTGTTTGGGGTGAACTTGCATTAAAAAAAAACTAACAAAAAGATTTTTTTTAAATAAAGAAAACCAACTGGGCAGTCAGTTTGGGTGATAATTTGACTACGAGGTTTCCCTAGGTGAGATTTCTTACTACAGATGGACTCCTGACAATTGAATGTAGATTGTAGGTGTAGCATTGTGGTATTTTAAGAACATTCCATGATTAGTTTATAGGGAAGAGGTATGGCCAGTATTTCTGCACCAAATGCTTGAATTATATGTATTTTATCTTTAGAGATTTCGATATAGTAAGAGATGAAATGCTTTTACAATCTTTTTTTATTGGGAGTAACTGTCCGATGATTGCTATTTCTTTTAAATTTAGCTAATGGTGAAAAATCTTTTCAAAGCATACATAATTATAGGTGGAATGGAATTATGGAATCCAATACCTTGTCTCATCTGGTAATGGTTGTTCAATTATCTTGTTTATGTTGATCACTTTTCCCCTAACCGTTCGCAATAAAGTTATTCTAAAGAAAATGGGTCCTGCTAAGTTAACTACGTTAAATTCAGGGAATGAAACATGTTTTTAGAAAAAAAAGATTATGTACAATTTTCACATCTGTAGCTGCACAAATAAGTTTTGATCTTTGTTTCATTGAACTGACCTTGAAATTTGTTTTTATTTTTTATGTCGGTTTGGTTTCGTAGAACTTGTCACAAACGACTTCATGATGTGACATTCCTTGCAGTAATGGATGACTGAGCATCACTAATGCCATAAATAGCTCAAACATTTTCTTTTTTGTTTAAGTTGGGGTGATGCCTAACCTATGCTTTAAATGTCTACCAAGGGGAACGGCCTCTCCATTGCCACCTGTGACAAAGCATGGCTGAAAGGAGATGCTGTAACAGTTCTACCGAATTATACTTGATTAACATGAATTTAATAAGATGTAATTTATCTCGTGATTTTTCTTCACGCCTTTATCTACTCTATCGTAAGTGATTTAATGTATATATTGAAATATATTAAATGGTAATAACTATTCAAATAAATGCAGTGGAGAATTATTCTTGTACATTTGTTTGGACTCTGTTTTTTTCTGAGGTGCTAAAACAAAATACATTGATACCAATAAAAAGGTTTATGGGTTTTTTTTTAACAGGAAAACATAACAAAGACGCAAAGGTTCTCATTCTCTTTTTGTATTTTGCAAAATACAGATTTTCCACATAATGTACATTTAAATCACAATTCGGGTAAAAAAATCAGCCAATAGATGTTTTCAGTAGCTCAAATGTTTTCCCAAATAACCTCCGACTTCAGTATGACACTGAGAACCCTGGTTTGACAATTGTCAATTTTTTTGGTGACCCAGGTCATTCCGGAATCTGCATCAAACTGCACATGCATAGTTTCTATACCGAAAATATTTCTTGTGGATTCTAAATACAAAGTTAACAGCACACAATGCCAAAAAAAGATGTCATATTTAGGAAATATGAATCGGTTCTAATGCAATGATATCTATGTATCCATAATAAAATACTTAAATGTTTGCTGAATTTAAACCCGTCATGAAACCCGTGAGGACAACATTGGAAGTTTTATCTACAAGGTGAGTGGAGTTGATAGTAACCTTACCACAAGACAGCTGCCATTTTGAAAAATTCCTATTATCAATTCAAATAATACTGTATAGACAAATCCGATCGCAGGATTAAATGCACCTGATGCCACAGCAGTTTCAGCAGTAATATTGTAATTACAAAGGTTGTTTGAGCAACAATACTTCATTACCAAGACTACTATGGTGCATATTGAATGAATGAATCACCTGGTCGAATAACACCCACCCCCAACTACATGTCCAAAATGAACCATTACATATACTGATGGGTGACATTTAAAAGTATGGTAAAGCTTTGCTAATGATGAAAATAATGCTGAATTCCTGTAATTGGCGGTTCTTACACCGTTGGATGTGGCTAATAAATTAATTAATTAATAAATACTCTTTATAAAGATGATACCAGTACCAATCGTCCTGGGAAATATTTGCGTCCGAAATGCTGTCATCTCAGGACTTAACATTGTATCTGAAGACCGCAAACAATTCTGTGGATTATTTTGATTTTAACAATATAAATCAACACATGAACTGCACAATTTTTTCAGACTGATGACACATTGAGCTAAAACCTTCACGTATATGTTGGATCACACAAAACATGAACTCTGCATATCTGCAAATTATAACTATGATTTAAGCAACAATAATACGCGTAAAGCCCACGACGTGATAGGAATACCTTGACCAATAGGAATACTTCAACTACCATTTGAATTACAAATGGGCTTTCTTGCTGTCACACTATATCAGCATATACAGGGTGTCCCCAAACAAATTTCCAGGCCAAACCAGGCAACGTCAGAATCTAGATTTCGACAGATCCTGATGCGGGAACTTCTTACATGAAAAATAGTCTTTATTTCATCAAAATCAGTCAAGCCAATCAGAAGTTATGTCATTTTCTGTGCAGCAAGGTCAGCCTCCAACTAGGAGTATGACTGACTTTTTTTACATTTTTCATCCCAAGAAGCTGTCCGTCTGTGGTCATGAAGGGAATCTCTCTGATCGTTTCTTGAGTCTGAAGTAAACTCCCTGGGTGGATGGTCTTTTGCTACATAGGCTCTGGTGTTGTTTGTTGATGCACCTGTTCAGTTCATCCAGGTGATCCAGAGCGGAGGATGCGGTATTCGAGATGGTTCACTGCTGTGCGACGACGATTTATCTGTGGTGATGAGGCAAAGTTTCCTCTGACTAGATTCTGAGGTTGCCTGGTTTGGCCTGGACATTTTTTGGGGGGGCCACCCTGTATTTGTAGTTTTCTCAAAAATAATTAATTTGCACCTATTAAGCTTGAATTATCAATTGCAGACTTTATCGAAAACACGAATGCATCATTGAAGTAAATAATAAAAAATGATTGAATCTTTAGAAATCAAAATAAATCAATATAATTCTAACCATCAATATCCAACAATACATGTATCACATGTAAAATTCACATTTAACTTTCATGCTTTTCATGAAAGGTAAAATTTACGAAGCATCCATACGTTCAACTAGATTTGCTGTAAATATGGTACAATTTATTTTTTAAATGTTACACCTCAAGAGGAAGGATACCCACAAATATTGTATGAAAAATAGAATACATATCAATTCATTTTACTTTTAATCGTTATCTAATTATAACAGTATTCATGCACCTGAGTATTTCACTTTTTTTCTGAAATTCTTGATGAAAAGACTTTGAGTGTCAAAATACCTTGAATATTGGCCTTGAAAGTCGTGGGTGTGGTTGTGCAACAGAGTGCAGCAAAGTGAAGCTGTCAGCACAGATGCACTGTGCTGCGTCTGGCAGGGTTAGGGTTTATAACCACTGCCCCTTGAGGTACTAGTGACCAATCGCAGCCGTGCACGCCATACGTCTGTCACTTTTGTCAGACCACAGTCAGGGCTGTGATTGGTCAATACTTCAAGGGGGCGGTGCTTAATAGATTAGCTTAAGCTTGTCCATATACAGCTACAGGCTATCACATCAATTAAAATAATATAATTCTGTCTAAACAGGCATACGAAAGTTAAATAAAAATAAACTGATTTAAAAAATATGTTTAATTCAGCTGTGGCAAAAATGATATTGCTGTCATGTAAGCTTGGGCGATTAACAGCAGGAATTGTGATTTCGTTCGGAATGAGTCCATATATTATGCACAAACGGGCACTGCATCGTGATGATTGACTTCATGGACAAGTTTTCCTCGGTAAAAACAGGATTACTGACCAAAGTTTCATGTGAGGTATATATGCCCGGTATTCAGCCGTTTGCTTAGCTTGACAATTACATTTTTGGCTGGTGACCTGTTTTTACAAATCAAGACTCGTTTGTGGTTTTGCAGTTCCATGAAATTGACCCTTTAGTTTTTGCAGGAGGTAGCACACTTGTATCTTAAAATTTGCTATAATTTTCATAAATACTACATTTCTATAGATTATAATTTGTTAAAAGAAATTTGAAAAGATACATAATCTTTGGCTACATCAATAGACATTCATTTGCACAAAACAAAACAAAAGGAATGTAAATAATCGATAATGTTCAGCTACAACAGATGTTGGAGATGAACAAGTTTGGCACACTATTAAGAAAACAAAAAAGTTGGGTATTTCGAACCAGGGCCGAATTTCACGGGGCTGCTAAGCAGACGATTTTCAGCTCACAGATCCTCCGTCCAGAAGCTTTAAGCACAGGAAAAGCCTCGCTAACTTCAGAGGCAGATTTTGCTTAAAATAGTGAATAGACATTTCCTTAAAAGTGCTTAAGCTAGCAACATTTTCCCGCTTACCACAACTTTCCTGCTTTATTGGGATTGGCCCCGGACGTGAGTAAATTTAACAGCTCAATGTTTATTTCTTAAAACGTTTACAATTAACATCTTGAATGTTCTAGGATGGCACAAGCTCTTCAATATGACTCTCTTTAGCATTCTTTTAAAAACTCCCGTCTGACCTTCTCTGTGAAAATTTGTCTACATTTGCAAACTGACTTTCTGAGTTTATTACTTGATTTTGTTCCCCGACAAATCATGAAAAGTCATGGAATTTAAGATTTCTGTTGGAACCTTGACTTAAAAGTAAAAAACTGCGACTAAATCATATTTTTGAGCAATTTTCAACTTCAGGAGTCAGTCAAATAGAAACACACTGAGCAACTTGTGACTAATTTTCATACGTACAGTGTGTCACATCATGATTGGTCATCTGTTGACCAATCAGAACAGTCAGAGCAGTTGAACAGCTCAAGGTGTTTCTGATACACCACTTAACTTGCAACAGCACAAAGTGACACTTGAAAAAAAAATATTTTACGTTTTTTCCCAAGAGGGGGTTGGTACGCCCGAGTATAAGACAACGGTCCTGCACATGTTGCATCATGTGACCCACTTTTTGTTTGCATTCTGGTCGCTAACGCACACTGCCTCCACCCTCAGAGCCACTTTCTCCATCGGAATCACCAAGTGCAGTCCCCCGTTCTTGGCGAGGTTGTGACCTTTGCCCTCTAGCCTAGTGCTGGGATGTCCGGAGAGTGCCTTGGGCGTGGCGTGGACTGTGCGATTCATCTCCATCTGGGTGACCTTGTGGTCGCGGATTGCCCGGTGCAGGTGCCGCTGGGCTTGGACGATTACGTAAAACGAGAGCGCGATACTGAGACAAACCTGGGAAATAAATCAGTCATTGGGGATAAAAACAATATGAGGCAGATATCTGTGCTAGACAAGTGGTAGGTCCGTGTAATAATTTCAATAACAACTTCTCGTTCTTTGCTGCTATACAATTTCTCATGCTATTTCCTGATATAAGTCGATAGCTAATGAAAATTAACATTTACACACACGTGGGTATCTCAAACACGGAATGCTCCCATTCCCTCTGGTATCTTCATTTTTTTTATAAACGTCTCCCAAGACAAGAGCCACTTAAAGGTAAAGGACTACCAACAGATGGTAGGGTAGCTAATCCCACCACTCAAACAGTATCTAAATAGAGGATCAATCTTTAACAGATGCCGAAGAAATTATCCCAATTTTCAGACCTATAGGTCAGGGTGACTTCCACCATTCGGTAAGACCAACTCACCTCCCTTTTTTGGAAATTGGTATACTCCGACACTACTCCGCATCTATGCACCCCTTGGACCTGAACATTTTCCTCAGCCCTCAACCTTGGGGAAAAACAGGGCCCTGTGGTCACTCACAGTCCCCTGGGTGCATACATGTACATACTAGTGCCCTCACTGCCAGTCAATATATGTATATTTACCTGTACAATAACTATTGGACTACTATTCCATTGGTGGTTAGTTATATCTTGGACAGAGCGTAATGTTGATCCTATATACGAACTAAGCAGTTGGTTGGGCAGCAGTCCGATGGCTGTCGCTGATACAAACGTTGACACAGAAACATTGGACATCTGTACAAAAAAACAAAAACAAAGAATATTCCAGTATATTTCTGTCCCAGATAATATTCTTTTTCTTAAATATTCCTCCGTCCTCAGAAATGTCATCCTTCAGTATTTATTTGTATCCGCCCCTTTTTGTTAGTTATTTCCCCCATTTCATCTTATCTCATCCTCATGCACGCCTACCCCCACCCCTAATGAATGAGTCATTGGAATACTGCACACGGTGGTGGATTTTGGAGGATTATCAGGACTGTTTCTAGCAAAAGTGCATGGGAATTACATGTACATGTAGGGTTCATTATATACAAATGCTGTGATCAGCTTACCGCAAACACACCATTTTGCAGGCCAAACGGAATGGGCGTGAGCCGCGTCAGGGCAATCACTTTAAATGAGTGCGACCCTTCCACCAAGTTCACGATAGCCTGCAGGTAGTCATTCTGCAGCTTGGACAGCAGAAACGCCGTGCACGCCAGTCGACAGAAGACAAACGCACAGTACGCCCCTCCCAGGGCGCACACGATGACCACCAAAGAGCCTAGCACCAGCCCAAACCGGTACCCAGCAGCAATGTTCAACAGCAGGTAGCCAGGGATGGACGAGGGCAGGGCCACCGCAACAAACAAGACAAAAAAGACGAGGACCCCCAGGTAGGGGTTGGTGCCAAGGAGCCACGGCAGGAGGTCTTCGATCTGCTCATGGAAAGCCCAGACCATGAGGACGCCGCAGACCAGTAGAACCAGGAGGGTGGACAGACGGGTGCAGAAGCGTGTCTCCATGCAGGCCAGCTGGGCCAGCGGGGACCTACAGAACAGACAGTTGGTCAAGCAGGAGACCCCGAGGGCAACGTCGGGGTCGGCTGTTGGGAGGATTGCCATCCCCATGAGATGAAGCTACTGCATTGGGGAACAAGACAGAGAGAGACCAACATTTTTAATCCTTGTGTCCAGCTGTTATTGATGGGGGGCTGGTATGCCAAGAACGGGGCTGTGCAGCCAAGCGTAATGCAAAAATAGGCACCACACTGAATAGACTGGTCCTATTCATCGCACACTTGGAGCCTCCCCCCTTTCCTGTGAATCAAAAAAACTCAATCTATTCATTACACTCCCATTCAAGAATAAAGTTGAAACATGAATGGATTGTATACGCACAGGAATGCGCATATAGATGACAACCAGCCAGCTGATCCTTTTCAAACTGCAGCTATAACCATCAACCATATTCAAGAGGTGAATACAAACTGTTTGTGCTCACACTTGAATTTCTTTCAACTAGGCCCAACAGCCCCCCCCCCCCCCCCCCCCCCCCCCCGCCAAAAAAAAAAAAAAAAAAAAAAAAAATAGCCCCACAGAGGAAATGTATAAAAATTACAAATGACTGCATGAACACCCTGCAAGGGGCACAAAAATATAATCAACAAAAGAGCACACTCTGAAATGACCATTTCGCAACCATAACATTGCAAGAGCAATGGGAAAGGGTACGGTGGGGGTGAGAATTAGAAGGGTAGGAGTCAGGAAGGGGTGAAGGTCAGGAAGGGGGGGTGTGGGTTGGGGTCGTCACGTCCCTTCCAGTTAGGCCTGTGTGATCCTCTTGTATACCATCCATCATGTCCATCCCTATTCCTTCCTTTCCCATTCCATTCCAACCCCATGGTAGTTGTATGAAATAAATTCTGGCTGAAATTTCTCTCTCTGTTATACCTCCAAGAACTGAAGCACCCTAATAGTATGCTTGTGATTCACGCATCATCCACCACCGCGGAATTGGTGTTGCAGCCATATGTAGGTCGGTGATGAACAGCTGTGATGTACATGTACACCATGTGTGTCTACACATGTACATTGTATGTGATACTTGCTTCACATGTCACACAGTGTAAAACACGCGCGATCGTGAGCATCATCATGGCAACGCTGATGTGATGATCGACCTTTATAACCCCTAGCCCGAGTATTGGACCCTTTATCGCCATTTTTAACATTTGGACATGATCTGGCGATAGATCATGTCCAAATGTAAAAAAAAAGGCGATATCGGACTACTTCAACCCAGTTATATTTGTGTACTGTTCCCTACCCAAGTACTTCTATGGGGTAATTCCCGACAGGAACCCCATAGAAAAAAGCCTATTTTTTCCATAGGCTATTAAAATACAGCAAGAATAAGAAATTCATTCCCATCATGGAGGAAGGACAAATTCATTCCCATCATGGAGGAAGGACTTCCTCCATGTTCCCATGTACTCACGTTTGACATATGTGCGCACGAAAACCGCTGCACAGTTTTCCCCCAAAATCCCACTCAGCCTCCGTGATGCATCCTAGTTCTTACGACCAGTCTAGTCACAGCCACGGACCTGGGTACATCATGGAGAAATGGGTACATTCAGTACCGTAAACAGAGGGAAAAAAGGAAATAATTTATACGCAATAGAAGGGGACATGTACTTGAACCATGGAGGAAGAAAACATGTTTCTTCCTCCATGCTTGAACTGATTTCAGCATTTTTTAAAAACACATAAAGGCCAAGGTTTTTCAAATAGAGGAGCATGAGGGCCTTTCTATTTTTATCCCAAGATGGCCGGCAAGTATTTAAATACAAAATGGTCGCCAAATTTTCAGTTCAAAATGACCGGCAGCTTTTTATTAGCTATTCTATTGGTAAGTTGAGTCAAAATATCGTGAATGCCATTGAACTACCGCCCCCATTGGCTTTGTAGATAAAAATGGTCCATCAGTGGTCCTACTCATAAAATATTGAATCATCCGTAATGTGGTAACTTCCTACCTCCACGGGCCTAGCCCGTTATACACGTGAATCTAGACTCTGAATTGCTGAACTGAATTGAATGATTTCAACGCTAACCTTACTTCCAAATCAAAATTACCTGAACTTGAATCGTTCAATTCAGTAGCCTAGCTGCACCACGCTAATTTGTGAATTGGAACACACGATAATTAGAATCTTCAAGCATAAACGTAAACTGAAACTGTTTTAATTTATTTAATTTTGAGAATACGGTAGTTTTGCTTATGACCTATTGCACTTGCAGTTGCAGTGCAGTGAGATCATTCTCATTTCCTGTTTTGTCTAGTATATAGTACGGTGACATTTCAACTCAAGCTGGGCTTTTGTAAACATTTCCTATTATTTTAGAGACCTAATAACTAGACTATAGCAGCTATAGGGGCCTGGCCTATTCTAACTATCCATGGGGGAATTAATCCTTAATTAATTGGTAAATGAATTGGAAATGAATGTTGAATTGTGGTTGGGTTGAAATTAAATTGTTGTTTGAGATTTTAATTGTGTATAGTGTAAACTACAAGTAGCAATAAAGTGACTGCGTGACCAGCATGAATGAAAGCAAATTTAAACCACGTACGCGCGTGGACCGCCACGGGCCACGGTACAGTCCTATGGGCCCATATATGTGTGTATAGTGCCGGCCCCTCTTTGGTTTTGATTAAAATAGAGTCAAGGGTATTTTATTTTTCTTATCCAAAATGACTTTTTTTAAACCTAAAGCATTCTTTTGACATCTGAATCTAAACTGAACAGTTGATTGCGGTAGAAAATGCAATTTTTACGCGCTTTTATACGGCATCTTCATCGCCGCTTTATCCCAAATTTTCCTCAAAAACTAAGACCCTGCCCTTATTATGGCATACCTGTTGGTTTTACTAGTTTGGCAGTTCCATTAACCTAAAAGTGGATTTTTGTTCCCTCAGGGAACAGGGCCCTACACTACACAATCGCCCTTATATGGGGTAGGATAATTCAACGTGCGGGCACGCAGCACGCTTGACTGGTTATTAACCTTAAATAAGCACTAATTATAGCATCACTGGACGTACTATGCGGTCATCACTGGTCATGACGACATCTGAAAATGGTCCATCGCCAGCTGAGCTCAGTTTGCAACAAAGACTATACGCGGCGCTATGGGCTCCGTGCACAACTACCCCCTCAGCGGAAAGAAAAGGCGATTTGGGAGTCAATATCGACGCCATCTTACCTGACTTAAATTTAAGGCCGTTTTCCAAACCCCAGCTTCGTCTCTGTTTTTGGCTTCGTTCATGCAGTTTGGCAATGGTGATGGAGACGAAGCCTAAGCTGGGGTTTGGAAAACGGTATCTTTTTGTACAGTGACCATAGGCGTAGCAAGGCCATTTTTATTGGGGGGGGGGGGGGGGGGGGGGGGGGGGGGGGGGGGGGGGGGGGGGGAGGGGGGAGGAGGGGGAGGGGGAGGGGGGAGGGGGAGGAGACGTGAAAAAGGGCACTCGATATATGCATGCTGAGAGGTAGACAGGGATTTTTTACAGATCAAAAAGAGATATAATTTTCCTACTGTTCAAGGTGGAAATTTTACAGAAAATACATGTAGTACCAAAAAATATGCTTCACAATACATGTAAGAAAAGTAGAAATAACATTTCATTTTTTCGAATTCTGCTACAACCCCGAGAGGGGCATTTTTTAGACACCCTGTATAAGATCTAATGGCCCATTGGATGTGAGAAGTGAAGAAAAAACATTCGCTATATGACTACTTCTTAATCAATAGATTTGTTTTGAAAGATATGCAATTTAATTTAAATGTACACATTATACTTTTTAAAAATTCTTTCATTAACATCAAATTGCAAAAAAAATAAACTTAATGTAAAATGTCTATTACAAATGTACTTTTTAGCAACTCTATTTTATTTATTTCATTTTATTCAACATCCAACAGCGCAAGCGCCAATTACAGGATGTGTGCTGCTGAGGGGACCAGAAGCACAAGGGTCAAACCGCTACTCTTTCACGACAGGTGCTGTAGTGGGATCTTTTACGTGCACTGATCCCATAGAACACACGAGACCATCCGAAGGACGTGACCCTTTTAAATAATAATAATAATTTGGGAGGCTAGTGGCTCCAACCCCCCCCCCCCCCCCCCCCCACGTACGCATACGCATTCCACATCTCTTTTTGACTTCTCAGACTACCCTATTATTATTTATTCGACCTTGACATACACAGAAGTAGAAGTACAAAACAAAAACTATAATTAACAAACAAATGCACAAGTACAAACAAAATGTACACGATAAAAGTACGTACTTTATGTACGGCCCCTAACCGGGCACGCTAATGCAAGCAAGCAATACATGGTGTGGTTTCCCATCCAAGTACTGCCTGCAATCAACGTTGATTAACTTCACTAATGTGCCACTTGCTCTTCCACTGAGCCAACATTTTGTGTGTATTTGGAACAATGAGAGTGCTTGAATCCAGCTCCCTCCACACATTCGACCAGAGTGATTGGAAAAGGCATAGATTCATATTGTTTGTACAGCTGGAATGGCCAGCTATGTACTCTTAACAATTTAGGGGCAAATTGTGCAGTGATGTTGCCAATTAGGATTTTCATTGGGGACACAATAATTATAATGGCGGGTCCATGCATGGCAACAGCATTTTAAGTGAGGACCCGGGGTACCAGCATTCGCAACTAGGGAGGTGAGTTGGTCTCACCATGGAGAAATCCATGGTCTCACCGAATGGTGGAAGTTACCCCGACCTATAGGTCTGAAAATTGGGATAATTTCTTCGGCATCTGTTGAAGATTGATCCTCTATTTAGATACTGTTTGAGTGGTGGGATTACCAACCCTACCATCTGTTGGTAGTCCTTTACCTTTAAAGTGGCTCTTGTCTTGGGAGACGTCTATAAAAAAAATGAAGATACCAGAGGGAATGGGAGCATTCCGTGTTTGAGATGCTCCACGTGTATGTAAATGTAAATTTTCATTAGCTATCGACTTATATCAGGAAATAGCATGAGAAATTGTATAGCAGCAAAGAACGAGAAGTTGTTATTGAAATGATTACACGGACCTACCACTTGTCTAGCACAGATATCTGCCTCATATTGTTTTTATCCCTAATGACTGATTTCATTGCCAGGTTTGTCTCAGTTTCTCGCTCTCATTTTACGTAATCGTCCAAGCCCAGCGGCACCTGCACCAGGCAACCGCGACCACAAGGTCACCCAGATGGAGATGATCGAATCGCACAGTCCACGCCACGCCCCACCACTCTCCGGACATCCCAGCACTAGGCTAGAGGGCAAAGGTCACAACCTCGCCAAGAACGGGGGACTGCACTTGGTGATTCCGATGGAGAAAGTGGCTCTGACGGAGGAGGCAGTGTGCGTTAGCGACCAGAATGCAAACAAAGAGTGGGTCACATGATGCAACATGTGCAGGACCGTTGTCTTATACTCGGGCGTACCAACCCCCTCTTGGGAAAAAACGTAAAATATTTTTTTTTCAAGTGTCACTTTGTGCTGTTGCAAGTTAAGTGGTGTATCAGAAACACCTTGAGCTGTTCAACTGCTCTGACTGTTCTGATTAGTCAACAGATGACCAATCATGATGTGACACACTGTACGTATAAAAATTAGTCACAAGTTGCTCAGTGTGTTTCTATTTGACTGACTCCTGAAGTTGAAAATTGCTCAAAAATATGATTTAGTCGCTGTTTTAAAAATGTCCTCCATGTCGTTTTTGAGTAGTTGTCCCGTCAACTCCAGCACCGGATTCAATTGTTGTTGTTTTCCCGTCCTGCGCGTGTGAATAAAATCCTTAGTGATGGGGTTAACGGAACTGTCAATAAGTCCTGTCATACATCGTGAGCCACCCTATATGTTCCTATGTGTAAAGGCAAGATACATGGCTACAACATAAGTGAATGAAAAAAATATTCCTCCATGTCGTTTTTGAGTTATGGTCCCGTCAACTCCAGCACCAGATTCAATTTTTGTTGTTTTCCCGTCCTGCGCGTGTAAATACAATCCTTAGTGATGGGGCTAATGGAACTGTCATAAGTCCTGTTATACATTGTGAGCCACCCTATATTTTCTTATGTATAAAGGCAAGATACATGCATGGCTACATCATATGTAAATGTTACAAATTTCCTCCGTGGTCCCGTCAACTCCAGCACCGGATTCAGTTCCTATTCCCGTCATTCGTCTCTTATATCAGGCGTCCAGCTGTATTTTAATACTTTCCCTTTATAGAGACATATATCTATAATTACTTCTAAAATATCCCAAGCCGCCCGGACAAGGCTACAAGTTCTGCTCCTTATTAGGCCTGTGACTGTCAATGTGAACAATGTTTGTTTGTGGAATATCCCTGAGTTTCCCTCTATTTTGTGTAGGCTAGTAATGAACGTGATGTTGTCATGTTGTAGCCTAGGGCTACTTGTACATGTCAGAAGTGAAGTCTGTCTCGTCACTGCTAATTCTTGATTGTAAGTATACAACACTATTCCAGTAGGCCTAATTATTATTGAGGCAAACCTAAAAAATGTGAAATCAGGTATAGTGAAAAAAAGATAAGTATTAAATGGGCACCTCTGGAGTATACAGGCGGGCACCGCGCGATTGGGTACATCAAGTGAAAGAAAAGAGAAGTATTAATTAAACAGGCACCCGTGGAGTACTCGAGTACAGGCGGGCACCGGTTGGGTACATAAATGAAAAAATAATTAATGTATAAAACGGGCACCAGTGGAGTACAGGCGGGCACCGGTTGGGTGCATATATTGAACGAAATGGAGAAGTATAAAACGGGCACCTCTGGAGTACAGGCGGGCACCGGTTGGGTACATAAAGTGAAAAAAGAGAGAAGTATAAAACGGGCACCCGTGGAGTACATGCGGGCACCGGTTGGATACATAAAGTAAAAAAAAATGAAATGTATAAAAGGAGCACCTCTGGAGTGCAGGCGGGCACCGGTTGGGTAGATGGAGTAAAGAAAAGAAATGTATAAATTAAAAAAAAAGAGAAGCCCCGTGGAGTACATGCGGGCACCGGTTGGGTACATGAAGTGCATGAACAAAAAAATAAATCTATAAAACGGGCACCTCTGGAGTATACAGGCGGGCACCGGTTGGGTACATGAAGTAAAAAATAGAAATGTATAAAACTGGCACCCGTGGAGTACATGCGGGCACCGGTTGGGTACATCAAGTGAAAAAAGAGAAATGGATAAAACAGGCACCCGTGAGTACGGGGGCACCGGTTGAGTGCATCCCCCTTTAGTGAAAAAAATGGAGAAGTATAAAACGGGCACCTCTGGAGTAGGCCTACATGCGGGCACCGGTTGGGTACATGAAGTGAACAAAAGAGAGAAGTAGGCCTATAAAACGGGCACCCGTGGAGTACATGCGGGGGATCACCGGTTGGGTACATAAAGTAAAAAAAGAGAAACGTACAAAAGGGGCACACGTGGAGTACATGCGGGCACCGGTTGGGTACATCAAGTGAAAAGAAAATGTATAAAACGGGTACATTTGGGTACATGAAGAAAAATATATATATATATATATATATAAAACGGGCACCTCTGGAGTACAGGCGGGCACCGGTTGGATACATAAAGTAAAAAAAGGAAATGTATAAAACGGGCACCCGTGGAGTACATGCGGGCACCGGTTGGGTACATCAAGTGAAACAAAAATGAAATGTATAAAACGGGCACCTGTGGAGTACAGGGGGCACCGGTTGAGTACATCCCCCCTATAGTGAAAAAAAAGGAGAAGTATAAAACAGGCACCTCTGGATTAGGCCTTCATGCGGGCACCGGTTGGGTACATAATGAAAAAAGAGAAGTATGAAACGGGCATCTCTGGAGTACAGGCGGGCGTCGTTTGGGTATACAGGAAAAAAAGAGGGGGGAAAAAGAGAAGTATAAAATGGGCACTCGTGGAGTACATGCGGGCGCCGGTTGGGTAGGCCTACATAAAGTGAAAAAATAGAAGTACAAAACGGGCATCTCTGGAATATAGGCGGGCGCTGGTTGTTGGGTGGTATACCAGGTTGTACATGCGCTATGCAGAGGGCCCGGCTCAGGTCCATATAAGTTATAAACGGTACATGCGGTGGCGGTACATGTGCGTCTACGTGGTGGACGCGCGTCGTACGCACGGGACGGAAGGCCATTCCTCTATTAATTACAGTGAGCACACCTTTTCAGCAGAGCCACGAAATTTGACCCAGTGCTAAGGAGCGCGCACATGGAACGACACAAATCCCCACGCTGTGGGTCCCATAATTTTTTTAAAAATCCCGGGACGCCCGTGCACTCCATTGACCATTGAGATCGTAAACTCGCCACTTAACTTCTTTGTTGCACAAAAATAACTGAATGATGAGTTTCAAAAGTCAGCTTTTCCAATGTTCAACTTTTATCTAATTCTAATGACGGTGCATTCCCAACCTCAACATTTTAGATGGGTGAATATTATCATAATAGATAAAAGGCAAATCAGTGCACGTTGTTAGTTTGACAGTCCCCCTTCCATAAAATTATACGCCCACTACTCCCCTATATATTCTGGTGTGCACCAGTAACACCCGTCGGGGGACACTCCAGCGTCGTAGCCAGAGCTCTCTCCTGTGTGGGTGTGCGTTTGTATGTAAATTCAGACCGTGGACCTTTAACAAAGAGGACAATAGGGTCCGCGATTGTGTCAAGGTCCACGATTGAAAATCGTGTACAAAACCAATTTCGTTCCATGCAGTGCGCCACCTGACGGTACGATTAGAATAACTCATTGAGTTGGTCTAATCGTACCGTCAGAGGGCGCACTGCACGGAACGAATAAACGCGACGCTACACGATCCATTATCGATCACTGTCGTCTTCTTGAACCAAGACTACGTCTGTGCACGCTTCATGCTTCAAAAATTAGTACAAAATGTACGTAAGCTCTGCTATTTTTGTTCACATGGCATGCATAGTTAGCACTACCCCTAGAAGTAGAACTATAGTTCTTCTAGGGGTAAGTTAGCACATGGAGGAACATGGTTAGCACAGTTTTGCAGTTTTGGACTGCTGTGGATGACCATTTTAATCACCGGTGTGAAGTTGGTTCCTTATTCGATATTCGACATTCAATATTGAACCAGTAACCAGTTCCTTATTCGATATTCCAATACACAACACACGGTGTACAAACCCGCCATGACTCGCCGAACCCAAAGTCGCATCCACGTTCGGAAATGATTACTAGACTGGTTTACTGTCCCGCCAAGAATAACGGACTTTGTTAAAACCCGTAGCCAAAGCAGCAGCAATAGTGTGTGTCAGACGAGGGGGGGGGGTGGGAACTACGGGTTCAGGATAGAGGATCTCAACACGGATAAAGTTGTTTTGACATGATCGAGAGCTTTATTATCTTATTTCTTTTTTAAAGATGCGTTTGTCAAATTTATTTTACATTTTAGGTCACATTTCGCCATTAGGTTTGTACACAAAATCAACGTCCGTGAACAATCCCTTTTAAAGTATGAAGGACCCCTTGGACCGGGCAAGGATAGTAATGGAGGGATGCAGGGGGACCCATAGAACCGTCACAAAATAGTGCCTGCCTGGTCCAAGGGGTTCGCGTATTTTTAAAGATTTTTTGAAGATGCGTTTATCTTAATGCACAGATCGCCATTAGGTTTGTACACAAAATATACGTCCGTGAACAATCCCTTTTAAAGTATGAAGGACCCCTTGGACCGGGCAAGGATAGTAATGGAGGGATGCAGGGGGACCCATAGAACCGTCAAAAAATAGTGCCTGCCTGGTCCAAGGGGTTCGCGTATTTTTAAAGATTTTTTGAAGATGCGTTTATCTTAATGCACAGATCGCCATTAGGTTTGTACACAAAATATACGTCCGTGAACAATCCCCTTTAAAGCATGAAGGACCCCTTGGACCGGGCAAGGATAGTAATGGAGGGATGCAGGGGGACCCATAGAACCGTCAAAAAATAGTGCCTGCCTGGTCCAAGGGGTTCGCGTATTTTTAAAGATTTTTTGAAGATGCGTTTATCTTAATGCACAGATCGCCATTAGGTTTGTACACAAAATATACGTCCGTGAACAATCCCCTTTAAAGTATGAAGCACCCCTTGGACCGGGCAAGGATAGTAATGGAGGGATGCAGGGGGACCCATAGAACCGTCAAAAAATAGTGCCTGCCTGGTCCAAGGGGTTCGCGTATTTTTAAAGATTTTTTGAAGATGCGTTTATCTTAATGCACAGATCGCCATTAGGTTTGTACACAAAATATACGTCCGTGAACAATCCCCTTTAAAGTATGAAGGACCCCTTGGACCGGGCAAGGATAGTAATGGAGGGATGCAGGGGGACCCATAGAACCGTCAAAAAATAGTGCCTGCCTGGTCCAAGGGGTTCGCGTATTTTTAAAGATTTTTTGAAGATGCGTTTATCTTAATGCACAGATCGCCATTAGGTTTGTACACAAAATATACGTCCGTGAACAATCCCCTTTAAAGCATGAAGGACCCCTTGGACCGGGCAAGGATAGTAATGGAGGGATGCAGGGGGACCCATAGAACCGTCAAAAAATAGTGCCTGCCTGGTCCAAGGGGTTCGCGTATTTTTAAAGATTTTTTGAAGATGCGTTTATCTTAATGCACAGATCGCCATTAGGTTTGTACACAAAATATACGTCCGTGAACAATCCCCTTTAAAGTATGAAGCACCCCTTGGACCGGGCAAGGATAGTAATGGAGGGATGCAGGGGGACCCATAGAACCGTCAAAAAATAGTGCCTGCCTGGTCCAAGGGGTTCGCGTATTTTTAAAGATTTTTTGAAGATGCGTTTATCTTAATGCACAGATCGCCATTAGGTTTGTACACAAAATATACGTCCGTGAACAATCCCCTTTAAAGTATGAAGGACCCCTTGGACCGGGCAAGGATAGTAATGGAGGGATGCAGGGGGACCCATAGAACCGTCAAAAAATAGTGCCTGCCTGGTCCAAGGGGTTCGCGTATTTTTAAAGATTTTTTGAAGATGCGTTTATCTTAATGCACAGATCGCCATTAGGTTTGTACACAAAATATACGTCCGTGAACAATCCCTTTTAAAGTATGAAGGACCCCTTGGACCGGGCAAGGATAGTAATGGAGGGATGCAGGGGGACCCATAGAACCGTCAAAAAATAGTGCCTGCCTGGTCCAAGGGGTTCGCGTATTTTTAAAGATTTTTTGAAGATGCGTTTATCTTAATGCACAGATCGCCATTAGGTTTGTACACAAAATATACGTCCGTGAACAATCCCCTTTAAAGTATGAAGGACCCCTTGGACCGGGCAAGGATAGTAATGGAGGGATGCAGGGGGACCTATAGAACCGTCCAAAAATAGTGCCCGCCTGGTCCAAGGGGTTCGAGTATTTTTTTTTAAGATTTGAAGATGCGTTTATCTTAATGCACAGATCGCCATTAGGTTTGTACACAAAATAAACGTCCGTGAACAATCCCCTTTAAAGTATGAAGGACCCCTTGGACCGGGCAAGGATAGTAATGGAGGGATGCAGGGGGACCCATAGAACCGTCAAAAAATAGTGCCTGCCTGGTCCAAGGGGTTCGCGTATTTTTAAAGATTTTGTGAAGATGCGTTTATCTTAATGCACAGATCGCCATTAGGTTTGTACACAAAATAAACGTCCGTGAACAATCCCCTTTAAAGTATGAAGGACCCCTTGGACCGGGCAAGGATAGTAATGGAGGGATGCAGGGGGACCCATAGAACCGTCAAAAAATAGTGCCTGCCTGGTCCAAGGGGTTCGCGTATTTTTAAAGATTTTTTGAAGATGCGTTTATCTTAATGCACAGATCGCCATTAGGTTTGTACACAAAATATACGTCCGTGAACAATCCCCTTTAAAGTATGAAGCACCCCTTGGACCGGGCAAGGATAGTAATGGAGGGATGCAGGGGGACCCATAGAACCGTCAAAAAATAGTGCCTGCCTGGTCCAAGGGGTTCGCGTATTTTTAAAGATTTTTTGAAGATGCGTTTATCTTAATGCACAGATCGCCATTAGGTTTGTACACAAAATATACGTCCGTGAACAATCCCCTTTAAAGTATGAAGGACCCCTTGGACCGGGCAAGGATAGTAATGGAGGGATGCAGGGGGACCCATAGAACCGTCAAAAAATAGTGCCTGCCTGGTCCAAGGGGTTCGCGTATTTTTAAAGATTTTTTGAAGATGCGTTTATCTTAATGCACAGATCGCCATTAGGTTTGTACACAAAATATACGTCCGTGAACAATCCCCTTTAAAGTATGAAGGACCCCTTGGACCGGGCAAGGATAGTAATGGAGGGATGCAGGGGGACCCATAGAACCGTCAAAAAATAGTGCCTGCCTGGTCCAAGGGGTTCGCGTATTTTTAAAGATTTTTTGAAGATGCGTTTATCTTAATGCACAGATCGCCATTAGGTTTGTACACAAAATATACGTCCGTGAACAATCCCCTTTAAAGTATGAAGGACCCCTTGGACCGGGCAAGGATAGTAATGGAGGGATGCAGGGGGATCCAGAGAACCGTCAAAAAATAGTGCCTGCCTGGTCCAAGGGGTTCGAGTATTTTTAAAGATTTTGTGAAGATGCGTTTATCTTAATGCACAGATCGCCATTAGGTTTGTACACAAAATAAACGTCCGTGAACAATCCCCTTTAAAGTATGAAGGACCCCTTGGACCGGGCAAGGATAGTAATGGAGGGATGCAGGGGGACCCAGAGAACCGTCAAAAAATAGTGCCCGCCTGGTCCAAGGGGTTCGAGTATTTCTTTTAAAAATTTGAAGATGCGTTTATCTTAATGCACAGATCGCCATTAGGTTTGTACACAAAATATACGTCCGTGAACAATCCCCTTTAAAGTATGAAGGACCCCTTGGACCGGGCAAGGATAGTAATGGAGGGATGCAGGAGGGTGTTCGATATCCATTTATTTTGATACCGAAATATCGGCAGAAAAATATCGCGATATTCGATATTATCGTGATGACGTCACTTTTTCATTACCGGAAGAACGGAGGAATAAAAGAAATACATGACGGAAGTCACCACGGCATCATGAGATCGGGGCCACCGGGATCGGGCCCGCCGGGATTTAGCGGCAGGAACGGGGGGCCGGTGTCATGCCAAAAAGTGTCCGGTGCCAAATACTGTCCGCCATTAGCATACTGCTCTCTGATTGGTCAAATACTGGCCGCTGAGCACGCGCAAAAGACACGGACACTATTTGGCATGTATTACATGCCAAATAGTGTCCGCTGCTAAAAAGTGTCCGCTCATGCATGCGTTGCAACGTTGCATTAATTATGCACAGCACCGTGACAATATGAACATACACCCACACACACAGTCATGTAAACGGGTGCAATCGTGGACCTCCCATTGTTCCTCTTTTGTTTATACTCTAACTTTTTCGGAAGGCCTCCCATTGGTTTTGTACACGATTTTCAATCGTGGACGTTCGGTCAAACGTGGACCCCTTTGTCTACGCCCGAATTCTTTTGTCCTAGGTCCACGATTGCCGGCATATACAAACTCACAAAGCACGCTACCAAATTCCTTGCCAAATACTGTCAGCTAAATTGCTGCCAAATACTGTACGTTCCTTGCCAAATACTGTCCGTTCCTTGCCAAATACTTTGTTTTACTATACCTCATACGTATTCATGTACCAGCGACTATTTTGAATCGTTGGATGAGTTTTTATCCACTTGTTGTTCTTGACACCCGTTCAATTTTATCATACTGTCTCAGACGTACAGTGTCTGCTTGTTACTTATGTTCCCCCTTCATAATTTCCCCCAATGTTCTCCTAAAATCCCTTTTTTTTATTTAATATATATAAAATCCCCTTTTTGTATTTATTATAAATACTACATCTGTTCCTTGCTCTATGGTAGTATTAAACCCAAAAAGATGATATTAAAAGATATGATGCGAATCAGAACTTATCGTCACGCAGCGTTGATAGCTTGACGGCAAGGACGCGATGGATGCACGCTACGTACGCCCGGACACTATTTAGCAAGCTTCCAGTATCGCGATGACGTAATACCCACTTGACCAATCAGAGAGCAGTATGCTAATTAGCGGACAGTATTTGGCACCGGACACTTTTTGGCATGACACCGGTTTGACAAAGCTTCCCTTCGCTCGTTGAGTATTTGGAGTTTTACGACATTTACCTTCAGTTGGCTACTTTATGGCACTCCAGAAAGACTAGCGTTTGTTTCTATTTCAGCATTGTTGATTAGTAACACAGATGATAATACCATGGACGATCACATGCGAGCTGTCAACAAACGATCGTGTCGTATATTTTGTGAAGACGACATGACATTGCACAATGTACAATGGATGCGCGGCACGTGCTTTAATCTTTTCTCAAGACGCGGCGCAGTTCGCTACACGTAACTACACCTAAACTGCGTGTGCCTTGTACACTGGGGAAAGACGGTGGCATTCAGTGCGGTTGCATATAATTTGCGATGTCGCACAGTTTACCGCAAATTTCTTTGCAATTTTTTTTGCATAGTTTGCATATTTCTACCGGGCTACTTTTTTGACGAACCTGGCAAATGCTATAGACGTGGATTCGGCCGCGGAAGTTCAGCCGTGGATTCAGCCGTGGATTCAGTCGCAGATTCAAAATCTCAAACGCATCAAGTAAAAGGTGGTCAGCAAAGTTACGTTTTTTTATGCATAGTCTAAATAACAAATTATATTCTACATGCTCAAAATTTAGAGAAGACTGATTATGTTCACTAATTAGCGTAGAAAACTGCCGCTTTCAAAGAAAATGTACCCTCACATACTTTCCCCAAAATGAATTTTTATTGCAGATTCTATCTTACTAATGTACAGGGCATGCCCAGTTTTTGGAATAAACCATCGGAGGAACGGTTGGTAGCACGCATATTCCACTGGTTTAACAATAGAAGTGAGTGTGGTTACCAGGGGAGGGGGAGACTGGGGGGCCGGGGGGCGATGTCACCTCTTGGCTACGCCCTGCTCTACCAATGCTATATCATATATCAATGCTATATCATTTGAAATATTTACATCTTATTTGAACTAAATTACAGCCAATATCAAAGATGGCATTATTCACGACTGGCCCCCACTTGTGTTTTAAAAATCTAACCTACATTATTAATTTTAAAGGTTCATCCATCATAATGGATGATTTATTCATTGACATTTTGCCACGTGGTGCAATATTGTTGCGGAGACACTGTGCCGGTATACAATCAACGCGCATTTGTTGGCAGGTGAATTCAGTGTGGTTCTCCAGTCCAATCACGTGTTGGTAGCGGCACAATACAGAATACACTCTAAAAACGGATTGGTTGAAATAACCAATATATTGGTTAACTTAACAACCAATTATTGGATTGATATGTGTCCAACCAATTGGATTGGTTGGACACACATCTACCAATCCTACCAATATATTTGTTGGTTTCAACAAATCCGTTTTAAGAGTGTACAGGGTGTGCGTGAAAATGTCACTAGAAAGATGCTGAATTACTGTTGCTTTATACAATCCAACAAAAGTCTCACTTTTCATACTGTTGAGGAGGCTCATAGTCGCACTTAAAACAAATGGAAGAAAGGAATTTTGGCATTTCAGTATTTGCTTAAACGACGGGTTAGACAGTACAAAAATCACTAAAAGAAAATTAGTGTTTTATTTCTGCCTCATACATAGCAATCTAACCATCATCTTTCGGAATCTAAGAAGCTTGTGTGTCGGAAGTTGCCCATTGTATAAAATAATGTAACTGAAGCAAAAACTCTGTCACTTTCCAGATGAGTCGTTTCTTCATCCTTTATAACATGTTGCTATCTTGATAAAAAATAAATTGACTGTTTTGCAAGCAGTTTTCCTCAGTTGGTTTCAGTTTAGTGTTGGTCCGCCGGTTTGGTTAATTCTTGCACGCGTGAATTACGTGCGGGGCATGAAAGATATAAATGTATTTGTTTTAGTTCTTGCGCCCAAAATTTTGAGAAAATATTTTTTTCCGATTTTGATATCGACCTTGTGACAACGCGCTGTTATTTGTTCAATATTGTGCACGTGATTTCAGGTCTATTCACCGTATACGCGTACCGTATATGATTTTTCAATGAGAGACGACAAAAATAAATTCACGTGACGCGGGTAAGCTCATGCACAATTATCCGGCGTGAAATATATGAATATTTGCCCAAGCCAGATATTGTTTTTTTTCGGGTTCTGTTCGGTTTCGGTCGGTCCCGGTCGGTTTTTCCATATATTTTTGTCGGGTGGGGTCGGGTCGGTTTTGAGAGTTCAGATCGGTTTCGGTTCGAATTCGGTTTATATCTATAATGTTTCGGATCGGTTTGGCTTGCATGGTCAACCCAACCCGATGCACATCATTACGATGGGCAAGCCATGGGAGACTGCGATTCTCTGAAAGATAATGTATTTGGAGTCTTGGAGAGAGTTGTCTTTATTTGATAAATTACATAATTAATAGGTTGCATGATGTACGAGGTTGTCTGGAGAAGTTGTCAGCACCGTTACAAGTTGTAATGAAACCTCAACATATTGAACGTTTTTAGTTTTCTTTTGTTTTGTCGGTAATTTTTATGTTTTCCTTTTCCTCAGAGAAATTAAGGAATGAAATCAAGTCATTCAGTGAGAACTTGTAAAATATTGTATTGTAAGATTTGACTTAAATAAAACCTCCAAATTTGGTATTTATCAAAAACCTTAACCTACAGAAATAAAGGGATTTCCCTTTGATACATCACAAAACTGAATCTTCAAAAATTGATTCTCATTCATTTTTATAAAAAATAAAATAAAACAATCTGAAAAATTCCAGTTCAGGTCTACCCCACACCAACACATCCTTTTCGGCCCCTAAAAACTGTTCTCATCATTCAAATTTTGTTTTAAGATTTACTCATTGATTTCAAATTTACATTTTAAAAACTTTGGAAATCTCAAGATCCCTGGAGCCCCCCCCCCCCCCCCACTCCCTATCAGTAAATTATTTTGTTTAGTCAAAGTAATTTATCAACCAAGGTGGGAAACCGTTGGTGCCACCCCCCCCCCCCCCCCCCACTTTTTATACCTTCCGACGGGCCTGTAATGTCCCCTTTGAAATCTCAAAACCCATAGCGTTAACTCTGTGGGGTAGGTCGAGACACCCCCGTGGGGTAGCATTGTCACCATTGTTGCCCTTTCTTCCATGTACCCCGCAAGGAGACTAATGTTATAACACACACACATGTATGTGCGTTTTAATATGAGGATGAATGGAACCCTTCTTTTGTTCCCTTTGTTTGTACTTTAACTTTTTCCGAACATGTCCCATAAGGTTTGTACACGAAAATCTCTCGGGGTCATTATCCCTAATCCCCCATTGTCCCAAGTCCTCTATCTTATAGCTGAACCCACTCATACACACGCTGCCCCTCTCGAGCGATTTTCTGGCGGACGTGTGTCAGAGGAAAAATCCTCTCTACGTTTCGCAAGTCATCATCAATATAGTCACCAATTTTGTGGTGACCCCCCGGTGACCCCCTCCCCCCCCCCCCCCCAATCAAATTGGTCTTGCTATGGCCCTTGCTCCACCCCCACCTTTCCAAAACGTTCTGCCGCCGCTGGTTCAGACCAAGGGTCACAAAATTGGAGGCAGCTGAATATGACGGTCACTTTCTTGTTTATTAATTAATGTATGTAGGGGTCCGTGTCTCCTGGGGGCCTCCGTAATGTTTCCTACAATGATCCTGATGTCATCGTTTCTATAGCAACCGGGCAACTCATGTCCATCCACATGTATTGCAAATAGTCCTCTTAGAAAAAGTAATTATCGAGACCATGTTGGGCAGATAAACCTTTGATTCATGTTTTGTCATTATTGATATTTGTGAGAATAATTATATCCTTTAATCGTTAGCGATACTTTTATTGGATAATGGTTCGAAAAGGGGTTTTTATGGTGGCCCTGAAGGGACATCGGAAATCGTGAATATTGACGTCAATATTCACGACAATTTTACGACTTGCCCCAAATCGTGAATATTCAGGTGAATATTCACGTAAAAAATTTCATGTCCCGCTCTCCGGCCACAAATATTCACGTCAATATTCGCGTCCAAAATTCACGTACTGCTCTCCGGTCGCAAATATTCACGTCAATATTCGCGTCAAAAAAATCACGTCCCGCACTGCAGTCGCAAATATTCACGTGGATTTTGTATCAGTCAATCACAAGTCAGCTCACAAGCTACATGGGATGAACAATGACAAAAGAATGATTTTTTTTTAATATAGTGTGTTTGAATAGCTTGTGACTTGTGGTGACTTGTGATTGACTTGTGATCGATGTGCGCGATCGGTCGATCGCGCTACGCTATAGGTCGATCGTCACGCTATGGGCCCATCGCGCTGACACCAGTCGAACACATTTTCTTTCTAATGCACGGCTCTGGAGGATTTGTTTTTTAAAGGTAAGTAAAGTCCAAGATATCCGTCATAATCGACCGATAGCGCAACACGATCGATTATACCCAGCACGATATGGGGCAGAGGGGTACCCCCCTTTTGTCCCTATACACTCTCCAGACTATTGTTACCTAACACATCCCCCTAGACCTCTGAAAAGAAGTCCTGAGATTCCGGGAACACAATGACCAACACAAAAGAGGGGGGTTCCTCTGCCCTATATCGTGCATCATATATGCGATCGATCGATCGCGCACACCGACCGATCGCGCCCAACAGCGACATGTACAGTAGGCCTATGTTTTGTTTTGTTTTTGTTTAAAGTTTATTTAACAGACTAGATTGCATACAAAACATTACCCTAACCCCCTAGGGTGTGTGAAAAATCATCAAATGCGAATTCAGGACTGTTAGGGTTTACACATCATTTACATGGTATCAGTGTAAGAACTAATTAACCCTTTGAAGCCGGATGACGTCTACAGACGTCCAAAAAAAAAGTTGCCACCTGGCCGGATGACGTCTACACACGTCATTCTCTGCATTTTCAATCCATTGTTGGATTATTGTGTATGTTACGCTTGGCTGCACAAGCCTCTTGTGTCCGTTTCGCTTGGCTGCACAGGCCGCCCACAATGTATGTGGGTCATTTTTTACTTGTTTGGCATGTACTTTGCTTTACATAATCACTCTTGGAGATAGAAGGCGCTTTGCAAAATCTTGAACATGTCAAATGTAAAATTGGACACTAAATTTATAGAATGACCAACGTACATTGCTTCAGAATGCATTATACACAAGATAAATGTAGTACATTTTTTCCCCAGGAAATTGGCCTCATACATCCCTTTAGAGTGAGTATAAGTGATTTCAAGTTAATGAAAGTCAGGTTTAAATAACAGACTTTGTTTTTTACATTAAAAATTAACAGAAATTAAAAGAAAAATCTAAACGTGATTTCTATTAGTGATTTGTTTGATTTTTGTCCATTGATTTAAATCATTATTTAAATCAATGATTTAAATCGAGTGATTTAAATCAAACAACCCTGCTTTTAAACATCGTTTAGGTTTCGGGTGTTGCAAAAACTTGTAGAAAAGCCTTCAACAGCATAAAACGCGGGAACGAGCAGGCCATTCAACCCCATGATTGAGTGCAATTGTTCCATGGATATACTGGGTTGAAAACCTCCCGTTCGTTCTATAATAATGTGTAGGTGTCGTGGGCGGCGATCACGGGGGGGGGGGGGGGGAGGGGGGGGGCGGGAGGGACATGCCCCCAATATTTTTCGGGAAGGGGACGGCTATGGCAGTGTCTCCTATGGTTTATTGGCTTTTACATGCACCAGAATACACACAGATCAGCACACATTTTCAAAAATCTCCCAGGATACACAAGAGACACCGAATACAAAATGCTTATAAACAATTATGACTTTTTTCTCCGCCCCCCCCCCCCCCCTCCAACCTTGCCGAGAAATCGCCACCGCTGCATCTTGTGTCAGTCAGATAAACACCCCCATCTGCTACTGAAATGTTACTACATGTACATGGTACACACATTTAAAAAAAAACAAGTTAAAAAAGATTGACATTTTTTAAAGTGCTTCATCGCTATGAAGCCGGGACCGAATTTCATCACATGGGGTGTCATATGGAAATCTTCGTCATGAGCAGGAATTAGCAGAGTTGGCCGTACAATAATCGTTCACAGAATTCTTCTATAAATTACAGTTAGCACACCTTTTCAGCAGAGCCACGAAATTGGGCCCAGTGCTGAGGAGCGCGCATCTGGAACGGCATAAATCCCCACGCCGTGGGTCCCATAAAAAAAAAAAAAGGGACGCCCGTGCACTCCATTGACCATTGAGATCGTAAACTCGCCACCTAACTTCTTTGTTGCACAAAACTAGTTGAATGATGAGTTTCAAAAGTCAGCCTTTCCAATGTGCAACTTTTATCTCATTCTAATAACGGTGCATTCCCAACCTCAACATTTTAGATGGTTGAATATTATCGTAATGGATAAAAAGCCAATCAGTGCACGTATAATTATTAGTTTGACAGTCCCCCTCTCTTTAAAATGTTACGCCCACTACTCCCCTAGTATTCTAGTGTGCACCAGTAGCACCCGTCTGCGGGCGCATAGGGGGATGGGGGGGGGGGGGACACTCCAGCGTCGTAGCCAGGGCTCTCTCCATTGGGGGTAAGTTGGGGGGGGGGGGGGGGGGCTCGCAGTATTCTTTTTAATAATACCATTACTTTTTATTTGTCCTGAATATTGACATTAATATTCACGATTTCCGATGTCCCTTCAGGGTCACCATAGAAAACTTTGAATTGTGGTGAAATTGTCGCCTTGATCATCGACATCTGAAACGTTCGTAAACTTTTCTGCAGCGTGACGTCACATGGTTGTAGACAGTGACTGTTTCATGTCAGCTTCCATACACCGGCTGTTGTATGCCTCGATTTAGATTTGGCTTTTTGTTTCATAACATTTCGCTCGGTTGGTTGGCGACTCTGATGTCATCACATAACTCAGCTGGAATTTTTAAATTTGTATTAATTTTTAAATTTTGATTGGAATTTGCATTTGAATTTAAAAACCAAGTCTGAATTTAAGGTTTGAATTTCAGTTCCAAGTATTGTGAATTTTGAAATTCGGATTTCGAAGGATATACAAATTACAAAATCAGACTGAAAATACTTACGGTCTACCAATTGCTAGACCTTAAGAATTTTCAGTCTGATTTTGTAATTTGTATCTTGAATCTAAGTTAGGGATTCCAGACTTGACCTTGAATTTTGCGACTTTGTGACTTGTTGTCAGGGTTAAAAAAAACTACTGAACAATAGGCAAATCCACCCAATAAAATAATTAAGAATCGGACTATTTCTTTCTTACTCAAAACCCTTTTATTCAACTACCACCATCACAGTAAACATTAAAGTGCAAATCAAACCTTTCCCTTATATTACACTACTATTAAATTAATTTCACCAATTACACATTTTAATTTATTACGAATCAACGCCGAGTGTCTCCAAGTTTAGGCTTGAAAACAACCACGCAAAGGCTTAGCGCCATCAGCCAGTCAGTAACCCCCGGTAGACTTGGCACACCACCCAAGGCTTGATGAAAGACTCCATGGTAAATGACACACAGTCATCACGTCAACGCACACAGGTAGCTACGGTTACCCCCCGGTAGTAGCAAGATGTACTGGTGATTCCCAGTGTATCACGAAACCCTATAGAAATAGATCCAATGTTAAAAACTAAGTTCCAATTTTACATTTAAATACATTGCTTGCCCTTCATAGATTTTTAGTTGGCACTCAAACTCGGTTAAAATTGGCAAGGTTGCAAAATTGATTTAGTAGAAATGCCCGTTTATATCAAATACAGTAAAATGACATTTCGATCCAAAATGCAATTATACAGAAATGCAAACGATTTATATGGCAAGAAAATATTAAATACGATAACTTACAGGAATTATCCTGGTTTCGTAGAGAAGTTCAAACCCCTGGTTGAAAATTGGCACTTGGCAGATACTTATTTGGATTGGAGAACTGGTCCACGCAAAACAACAAAATGGCACTCAATTGCCACTACATGATTTCGGACACAACAAACGTAAAAGTTCTCAATAACTCAAATAACCGAAATCATCCAAAAACATCGAGGCTGGCCCGGCGATGGCCCTCTCCCCGGTAAACTCAAGCGCAGACTCTCCCCAAAAATTCAATTTCCCCGATATATCTGCCAATCCCCAAATTCCAAGATGACGTTTTATAAAATCAACCAATAGAAAATAACCAAATTTATTGGAAGGGTTGGCTAATTTGTGTATCAATAAATGGATATGATGGCCCAACAACCAATCAAATTCAGTACAACCATCTTACTTCTAATTTGTTTAAGGTGTGGCAGTCCTACCAACCAATGAAAACGACTCGATAACCTCACCCCACCTATTTTGCTTAACAACGAAAGAGGTACGGTGGGTTCAACATGCCAAGTTACATTTCATTTTATACCAACTACCCAAAATTTACAATTTATTTATTTATAGATACTGACGCCCAAACATATTATCGGTAATTAATAACACCAAAGATTCTAACAAAATTATTCTAGGTAATCGGTAAGTGCAAAATAATTTTTATTCACGTGATATTGACACTTGTCTCTTGTCTCTGATTTTAGAAGGGAAGGATCAGACCACACATTTTAATGATTCTGTAGGGGAACTGACTGTCATTCATTTATTTATTTTGTCTGAATCAAGAGCAATCATTCACTTAACATTTGATAATCCAATTTGAGAATCGTAACTTTTGATTCTGCCTCCAGTTATTATTCTAGTTTTGAATAGTTGCCTTAGCGTCCTAAACTAAACCTTAAGCGGACTTCCCTTCAATTCTAGATACATGGTACACACATTTTCAATGTTTTAAAATTTCGTTTCTTTTGTTTTTGTTTTTGTTGTTTTTGTTTTTAAAAATTTGTTTGACCCACCCACCCACCTCAATTTTCCTCGATCTTAAAATATTGATTTTCCATTTATACCCAGCACGATATGGGGCAGAGGGGTACCCCCCTTTTGTCCCTATACCCTATACACTCTCCAGACTATTGTTACCTAAAAACACATCCCCCTAGACATCTGAAAAGAATTACTGAGATTCCACGAACACAATGACAAACACAAAAGAGGGAGGGGGGTTCCCTCTGCCCCATATCGTGCATCATATGTAAACATGTGCCCTGATTACCTCTTGTATTTCATAATCAGCTTCTGACCTAGCGCTGGCGATAATGATTTTTTTTGCAGTCGATATTTTTTTCCCGCAATGGCGATAAAATCGTATACAAATTACGGCAGGATAAAAAGGTTGTGAAAGGTTAGCGATCTTAAAATCCTAATGTACAAACGCATAAACAACTTTTTAAAACTTAACACAGCCAAAGCTCTCTGTCACAATATCGCAACTTCATCCACCCATATGGAGGAATGACCAAGCACGTGGCGGCCAGTGTTGTTGCAAACTTTTTTACCAATTCATTTTTTTTGAAGTCCAGTCACAAGTAAAATACTCGAACCCCTTGGACCAGGCATGCACTATATTTTTTAACGGTTCTCTGGGTCCCCCTGCATCCCTCCATTACTATCCTTGCCCGGTCCAAGGGGTCCTTCATACTTTAAAGGGGATTGTTCACGGACGTTTATTTTGTGTACAAACCTAATGGCGATCTGTGCATTAAGATAAACGCATCTTCACAAAATCTTTAAAAATACTCGAACCCCTTGGACCAGGCAGGCACTATTTTGTGACGGTTCTCTGGGTCCCCCTGCATCCCTCCATTACTATCCTTGCCCGGTCCAAGGGGTCCTTCATACTTTAAAAGGGATTGTTCACGGACGTATATTTTGTGTACAAACCTAATGGCGATCTGTGCATTAAGATAAACGCATCTTCACAAAATCTTTAAAAATACGCGAACCCCTTGGACCAGGCAGGCACTATTTTTTGACGGTTCTATGGGTCCCCCTGCATCCCTCCATTACTATCCTTGCCCGGTCCAAGGGGTCCTTCATACTTTAAAGGGGATTGTTCACGGACGTTTATTTTGTGTACAAACCTAATGGCGATCTGTGCATTAAGATAAACGCATCTTCAAAAAATCTTTAAAAATACGCGAACCCCTTGGACCAGGCAGGCACTATTTTTTGACGGTTCTATGGGTCCCCCTGCATCCCTCCATTACTATCCTTGCCCGGTCCAAGGGGTCCTTCATACTTTAAAGGGGATTGTTCACGGACGTATATTTTGTGTACAAACCTAATGGCGATCTGTGCATTAAGATAAACGCATCTTCACAAAATCTTTAAAAATACGCGAACCCCTTGGACCAGGCAGGCACTATTTTTTGACGGTTCTATGGGTCCCCCTGCATCCCTCCATTACTATCCTTGCCCGGTCCAAGGGGTCCTTCATACTTTAAAGGGGATTGTTCACGGACGTATATTTTGTGTACAAACCTAATGGCGATCTGTGCATTAAGATAAACGCATCTTCACAAAATCTTTAAAAATACGCGAACCCCTTGGACCAGGCAGGCACTATTTTTTGACGGTTCTATGGGTCCCCCTGCATCCCTCCATTACTATCCTTGCCCGGTCCAAGGGGTCCTTCATACTTTAAAGGGGATTGTTCACGGACGTATATTTTGTGTACAAACCTAATGGCGATCTGTGCATTAAGATAAACGCATCTTCACAAAATCTTTAAAAATACGCGAACCCCTTGGACCAGGCAGGCACTATTTTTTGACGGTTCTATGGGTCCCCCTGCATCCCTCCATTACTATCCTTGCCCGGTCCAAGGGGTCCTTCATACTTTAAAGGGGATTGTTCACGGACGTTTATTTTGTGTACAAACCTAATGGCGATCTGTGCATTAAGATAAACGCATCTTCAAAAAATCTTTAAAAATACGCGAACCCCTTGGACCAGGCAGGCACTATTTTTTGACGGTTCTATGGGTCCCCCTGCATCCCTCCATTACTATCCTTGCCCGGTCCAAGGGGTCCTTCATACTTTAAAGGGGATTGTTCACGGACGTATATTTTGTGTACAAACCTAATGGCGATCTGTGCATTAAGATAAACGCATCTTCACAAAATCTTTAAAAATACGCGAACCCCTTGGACCAGGCAGGCACTATTTTTTGACGGTTCTATGGGTCCCCCTGCATCCCTCCATTACTATCCTTGCCCGGTCCAAGGGGTCCTTCATACTTTAAAGGGGATTGTTCACGGACGTATATTTTGTGTACAAACCTAATGGCGATCTGTGCATTAAGATAAACGCATCTTCACAAAATCTTTAAAAATACGCGAACCCCTTGGACCAGGCAGGCACTATTTTTTGACGGTTCTATGGGTCCCCCTGCATCCCTCCATTACTATCCTTGCCCGGTCCAAGGGGTCCTTCATACTTTAAAGGGGATTGTTCACGGACGTATATTTTGTGTACAAACCTAATGGCGATCTGTGCATTAAGATAAACGCATCTTCAAAAAATCTTTAAAAATACGCGAACCCCTTGGACCAGGCAGGCACTATTTTTTGACGGTTCTCTGGGTCCCCCTGCATCCCTCCATTACTATCCTTGCCCGGTCCAAGGGGTCCTTCATACTTTAAAGGGGATTGTTTACGGACGTTTATTTTGTGTACAAACCTAATGGCGATCTGTGCATTAAGATAAACGCATCTTCACAAAATCTTTAAAAATACTCGAACCCCTTGGACCAGGCAGGCACTATTTTTTGACGGTTCTATGGGTCCCCCTGCATCCCTCCATTACTATCCTTGCCCGGTCCAAGGGGTCCTTCATACTTTAAAAGGGATTGTTCACGGACGTATATTTTGTGTACAAACCTAATGGCGATCTGTGCATTAAGATAAACGCATCTTCACAAAATCTTTAAAAATACGCGAACCCCTTGGACCAGGCAGGCACTATTTTTTGACGGTTCTATGGGTCCCCCTGCATCCCTCCATTACTATCCTTGCCCGGTCCAAGGGGTCCTTCATACTTTAAAGGGGATTGTTCACGGACGTATATTTTGTGTACAAACCTAATGGCGATCTGTGCATTAAGATAAACGCATCTTCACAAAATCTTTAAAAATACGCGAACCCCTTGGACCAGGCAGGCACTATTTTTTGACGGTTCTATGGGTCCCCCTGCATCCCTCCATTACTATCCTTGCCCGGTCCAAGGGGTCCTTCATACTTTAAAGGGGATTGTTCACGGACGTATATTTTGTGTACAAACCTAATGGCGATCTGTGCATTAAGATAAACGCATCTTCAAAAAATCTTTAAAAATACGCGAACCCCTTGGACCAGGCAGGCACTATTTTTTGACGGTTCTCTGGGTCCCCCTGCATCCCTCCATTACTATCCTTGCCCGGTCCAAGGGGTCCTTCATACTTTAAAGGGGATTGTTTACGGACGTTTATTTTGTGTACAAACCTAATGGCGATCTGTGCATTAAGATAAACGCATCTTCACAAAATCTTTAAAAATACTCGAACCCCTTGGACCAGGCAGGCACTATTTTTTGACGGTTCTATGGGTCCCCCTGCATCCCTCCATTACTATCCTTGCCCGGTCCAAGGGGTCCTTCATACTTTAAAAGGGATTGTTCACGGACGTATATTTTGTGTACAAACCTAATGGCGATCTGTGCATTAAGATAAACGCATCTTCACAAAATCTTTAAAAATACGCGAACCCCTTGGACCAGGCAGGCACTATTTTTTGACGGTTCTATGGGTCCCCCTGCATCCCTCCATTACTATCCTTGCCCGGTCCAAGGGGTCCTTCATACTTTAAAGGGGATTGTTCACGGACGTATATTTTGTGTACAAACCTAATGGCGATCTGTGCATTAAGATAAACGCATCTTCACAAAATCTTTAAAAATACGCGAACCCCTTGGACCAGGCAGGCACTATTTTTTGACGGTTCTATGGGTCCCCCTGCATCCCTCCATTACTATCCTTGCCCGGTCCAAGGGGTCCTTCATACTTTAAAGGGGATTGTTCACGGACGTATATTTTGTGTACAAACCTAATGGCGATCTGTGCATTAAGATAAACGCATCTTCAAAAAATCTTTAAAAATACGCGAACCCCTTGGACCAGGCAGGCACTATTTTTTGACGGTTCTCTGGGTCCCCCTGCATCCCTCCATTACTATCCTTGCCCGGTCCAAGGGGTCCTTCATACTTTAAAGGGGATTGTTCACGGACGTATATTTTGTGTACAAACCTAATGGCGATCTGTGCATTAAGATAAACGCATCTTCAAAAAATCTTTAAAAATACGCGAACCCCTTGGACCAGGCAGGCACTATTTTTTGACGGTTCTATGGGTCCCCCTGCATCCCTCCATTACTATCCTTGCCCGGTCCAAGGGGTCCTTCATACTTTAAAGGGGATTGTTCACGGACGTTTATTTTGTGTACAAACATAATGGCGATCTGTGCATTAAGATAAACGCATCTTCACAAAATCTTTAAAAATACTCGAACCCCTTGGACCAGGCAGGCACTATTTTTTGACGGTTCTCTGGATCCCCCTGCATCCCTCCATTACTATCCTTGCCCGGTCCAAGGGGTCCTTCATACTTTAAAGGGGATTGTTCACGGACGTTTATTTTGTGAACAAACCTAATGGCGATCGGTGCATTAAGATAAACGCATCTTCAAATCTTAAAAAAAACAACTCGAACCCCTTGGACCAGGCGGGCACTATTTTTTGACGGTTCTCTGGGTCCCCCTGCATCCCTCCATTACTATCCTTGCCCGGTCCAAGGGGTCCTTCATACTTTAAAGGGGATTGTTCACGGACGTATATTTTGTGTACAAACCTAATGGCGATCTGTGCATTAAGATAAACGCATCTTCACAAAATCTTTAAAAATACGCGAACCCCTTGGACCAGGCAGGCACTATTTTTTGACGGTTCTATGGGTCCCCCTGCATCCCTCCATTACTATCCTTGCCCGGTCCAAGGGGTCCTTCATACTTTAAAGGGGATTGTTCACGGACGTATATTTTGTGTACAAACCTAATGGCGATCTGTGCATTAAGATAAACGCATCTTCACAAAATCTTTAAAAATACGCGAACCCCTTGGACCAGGCAGGCACTATTTTTTGACGGTTCTATGGGTCCCCCTGCATCCCTCCATTACTATCCTTGCCCGGTCCAAGGGGTCCTTCATACTTTAAAGGGGATTGTTTACGGACGTATATTTTGTGTACAAACCTAATGGCGATCTGTGCATTAAGATAAACGCATCTTCAAAAAATCTTTAAAAATACGCGAACCCCTTGGACCAGGCAGGCACTATTTTTTGACGGTTCTCTGGGTCCCCCTGCATCCCTCCATTACTATCCTTGCCCGGTCCAAGGGGTCCTTCATACTTTAAAGGGGATTGTTCACGGACGTATATTTTGTGTACAAACCTAATGGCGATCTGTGCATTAAGATAAACGCATCTTCACAAAATCTTTAAAAATACGCGAACCCCTTGGACCAGGCAGGCACTATTTTTTGACGGTTCTATGGGTCCCCCTGCATCCCTCCATTACTATCCTTGCCCGGTCCAAGGGGTCCTTCATACTTTAAAGGGGATTGTTCACGGACGTATATTTTGTGTACAAACCTAATGGCGATCTGTGCATTAAGATAAACGCATCTTCAAAAAATCTTTAAAAATACGCGAACCCCTTGGACCAGGCAGGCACTATTTTTTGACGGTTCTCTGGGTCCCCCTGCATCCCTCCATTACTATCCTTGCCCGGTCCAAGGGGTCCTTCATACTTTAAAGGGGATTGTTCACGGACGTATATTTTGTGTACAAACCTAATGGCGATCTGTGCATTAAGATAAACGCATCTTCAAAAAATCTTTAAAAATACGCGAACCCCTTGGACCAGGCAGGCACTATTTTTTGACGGTTCTATGGGTCCCCCTGCATCCCTCCATTACTATCCTTGCCCGGTCCAAGGGGTCCTTCATACTTTAAAGGGGATTGTTCACGGACGTTTATTTTGTGTACAAACATAATGGCGATCTGTGCATTAAGATAAACGCATCTTCACAAAATCTTTAAAAATACTCGAACCCCTTGGACCAGGCAGGCACTATTTTTTGACGGTTCTCTGGATCCCCCTGCATCCCTCCATTACTATCCTTGCCCGGTCCAAGGGGTCCTTCATACTTTAAAGGGGATTGTTCACGGACGTTTATTTTGTGAACAAACCTAATGGCGATCGGTGCATTAAGATAAACGCATCTTCAAATCTTAAAAAAAAAAACTCGAACCCCTTGGACCAGGCGGGCACTATTTTTTGACGGTTCTCTGGGTCCCCCTGCATCCCTCCATTACTATCCTTGCCCGGTCCAAGGGGTCCTTCATACTTTAAAGGGGATTGTTCACGGACGTTTATTTTGTGTACAAACCTAATGGCGATCTGTGCATTAAGATAAACGCATCTTCACAAAATCTTTAAAAATACTCGAACCCCTTGGACCAGGCAGGCACTATTTTGTGACGGTTCTCTGGGTCCCCCTGCATCCCTCCATTACTATCCTTGCCCGGTCCAAGGGGTCCTTCATACTTTAAAAGGGATTGTTCACGGACGTTGATTTTGTGTACAAACCTAATGGCGAAATGTGACCTAAAATGTAAAATAAATTTGACAAACGCATCTTTAAAAAAGAAATAAGATAATAAAGCTCTCGATCATGTCAAAACAACTTTATCCGTGTTGAGATCCTCTATCCTGAACCCGTAGTTCCCACCCCCTCGTCTGACACACACTATTGCTGCTGCTTTGGCTACGGGTTTTAACAAAGTCCGTTATTCTTGGCGGGACAGTAAACCAGTCTAGTAATCATTTCCGAACGTGGATGCGACTTTGGGTTCGGCGAGTCATGGCGGGTTTGTACACCGTGTGTTGTGTATTGGAATATCGAATAAGGAACTGGTTACTGGTTCAATATTGAATGTCGAATATCGAATAAGGAACCAACTTCACACCACCATTTTAATCATCATCATCAATTGTCAATGTCAATACATAGCATAGGGCCTTTAATCATGTGTGTGTTTCTTGTAAGTTTTTGTTTTCCTAGTCTTATCACAAATACCGCCTGGTCAAAAGGCATTGTGGGAAGGAAATGAGCAATGTTTGTGCATTTTGACCATTGTGACGTCTCAACCAGGCGGTATTTGCGATAAGGTTTATGTCTATGATTGGACTCGACACTGCAATAAATTAATGCAAAAATAATGTTAAAGACCAACCGCCAAGGGCAAGGCCGCCAGGGGCAGTCCATAAAGTATGTACGCACGAATGGGGGGGGGGGGGGGGGGGGGGGGAGGGGGGGGGGGGGGGAAGGGGAAGGAGGAGGTGTACATTGCGTACACCATGGAGGAAGAAAACGCGTACACCATGCATACAGGGGGGAGGGTACCCCTAGAACTATGGGGTAGGGGGAGGGGGTCCAAGCCAATGCATACTTTACGCAAACCGACAATTTGCTTTTAATGAATTGTCATGAAATCAATGTACTATCTCATATATTAAATAACTACCAGGACCAGCTTTTGTGCATCGAACAAATAACACAGTACCCTTCACCCCAACCAAAAGTAAATTTATCTTCCCAGCGCCACCGCCAGCCAACTCCGGCCTATTTTTAGACCGCAAAAAAAAGACTGCTTTATAAACCGGCAGTGTACACCAGAAACCTACTACTTGTATCAATTTAACCTGCGTGCTGTCCAAGATCGCTCATGTACTGGAGGTAAACAAAAGAACAACAAAATATACGTCTTGTAGTTGTATATCAACTGCCTCTTGTTCAAATACATATTTTCGTGAATAGCGTTATTCACTATCTCAAACCACTCATCATCATCATGAAACTTCAAGAGCAAACTATGCAAAAAATAGTGTACTATCAGGATGTTGTTTTTTTTCCTTTTTTGGTTCATGTCATCATTGACTGCTGTTTTGGTTCAAAATATATCATTTCCAAGTTCGTTAATAAAAATGTTTGTAATTTTTTTTTCTGTCAACATTTTGTGATTTATTTCAGTCTTTGGATGTGACATGCGAATCATACTACTACAGCAGGTGTACTGTGACATTTAATGATGCTAGAATAGGGTCGTCTGAGAAGTCAAAAAGAGATATGGAATGCGTATGCGTACAGGGGGCATTTCATGCGTACGTACTTTATGGACAGCCCCCTTGACAACTGGATAAAAATAGCGTGGGTTGTATCAATTTTTCTCGGTGTCGAGTTAGAAAATATTGCTTGTTTTTTACCACTTTCACTTAAATTGGTAATTAATAAAATAGTTGTCTAGGAAGCTTATTTATTCAGGATTATTTTGGTCATCTATTTAGCGTAATTATTCGTCACAATTTTCAAAATTATCGGGTCTAATTAAGTTGTGCTGCACTCATCGCAGTCGATATGCATTGTTGACCTCGCTCGCTAATTGTTTTGGACTCCCTAGCTTTGCAATTTTGCATGAAGGTCACTCCCGAGTGGACTATTAACCCTAACCTCACCTATTAGTATTACTACTGTACATGTTCACAGGTGGATAAGGAATTATGTACACAGGCAGATAAGGAACTGTGTAGCATTTTGTACTACAGTGTACTTGGCCCAAAATGAATGCCCAGGATGTCAGGGTTAAACTGTAGGCAGAAATGGGGGCAAGAATATTTATGCAGGTAAAGTGTGATTTTTTTTAAAACTTGGATTTCGAACATGAAGCTTCTGCGCAGTTCCCTGCGCTAAAACGCCACACCATGCTCATAATGCCACATCATGCCATATCAAACCTCATAATTTGTATCGTTCCAAATTGACTTTGTGACCTCGAGTAATCACTCCCTTATCAGAATTGGGGAACCATTAGGAGGTTGTGCCGAAATGCAATTCGGAAGACAAATGGATGGTTATTTCCCAAGATTTGCTGTTCCTGACCGATTTTGGTTGGGTATTAAAGTAAAATCTGTTTCCTTTTAAGTGCTAGAAGGCCAGTGTGAAAGATCCTACTGGGATTGAAGTATCAGGCCTTCCTAACTTTAATCAGTTACATTGTATATAAACAAAAGTAGTCTGTTCCGAGCCAGATAGCGCATCGGGCTGGTGTATGCATTGTATATCCGGTGTCTGTGGCATTAAACGACTGAGAATTGTTTTTTCCTAGATACTTCATCAATTCAATGGTATATCTGAGGTAGCGCTATAGGATGGCTCCGATTGATGTAACAATACTCAGGGTGAGTTCAGCTCTTTAGGTTTCCTTGTACGATTTAAAAATGTATGAAAAATATTCAGTTGCTGTAGTTTACCCGGGGCTAGAAATTCCACCTCAAAATTTGCACCTTATGCAAGTTGGCATTAGGAGCAATTTGCATTTTATAGTAGCATACAACTTTTGCCTTTGCTGGAATTTTCAGAAATGAATGGATTTGGGGGTTTATAGAAAATATTATAACACCTCATTCACAGATTCTGTGTCTTGATTGGCCGAGAGCGAGTCACATGGCATTTTCTATTTTTGCTATCTTCCTGTGCACGGCCAAAAGTACTATACCCATAGCAACCAAAGTACTATACCCATAGCAACCAAAGTACTATACCATTAGCAACCAAAGTACTATACACATGGCGCGGTATTTGTGTGCAGATGCATGGGGGTGTGCGCGTTGAGCGTTGCACGTAACGCGTATTGTTCCAAAGTGCCAGCGCTACAGAGCTGGGTTCAAACATTTCGTTAAGGGGTGGTTTTTAAAAGAGCAAATACATTTTCCACTAATTTTGTATTGAAATAGAAGTCCTCTTTAACTGTATTTAGATTTAAATAATGTTAACATTTTTAAATCAAGCAGAATCTGTGGGTGAGGTGTTATAAAACAAATATTTACTGCTTTTATCTCGTGGTGTAGTAAAACTAGCCTCCGGAGGTGATCCATTGAGCAATATTTGTATACTGTAACACTGACCTAATAAAGTTTTGTGTGTATAGATGATGGGAAAACAGAGAAAACAAGGGGGAAAAATACTGTCCTTGTAGTCAGGTTCCCTGACTCTACTTCAGACAAAAACGGAGCAATTTATATACATCAGGGAATTATCAGGTTGGGTAACTTCCACTTTTCTTGAAAAGGACAGCACACTAGATGCCATGATTTCACAGGATGCTTGAGACTAATATTTGATTACCATCAACTAAGGTATTTCATAATAATTCAGTAGCTTTTGCTAAAGTTTGCAAAAGTTGTACGACCTGATAAATCCCTGATGTCTATAAATTGCCGTTTTGTCTGAAGAAGTGTCAGGGAACCAGACTACAAGAACAGCATTTTTTTCCTCTTTGTTTTCCCAGCATCTAACTATGCACAGGTCAGTGTTACAGTATTTGCTATAAAATACTAACCCCCAAATCCATACATTTCTGAAAGTTACAGCAAAAGCAAATGTTGTATAATGCCTTTAACCAGTTCGGGTCGGATGACGTTTATACACGCAATGGATTTTGCAGTATTCAGAACGGATGACAGATAAACACTCACTCGATCGAGGCCAGTAATATCTGTCAGCGACCCGCTCGCAGCGAGTGAGGCCGGCAATATCAGGGTGTGCTACCCGCAGATAACGGCCCGATTCCACCTGAACCCGGCTGACATCGAAGTTCATGAAAAATAATCCCGTGCAGTAAAAGTAATGCCGACACACTGGTAATTCAAGCACAGAACACCAGGGTAACTTGCAGTCAGTAATTTTTCACTTGGGTTGCGCAAGCACTTCAGTGGCAATTACCTAGTGATTTCTTCAATTTTGTTCCCGTACAGGTGATGGATCCCAGTCACTTTTGGGCTAAGGAGGTGCCTGGGCAAAGCTCATCCAGTCAGGCTTTGCGCTTCGCCCAGCTCCTGGACGATATCGACGAATACTGCAGCCGTGATCAGTTTTTAAACATGCACAGCTACAACCCCAAAAAAGGAATGGTATGTTCCAATGGTCAGTTAGTGCTTAGAGTCCGTGCAGTATTTTAATCATGCAACACAACATGTTCTCTATGTTACTCTAAATTTCCAGTAATTGAAAACTGTTGAGTTTTATGTTAACCCTAATCCTGCTAATTCCAATAAAATCCAACAATGGTATAAAAAAGTGGTTGTAATATGTTGGATATAGCAGTCAACAAAAACTTCATTGATATTGTATTCAGCAGGGCAGCAGCTAAATACACTGGTTATATCTCCGTTATTTAACACCCTCGGGGACACATAGCAATCACAGCAGTCAACAACTGTTAACTGTTGGAGGATGGAAGCTAAATGTATGGTATTTAGGAGGGTGGAAGCAGACTTTTAAAAAAAATTTAATTGTATTTTGTTGGATTCTGCAGGGTAGCCGCAAAATACCAAGGCTGGTGTGTAGGTGGTACTCTGCAGAATCCAACAAAATTTGCTGTTGGATTTCCGATTGTATCTGGCAGGCTTCTCATTTCAGTTTGGTCGAACATTTTTGGATTTAGCAGGGCCGTATGAAAAAGAAACGTTAAAGGAGGTTAGGATTAAAGCATTGTGGAAAAAAATTGGTCATACTGCCATTTTTAAAATATGTAACCTTCATTACAATCAGGAGTACCTTCAGTGATTACTTGATCTTTCGGTAGGTTTATCTGGTGCAGAAAATGGGTACGGATCGTTGGTACAGATCCAGGGTGACCAGCATTATACTACGCAGGCATCTGGCTGAGGCAAGGTGAGGTTATCAGCTCCTTGTGCCAATGTTGTGACTCTCTCGGGCATGTAGTAGATTCAGCCTGATATGATTGTATAAAATAGGAACCACGACTACAGTAATAATCAATAAGCCTGTTCGGTATCTCAAAGGTCAAAGGTTATTCGGGATAAAATTGCCGCCGCAATGTCACGCCTTGTTACGCAAACGCCCATTCTGATTAAATTTGACACGTGCGCGTTGTGCGACCACCTTTTGCGTTCACACGCGCATGTTGGGTCACGCGGGTCATTCGGGATAAAATGTCATTCTCCACATGCGCAGTTGAAATACCGAACTGGCTTGTAGTATTTGATAAGCCCATCATAGTAGGATTTGTCTTCACTTGTTTTGTCTCACACAAGACATTTTTACTAACCTCGGTTGTCTTCAGTAAGAGGAGGTGGGTCATTCTGTAAATTTGGGGTCCAATTTTGGTGTCACTGTTACATCTGACATGTATAGGATTCTGCAATTCAGGACACATTCTTTAATGCCTTCTATCTCCAAGAGTGATTGTGTAAAGCAAAGTACCTGCCAAACAAGTAAAAAATAGTGTGAAGTCAATTTTAATGATACTTGAAGAGAAATTACACAGGTCAGGTGTAACAGGGACACCAACAATGTCACACTTTTGGACCCCAAATTTATGGAATGGCCCAGCTCCTACTTACACAGAAATAGCATTAAGGGGAGAACATATCAGCTTGAATCTATTGATGTCTGCTCGCTCAAGAAACTGCACGATGAGCATGACACGTAAACTGGCCCCACAAACCGGGTAGAAAGTACAAAAAGTTGAAACTTAGATTTCTGGTATTTCCCATAAGATACTATAAGATATCAGCAAAGTACCACACTGTACTTGACTGATTTGTTTCTTGTACCTGAAGCTATAGCTAATGATTTGTGCCATTGTTTGAGACGAGTCTTGATCCGCGTCAAAGGCCAAAATAGTAAAAAGGTCAACTGGACTTAACTTAATTAGCCCTGACAAAGTCCGGACTCGGCCAAGTCCAGATGGAAGACGAAATCCATGGAGACATTAACCCTAACAGCCCAAGGCTTTTTACTAGAATCCTTCCCTAACCACACAAACTCCAACACTGTGTAGTAAACCAATGGCACATTCTTTGTACTTGGACAAAATCAGGGCATCAAGTCCCATGCAAAGTGATGGTGCCAAGGCTCTACAGTACCCAATCACACAAAATTCAACACAAATGGGGTGTTTGATTTTGGCAGGTTAGGGATGGTTAGGGTTAAAAAGTATGCTGGAGTCCAGGGTCAAGTCTAAACTCGAGCCAGGGTTGAAGTCAAGTCCAAACGCCGCTACTTATACAATGTACATGTATGTATACAATATTTTGAACACTACTGCTGTAAGAGTCATGCATCCATGTGGGGCAGTATGAAAAAGCTTTTCTTTGTTAAGGGATACGGACATAAAAAAACATTGTTTTATATTGTTTGGTTTCAGCTGTTTCCTGCTGGATTACGGTGAAACAATCAAAGTGCCAATTAACAGGTATGCATTTGTTTTTGAAAAGTACCATTTCCGGGTTTGTTCTGGTTCAACCTGTTATAAGAAGTGGCGGGGTTGGTGACATTTTGAATTGCACATGCATGGAGACATCTATTGTTATAATTTAAAGAAGAATTTAGCTTGCGAGGTTAGCGAGCTCCTCCCTGTGTAAATTGGCTTACAGTCTCCATGAAAAGGACTAAAGCTCTGTTTAGCAGAAACCTGTGTTTAGCAGCGCCATGAAATTTGCTCTAGTACGTTAAATTATCCTCGACGATCTCCATTGGCAAGTAATTCCTGCACAAACAGATTTTTTCTCTGTAGCTGGTCTTAAGACTCTATGCTAAGCCTCAGAAGGAAAGCTTTTACCATTTTGTCACTTCTGAAAACGTCTTCAAACTTTTCTATTTCCACAGTCCTGCAGTGCTTTGGTCTTAATTAAATGGCAATAAATTTATGGATTTTTTTTTCTTGACTGGACTAGATTGCGTGACATCCCCAACAAGTTCCTAGAACTACCGTTTCAGGCCAGAGAGTACTCTCTGTATGGCCTGGTTCCCCTGACGCTCAAAGTCTCCTTTGAAGATGATGAGGCCAAGATGCAGTAAGTCTTGCCTAAAAACTCTGTAGTTTACCAATCGTAAAAGCTCAAGCAAAGTCAGTTACCCTGAAAGTGGTACACAAAACAATCTCATTATTAACCTTCCCTCTCTCGGTGCCAAAAATGGAGCCAACTACTCTACCTATCAAAACCTATCGAGTTTCAGGTTGAAACACACAAGCTGTTGGAGAGGAAGGGCTTAGGTTTTTTGATAGGTTATGATAGTTATAACAGTAGGAGGGTTAATGCAGAGCTTTGTTCAGAATATGACAATCAAAGAAGTCGCAACAAATAAAGAAAAAAGACAATCTTTCAAAGCATTTTGCTGTTGCCATAGAGGGCAGTGTTGGTATCATGTACTCAATGCGGTGTTGAGTAATGTACCATGGTGGACACCGGTTCAATACTAAAATTACAGCAGTTTTCTTTAACCCTTACCCTGCTAAATCGCATCATTTTAATATGATTTTGCATGTACCGTAGGGGATTAGGGTTAATGAGTTTGTTTTTGCATTCAATGGGGGACCTTTAACAAAAGAGGACAATCGGGTCCCCGATTGAGAAAGGTCCCCGTTTGAAAATCGTGTACAAAACCAATGGGAGGCCTTCCGAAAAAGTTGAAGTACAAACAAAAGAGGGACAATTGGAGGTCCCCGATTGCACCCGTTTACACACTTGGGTGAGTGGATAGCCAGTAGTTGGTGAAAACATGATCAACACACATTGTTTATTGTTGGAAATTAATATGAAAATGGATATGAAAATGTGAATGAGTATGCAGATGACACAGGGAAACCTGCCCTTCCGAAAAACTGGGATTATAGCTGCCTTGAGACGTTTTCTACAAAGAGATCTTATTTTTCCTGAACCCCTTGAGCACAGTATTTTACGGAAGACGTCGGGGTGTTGCGGCAGCTCTGGCAGCTAAGTGAAATGGCCACAATGTGTTTGTGCAGTCAAGCGTAACATACACAATAATCCAACAATGGATTGAAACTGCACAAGCATCCGGCCAATGGCATCATCCGGCCTGGTGGCACTGTTTTTTGGGGCGCCGTATGGCATCTTCCGTACGCAAAGGGTTAACAAATAAATAAAAAACAATTTAAACCTAAAACAATGTTGATGTTATGTTCCTTTGAATTACCAATTTGAAGAACATGTGGTGGTTTGTCCGATCGAGGGACGGCACCTCTGAACAAATTCTGTCACGCTGCTTAAGAGTAAGTGTCGAGATTTGACGTTTTCATTTTTCAGGCCGGCGGGCAAGTGGGATACTTCTGCTGTGGAGTTCTTTGATGGACTTCTTCAAGGTGAGATTAAAAGCACACATTGCCCTGAAATTACCCCAAATTTAATCTCTTTGGTTAATAGTGTCAAAACTTGACCATAATGTGTAATATTTAGGCCCCAAAAATAGTTCTGCTTCCGATTACATGGCATTTGAAAATATGGGAGGTAGGTAGGGAAATATTTGTTGTGCTGATCGCAAAAAATTCATCAAACAATCCACAAGGGAAACTGACTAGGTAAATTTGAATACATTTTCAGAGTGAACAAAGAAACTGGCAGGAGCGGGATTCGAACCTGCAACCTCCGGGTTTACTGTACCGGCGCTCTACCAACTGAGCTATCTTGCCCTATGTTGGCAAAAAATTCACTTTAACAATTTTCACTTATTTTGTGCTGATCATATGTAGGTGTCAACATGTAGTCAAGGTTTAAAGGTAGTATTTACAGCATTGATGTTGTTTTTTTCCTTTTTTCCCGTAACAAAAATTAGGGTCGGGCTGTTAAAATAGGGTAGGTAGGGTAACCGGAAGCAGAAATATATATTTGTTTTGCCTTATAGAGAAATCAGGGTAAAACCATAGCATTGAGGTCCGGTTAGCTGGCCAATTTGAATCTCATTTTGGTAGCGGTTCTGCACATTTAATCACAGTTGCTTAGGGCATTTCTCAAACCTGGCTTGGGCTTTGGCTTCATCTCCAGCTCCAGCTATTCCCCAGCCCCATTGCCAATCTAAAGCCTTGAATACGTCAATAAATAAACAGGCTCTGGCTCCGGATTAAAACATCAGACTTTGATGTACATGAAGCAAAAACAGTGTCCAAGATCTTGCCAAATCTGGGGACACAAAATTACGCCAAGCCCAAGCCAAGGTTTGAGAAATGCCCGTAGATTTCTCAGTTCATTCTCAGTCTGGTGCTGTTTCTCATGGCATTGATTTGTACGGTTTTGAGTAGGGAATTCATGAACATGTCATTTCCTTCCTACAACTCATATGTTTGGCAATTTTTTAAAATCAAAATTAAGATGTTAACAGGGCCGAATTCTTCGCTTCTTGCATATATAAATCTGAGCTATAAAATTTGGCCCCGGTTTTTCCTCTGAATTACTTCTCATACACGACGTCATTTTCTGCTTGCAGATAAACCAGCAAAGATGGACATTCACCTTAAGAGGGAAGATGGCATCTCTCTCGTCACCCTCTATGTCAACGTAGATCAGAGACCGGTAAAACCTTACGTTGAAAAAAAACAAAACTTTATCATCTGATTGAAGTGATGTCTACAATCTACCGAATCCATTCAAATAAACTGAAGTAGGGCTGTTAAATTTTGAATAATTTAGAATTTGATTATTCAAAACTATTTTTGACCAAATATTGGAATATTCAGTACTTGCCGATCAAGTTGTTCACACGCCAGCTGCAAATGCATGCTGCGCCGGTAAAGAGTTGCATGCAAAGTACGCTGGTGTTTTACGTGCAGCAATCGATATTACGGACCGCCCGATCGACATTTTTTTGCATGCACCTGTTGTATTAAGATCAGAACGGGTACGTATAATGTCCCGATAACTAGAAACCAAACTCCGGCCTGCGTTTTTGCAGTAATTACTGGGATTCGAACCCAAAAACCCTTTAAAGGGTTTTACAGATGGGAACACAAAAGATGGGAACAATAAACCTCTGTCCACAAAAAGTTACCGTCAACAAAAAGTTACCGTCAACAAAAAGTTACCGTCAACAAAAAGTTACCGTCAACAAAAAGTTACCGTCAACAAAAAGTTACCGTCAACAAAAAGTTACCGTCAACAAAAAGTTACCGTCAACAAAAATGTGACATTTGACACTGCTTAGTGCTCTAACTTTTCTATTAAAAGAGCATGTATGTATTTTTTTTTTTTAATAGTCAAGCCGGCAAAAAGATATTTAATTATTCAGTTGACGATCGAATGTTCCGTATATTCGGGACAGCCCTAAACTCAAGCCACATCGCACCATTGGTAATTTCAAGAAATTCAAACGAGTTTGAAGAGTGCCGTGGTCCAGTGGTTACAGTGTCTGACTCAGTGTAGTGGTATGTGGGTTCAATCCTCATTGGGGATTATGTATGGGGCTTGTATTGTCCGGAGATCCCTTTAAATGTTGTCCGGAGATCCCTTTAAACGGTGATTTGTTTCGCTTCTGGGAAATCCACGGGCCTGTCTTTTTATGTTTTTTTTATCTTGTTTGCCCAATTATAAATAAATAAATAAATAAATAAATAAATAAATAAATAAATAAATAAATAAATAAATAAATAAATAAATAAACAAGATGCTAAGGATTGCTTCTCTCTACCAACTAAAGTCTCTTTGAAAATATCAAAGCATATTTTCATAAGTATCATATATTGCTTCTGCTAAAGGTGAATGTGAATGAGGAACTACTGAGATTGAAGTTTGCTGCCCGGATTGATGAATCATTGGCACTTGAGAGTAAGTCTTGTCAATTTGTTTTTCCCCCTTAAATCCTGCAGGTTTTGTTCATGTGTCTTGAGCAGGACTACTCTGTGGAATCAAAGACTGTTTTTTTTTCTCAAAAATCTTCATTCTGGATCTGCTGCAAAAAAGTTGTGAATCTGAAAAAGAAAACAAAAATCACCACTATGATATAGTGCCAGTAATTCTAAAATACCGCCACAAAGACACCACTGATGTGCTTCTGATTACACTATGGTTGTGGCTCCTGAATATAAAAAAATTGCATCAACGCAAAAACCAAACATTTTTTATTCCTCCCCAGAATTGCTACCAGAGATCTGGAATTTGTTAACACAGAAGTAACGCTGTCCAACATGCATTCGTGTCCATCTGAATGCACGGTTCGTTTAAACTTCTGGTTTTTCATCCCAATTTTTGTTTCCAAATTTAGTGGCTGCAGCCAAACGGTCACCAGAGGGAAGACCTTCAAGCAAGTCCATGTCCAGCTCGCCTCAATCTGGTTCCTGTCAGTCCTTGTCCCCTAGGAATAGAGCAAAGATCGAGGGGACTGTCACCGGACAAAGCTCCCAAGGTGCCTCGGAGTCACCTGGTGAGAAGGCAAGAGAGGGAAATCGGAAAATAGCCCTGACGGATTATCTTGAGCCAGCGTCACTGCAAGATGTAAGTGGGTTGCCCCATCAGACAACTCGGGTTTCACAAGACCACAGGACATCGTCAACTTCTCCCAATCAACTTCTGGCCAGACTACGTTCAATCTCGGAGAAAGCCAGGAAGCCAGACTCGACCCAGGATCAACCCACTCCTTCACAACCAGTTGAATGCCTTCCAAGACAAACGCCCACGGAGGAACCCAGACAAGCTCTAAAGCTGCCAGATTGCCAACAACTACCGACAAGCACCCCCAGACTAAATTTAATATCTCGGTCACTGACCAAGCCCACGCTCATCACCAGTTCCCCAGGAGCGACCAGGCTGCCCTTTGTTGTTGACCGTAACTTTGCTGTGCTGCCAAAAGAACAGGAGTCAATTGCGCCGGGCAGGCAGTTTACTTTGCTGCCTGAAGAACTGAAATCCATTTCACAGCAGAGATCGGCAAGCCCTCCCAAACCACTGCAGAGTGCCCGGAAACCTGATCACAGGTTAGTTCATCGCTAGTTCTGTCAAATGATTTACTATGCAACTTATTCACAAAAATTATGAAAATGAAGCTTCCTAGAAACTAGCCTGAATTAGTATGTGAGTGCAACGGAGATTATCATAGACCCAAACTGTAGATAAACTCTAACATGCTTCAGTGAATAATTGTAGAATGCATACACAGCTCATGCACAGGCTTTACCCATATATACATAAGATTACGAATTCTTATTTGTTTTAATCAGTGCCCCTTCCTTAACCCTACCCCCCTTGGCATTTTTACTAGGAAGTGTCCTAAACCTGTCAATCTAACACTGTGCAGTATATCCATGGCACATTTTTTGGACTCAGACAAATTGGGACATCATATATAGCTCCATCAAAGTAATGGTGCCAAGGCGCTACACCCATCAAAATTCAACACGACCTGCTGTTGGAGTTTGTAAGGCTCGGGGTAGTTAGGGTTAAACCTTGTTAGGCCTTGGTACCCTTGCTCCACAATACTTTCAAAGTTATGAAATTCCGGATCTGACAATCCACTTTTGTTCTGGGATGTAGGAAGTGGAAACCAGGAGAAACGTCCTCAGATCCTGACTACTATGACTCTTCCTCCGATGAACCAACACAATATGTCACCCCAACAAGCACGGTCATAGGCCAAAGGTGAGGTTAAAGGTCGGATGTTATCGACAAGGAGTTATGTTTTGAAAATTGGAAAGCTTTTAGTATAATGGTCAGATTTTATGAGCAGAGATCATTATACTTTTACTCCCTTGCTAATGACTATTCAAGTGGTTACCATATTTACTTTCTGGGTTTTTATTTTCCTCAGACTTCTCAAGCAGATTTCTCCTGCTTATGCCGCATCCCCGGCATCCGACACCCAGAGACTGCTCTATTCGCATATAAAGAAGGCGTCTCGTGTCCTGGTTCACGGCCACCGGCCCCCACCACCAACACTGCACATTGACGACGCACCATTCCCTGATTCCATCCATAAGGTGATATTCTGTAATGGGAAATAGCAAACACAGGTTAACACTAACTTCCCAGGGAGTGTGGAAAATCATAGTAGAATTGATGGATTGAGGACTGTTAGGGTTAAAGAACACATTGGCTTGGAGGTGGAAAAGCATTCGTCTTAAAATTGCTATGGTTGGAAAGGTCATTAATTAACCCTAAAGGGCCGGTCACACTGGCCACGATAACGATAACGAAAACGATGCAAATGAACGCTCCTTATTGGTGGATGTAACGCGTGCATATTACACGCACGACAATTCCACCAATCAATGCCGTTTATTCTCACCGTTTTCGTTATCATCTTCGTTATCGCGGTCAGTGTGACCAGCCCTTAACAGTACTCAACCCGTCAAAACCCAACAGCATGTTTGGTTGGAATCCGTTAGGATGGGTACTGGACCCTCAAACTGATAGTCCTTTACACTGAGTTTGGCATACCACCAGAATCAGAGTCCAACAATTTGTGTGTATAGTTTACCATATGGTGTTTGAATTTGCAAGGATGGGTATGGTTCCTAGTAAATACCGGGGGGTGGGTTAGGGTTAAAAACGAGAATATAATAATGTACACGACTGTTACTTGAAAATGCACCATTTGTCGGAAAATCAACGATAAACTACCCGTACTAGGCACTAGCACTAGGCAGAAAAGCGGAGTTCGCCTTATGAGGTCAGATTTTTTTGCTGTCCCCGGTGATGACTTTTAGACAAATGGCACTAGCGGGCTTGACCGGACTTGATAAAAAATAGTTCGCAAAAGTCACTTTATCGTTATTTCATGACAGAAATAATTGGCCGTTTTATTTTACAATACGCAATCTACATAAAACTACAGAATTACGCAGATTTCTCTCCGCAACCAACTATGTGTTTTCAGAGGCAACTAACTTTGAAGTAATACAGTGCAACTTGCCTAAGTAGCAAGGGTAATCTAGGCTCGAGTGTGAGTAAGTCATTAGTCACACATCCCTACGATATCCACATTTTCAAAAATTTTTGCTCTGCTTATTTCCCCTCCTCTGCAGAAATTGTCGGAGCTGGGCTTCCCAGGACCCAGCGACATTCAAGCTCACTCCTGGCCCATCATCCTGCGAGGGACGGACATGGTTGGGGTGTCGGACCCCGGAACTGGGCGGAGCCTAGCCTACCTGCTCCCCCTTATCTTGCAGACGCTGCAGCCCGCGGCATACACATCACTCCCACCGGGCAACGGGGTGAGTTTAAGTTTAATTAATACCAAACGACCCACATAAATTATGCTGGTCTTGCATTCATAATTTGTCGTGGGGGGGGGGGGGGTGGGCAACTTGTCTGCCTGTGTTTGTATCCCTTTACCTAGAGTGACTCTTAGACTTTGGGATGACTTTCGTAAAAAAAAAAAAAACCTAGTCAGTTTCCCTTGTGGATTGTTTGACGAATTATAAGTTAAAAAGTTGTATCCTCATTGAGTGATCCCCACAATGTCGCTTCCCAGGTTGTATCGTAAAATTGGGTGTGATCCCTGGCTATACGGCATTCTGGGTTTATGACTTCTGACTAGCGCCCACCCGAACAAAGATACTGACAATTTGGGAGACCGCCAACATAGGGCAAGATAGCTCAGTTGGTAGAGCGCCGGTACGGTAACCCGGAGGTCGCAGGTTCGAATCCCGCTCCTGCCAGTTTCTTTGTTCACTCTGAAAAAAGAAAAAAATTAGAACAAATGTTGATTGATGGAGAAAATTGTGACCGGATCCTACAAAATGAGTCTTAAGACATTTTTTGGACTTGACTAGTTTTTGCTTGGCTCTTCATTTTGATATAACACTCAGTTCTACATTCTGATGAATATGGATATTACATATGTGGAAACTTTGATATTCCCTATTATACAAAAGCCTGAATAAATCCCCGCCATCTGATTGGTGGATCATCGATCACGTGCATTGAATTATTCGTTCCATCGCATGCCGCGAGAAGTTACATCACACGGTAGGCGTGTGTGTAACTTCGCGAATTTCACGGTCATTATAGGTGGCGCTACAACACGGCTGTCATTCATACAAAATGGCGGACGATGTTCCCGAACCGCGGCTAACAGACGACGAAATATTGGAACTCTTAGGCGATGCTGACGCTGCTAACACAAAGAGACAAATCAAATATGCAGTCAAACGATTAGATGAATTTGCAAGACACGCAGGAATAATAATTGAAGCTCTAACTGATTCGGAACTTGACAACTTTTTGTCGTGGTTTTATGTGGGACTGAGAACAGCACGTTGTACACAAAGAAATCCATGCATGCAATCCGACGAGGATTTATTCAGGTGTTGTATAAAACAAATAATGAATGTTTCACATTCGTGCAATGGTAAGAATAATTTTATTCGGTGACAGATGGAATGTCTTATTCCACTCGGCTTCTCCTCGTGGAATAGAACATTCAATCTGTCACCTCATGAAATTATTCTTACCATCGCACTCATAAACATTCATTATTTGTATACTGATGTCCATAGTTGAAGTCATGTTTACGCGTCTGTAACTCAAAAGTAGCTCTGGCGACTTGACTCATTTTGTTGGGTTGAGTCACAATTAACGAGATCAGCATTTGAACCTGTGACCTGTAGATTACCATACTCACACTCTTCCAAATGAGCTCTCTTGTCCTATGTTGCAGACATCTCAATTTGTTGGTATATTTGGTTAAATAACTTAAACAACTTAAACATGTGGTTTATTTCATAACCCATGGGGGCGCCGGGGTACCTGGCCGCGTTATGCAGCCAAGCGAAACGGAAACAAGAGGCTTGTGCAGCCAAGCATAAAATACACAATACCCCACTAATGGATTGAAAATGCAGAAATTGGCACATCAACCGGCCAGGTGGCAATTTTCAATCTGCACAAGGGGTTAAAAGTAAATTGTAAGAGCAAATTGTTGTTTATTGTCGCTCACTCATGTATCACAGCCTCTGGTGATCATCATCAGTCCACGATGGCAGCAAGCAGCCGCCATGTACGACCAGTGTTGCAAGTTTCTGCCAAGCCAGCGGGGTAGCAAGGCCATACTCATCCATGGGGCTGGCTCTGAGGAACAGCAGGAGGTATGCTGGCTGTGTCTCGGTGTCTCCAAAGTGTATTTATTGTCTGAACGGATCTTGCAAATTAGAACAGAGATTTTCTCTTTTGCCGTTTTCCCGACGTAATGTATGAAGCACTGTATGCTTGGTGCTTTCCGTGAGCCTGTGTGAAAAAATTCACAGGCTTACTCGGGTGGGACTCGAACTCACGACTTTCTGCTTACTTGTGCAGACGTCTTTAACCACTCGACCACTGAGCTTGCCGGGGTCGGCTGGCCGATCCGAATCCAATGAATTGAACAGATGTTGTTTCAGAGTGTGTTGTATAATAATGTTGTGAACAAAAATAAGATATTAGTTTGATGTAATTCTAAGACCTGGGCGTGATACAGAAATTTTGTATAGGTACGGTTTAGGCCAACAAATTTAAGAAAAGCCCAAAAAAAAACCCAAAAAAAAATGAAGCACGGGATTTCAGTACTTTTATGTTGTACTTTTGCTTTAACAATACTTTTGCCATGTTGCTATAAATCAAGCACAAACTTTCCCCATATGAAAATAAAACACTTGACATTATATTTATTGGTACTGATTGCTGTTCAGGTTCAACTGTTGAATGGTTGTAGTATCTTGGTTGCCACACTACCCTGTCTGCTCAGAATGCTGCGTGGTGATCACACAAGCCTAAACAGACTCAGCCACTTGGTAAGAAATATCCAGTCAAATTCTTGAGTTTTGTTGGGAATGCATTGCGCCAGAGGGTTTGCCCTGGAAAGGCTATTTTTGGCAGTATAACATTAGGGTCATCATGCCGTGTCAAATCACGCCCCCCCCACCCCCCCAAAATGGAAATTTAAACCCGACCCCTTCAAATTAGCTCAGATTTGGTGTATGGGGTAATTGGGGCCGAAAAAACTAAAATTTCAAGTTTCAGCCAATCCGGACCAACGGTTTTTGCACTATGACACACCCTTTATTGTTGATTTTGGCCAAAATGGGCATGCCCGCCAATTTTCAAATGACCATATCTCTGTAACCATTGGGCCAAATCTCTTGATATCGGTGTCTTTGGAAAGGTCATTGCATAAGCAATCCATATTTGCCATTATTATTTTATGTAGGAGCAATTTAAAGTTTGACGACCTTTTGACCTTTACTTTGACCTTGAATTTGACCTTGTGGATCACGTCTGTTTCCCCGCATCCCTCCTCCCCAGAACGTAATGCAAAATCCTGTCATTTCTAAATCATTCCTGCATTCTTTTCCCTACAGGTTCTTGATGATGCAGATATCCTGTGCGAAGAATACACAGATAAGGTACTGAGGTATAATTTAACCCATTGAGTATGGTTACAATGTATTATCAGGAGGCACCGGGGCGGCCTGTGCAGCCAAGCGAAACGGACACGATGTGCTTGTACAGTCAAGCGTAACATACACAATAATCCAACAGTGGATTGAAACTGCACAAATAGTGGCTGGAGGCGTCATCCAGCCTGGTGGCACTGTTTTTTTGTGTGCCATTTTGCGTCATCCGTATGCAAGGGGTTAACAGTGACGTGACCTTATTAGGAAGAACACCTGTAAAACATAAATGACGTAGTACACCTGATGATGGATGAGACCTGTGCTGGGGCTACTTGCCTTTATAGGCATGGGCCAGATCATAAAAAGGAAACCCCGTTAGTTGGAGGTCTGGCATTGTTGCAGTGAATGTTTATTAACAGCTCTGACTTTGAACACTTTCATTCCCCATTGCCCAGAGGGAGGATAACCCAGAGATCTAGGGGACCAGTGATGACCCAATTAAATTATTTATAAAACACTGGTAACCTGCAGACCGTACACTCATCATTGCTGTGACGAAACTGTCTGTGTGCACTGACCTGTGTAGAAGGAGCTCATTATCTCGGCCAGCTGGGCAGTAATGTTGGTACTGCAAAAATACAGCATTACCTGCTTTCAATATGAAATGGTCCCTTAACCCCTGTCCGGCAGTTATTGGTGAAGTGCTGGTATGCCAAGACGGGCTTGTGCAGCCAAGCGTAATGCAAACAATAGGCAAACAATGGATCGAGTATGTGCAGGAATGCACATACAGATGACAACCGGCCAGGTTTTTTTTTTTTTTTTTTTTCAAACTGCGGCTATGGCCGTCGTTCGTATTCACGAGGTTAACCAGGGGGTTAAATTGTGGGCTCGGTCAAAGGTGAAATCCTGGTATGAAAAAAAAGTCAAGATTTTTTAATGGGAAAGTAACGACACGAACATGATTCTCTTATGGTTGCTCAGGTGAAGCAGCTGATGTCTGAGTATGCCGCCATCCTGTCCAGTCATCAAGCCCATCGCACTGCCCCCAGGCAACTCCTCCTGTTCTCCAGCCAGTGGACCATGGCCCTGGGTTCCTTCATCCGTACCTACATGGCCGACCCTGTAGTGGTCATTACTATACCCCTCGAGGCGGGAGTCTATGCCCGTGTGGGACAGGTATGGTGGAGTCCCCTAATGTCAACTTCTTACCCAATTTTCATCAAGTTGTGCTCCAAACTTCTTTGTTAATGAGCTTCAAACTAATTTCTCTGAATATTATTTTTTATAGTATTAACGCCAACTTCACTTAAAGACCTACTATAACCAAAGTTTAATTCTCTAAAAACGATTAGTATCTTGATTATGAATTACAAGAAACCAAATTCGTGCTAAATATTGTCATTTTCTATCCATCATTATTAATTAACGGACGAGAGAAAGATGCTAATTAATTATTCAAATTTCGCGCTTACTCCACGTTCGCGCCCAGCTGCCGTCGGCGGCGCGCTGTTAGCCTTGACGTCATCGCGTGTAGTCACCCATACTAAACTCAGATTTGGAATTGAAATAGTAGCCTTACATGATGGGATACAGAGACGAAGCTAATTCAACAAGTATTCTGTGTAAATACCATGTACTCATGTATGAACTTGTACCAAGTGCAACGATCGGACTACACACCATGACGTCACGTGCAATAAATGCATAACGCATGACATGTAAATGGGATGTGACGTACGTTTTTTTAGACGATAGGATTTTCAAAAGTGAGCCAATTTGCATTTTTTTTATTATTAAAAAGGACAATACAACATATTGTTTGTGTATTGCTCTCTACATTGACATATCTGTAGACAGACAATAATTTCACATTTTTTCAAAGCGTTCTACTAGGTCTTTAATACTACTACTAGTAAACTGTAGTATGCAGTGCTCTTAATACTACACTTGCAAATTATAAATTATGTAGTACTTTGTACTATACCCAAATGAATACCTAGGATGTTTGGGTTAATAAAAATTGCATGACAATGCATGTTAAGATCGTGAAAATGTGTATCTTGACATTTAGTCCAGAAGTCAAAAAGGTGATATCCAGGAAATGGGTATACAGTGGAACGCCGCTATACCGAACACCGCTATACCGGACATTACCGAACACCATCCTTGGCTCCCAAATTTTGTGTACAAAACTTACCGAAAATTGTTGTTGAAAAAAAAGTCAACGGATTAAAAACATGTGCTGGTCATTTGGGCTGTTTGTAATTCCCAAACGGCCGCAGCTTTATGTTGAAGAGTGACAGGTGGCTATTATTTCCCCGAGGAATAGAAGGGAAAAGCCAACTGTTGCTTTAGAATTCAGTAAGCTTTATAGAAAGCATGAACATAATTCAATGGCTGGCACATGTTTAAAGTCGTCCAGCGGCTGAAAATCGTTATACCGAACAAAATCTGTGGATCCCGCGATGTTCGTTATAGCGGCGTCCCACTGTACAATTACAGAATAACCCCTAAACTTATGCACTGACACAAATTTCAGTATCTCCATTCATACACAAAACGTCAAGTTTGTCAGAATTTTTTAATTTGTTTGCACATTATAAAATGGTTCAGCATTTACTTCAAAATAAAATCAGGAAATTGCATTGAAATAGCATTTTATGAACAAAAAATACTATACAAAAACAGCAGAGAGTTCCCTAAGGGCTGTGCCATTATGCCAGTGAGTGTTAGGTCTGTTTGTGATGTTAACACGATTCTGTACGTTTTTCCACCCAGGTTGTGAGAAGAGTGGAGCCCAGCAACCGAAACGAACTTCTCCGAGGCTTGCTTGAGTCCGGGTCCCCTCAGGCCAGGAGGATGATCATCTTCACCAACACTAAGGAGCAAGCCACGTTTGTTCAGGAGGTCAGTACATAGACTGTGCCTCTTAGGTTGACCTCTTGCCACAGAGTATGGCCGGCATTGTTGAAAATGGGAATAAGACTTGGGTTTAACCGCTTATGTCTTGCCATTATTGATGGGGGGAAGGTATGCCAAGTACGGGCTGTGCAGCCAAGCATTAACACAAACAAGAGGCACCACAATGAATAGACTTAACAAGTACTTGTCAGAGCTGTAGTCGAGTCCCTGCAAGTCCTTTCGCAAGTCCTTTCGCAAGTCCTTTCGCAAGTCCTTTCGCAAATCCAGTCAGAAGTCCTTTCATGAAGCCGGCACAAGTGAGGCCCGAAATCCATTTAGGGCCAGTTTGCACACCGGCTCCCGGTATGAGACCGGTTTAAATCACGGACGGTATTATACCTCTCCCCGGACTGTACAAGTCCACTTGCTCGTTGGCATTTCAAAGCCATCTTTAATAATGAATAGACTTGCGGTTGAGCTTGGCAAGCCTGTTGCCTGATGGCCCTGCAGAGTGTTGACAATTGGGAGTTTATTGACTGATGACTGATGACTGAGTATACGCGTATGTGTAGTGATTACTGAAGTGTGAATACTGTGTGGTCAGATCTGTATAGCGGCAAACTCTTTGAAACTGAGCAAATGTTTAGGGCCTTAGGTAACCCTTGGAAGATTATTATCGGATTAAAGTCACCCTATTGTCTGCCTTTAAAAGGAGTTCACCTGCCCAGGAATTGGACACAATGGACTCCCAAACAGGGCCAGCCTTCCAGTAGAGGCTCGGACAGTATCCAACCCGGTTTGAGAGGATTATAATGAACCGGTCTGCGTACCGGGAGACGGTACACATACCGGCCCTATTTGGACTTTGGGCCTAACTGGATGAACAATGACAAAGGAATGCCTTTGTCAAAGCTCATTTGAATAGCTTGCGATTGGAATTGGGACTGGAGTGCTTGGGTTGGACTTGCTGGGACTTGCGATAGACCTGTGATGGACTTGACTACATCCCTGGTACTTATCCCCATGAAGTTCTCGGGCTACAAGTACGTCTTCAGAAACACAACTGATGTGGAGATCTTGATTTGATTCTGATTTGATTCTGATTTGTCCAGGTGATCTTGGAGGGCTTCTGTCAGTATTCATTGCTGGCCTTTGGTGGCATGCCACAGCACCATCTAGAGACTGTCCAGACGGAATGGAAGGCGCAACACCGCGGTGATTCCCGACAAATCCTGGGTGAGTCGTCTTCCTGCGGGTTTCGTAAGGCTTTCGAGCTACAGTGCGATATGTGACCCGCTCTACAAAAATAAGTCTGATGTGTTAAAAATACATTTTTAAGCTTTACAGTTGGTCTGAAAGAGCATGAAATAAGCTTTCATTTGATATATGGCACAACTCTGTAGTGTAGTGCAATGTTTTTTTTCACAATTGTTTTAAGTGTGCAATTTCTTATAGTTACATGTATATCAAAAAGTCTGAGACATTAAACCACCCCGTAAGTGAAAGTGTAATGTGCGACATCGGACTCATTTTTGCAGAGCGGGTCACATATGTGCTTTTGAGGAATCCTTGGTTTCGCTACCAAAGACAATTTAAAAAAATAAAAATACCTAAAAAAAAACAACAAACCAAAACCAAAAACGGGTACTATTAATAGTAGCGCTTGTTTAAAAAGGATGCTTTTCATGAATCAGCATCAAACCGATGTTTCTTTCATTACGGTTCTCCAGTGTGCACAGACGATGTTGTTCGTGACCTGGGCATCAGCAGCGCCACCATGGTCATCCACTACGACTTCCCTCCGTCCAAGCAGAAGTTTGGTCAGCGGCTGAGCTGTATGATGGCCCACTACTCATCCCAACTTGAAAAGGTCAGGGGAAAGAGCACAATCAATGTTTCCAACTCGCTTCATAGAATCCAGTACCTGACTTTGAAAAAACTCATTGTGAACCAATAACCCTAACCCCCTTCAGTGTATTTTTTCCGACAAAACCGAAATGAGAAACCTGTTTAACGCAGCAAAATCCAACAGCAAATTTTGTTGGATTCTGCAGTGTATCACCTACACACCAGTTTTGGTATTTTGCAGCTACCTTGCTAAATCCAACAAAATACAACTACAATTTTACTAGAAGGGGAGGGGGACCTGCAGATCTGACCAGACCGTATACGTACCAGCAATTTTTTTCCATTCAAATTCTGTAACGGTGTAAAGCCGTGTCTGCACGGGACTTTTTTGGGGGAAGGTTTTACTGAGACGATGGTCAAATGAAAAATTGTCAAATGTGACCACTGTCCGCACTTGCGACCAAAAGAGGAACAACGCACTGGAATTTGGAAACTTGCCACGTGCACCGCACCGCGGTGAAACAATGTAAAGCGCATGCGTGGTTTTCCTGTGAAGCATGACCTTGCGCTCGGGCCGGATGTACGCTTTCCTGAGCCGCTTTTACCGACTCGCACTGTCCGCACTGGACTTATCGTCTCGGGAAAAGTTTCCTGGTCAGTGTTTCTGGGCAGCAGTTGGCCGGTAGAAGTAACCGCTGGACTCAGGAAAAGTAACTGAGAGGAAAACGTCCTAGGCTGTCCGCACTGGACTTACTATGGGAAAAGTTCCCATCGTCTCGGTAAGTTTTACCAAAATAAGTCCGGTGCGGACAGGGCTTAAGTCACAAAAGATCTTCCCACTACCTGTCGAAGGTTAATCAAGATATTACCTTGTAAGATGGCTGTGCATAAGATCTATTATTGGATTGGTGAGGGAGTCGCTATTTAATCAAGCATGTGCCATTTTGTTCTTCAGACTGAAGTGTCGGCGTGCCAGTCAATACTTCTTATCTCGAGGGAACACACACCCTTTATCCCCGGACTAGTCAACCTCTTGAAAAGGTCCAGCTTCACTGTGCCCACCCAGCTGAGAGTGGAAGAGGCCATCCAGGTAGGTCTCCACATGGATGTGGGAATATTCCATTTACCAGAGAGGGCAAATGTTTCACTGAATAGTGATTGTTCTCAGAAAGATACGGATCTTGCAGGATTTTTTCCTCCTTTTTAAAATTTCCAATAACATTTCTGGCACCATGCAGTACTATCCAAATGAGTCTTTTTATGTTGAATGCTGTGCGGATGTTGCAACAAATTGTAGTTTGGTCTTGTGTTGCGAACCATGGTGAACGGTGCAAATGTACCAAGTTTGTTTTTAGTGCGCATAAATCAGTGAGCTTGCATCTTTACGCGTTGGTAATTGACTATCATTGCTATGGCCAGAGACCACCTGCAGAAGTTGGTACATTGAGGGAATTAAGGGAAGACATCCTTATTAACTCCTTGAATGCAGACAACGGCCACAACCGCAGTTTAAAAATGACCACCTGGCTGGTTGACGGCTATAGGCGTATTCCTGCGCATACTCAATCCATTCACGTTTCAGCTATATTGATCTTGGAGCTTTTTCAAACAAAGCTTTCATTCACACGAAAAGGAGGGGGGGGGGGGGTGCTCCAAGTGTGATGAATAGGACCTCTCTATTCAGTGTGGTGCATATTGTTTGCATTTATGCTTGGCTGCACAGCCCGTTCTTGGCATACCAGCACCCCATGAACAGCCGCAGGCAAGGGGTTAAACGGGGTATTAATAGGGGTACTGTTGCAGTTTAATTTTTAGGTTTTTGTTTTGGGGGGTTTTGTTGGGGTAACTGGTATTACCACCAGGTGGCTATGATAACTACTGCACAGAGGTGGTTTTTACGTAGACTATTCATTTACTACTGACGAAGAGTTAATTAATTTTCCAGTTTTGACGTCATGCATATTGAGCAGTTCAAAGAATTGGGATTTTTATTCTTAAGCTGGATATAAAGCGCTGAATGTGGTACCTCGGCACAAAACGGTTGTAGCACTTGGGTCATGCTATTAAATTAGGCGTCCAATTAAATTAGGGGTCCCTGTTACATCTGACATGGATAGGAGTTTGCAATTCAGGACACATTCTTTAAATGCCTTCTATCTCCAAGAGTGATTATGTAAAGCAAAGTACCTGCCAAACAAGTAAATAATAGTGTGACATCAATTTTTAAGACACTTGATGGGAAATTACACAGGTCGGGTGTAACAGGGACACCAAAACTTGTCACACTTTCGGACCCCTAACTTATAGAATGACCCACTGACAACACCGCCTGTTTTAATAAGGATGTCTGCCCTAATTTGGACTGTATGTTTCTCGCTTCACAGGAAAAAGAAGCGAGTAAGAAGTCCAAGCCTCTCTGCCATCAGCTGAAGGCGTTCGGAGAATGCAGGTAACTTGAAGCCACTAGTTACCAGGGTGGATCTTGACGAGATCGATGCCATTTTTATGTAATGATCGTGCATGGAAGTTCACAGAGTGAAACACTATCACAGTCACTGTATGCTCAGTACTTTCCAAGAGGCTGTTCGGAAAACAATTCACAGGCTTAGTTGGTGGAAATCAAACCCATGGGTTCCTGTGACTCTTGGGAAGCACTGGGAATGCAGTGCTGAATACATTTAGTCGGGAAGAGCACAAATCATTTCTAATTTATCATTTGACGCAAATTTCATTTTCGTGTGTCACAGTTTATAGGAGACAGACACGTATTCGTGGCCACTTACCACTCCAAAATTTAATTTTTTTTTCATTTGTTTTTATCAATATAGCAGAAAAAAGGTTGCTTGCTTAACCTCTTGCGTGCGGGTGATGGCCACAGCCATGGTTTGTAAAAGACCACCTGGCCGGTTGACATCTATAGGCGCATTCCTGCACTACTCAATACATTCATTTTTTAAACTAGATTGTTGTTGAATTCAAGTGTAATGAATAGATGGGTCGTTTTCAAACAAAGCTTTCATTCACAGTGTGGTGTCATTAAGAAGTGTATATAAAAGTGTTTTTGTCTTGTACAATTTAGGAATGCTTCTTCCTGCGTTGGTCGTCACGAAATGTTCTCGGAGGTGGACACACCTGGTTGCCATGCCAACCTCATCCGTCTTCCGTCTGCTGGTGTTGTCAAGGTGAGAGCCAGTCAAAACTGTGGTTTTCCTGTGTCTGCTTGGATGCAGGACCTCTTGAATACGGATGACGGCCATAGCCATGGTTAGCGGTTGACATCTATATGTGCATTCCTGCGCGTACCCAATCCATTCATGTTTCAACTAGATTGTTCTTGAATGGGAGTGTAATCAATAGATGGAGCTTTTTTAAGGAAAGCTTTCATTCACAGGAAAAGGGGGCTTCAAGTGTGATGAATAGGACCTCTCTATTCAGTGTGGTGCCTATTGTTTGCATTTACGCCTGGCTGCAACAGCCCCATTCTTGGCATAGCAGCCCCCCATCAATGACAGCCAGAGGCATGGAGTTAAGTGTGTCTAATTGAAGTAGAGATATAGAGTGCCGACGGTTAGAAGGTTGGTTAGATTTCTCTAGAGTCACTCCTGGATATGCAAACCTGTGTAATGCATGCATGATGTCCTGTAACTGTGAAACCCGTGGATGTGATTTTGCATTCAAAATGGACTCGCATCCAGAGCCCAGAATCACAATAAGGAATCACAATCTCCAGCCCTGTACCCAGGATATCCCGGGTTGAGTCACGTACCATCAGACCCCCACGCAGGCTTAAAAAACGTATCTTTATTTGAAGAGTAAACACAAACTTAATTTCTGGGAAGAAAATATATTAAAATTATTTAATTGACATTTATGTTTAACAGTGTCTGTTTCTTTATTTTTGTAATATAAAATCTCTTTTTTTGAAATGGAGTTGCCTATTTGAATTGTGACCAAGAAAGCATTTACTGGCTTTTACAGATTCTGATTACGCACGTTGTGGATGCAACAAATTTCTACGCCCGTATTCTCGAGTATCGTAGCACCGAGGCCAGTGACCCCATCGCCATGCCGACGAACCACCTTGAGCTCGCCTTTGAGCTGGCCTCTTGGTTTCGTGACCTCGACCACAGAGAGGCCTGTGGTTCACCTTTGGCCGGTGACTTGTGCGCCATCGAGGACAGTCGCCAAGTCTTCCACCGGGTCAGAGTTCAGAGGTCAAAGCGGGCAGGAAGATCTCTGTTTGAAGAGGAAAAAGAGGTACGTTGTTGCACAGTAGAGGCGTGCGGAAAGATAGCTAACCTAGCTATTTCGCCACGTGCCTTGGTGATTCAAATGACAAATGAGGGTTTTGTGTACCTCGTTGCCCTCTATCCCTTTATCTCACTCTTCTGAGGACGGACAGAGCACACTGTCCGAAACGTCGAGTTCTATTCTCACCCCGGTTCTTTTCAGAATCAGGTTGGCGCAGTGGTTACTGTCCCCGCCTTTTACCGCTGTGGCCCGGGTTCGATTCCTGCCCTGGTCCACATGTGGATTGGGTTTTCAGTCCCTACCTGATTCCGTGGGTTTTCCCCAGAATATTTTTCTGGGGTTTTCCTCCCACCTCTAAAACTGTAACTTCTTCTCATTGTCTTCTCTCTACAGGTTTTTTTCAGGCTTTCGAGCTACAGTGCACTTTTTAGAAATCCTTGGTTTCATTACCAGAAAGAATTAATAATAATAATAAGAATAGAACCACACGTCTTCCAAAAAGAGATAATTTTCACATGGTGTCACCCGCAGTTTCTCATTTACTTTCTTATCGTTTCCACCATGCAAAGCTTTAAATCGTATTTATCCCTTTTCTTGACAAAAGGTTCAGTTCGTGGACCAGGGAAGGATAGATAGGGTACCAGTCACCAGGTTGCTGAGACTGCCCGATCACTTGCACTCCATCCCGTACCAGGTAGGCAGACCTTAAAAGATGATTTTCCGAAGATAATTTTGTGAAAGATAATTAGTTTTGATCCTTCGTGGAATGCCACTCTGTTGCCCAATACCCAAACATTGGTGATAACAGGAACTGCTGATGCAGGCAAACTGATTGCTTTTCTGCGAAAAATTGTTTTGCCCAAAATGGAAAAATAATTTTGTTACAAACTGCTTGCTAAAAGGTTTGATGTTTTGATCACAGCAGAAACATTCTCAAAGGCTAAACGTCTGAAAGCATACTTCTTCTTTGAGCCAGGATTGAAATGTCTCCGGACTTTTATTATTTTGATTAAAATGGCGACAGCTTGCCTGAACCGATCTATTTCGTATAAAAGAAAATGGCATTTGCAGAAAGTGCTATTTCATTGAAGGGAATTTTTACGTTCAAATGAGAGGTTGGTTCCTTTTGGTCACTCTCCGTCTTTGTGAGCATTTTGTATGAACAGTTAGCATTTCTTTCTGTAAGTAAAGGACTAAAAATGAAAGTTAGGATACATGAAGCAAGTCTTTGAGTATTGGGTCGTTCTATAAAATAGGGGTTCAAAAGTGTGACATGTTTTGGTGTCCCTGTTACACCTGACCTGTGTAATTTTCCCATCACGTATCATTAAAATTGCCTATTTTTTACTTGTTTGGTAGGTACTTTGCTTAACACAATCACTCTTGGAGATATAAGGCATTAAAGAATGTGTCCTGAATTGCAAAATCACGTGCGTGTCGGATGTAACAGGGACACCAAAATTTGACCCCTAATTTATAGAATGACCCTATTAAAAAAAGCTTTCAATTCTTCACTATTCCAGGCTGTTGAGATATTTGTATGCCGAGTCAAGCCAGTAGACGGTGACACAGAGTGGACAACTCAGGTAATATTTTTACATCCCTAACCCAGGCTTTCATGTATTCCTATTTTTCCTACTTTTTCCTAATTTTGTTTACTTCGCTGCTACTTTTTCCACTTGTTTTCTTTAAATTCCTATTTTTCCTATTTTTTCCTACCTTTTCCTACTCCTTGAATATTTTTGCTGAGCAATATTTTTTTTTTTTAGCAGCTCTGTGAATTTAGGCCAAGATATCCCTTAGTCAGATGCTTGCTTTGTTTTATTTTCAGGCGGGGTTCTTTGTATACGACAAGATACACGACAAGCAAATGGAGGGAAAGATCAGTCTCAGGTAGAAGTACACTTCGGAGTATAATTTCTTTTAACCTGATGAAACACCGATGGGATCATTGATCTATGAACATGCATGTTTATTGGGAACATTTTATTAACCTCTTGGATGCGAAAGATGGCCATAGCCGTGGTTTGGAAAAGACTACCTGGCCGGTTGTTGTCTATATGCGCATTCCTGCACAAGCTCAATCCATTCATGTTTCAACTATATTGTTCTGGAATGGGAGTGTAATGAATAGATGGAGCTTTTGTCAAACAAAACTTTCATTCACACTTTATTCGGTGTGGTGCCTATTGTTTGCATTTACGCTTGGCTGCACCGCCCGTTCTTGGCATACCAGCCCCCATCAATAACAGCCGAACACAAGCGGTTAAGGAACGCATGTGAAAGCAACGGTACATTTCCAGTGGAAACATGCAAAGGAGTGTTCCAATAAGAAAGTTCGGTATGTCATAGGTCAAAGGTTATTCGTGCGCGTTGTGCGACCACTTATTGCGACCACTTTTTGCGACCACTTTTTGCGGTCGCGCCGGTCATTCGGGATAAAATGTCATTCTGCACATGCGCAGTTGAAATACCGAACTGGCTAATTGCAACAGAAATGCTTTGACCATTCAAACATTTCCTAACTTGGAATATCACAGGAATAAGAGTTAAGTGTATAGTTTCCAAAGTCTTTGTTTCCACAAGTTCCAATAATTTCTTTATTTAAAAACAAAAAATTCCATTCCAATATTTGTTGTCTCAGTTTGGACAACACCATGTGGTTGCATCCAGTGGTGCAGCGTGTCCACCTACCTAGCATCAAGACGACGGTGAACATCAACAATGTTAGACAAGAGCTGCTGGATGCTGGCTTCGCCGAAGATAACCCAGAGGTGAGAATGTCCAACCAGGCCGTGTGCTCATTTTTCTTCTTGACTAACCCCTGGGCTAGTCAATTAGTCAACTTATTATTATTATTATTATTATTATTATTATAAACACAAAATGGGAAATTTAGTTTAGTTGTATTTCTAGCATGGACATTTATGCTTAAGTCTGTGTACACCTCTAATCAACCTGTTTTGCATCATTTTTTTTTAACAGCACATCACTAAATTGAGGATAAAGTGTGATGGTAAAGTGTCACTGCCAGACATGATCATCCCATCTGCCCAAGAGAAAAGGTAAGAAATATGAAATCTGAGCCAAAATCTGTAGGCAATAATTATGTACTTTGGTGATTTAAAAGAGCCGTGTAATCTGCTTCTATAGTATATTACATACCAGGCTAAAAAGCAATCTTTCTGTTAAAATGTTCGTCTGGAATTTAATTAAGATATGCCAGTTGCTCTAACCGTGGATGCGGTACGAATATTGGACGTTAATCTCCTCTCAACCCCCCCACCCCCCACCCCCCCCCCCAAACCCACCCCCCCCCCAAACCCACCCCCCCAAACCCACCCCCCCCCCCCACCAAGCGCATGCAAATTGAATCTGATTGACCATTGTCATAATGTCCTCACTTGTCACTGTTTTCAAGCACGCAATTGGCCAAATAGCCAGAGTGAAATTGGTTTCGCTGTTGACAAGCTTTGCCATGCACCAGTAAAAGAAATACATGGTTTGTCCTTAGTACTGATGGGTGAGAAATTGAGAGCAATTTGTAATAGTTCCGAAAACAAAAATCCCAAAGGCATTGTGTGAAGCATTCTGATATGGTATTGGAAAGCATCGGACAGTAGATTATAGAACTGCAGCATTCAGTAGTTTACGGTTACACGGATTTCAAAAGTGTTTAGAAGTGTGGTTGATAAAACATTTTTTAACCCTAACTCCCTAGGGTGTGTGGAAAATCGTATTAAAATTGGAGGATTCAGGACTGTTAGGGTTGCACTCTCCATGTGCTTTGATTTATTTATTTTATTTTTTTTTAACATGTTTTATTTCAACATGGTCAATGTATTACAACAGAGCAACTACTTCTTAATTCTAAAGTCTTGGAAGGAGGAAAATATTACTTTAAATACACCCCTCCCCATGGAACCCGTTTTCGTGTTCGGCTTTTGTGAATAATTACTCCGCCTGCTTTCAGGAGTCAACCGATGTTGTTCCCAGATCCTATCTACCTCTCTGCATCGGATGACTTCTACTCGGTGTACGTCTCCTCTGTCCACACGCCAGGATGCTTGTACCTACAGCTGACCAGTTATACTAAAAGGTATGTGAGAAGAATTCACATGACAGAGAGGTTGCAGTTGCAGGGCGGTCGGGTTGGTGTAGTGGTTCTTTCCTCGCCTTCCAACTCTGGTGACCCTGGTTCGATTCCCGTCCAGGTGCACTACGTGGATTGGGTTTTCAGTCCCTGCCGATTGCGTGTGTTTTCCCCAGTAATTATTGGTCTTGGATTTTCCTCTCACTGCTAAAACTTGACGTTTAGTTCGCCGTCTTTTCGCATTCAAACTGGGCCCTGAGGGAGAACATTTTAGCAGGTTGCGACCTTTAAAGGGGTTGGAAAATGTTGGAAATTGCTTTGATTTGCGAGGCTTCCGAATGCTTCTGAAATATTAAGATTGCTAAACTGAAAATGTCAAAAGAAATACCTTACTTATTGAATGAGGTAATATGGGTGATTTGTCGACCTGAAGTTGGAAAATGACATGACACTCATGATTAGATTTGGAAAACTTAACAAAAGTTGGTAATTTTGAGTTTAAAGACTGCGAAATGTGAATGATGCAGTGCAGTTGCATAAGAAATGTAGACATTGCAATGAAAATTTGGCATCATAATTAAGATAAAGAAATGGTCTGACAAGAAATATCTGAAAGTGTTTGAAAGATTCATTTCCCTATTTTTCACAGGACTTACCGGTATTCACTATTTTATATGGTTTGGTTTTTGTTTCGTTTTGAATTACGCCCAATTTTTCCCCTTCCTTCAGATTGGACAAACTAATGGGTGAAATAAATGCCGAACTCGGAGATAAGAAAATGCCCCTGCCTCCCAGGGATTGGCAGCCGCGAGTTGGGGAAGTATGTCTCGCCAAGTTCCACGAAGACGACAGGTAAAAGTCAACTTTCACATGTTATATTGTTTGAATGTAATCAAATAGTGTTGTAAATGATCGTTAACCCTAAACCCCCTACGGTGGGTGCAAAATCATTAAAATTTGAGGATTTGGGACTGTTAGGTTTAATGTATACTCCCCAGGGAGTTGAGAAGGCTTCAGGAATGATTAATGGGCCCGATGAGCAGGGGTAATAATATTGTAAGCGCTGTGATATAGTTTACTATTTGAGCGTTCTTAACCCCTTGCGTACGGATGACAGAATTTGGCGCAAAAAAGACAGTGCCACCAGGCCGGATGACGCCATTGGCCGCTGTTTGTGCAGTTTCAATCTATTGTTGGATTATTGTGTACAGGTTACGCTTGACTGCACAAACACATTGTAGCGGTTCGCTTGGCTGCCAGAGCCGCCGCGGCACCCCAACGTCTCCCGTAAAATACCGTACTCGAGGGGTTAAATTATAAATTATTATTATTAAATGCTGTACTTGTTTACTGTTGCGTTTTGTGTTATGAAACATTAGTTCATTGTCGCGTTCTTTTTCCCCCAGATGGAACAGAGTCAAAATTCTGGACATTCCTGCCGTCGGCAAGTACGAGGTGTTTTATCTTGACTACGGAGATAGGGAAGAGGTTGCTAAGGACTGGCTGCATCCTGCATGGAATAACATCCTTAAGGTAGGTCATCACACCCATCAAGCTGTATTAAAATTACTAGAGCACTAATTGGATCTTTTTTTCTGAGTTATTTTCAAACCTCCCCTCTCCCCCCCCCCCCCCCCCCCCCCCCCCGGCCCCCCCCCCCCAAAAAGAAAATTAAAACAATTATATTTTGGGCATCTGCAATCCTCACAAAAAGGCTTTTATTCTCGGTTGCTTTCGCACCTCTAATGCACGAAAACGATTCGCCATGCAGCAACAAAATTATTGTCAGGTCGCAAATAATTAGACATTTGTGAAGTAATTATTTGATTTTTCCCATGCTTGGATTTTTTTGGTCAGTGTCTCATTCAAAAGTGAATCAATTTTGTATTCCTAAAAAAAAAAAATTGCAATGTACATGTGGTTACCAACTAAGATATCATGTGATGGTTATTGCCTGAAACTGGTTGTCAGCAGATTTCTGCTCAGGACGTAAAATTGCTAATAAATATTTCCTGGTTGGCAACTGCAGGAAACTAGACCCTGTTCTATAGTTTGTTCAGATGAACCTACACTGTGTGGAGTTGACATGTCTTTCTTTCAGTTGCCGTTCCAAGCCATTCAGTGCAGCCTTGCCAACACCTGCCCCGTCGAAGGTCAGTGGAGCGATGCCGCTGGCGATGCATTGTGGGATATGTGCCTAGTTGGGGACGAGAAGAAAGTGCTGATGGCAAAAGTAAGTAAATTGTTCTCCAAAGAATAAAAAAAAGAAATTCAAATTGTGATGTGATAATAAAGTGATAATAGAGTTTGACGATTCTAAATGCTGATTTTGCTATCTCTTATCTCTTTCTCAATCAGGTTGTATCTGAAGTTGGGCAGGAATCTGACGCCAGTCCTGCCGGTACCCTGCATTACGAGATTGAGCTCTTTGATACCAGCAGTGAGAGGGACATCGTGGTTGGTCACCAGCTAGTGCACGCTGGGCATGCAGCAGCTAACGCAGCCTTTTTAAAGGTATTAATTGCATTTTTGCAAGCCTCATAAACGTTAATATGCTTTGTTTTTCCCTGTACGCTGGTTTTCATTTTAAAAATTGCCCACAAATGACATTCAAAACCTTTTTTTTTTTTTTACAATATCTGAGAAATTACTAAGTAATATGTTAATTCGGTTATGGGTGCTCGATTCCATAATCCGGAACCGGTTCCTGACATTAGCGGTCGGGTACCCGGTTCGGATGCACAGCCCTACTTCAGCCACACCGTGTTCCGAACAAATTTTAAGCTACACATGCGCATGTTTAGAACATTTTTACACTGTGCATACTGTCGTGTTTTCCAATACTACCGAGGACAATGCTTTGTGTTTCCTATTGTTCCTTTGATATAACCCAACCCCATAGACTAAGCACGTATTTTTATGTCCGAGGACCGATTTTAACAAAAGACCGACTCCCGAGGACAAGAAAGATTCCTTTGTTTTTTCTTTCTCCTCTTGTCCTCGAACGTATATACAGTACATGTACACACGGTCACGCACCTGATGGCGTATAATACAGTCATATAATTTTTAATGCCATTTGACTCCCAAAATAGCTGTATGCACGAGCCCATTGGATGGCAAATTTGACCAACTGCTGTCCAATCACCAGAAACCCCTGTTTGTTTTATCTTCTCAGAGTATGTTCACCACGATTGCAGCAGACGATGACACCATGGAGGACGGAACACTCCATGATGACACTGAGCTGTCCTTGTCTGCACAGACTGGCAACAACCTGTCACAGCTGTGCTTAAAGCTCTACCACATTAAGGTACCGTAAACTTCAGGCGTTCTGGAGAGTAATCAATAGACGAATTCCAAAGTGACGAAAATAGCACCAATCTGCAGTGCGTACTTCCGGGTTTGTAAAAGAGGCTCTCGGTGCCAAGTAAACAGCTGACTATGCTAAACGTGCGCTGTGCTGCCATTTATGGCGTGATTCATTCATGCATGAATTAATTTATTGAATAGCACTGTTTTTGTTTAGCACTGACATCCTCGCTTTCAACCCGGAAGTGCGCAGACGGGACTAATGTGAAATTCCTCTATTGTATGTACAATGTAATGTAAACTCTCACAGGTACCCATAATGCAGTGTGATAATTTGTTTCATTTTTTTTCCTTAATAGAGTGAGTCTGAGCAGCTAGATGTCACCATAGAGATCAGTGAGCTAATTACAGCACTTAGGTATGAATGCCCTTTCAAACAATTTCACATCTTAAAAATAAATATAGAAGGTATCACTTTTAACTAAAATTCAGTATCACATTAAAGCTTATGCCATGTGTTTAATTTTAATTTAGTCTTTAAAGTGCTAACTTCAATATTTATCTGTGTCTAGCCGACTGACCAGGCGTCTTAAAAAGTCACTTCAGAAGTGTTTAAGGGTATATGGGGGTATGTTGTACTGTAGAACTGTCTTCCTGTTTCAATATGAAGATATTGGTCTTATGAAAATTGTGGTCCTCTATTGCTCATAAAACACAAATTACGGTGAAGTGAAGCTTCCAAAATGAGATGCACTACAATTTTGTTCTCAGCTTTCATTGACTAGTGTTGTCAAACCTCCGAGTTGACGAGTTCCAAACTCTTTAATAGAACATGCCTTGCAAATCATGTGAACAGCTTTCAGTATCTTAAAATTGAGTCCGGTAGTCAAAGGTGATCTCTGTGTGCTTAAATATTGGAGATATTACGGCAATTTCCGCATACGCGACATTGTCATGCGACATTGTCTCGCATTTTTCCAAGTACGCATAAGTCAATGAACATTTCGTCGCACAACTTTGTCGCGTAAATCAAAACACACTCAGCGATTTAAATTTTTTTTTTTTGTGAATTTAGAAAATGTTCACGCGACTAATAAGTCAAATTGGGCCTTGCGCATAAATTCCGTCTCTTCTGAAATATACAGGTACAAGTTTCAACTTGACGCATCTGTAGATTACTAAATGTCTCAAATTTTGTTTTATCAGCCAATCAGAGTGCTCATCAGAAGTGGACATAGCCCCCCTTTGCCGTCTTGTTGCGGGTCAACAGGGTCATCAGAAGGTCACAGATAGCCTGGCAGCCAGTCTGGCCCTAGCTTGCTTCAAAAAGCCCAAGTAAGTACCTTATCTAGGCTACATGAAAAAACACACTTTTGCGGCTTGCAGTGCGGCTTGCAGTGCGGCTTGCAGTGCGGCTTGCAGTGCGGCTTGCAGTGCGGCTTGCAGTGCGGCTTGCAGTGCGGCTTGCAGTGCGGCTTGCAGTGCGGCTTGCAGTGCGGCTTGCAGTGCGGCTTGCAGTGCGGCTTGCAGTGCGGCTTGCAGTGCGGCTTGCAGTGCGGCTTGATGACCACTCTGGTATTAATCATCATTTATAAAAGTCTTAAAAAAACCTTTTGTACGTCTTCAATTGACCTATCGCTCATTGGCACATAGCTGTGCACCTTAGACAAGGCCATGGAATTAGGTCACGTCTCTAACTTTCTGTCTTTATTCTTCACGACTATTACAGAAACTGTGAAGTAATGTGCAGAAACGGAGGGATGAAGGAGCTGTGCCAACTACTGTTGAAGGTATAAACAAGCAGAGGACATGTACAAATTTGAACCCATTTAAAAACAGAACATGAACCCAGTGTTTGCGTTTACCCTTGGCTGCACAGTCCTTTCAGTGAGAGCGGGGCGCCCCAGCACTCCATCAATAACAGCCAACCACAAGGGGTTAAGTGGATTGTTTTTTGTTTGACTTCATAAACTTTGTGTATAAAATGTGGGACACTGTGTCTTCTTCATTGGTTACAGACAAGAGATGTCAAGCTTCATGAGTATATATCCTACATACTACTGCTATCATCAGGAAGTCCCACGTGAGTAAACAGCTATTGATTAGACCCCCAAAAAAACTTCGGGAGGGAGGGTCAGATCGGTCAAATATAAAAAAATATAAAATTTACCATGTATGAAAACAATACTACATGTCGTGTAACTCGGAAGTCGAAAATGAACAGCCCAAGGCGCTACAGTAACTGAACCCATCAAAATTAGACAAAACCTGCTGTTGGAGTTTGTAAGGCTTGGGGAAGTTAGGGTTAAGCAGGAGATAGTGGATTCGAGTCCAGTCAAACGGTCTTGGCCCATCCAAAATTCACTTCATCTCATACCCAGTCAGTTTCATCTTGACTCGCTCTTTTGTCACTAAGTGTGTGAATTCTTTTTCTGTTCAGGAGCATCCGAGAGTATGGTGGTATCGAGGCATTGTGTCGCATCTTGGAGACACCAGCCAGCGTCAGCATTGTGGATCAGGCCAGTGCCGCGCTAGCAGCCCTGGTGACCAATAACAGCAAGTAAGCAATTGGCCTTGAAAAGAATCATTTTGGTGTGTAACCTCTTGAATATGGACGACGGGCAGAGCCGCGGTTTGAAAAAGGCCACCATATGCGCATTCCTGCACATACTCAATCCATTCATGTTTCAACTATATTGTTCTTGGATGGGAGTGTAATGAATAGATGGAGCTTTTTCAAACAAAGCTTTCATTCACACGAAAAGTCACTAGGGTGACATCTTTGGTTGAAAATACAACCATTCAGCAAGCAGTTGGCTGCTTTTTCTGCTTGAGTGGTTTACGCTTGACTGAACAAAACATGTGGTACCCAAAGGGTTAAACTAGAACATTGTGGTTTCGAGTCCTACCCTAAATTGTAAATTGTTCCTTTATACAAGCCTACAGAAAGCACTGAACACATTATAGATAAGGGCAAAAATCCCTGGTTATATGTTAATTTCATTGGTATTGGTTACACTTTCAAAAGAAACTGATTTCTGATGTGCACATTTTTGATCCGTTGCCATAGAAACCAGGATGCCGTAAACAAGGTAGGTGGGCTGGGAACCATCTGCAAGCTGCTAAGTGCCCTAAGGAACGAGGACTGTGTCATGAACCTCTTGAGGGCGCTGTCCAAGATGGCTGCCAATGGCGGGTAAGTCTGAGAGCAAGCTCAATTGACATCCAGATTTTTTTACCAGATCTGGATCCCAAATCTTGATCAGTTATTAACTGCACTAGTAAGCAGGAAGTCGTGGGTTCGAATCCCGCCCCAGTAAGCCTGTGATTTTTTTCAATCGGGTTCTCGGAAGGTACTGAGTATAGAGTGCTTTATATATTACGTCGGGACAGGGCAAAGGAGAAAACATCTGTTTAAATTTACATCATCCCCAACATCAACATTCCATCTTCCAAAGCTTTCATTCACACGAAAAGTGCGATGAATAGGACCACTCCATTCAGTGTGGTGCCTATGTTTGCGTTTACTCTCGGCTGAACAGCCTGTTCTTGGCATACCAGCACCCCATGCGTCCCTGGCATAACAGCCAGAACGCACAGGTTAAGGACCAATGGAGTGTCACAGTAGGTGAACATCAAAGAGAGGAATGGTTGCATTGTTAACCGTCATGATGGTGATGTGAAAAGTCATTTACTGAGGTCAAAGTTCATTTGAGGTCAAGTTATAAAATGGGCTTAAAATGTAAAATTAGTCTTATTTGAACAGTTGCAGTCCAATTGCAATCAAACTTCAGCCAAAGGTGCACCATGGAAACATTTGTGTGATGTTGATGTTAAAGGTCACATCAAGGTCAAAGGTCATTTTAGGTCAAGTGGTAAAAAAGCCGATCACCTTGTTTGTTTAAAGGACTAGGGATGAGATTCGTGAGGCCGGTGGTCTGCATGTACTGTGTGATCTCCTATGGGTCACCATGGATAGCCGCATCGTCCACACCATCGCCCAGGCACTGACCCACCTGAGCTGCAACAACCCACAGAACCTTGAGGTCATGGCGGACCAAGTAATGATGGACTGCGTCGAAGGGTAAGGCCAAAGGGAGTCAACTTACACAGTGTGTCTACTTTTTGGATTTGGGGGGGGGGGGGGGGGGGGCGGGATTTTTAATTCTTTACAGAACACAATTTGTTTCTCCTGGAAAATATTTTGACAAGTGTGTGTGTAGTTGTGGGAAGTGGTCAGTTTTAAACTCTTGAATACGGACGACGGCCATAGCCAGAGTTTGAAAAAGACCACCTGGCCAGTTGTCGTCTATACGCACATTCCTGCACGTACTCAACCCATTCATGTTTCAATGGGGATCCAAGTGCGATGAATACGACCACTCTATTCAGCATGGTGCCTATTGTTTGGATTTACGCTGGGCTGCACAGTTCGTTCTTGGCATACCAGCACCCCATCAATGACAGCCGGACTCTAGGGTTTAAAGTGGTGACGTTTGCAATTTAAAAAAAAAGGATAAAAATTGGCCGAAATGCAATTATAAATCGGTCTCCATTTGTCTTTGACCTGCTAGAGTTTTCATTTCCAACAGTTCAACATAATTTATTTAATCTTGAAATCTAATTCAAAAGGAATTGGCCCTCTTGTTACATCTTGATTTTTAAAAGTAGTGTGATATCTTGCGGAAAGATTTTTAAATATCTAGCAATCCGTTAGTTTCTCGTATTCACATTAAATACAAATGGCAGTTGGTTTTTCACGGTATTAAACAAAACACAGTCATCATTCCTTCTATTAACAGTAACACTGTACTGGTTGCCATACATCAAAAATACAAATTCAGAAATTTTGATATCCAAGGTACATTATGCAAAGAGCGCACAAATACACTCAAAATTTTAGTACACAGGTACAATTTTTAAAAATGTGTGAAATTTTTCAACATGAAATTTTATACAGTGCAAAATGAGGTCTTGCTAATTATCCTGGTGAGATCCTCAGTTCCCAATGCTCAGACTAATTGGCCACGCCGTTGTGAGATGCCAGTTGCGATAGTTAGAGCCTATGGATTGAAGTACCTAGTCATTCTACCTTGTAAATTTATGTGATAACAAATAAATAAATTAGATGCATCCATTTATTTCCTAATTGTATATCTGAATTCCGGGGTAGGGTCCTGCTTTGGACAGCTGTTCACTACTTAGAGGTTTTGACTGACGTGTGGCTTGTTTTCCAGGCAGGCGTTGTGCATGAGTCATTCCGAGACTACCCACCAGCTGTTAGCCACGCTGTACATACGCCTGGTCGAACAAAACAGCAAGACCAAGCCCAGCCAATCAGAACACAGCTACTACCCCTTCAGCAAATCAGCTCCCAACCCCCAACCCCACCCCATCAGCCAATCAGGCACAGGGATCAGGACAACTACCAGCCAATCAGGTGCTGGGGTTGTAAAGACCTCCGGCCAAACAAGTACCGCTCCCATGCTAGGCAGCCAATCATGTAGCAGACAGCAGTACATGTCAAAGGTCATCAGCATTCAAGAGATCAGGGAGGAGAGTGAACAAGAGCTGCTTAATGATGATGATGACGATGACTTGACAGACATGCCTCCTTTGGAGATGGATTCTGAATACATTCTGCCAAGGTGAGTACAAATGTTTGGGCTATATGTAGAACTATATTAAGTTAGCACAGCATAAACTCTTCATTCCCTCACAAATAGTGCGTTCGATTACCTTCCACGAGCTTACTCCCGCTTGCCCCTCGTGTGATGTCAGACATGGGCAGTGGAGCAGAATAAACCAACCGTTTCGCAGAAATGCTTAGCCCCATTGGACCAACAGTTTTTGGGATACGGCATGCCATTCTTTGTGATTTTTGCCAAAATGGGCGCACCCGCCAATTTTCAAATGAACATATCTCTGTAACTGGTGGGCCAAATCTGTTGATATTGGTGTCTTTGGAAAGGTCATTGCATAAGCAATCCAAATTTTCCATAAATTTTTTTATGTAGAAGCAATTTGAAGTTTGATGACCTTTTGACCTATGTATACATAGATTTATAATAAATTGCATCAAGTATGCCAACTTTGAGAAGAACTAGAAAGCAAAAACAAAATTCTACATGTAATCTTTTGATATTATTTAGAAAACATGTTGGGGTATAATTTTCACTCAAGGTCAAAATAAAGGTCAAAAGGTCATAACTCCCAGCCGTGTTTTAACAGTTTAAAACAAACCCACATGACAGGCTCTCGACCAATAGGAATAGTGAAACCGTCTTAAGCATCTGTGAATGCTGTTCATTTTCCAGAACCCAGCCCAAAGTGTTGTGGTCGCAGCGGCCGAATAGCGTGCTTCTCAGCGTGCAGCTGAGAGGGGTCCTGACCTTTGACATTGATGTGACCTCAACAGGGATCAGCTTCAGGTAGGTCTCGGGTTTCCTCAAAACTGCTTTGAAATTGTCAGATTTATTGTCCTTTCAGATATGGTATTAACACTTTGCTGAGTGCTTTTTGAGATCTGGGTTTACTTTTTTTAAGCATTTTACCAACTCGATTACAAACTGCCTCCCCTTTAGTTTAACCCTCATATGATTTTACCTGTCAAAAAAGATTTGTGTCAGTGCCCAAAGCTGCAGTGCAAAAACTATATACCAGTCAGAACCGGTCAGAACCGATTATTTACCATGCATTATTTTGTTTATATACAGTACCATCTTAGATGAAACCAACTACGTCTTTAGCCTGGACCTGTATGGTCGTGTGAGGGCGCCAGAGCACGTAGCCGTCGCGTCTGGCAGTGAGGTGCTGATCACGCTGTACAAGGAGAGCGTGGGGGCCAACTGGTCCCGACTGACTGCCAACAAAACCAAGGTATGATTCCGAACGGAATCATGGGACTAGTTAAAAGGCATTTTCACACTATGTACGTTAGACTCGTGTCGAAATCTACAAGGGTCCAACCCGTGTAGACTTTATATAATTTCAACACGGGTCAATTACGCTACCTTTTCACACTACTCAACACGGTTACACGGGTCGAACTCAACCCAGAGGTGTTTTCAACACGAGTCGAACTTCTCTACACGGGTCGAGAGCTCTCAACCCACCTCCCGAGCAGGGTTAGTTTCAACCCGGGTTGAGCGCTCTACACGGGTCAGTGCCGTGTTGTAAATGTTGTAGTGTAAAAAGTCAACACGTGTCGGACCCCGGTACAACACAGAGATTTTTCGTAGTGTGAAAAGGCCTAAAGAGACACAATGTCATTGAGGTGGCCATCTGCCCTGCAAAACGCATTCCTCCTAAAATTGCTGTGGTTGGGAAGATCGTTCAAAAGTACAGGGCTAAGATTTCTTCGGATTTTTCCTGATTTCAGGATTTTTGGTCCTTAAATTGTTTTTATGATTCCAAAATGACCTCTGCAACCTGAAACGGTCTATTCATTTTAGTGACCGTAATTTTTGCAATGTTGAACCTTATCTTTTGATAGAAAATTCAGTTTTCTTTAGGTAGAAAATTCAGTTTTCTTGTGTGTTTCTCAGCAATGCCATAAGAATTAAATGCCTCTGAAATTATCGTAGATTTTTTTGTTTTCCTCAAACTTGGCCACTTAAAATCATTGAAAAAAGAGGGGGTTTGGAATATTAGAAACTGGATAGTTTGCCAATTTTTATGTCAAAGCTCTTCATCAGGCAGAAGAGCGCATTCTCAAGGGATGGTAGCGTGCATTATTATAGTCCACTCTTTAATGATCTTTCCGACCATAGCAATTTTAGGATGAAAGCTTTATCCGACTTCAAGGCAATACGTTCCTTCACGCGCCATTCAGGAAAAATCTTGGACGAATAAACTGTTAGTATCACTGAAAGCAAAAAATTGTGTACTTTGGTAGATTCTGGAAAGTTAAGAGAGAAAATTGTTCACAACAATAGTGTCGAAAATAGAAGTGGTTAGTTTGTTCTACTTTTCATGAAATTGACGGTATATTCAGTTTGTTTGTATTTAAACAACTATGTTGTAATTTTAAATGTAAATTTTCCGTTTGATTTTGAGAAAAAGATATTGTTATTGCATTTATTGTCTGGGTGTTCAGAAAAGTTTCCGGTTTATTACCATTCCAAATCTGGAGTCACATGTTTCTGTTTTTGCCTTATTTGTTGCAGTTGGCCTTTGTCGGAATTGATTTTGAACGTTGGAACGTGGAGGATTCGGATTCGGAAGAAGACATCTCCTACCGTTTTGGCATCAAGAAGAAACCACAACGTGAGTATTGCCATGGTGTGAAAATAATAATTTGTCGAGGCCAGTAAAATCTGCTTTTTGTAGTCTTCGCTGTTTGTCATGTTTTAACCTTTGTTGGTGGGGAGGTACCCAGTATAGTTCACACTTTCAAATGTTCCCCTTCCGCTGATTCCACCTCACAGCTGTGCGACCCAGGACTAAACCGAGCGAGACTGGTCATAGCATCCCCATTGCCTCGGTACCTGAGCTAGACACCTCGGAGAGCTCGGAGTCGTACTCCGATGCCATGGATAGCTCGGACGAGTACGGCGAGTTTGGTTTTGCCAGCGACCACTCGGATACTGCCGAGCACCAAGCATCTTCCTAGCATGCCTGTGCAAGATTACAGTCCATTGGTGAAATTTAAGGTTGCGTTGCGTGTGGCAGATTGCTAGTATTTTGTTTTATTTGTTGACTAATTTGATACCGAGTTTTCTTTGATAAATAAGGATATCTAAAAACAGCAAGGGAAACTAAGTAATTTAATCATTCTTTAGACGTGAACAAAGAAAGTAACAAGATTGGGACTTAACCTTGCGACCTGTGGACTAACTTACAGGTGCTGTACCAACTGAGCTACCTTGCCCTATGTTGGTGGTCTCCTAGTATTTTTGCTTAGAGGATGCTAGACTCAGAAGTCGCATATAGCCAGGGAACATGCCCCTAACTGTATGATACCAATGGGTTCAAAAAGTTCCGAGACTGCACCTATAACAAGCAAAAAACGTACGTGATTTAAATCTGGCCGCCATCCCCTTTAAAGTAGTCCCCTTGTGCAGCGATACACCGCTCCCAGCGCTCCTGCCACGCTTGGAACGCTCCCTGGAAATCCAGTTCCATAAGCGCGTCAAGCACCATCTGCGATTTTCGTTGGATCTCCTCCACAGTGTCAAAACGGCGACCCTTCAGCTTGAACTTCATTTTGGGGAACAGAAAGAAGTCGCAGGGAGCCAAATCTGGCGAGTAGGGGGCTGGGGAGCAATGATTGTGTTGTTGCGGGCGAGAAACTCGCGCATTTTTAACGCGCTGTGAGCGGGCGCGTTGTAATGTTGGAGCACCCAAGTTTGGGTCATCCCGGGCCTGTTGACGGAGATCCTCGCAGACTTCGACACGGTGCTGCTTCTGCTCGGGAGTCAGGTCCATGGTGAAATCGCAAATGCGCACGTACCAGTGGTCACAAAAATGCGTGTAACACAGGTGCTGATGTTGATCAAGTGATGTAACTTGAAATACTTACTCACGAAAGTGATTGCTTACACCGGCTATATGCATAGTATTTTGCTGCGCTCCGTTCATTCGCAACAGGAACAGTCTCGGAACTTTTTGATCGCACCTCGTACAGCCTGTGACCACGGGTAAAACCTAAGACAAGAGGGCTTGATGGTAAGAGTGCCTTAATCTAGAGTTGGCAGGTGAATCGGGACATAAGGAAGATGATAAAAGACAAGGTTTTGTTCCCCTGCTGTTGTGTACAATTATGTTCCTTTGTATTTGATTTTGCCGTTCATGCAATATGTTCATAGGATTTGGTTGTTGTACTACTCAGGAATTTGTTTTTAATATTATTTAAAATGAGATTGTGACATAAGCGTCAGTTTCATTACTTTAAAAAGAAGGCAGCAGCACCCAAGCACAAAGGGAAATTTACGAAGCAAGATTAGTTTACAGAACATCTTGTAATGGGTTTTGATTCTATGTATACACATTTTGCGTTTGCGCTTAACATTTAAATATGTTGAGCGCAAATCCTCTAGTGAAGCACCATCTATGATTCTCGCTGGATTTCCTCCACAGTGTCAAAACGACGACCCTTCAGCTTGAACTTCATTTTGGGGAATATAAAGAAGTCGCAGGAGCTAAATCGGACGAGTTGGGGGGTGGGGAACGACGATTGTGTTGTTGCGGGCGAGAAACTCATGCATTTTCAACACGCTGTGAGGGGGCGCATTGTCATGTTGGAGTACCCAATTGCCAGCGCGCCACAGTTCAGGCTGTCTGTGCCGAATGTTCTCCCTCAGATGTCTCAGAATGGTGCAGTAGAACTCAGCGTTGACAGCCTGACACTGGGGAAGGAATTCACGGTGCACAACCCCGCGAATGTCAAAGAAAACAATGAGCATGCTCTTGGTTGCGCATCCTTCTTCGGTCTTGGAGACCGCGGGCTCTTCCACTGTGAAGACTGCTGTTTGGTGTCTGGGTCGTAGCCGTAGACCCAACTCTTGTCACTGCTGATGATCCTCTACATGAAGTTTGGGTCAACCCAAGCCTGTTGACGGAGATCCTCGCAGACTTCAACACGGTGCTGCTTCTGCTTAAGTTTCAGGTCTATGGTGAAATCGCAAATGCGCACTTACCAGTGGTCACAAAAATGCTTGTTGATCAAGCGATGTAACTTGGAATACTTACTCACGAAAGTTATTGCTTATACCTGCTATATGCACATTAATAGTTAACAGCTCCGTTTGGACAATTCTGTTTTTCAGTCGGTATTCGCATTTTTGCATGCAATAAGCACAAGATTTAACGACGTGTTTCAAATCTGATTGGTCAGGACCTGGCGTCTTTCCTGGAACCCCTTCATGTCCGACGCTCTGTTGCTTAATTGAGCCTCTTTTATCGATACTATCATGGAAGTTGTTCCAGTGGCCTTTCATCATTAGTTTCCCCTGACCAAACTTTCAGGCACTCTACTCGCCTGGCTGTCTCATCACATCCTTTCACTGTTGTTGTTTCAAAGGCTCGTACTATGAGATACTCTTGAAGTTTTTCCCCTCGTACTGCCTCTCTTTGGAACTCCTTACCTGTAACCTGCTTTCCTTCCACCTATAATCTTTCACAATTCAAACCAAATGTGAATAGATACCTTATATCCCTGTGATTTCTGTGGGTTTTTTTATCGCCCGTACCTTGAGTGCCCTCTTGACCTTGTCAAACAAACAAATAAACAAATCTTTGTTAAATGTGCTGTCCAAAGTTAGTTAGCTGCATTGTCCTTCAATGTGTCAACAAGTTCTCCCTACACAAGCTTCTGCTCTTGGTCTGATTGCTGTGACTGCCTTTTGGATCATGTCCCTCTGCTGCGCCCACTTGCCACACAGTCCTATCAACAGAAAAATTTCTCGGGACCAAAGTTTGTCCAAATGAAAATGACATGGATTGTAAATTCAACCTTACTCCCATACATTCTGGTTGTTCACTCTACCATCCATAAAACGAGATGCTTCGTCCCCAATCAACAGTTGTTCAAGGCATCTTGTGTGGTGGTCAAGTAACTATCGACAGAATCGAAGTGGACCAGGTCAGTCAGTCTACTGCAGTTGGTGACGGCAGTGCATTCTGTAGAAATACGAGAGGATATCAAGCTGCACAATTTTGTGAAATGCTGTACGTGATAGCCCAGAACCATTCCTCCTGGTCGAAGCATGGGGATTCTCTTCAAGTAGATGTTGGACTTCTCTGATGTCCTTTGTCCTGGCCGTCCAGTCCTCCCCGTCCAGTCCTCCGTCGACCAGACCAACCTTTGTTGAGGTTCAGGCTAGTTTTCCTGCCTTTGCTACTTTTGGACATTTTTCCAAACTTTGGACTTGACTGGAACATCACAATCGGGGAGGAAACGCTGTCCGGACGCCTGAGTGATTGAATCTTTGCTCTGTGTTTAGCTACATGTTCATACAAGGCTCTCATTCTTCTAAGCCAGTGGCATGATTTTAAAGAAAACTTGAAGACTTGGAATTTCTAACCAGTGACATGAAGGCCCACATTATGTAAGACGAGCCCTTAAGGACTATCAGACATGACCTCAACCCCCATTTTTTTAAATTCAAGGCAGTCCCTAACAAAGCCCAGAAACCCCCATTTCCTTTTTACACGTCACGCTGCATTGGATCTGACTGGCCAAGCTCGGTGGGTCAGTGGTTAGGACGTCTGCTTAGAAAGCAGGTTTGAGTCACCCCCGAGTCCCCTGGGTTTTCTTTTTACGGGCTCTTAAAAAAACAAAAAACACTGAGCACATTCAGACTACATCGGGAAGCACAAAAATCCTGCTGAAATATTTGTATGGGATTATACCTTCAGGACAGGTTTGAGGTTGGAATGCCTTGACCAAGAACGCTCAGTCTTCAAGTTATACAAATGCATCTCTCTCGACTTGTTGCATGGTTGAGAATCTTACGGACCCTTATGGCACTTTCCTGCCTCATGTATGGGTTGTCAGTTGTCAGAAATATTGGGAGCTCTTTGCAATGAGTTTGCGTTGAAACCTGGATGCATAGCGTAGGATTACTCGGGTGCTGCATGGAACATCTACCACATAGGAATATCAGGCCGCGATTTGTGTCGGTGTTTGGCAGCATGAGAACTACGAAAGGATTGTGCTTCATTCGTTCCCGTCCTTTTACTCTGAGCAAGGGTAGTGTTTATTCTGCATCTTCTTTCAAGCTGCACTTGGTGTGCAAACTCTGAAATTTATATCCCTGTGGAGACATGGCTCTCTCCTATGTTCCTATATACAGAGTTGTAGTCGAGTCCCAGCAAGTCTTTACGTAAGTCCAGTCAGAAGTCCTTTCATAAAGCCGGTCACAAGTAACTGGATGAACAATGACAAAGGAATGCCTTTGTCAAAGCTTATTTGAATAGCTTGTGATTGGACTTGCAGGGACTTGTGATGGACTGGACTACATCTCTGCCTTATATATAACCAATCCCCCATAGACTTTCTACACATTTTTCTTCTTGTGGAGATCTATTCTTTCTTTTGTCCTCCATTGTTTCCATGTCTCTGCAGGGTACCGGGGACCAAATTATTCTAGTATTCATAAAGCTTAACCCTGATTTATAGGTCGATCAAGTAGAAATCTTTAGTAATATTGCCAGTCGACCACAGATTGTCTTGTCCCCGTTGGCTCAGGTCATTGTTGTGGGGCAAGGCATGCTCCTTCCAAACTTCAGGGGTGGGTCGTCTGGACCGGCATGTGAGGCCATGTTTGTCCTCCAAACAGTGTGGGACTCGAGCTGATTGAGATGATAAATAAATCAACGATGATGGCGATTTGTGTGTCAAAGGAGTTAGTTTGTTGGAGTTAAAATATCTTGGGGCATTTTTTGCTGACGGAGTTTAGAGGCGTGAGTCCTTGAGCCAAGTCTTTCATTGCAATGGCAATAACTAGTCGAGTCACCAGATATTCTGACTTGAGTCCGACTAAGAACCAGTCGGTAAGTCAAGTAAAAACTTGCGTCTGTTTTTGCATGTACTTCAAACGTTTAGAGTAATTACTCCCATCCGAGCACTTCAGGGAGAAGTATGCTATGATGAGAATTATTGTCAATTTTATTTTACTGCAATTTTCAGTTATTTGATTTTAACAAGTGGTACTGAAGTGTGATAATCACAAAATGAAGGAGTTTTTAGGAAAACAGTGAAGTAAAAAAAGGGGAAAAACAAACATTTGGATATATTTTTGGGTGTACAGTATGAGCACTGCAATGAAAAAGTCTGCATTGCATCTTGCATAATTGTTTGTGAATATTTTAAGGTCCTTTTCAATCATGTATTTAGCTGTAATGTGCTGAAATATTTATTTTCCATGTGATCATCTATTTAATAATGATTAATTTCTGTATTTATAATTTATTAATTTTTTTTCCTTTTGGTGGAAATAACCAAGTATGTTTTGTTGATACTTAAGATGCCCAAAGATGCTGGGTATATACAGCCTTCTAGAAAGTGACTAAAACAGGGTGTTTCTTTTTGTTTTTTTGATTCAGATATTTTATTTGTACACTTGAGAAGAGGACGGTGATACAGCACTCATTTAACAATACACTACCATACCCTACCACGTAGACGCTTTGCTGCACTGGCTCGACAAAAATGTGGCAGGTGTGATAGTGTGCTTGAACATTGAGATTATGTTTTTTTTCTGAAAATACATGCAATAAACTTGAATTTGTTGCATTATGGGTTGCTGTAGCTCATGCCTGTGCTCTGCTATAACCTTTTGAAGTTGTTAGAGTCTTGACACTTTGTTTTGATAAAAAATGAAACTCAAAGTTTACGACCCGTGTTGCATTATGACCCGAGGTCAAAAAAAAGAAATCACCCCCAAAAATAATTCAAGATTGAATTTGGTTTTAAAACTTTGGTGCTTTTCAAATGTGAAAATCTGCTTGTTCCTCAGAAGGCTTAACCACTCATTTTGGGCTTCCAGGTCACATTTACACGTTGACACGATAGTTTGACTTGAATTCAATGATTTTCAGATTTTACTTGCATATTTTCAACAACTGGTAACATGACAATAACTATTAAAGTACACACAACTACTGATGGAATGATAAGATATTACACCAACATTTATATTTTTTTTGCACTCAATGAATATACGATTGAAGAAACGAGTTATGTTTATGCTACATGTACATGCAGGTAAAATGAAAAAAAAAAACTACAGAGAACTTGGTACAAAACTTTGTAGAAAAGTGAACATGATTTTTTTTTTTAAATCATTAAAATGTTTGCAGCGCGGCTTATATTTGACTTAAAGGGGCTGTGGCTGTACACTGAATCATGAACGCAGATGAACCCAGGCCAGTTACTGCAAATAATACCCCACGACCGTGCGCTGACCCACAGGGAGCGCGCCAGATCAGATTACAATGACTGCTGCATGCATGATCCTGTAGTTATGATACATACTGCATGTGCAAGTATTTTGTATGTGTTTGTGCCACCAAAAATATACAATAGGCCTACAGGAGGTTAAAAATAGCACATAACCGAAATGAAGCGCAAGGGGGCGCACTCCAATATTTGATTCGTTAATGCGAGATGGCGACCTTTCTCTAGTTGTTGAAATGTTGGTTTTCCTACATACATCACAGTACTGCCAGGGCGAATAGTCTGGCAATCCAATCATTGCTTTGGCGTCTTGGTGCCCAACGATCTGTTGCACAGCAACCGCCAGCACAAATAAAGTAAAAAGGCCATCATGCACTACTTTGTACAAAAGAGGCAGAAAATATCAATATAGATTGGAAGAAGTGGCTTTTGTGATCGTAGGAAGAGAAATTGCCCAAAGTTGGCGATTGTCTGTCGAGGTTTTGCAAATACGCATGCTTATTATAACTTTTTGCTAACCTTCTGTCTGGTAATACTGTACCCATTCCTTTCTGATGGCAGCAAAGAGCCATTTTTTGGACTATCTTTGCCCCCAAACACATCCAATTATTAAAGGAAGAGTTTTGAAACCATTCTTAGAACCAGTGGTCATGCCAACTGACGTCACACTTCAGTACTCTATGGGAACCTTGGTCTATACACGTGCACAGTTCCGGAACATGCTGAAAATGTGATGTGTCCGAAGAAAAAGCAATCTAAATGGAACGGGAAGTAACGTTATGATTTTGAGACACTTTTTTTAGGCTATAAAGTGAACACGAGTGAACCTTTGTAAAAACAAACGCCAGTTCATACTTTACAAAAATGCAAAGTGAATTTATGGCGTCATTTCCTATACCCAGCACAATACACTCTCCAGACTATTGTTACCTAGACTTCTGAAAAGAATTCCTGAGATTCCGGGAACACAAAAGAGGGGGGGTTCGCTCTGCCCCATATCGCGCATCATATGTCATTTCCACTCTATGGAATTCTTAGCCTGGTACATGTCTTCCTTCATCTTACGATCTTTCCTGCTTGAAGAGGGATATTAATTCCTACAGCTTATCTTTGAGCCTTGTTCTGGGAAAACACGAATCTTTGGCGTGTAATGTATGAACCGGCCTTCAAAACTTTATAATCTGGCATGGACATGGTGGAATTCTCAGTAAATAAATCCATTTCTTATATTTTCTGGTTTTGTTCTTAAGCAGTACAGTAAGTGTAATAGTGATATTTGTCAGAAAGAAAGCATGTTTGCTGAAACAAGCAGGGTTAATAGTGTGCTTTTGCTAAGTTCGGTTTATTTGTTCAACATGCTCTTTACTGAAATGTTAACATTTTTCTTTGTCCACATTGAAAATGTATTCAAATTTACCTAGTCAGTTTCCCTTGTGGATTGTTTGACGAATTTTTGGAAAACGACTGTTTGTTGTTTTTGTATTGCTTAAAATAAAAGAAAAATACTTCGGATAAACAATTAAACTTGTGCAGATGTGAGCTTTGTTGGTTTTTTTTTTTATGTTGGGACACGATTAGTATTCATGATACTTTAAGAGTTACAGGTCATTTAGCAAATCAAAGTTTTCCCCATTTAGGGAGATGAGATGCGGAAGAAGCGCCCTCACAGTCTGCTTGAAATATGGAATGTCACAAACGGGATTTGATCTGAGATCCAGGTTCCGTAGTCTGGGGCAGGATTGGAGGGGTGCAAGCTGGCCGACTGTTCCTATAGCTGATGGATGAAGTGAGTTAGGGAAAAATGGGATTTGAGTACTGTATGCTTGGTCTTTCCAAAGCCTGTGGGGAAAAAACTCGCAGGCTTTACTCTGGTGATACTCGAACCCATGACCTAAAAATGAGTAGTGCATCAGGATGAGTAAAAATTGCTAATAAGTAGATAAGCATTCATTGTTTCAATTTTCGGCCTAAATAAAGGTGACTTGGAGACAGACCCCCCCCCCCCCCCCCCCCTCAAAAAAAAAGGTTTTGATTTAATGTTGAAAAATCATCAAACTTTTTTTTAAATTTTGTTTCACAAAAGGATACAATTTGCCTTCATAGAAAATGTCTCTAGACATGGCAAAGCAGGCAGGTCTTTTAAATCTCCCATTGAGTTGCTGTCGGCCAATAGAGTGCGAGCACACAGCAGCATGTGGCATCCCTTGAGAGATGACAGCTGATTGGACGAGAGGTTGACCTGGGTCATGAGCACCATGTGTTCTGTGTGGCAGAGAGCGGCGAGTTCCTGTTGACGAGTCGGAATGGTTTCTTGATTAATATTCAAATTCATTTGAAATGTTTCACCGGCTTGTGCAACTCGGCTTTCCGCCTGTTCCCAACAATATACTCTAGCTGTATCCCTCATTCTGTATCTCTATGGAATTCTTTCCCTTCATCTTACGATCTTTCCTGCTTCAAGAGGATTCTTTGATTTTTTTTCTTTTGATGTATTACATTTCTTTGCCCGAACAGTTTAAAACTGGTTTCCATTGGGCCCTGCATAAATTTTTAATAATTTTTTTATATATTTCCGCATATATAAAAATTATGTACACAAATGCAAGAATATTAACACAAATAAATCTATATACGTGAATTTAGCTCCGTACCTCGAGCAGCTTGTAACATTGTTTGGGGCAAACTTGTATTAGACAAGCCAGGCACCTACTTCTCGAGTACAAACCTTGTTGGATAAATCCATCTCCCTGACAGTCGGGGACTGTTGCAAGTTTCTTGTGATGGCATTCTCGATGACAAACTTGCTCCTGAGGTCTCTGAAGTAGCCAGCTCTGCATGGGTCCGTCCTGAGGAGTGTGTCAAAGTATCGCAGCGTCTCCGCCTCGTACTTCAAGGGGTCCAGGGCTCTCATGAGAAGAATGATGGTCAGCAAGCACCCTAGGATGATGACAGAATGCCTGTCATTACATCGTGGCAGGTTATGTAAATCTCAATTGGCATTTCTGCAGAATTCCACTTTTTTTTGTTTCAAAATAGTGCAGGATTTCTTCGTTTCCACAGAATATACCGAAAAACCAGGAAATTCATTCTCACAACCCAAGTTGTGATTGGAACAAGTATCAACTTTGTCCACATGTGAACAGTACACAATGGTATAAATAGTCTGGAGTCCTTACATTTGTTGTCTGGTTCCAGCTCTTGTAGTTGTTCGCAGGACTCTAGCTCCTGTGTCAGGACTCCAGACTTCTCCACGCTCAGCTGGGCTGTGAAGAGCTCTACTTCATCTGTTGATTCCCGACTCCACGATTCTGTCTGCTCTGCTGATCACAAAAGCACAGAAACACGAGTATAATTCCAAATTCCATCATCCCACATCAATAGAGCCCGTCAACAATAACATTTTCAAGAATTCAGTGACTAGTATCTTAGACTCTGATTTGGGGACATTTTAAGGTTCCGAGACTCGCATACAATGAGTGGAGACTAAGTTCGAGTTCAATTGATCAAGTCCAAGCCACAAATGAGTTGAGTCCGAGTCCTTACAATTACAGAATAAGGCACTAGGCATACCTAGCTACATTTGCAACAAAGACTAATAAATTAACTCACAGGGGTAGAATTGTAACAACTTGGGTGATCTTGAGTCCCCCCCCTCCACTCCAGGTTTTCAATTTTCTTTAAGTCGCATGAATCAGCAGTGACATGCATGTAATACTGACATTGCCTTTATATAGGTAAGTAGTTTTGCAAGCATGCACTAGCTATTCTCTTCACGAATATCAACATACTTGGAACAAAACTGGCCCGACTCTAGGATTCTCACTCGGAATGTGAACGTACAAAAATGTAAATGTGATTCTTGATACTGATTGGCCAATCTATTGCAACAGCAATAACCCATAAGCCACAAAAGCATGAAATGTTTCACTGATGAGTTCAAGTTCTCACGGAATGCTCGAGACGAAAACACCTTGCACGTATGACACCATTCTCAAGGGAGGTGTGTTATTTATCATCCAACGACAGAGGACAAGAAAACTCTTTTTTTACCTGCTGCCAGGGTGCACTGTCTAGACACTCTGGGCTCATCCATGGACAGACAAACTTCCTGAGTGCCTGAAGTAGCTAGTGTATCGGCGTTCATTTCATATACCTTTCAAAAGTTGACTTAGTCAAGGAAAAACACAAATATATTCTCACTTCACAAGACTATAATGAGCCAGTTCGGTATAAAATTGCAGACGTAATGTCACGCCATGTTACGCGAAGGCACATTCTGATTGAATTTAACACGTGCGCATGGTCACTCGGGATAAAATACCGAACTGGCTTATTGGTAAGAGATGCACCACTGTTGAATAATTAACCTCAGTGCCGCATGTTCGAACACAAAATAAATGTTACAGAGTTAAACTGAAAGACTCCTTATAACTAAATTAAAACATTGCAGACTGAAGTTCTTAGCATCTAAAGGATACCCACACCAAGGCATGGTTTTGTTCCCCTTGTGAGTTCCTCCAAGTGCCTGGGACACTGATACCGTTGATCATCACCGATGCCCCTGAGGAACTCTGGCCTGCTTTGACCGGCTGAGCAAAGACCGCCACGACCCTACAAGGCTCTCGGCTTGCGTAGAGTAGACGAATATCCTGAGGTTTCTCCGCTGTGGCAAATAAAACAAATTAATATTATTCATAGGAATGCTCGATTGGGACACGACCTGATAAAGAGATGAGTGACCTTTGACTGACCTCTTCCCAGCAGCCACCTCTGGTAGAACCACGCACTCTGGTCGTTAGGGTCAGTGAAGAAGGCATTCTGCACCAACTCATATTCTAGAACGGAACAAATGAAATGGGAAAGTAAAAATGGCATTTCACATCCTCGCAAATTATTAAAAAAGGATTGTTGCACTTTACTGAAATTGCCAGCTTCAACAATCCGTTAGTCGCCAAAAACCTCTTTCAATCTTGCCAACACAGAACTACAAGGTTATTTTTGCCCTTCTTTCCTTCACTTCCCATGATATTCACATTTTTAATTCTTTATTGCACAAGAGACATATTCACGTCGGCTTACAGAAGTGTTCAGTATGGGATAAGTGAACGAGCATTTAGCATAGGCTCTCGCCCTCGAGGTTATTATAACAATGATAATCATACAACCCTGCAACTCTGTTTGCACTTGTACATAGATGATACCTATGGAAATTTGACTGGTCTTCGTAGTTACACATCCTTTCGCTGCTTGTAACAATATCACATGAGGATCTTGCGTCACGACAAACAAGAATATAACAGATGCACTGCACCTTGGTTATTTTTCTCATAACCTCACATGTTAAAAGTCCAAGTGTGAACAGCCGTCAAATTTACCAATGGTACATTTTCCCACAGCATAAATCCTGTGTGAACACGTCTTTAGTCCACACCGACCCCCCCTCACCTTGCAGCAGGATGTCCTCCTTGACTCGGCCTTTATTCTCCGGGTCCGGATGCAGCAAGGGGAGAAGCTTGCTCCGGTAATGCCACGAGGAGTAGTTGGAGAAGTTACTGGAGATCTTAGTGTCCGAGAACTTGAGTTCATCCGCCGGCTGGATGTGGGCCCTGGCCACGACGAGCCGGCGGTAATCCCAGCAGTGAACTACAAGGCAGAATTGGCCAAATGTAAATAGATCTTAAGAAAGGAAATTCCTCAAGTATTCGACCTAAAATTGCTATGTTTGGAAAGATCATTAAAGAGTAGAACTTAATCATGCACACGACCATCCCTTGAAAATGCGCCGTTTGTCATTGATGAAAACTAGCGAGCACCAACATATTGCTCTAGACTCACAATTTCTCTCGTCATATTCCAGGTACTGATTACACAGTGCAACCTCCCGTTTCCAGTCTGGTTCCGGCATGTGGTCCATGACCCAGCCGCGGTGGTGCCATGAGCCATAGGACTTGGGGTTGACCATCAGACAAGACTCCAGGAACTTGAGCTCCTTGTTGTACTTATCTTGCATCTCCTCCGACGGCCTGGCATAAAAAACACAGATTTTGTTTTGGACCCATTGTGCAAATTCTTAGTCTTGATTTCACACTTTGTCAAGTGCCGTCACTCATTTTCCCACCATTACAATGATTTTTTATTTTTTTATGCAAGTTCAATAAAAATAAGTGATAACCAGAAGCAACGGTCCAGATGTGGGAACAGTATTCCATAAGAGTTGTCTTGTAAAGATAAAGGATAGCATCAGGAGGAAGATACTTCTGAGTTTGATAAAGACAACCGACTCGCATGGAAGCACTCTTTGCAATACCCGAGAGATATACTTCTCCCAGACACATTATATACCACACCCATGCACACTGTAAGTATTGTAAACAGCTCCACACATCGGGGATATGGCAAGCAATGACTTAATTCTGCCGGTGACATCACAGCCAGAACTACATGTAGGAAGGAGTATTTTTGTGTGGGTGGGGCACATCTCATTACTTCTCCCATCCTTATTCTTGATGTGAATTACTAAACCACAAAAAATACATCCAAATTTTTTATTGTTATGCATTCAGCATTGTTTCACCAAAAACAGGTGATACTTATAATTATCACAGCCTATCAAAAACTCTAAACACCAACTCTCACAGTTTGTGTGTGTTTCAATCTGTCACTTGATAGGTTTTGATATATAGGGGGTAGCTAGCTCCATTTTGGCCTTGAGAACAGGAGGGTTATATCATTTTTCTATTTGTGATTTCTGTGAATCTCTAACAAAGCAACCATTTTTTACCACACCTGTTTTTGGTGAGATCTAGGAATATTTCTCGTCGGTAGTTCCATAGGGTATAGAAATCTGGATTGGAAGACAGCAGCTGGCCGGTGATCTCCAGAGCTTCATCGTCAAACTCCCCATCCTTCCTCTTGGTGGTTGGTGGGAAGAGAATGGGAGGGGTTTAGATGAGGAGGTGGGACATACAAGGGGTACGTGACAAGAAGCACAGTTATACACAGTTGAAATGTTCATAACCCTGGCACCAGAAAAGAGGACCTTGGGATTGCGAGTAATTCGGTTCACAAAGTACTTGGAGAGAAAATATCTCCTTTCAGCAAAAATGCCCATAAAAGTTACTGCCAACACTTTACGACAGACAGAAGCCGCAAAACCGAAGTCTCGGACTGTTAACTTGATATTACTCGTTAATACCTTGCAGCCCATCCTATGGTCAGAACAGCATGCAGATCTAAAGCAGTCATATAAAAATACTGGTAAAGACCTACAAATTAGACTCGAGGTTTGCAGCTTCCAATACAAGTGTGTTGCCTGCTACATCCGATACTTATGGACCCTATCAATTGTTTTCCCCCTCCCCTGCCCATCGCACTGGCCACCCACGAATGTCAGGACTGGGTATGTTTTTTTCATGGGGGGGTGAAGACCGTGGTCCTGTTGTGAGCAGAAATAAAAATTTCCCCTACACATTTTTACAAGAGAATGGTGCCCAAGAGATGGGGGTTTGGTCATTTGCAAAATGACAATTTGGGGGGGGGGGGGAAGGGGGATGGGGTGCATTAGCTGTCACCATAACCAACCTTCTGGAAGGCCTTCTGAGTTGCCCCGGTGTACAGCCTACGTTTCTTTTCCCGCTCTTTCCTCTTTGCCTCCTGCTGCTCAGCAGTTGTCTTCACCTTAAGTCGGCCATGCTGAATCAATCAACAAAACGTTACAAAAACTTCGCTTGAACTTTGTACAGAGATCAATGGGTTGCTATGCAGCGCGGAGGGGAAAACATATGCGCCGTGTATAAATTAATAGACGAAGGGGAAGATGTGACGTCATGCCGACCACGAGAATATGTCTCATACATGTAGCACGACAAGTCTATATAGGTTGCGCTTGCTTATCTTACACTTAAAACATGGGGTTACACCGCGTGGAAGCCAAGGATAATTGAACGCTACGGTGTATTCGCCTCTAGAGGCATTCTGGGAAAATTAAGGTCAAAGGTCGTTTGAGACAGGAACTTCTAAAAAGTGTGAAATGTTAACACAGGCTCCCTGTCGTCTGCTCTGCTGTCAAAATCATTATGGCTGACATAATTCTAAAAATTCACAATTTGCACACATTCTAGTCGCCAACTGTTGTCAATGTCAGGAAAATACACTCTTTGCTTTCCAATTTGTGTCACAATCTGTGTCACATTCGAATTTGAGTTCCCCGCCATATTTACGTTTTCACCTAGCCAGTGATGTCATTACATCCGGGCAGTCACTCGCTGGATGGCTAACTGGGGTAAGTGGTAGTTGACATCGCGGAAAAGACATGAGTATCACGTGAATCAAACGGTCTCTCGCACCTCTATGCTCGAACTAGGGCTGTCCCGAACATACCGATTATATGAATATTCGATGGTCAACCGAATATTCTAATACCTTTTTGCCGGTTTGAATATTCAAAAAAATATATAAGCATGTACAGATACGACTCTGAGTCTGATGCTTTTTTAGTAGAAAAGTAACGGAGCTTAGCAGTGTGAAATGCCGCATTTTTGTCAAAGGTAACTTTTTGTGACCAGAAGTTTTTGTTCCCGTCCGTAAAACCCTTGTTTTTACACTTGTAAAAAAAAAGAAACATTCCTGCAAAAACGCAGGCTGAGGTTTATTTTTTCTTATCAGAACGTTCCGTACCCATAATGATCTTGATACAACGGCGCATGCAAAACAAATGTTGATCGAGCAGTCCATAATATCGATCGCCGCATGTAAAACACCGCCGTAATGGTGCGGCATGCAGTTGCAGCTGACACGTGAAAAACTTGATCGGCGAGTATCGAATATTCGAATATTCGGTCAAATCCAGTTTTGAATAATCGAATACTGAATTATTCGAAAATGAGCAGCCCTAGCTCGAACCATGGAGTCCTTCCTCCATGCCAAAACCAAATGTATACGGGTACGATCAAATGATGAGTCCATTAATCATTATCAAATGATTTTATGCTCTCTTTCTAAATAATAAAAAACCTATGAAGATCCGTTTTAAAAAGCTCAAATTATGTCCTTTGTATTCGTAAATTTGGCTCACCATTTTCAAGAATTCCCCGCCCCGTTCCGCAGATGATTTGCGCTCCTCGATCGGCGCGGTCCTCGGCTCATGTGGGTTTTAAATGACCTTTGACCGTAGATATACCCTAGTGTAGTTAATGTTTATTTTCAGCCTATTCGTTCGATATCATGATTACTGACATCAACTACATGCACGTTATATATGCTTAAAATGGCAGACACGGTAAATGACGAAGAAAGTTTTTTGCAGCAGAAACATCGAAAAGAGAGAAAAGAAGTCCAAGGTATGTCATTAAAAGGTCTTTCGCAGCTTGATGAATAACATTTAAATGTGTGTACTTTTTTGAAATGACATCACTTTTCTTTATTTTTGCATTTTGCTTGCAGATTAATTATGTACATCATTGCTTGTATTTTTGTAAGCAGTACATCGTATAATTCCGACACACATTGGTTTTGGTTTGATGGGTGGGCAATCAGGGTGGGATGGGGGAGGAGTAGGGCTTATTAAGTGGACTATTCCCGCGGTCAGCGTGACTTCACATCTTCCCCCCTTTTTTGTGTGTCCCCCCTCCCCCCCCCCCCCCCCCCCCCACATAGACATTGTTGATCTCTGTACAAAGTTCAAGCGAAGTTCCCGGATGTCCGACTGCGAGATGAGATATGTCGGACATTTGGACATGATCTGGCGATAGTACTTTTAGCAGTGTCCAAGGCAGATGTGTGCTACGGAGTGGTTTTTAACCAAATATGTCTGAACACCCAACAAAACATCAGATTTCACCCTTACATTACAATGCCAATGGCCACCAAAATGCTAGATTATAGATACGCCAACTGACATGCCTGATACAAGTAGAGTTCCAGGATTAAGATGGAGATTCTCTAAAGGTTTACTTACCGTTACGATCCGGATGAAAAGTGAAATTTCCCATTCAATTCCGAAAAGCTCTCGCAGGGAATATCATCGTGTTGTGACTGCATAGTTTCAATCATGACCCGACTCGACCTATATCATTACGGCATAACGTGCACTCCTGCGCATGTGTAATGCACCACCTGGCTTCCCGTATGCCGGCTACTGTTTTCTGAATGGTAAGCGCACAGCCACCTAGTGACCGACACGTACTCGAACGTCCGTTGTTCACGACTATTGGTGGTCTATTGGTGATGCTACAGTACTCTATACTGCATTCTCTCACAACGTATTAGTAGTAATGAAATTTGCAATTGGTAATTTCAGCTCAGATACAGGCCCTGAAACGCTCCATCCCTAAGGGAGACAAGAAGAAAAAGAAAGAAGTGACGGCAGAAATTGCAAAGTTGGAGTCAGAGCTCAACCAAAGACAGGAAAGTGAACTCGGTGCTTTAGGCGAAGCTGGAAATGGAAACGCCAACAGTGAGATGCAGGCACCAATCATTGTGGTCAGTGCACAACCCATTCAAAAATTTTGCAACAGAGAATTTTCATCCAGAAAATGTCTTAAATTGGTTCAACATATAATATTAGGGCCTATACAAATAATGCAGGTTTATGAGTGCAGTGGTAAGAATAATTTCACGAGGCGAAGCCGAGTGGAATGCAAAATTCTATCTGTCACTGAATGAAATTATTCTTTCCATTGCACGAACGTGAAACATTCTTTATTTGTTTTATACAACACCTGAATAAATCCTCGTCATCTGATTGGTCAGAGCGCGACTGATGGTATTACTGTGCAATGGAAGTTCTATTCACCATTAAATAGAACTTCTCTTCTATTTTTGTGGTGCGGCCGTGCTGTGCGTTGGTACATTGTACGAATAATTCAATGCACGTGATCAACGATCCACCAATCAGATGGCGGGGATTTATTCAGGTGTTATATAAATCTCAATATTAACTTTTCTATAGAGGACAGATATCTACCACAAAACGATGCTAAGTACTCATTTTTTCAATGCTGCAAAAAATGTATATTTGATTGTAGGGTTCCCTTTGCCTGAGGCATAGTGCAATTGACCTATGGCAGGGGGAGGTGAGTTACCCCCGACTGGGTCTATAGGTCTGAAAATTGGGATAATTTCTTTGGTATCTATTTGAAGATTTATCGTCTTTAGATCTGGACCCTGGAAAACAATAAGGGTGGTGGGGCCGGCAACCTAAAATGTGGCAACCTATTATTATTGAAAAACATTCTTTAACCCTCCTACTGTTATAACTATCATAAAACAAAAAACCTAAGCCCTTCCTCTTCAACAGCTTGTGTGTTTCAACCTGTCACTCGATAGGTTTTGATAGGTAGGGTAGTTGGCTCCAATTTGGCACCGAGAGAGGGAGGGTTAGTATGTATAACATCTCTGTAAAACAAATAGCATTTTATCCCACGTTCCAAACTGTTGAATCTGTATTTTTCCCTCTAGGGTAATGAAAACTTGACAGAACGAATTGATCATCTGACTTTGGAGGATAACACAAGTATGCAACATCACAGCAAGGTTAGCAGAGCACAGAAAAGACGGGTGAGTTGTCAGGAAAGAGGGCGTTTAAATAGTTCCTTTTTTTTTCAAATACTTCAGGATGAACTTGTTATGGAAAAGTGGTATCATGGTTTTTACTATTCCTATTTTTGAGCATTTTTTTTGCATGGGATTCCCAATACCTGTGCAAGGACATGAGATTGTTTTCAATTTCTTTCAGACCAACCAAAAAGTTACTTGGACGCAAGATTGCTGGGAGCACTCGTCAGAAGTCATAAACCCATAATGCCGTATAGCCAGGGATGACGCCCCCAACTTTACAATACATCCTGGGAAGTGACATTGTGGGGATTACTCAATGAGGATATGACTCGATCGTTAAACCTGAGCAATTTGTTGTGATAATATAAATTACTTTTTCTTATCTCAAAACCAAGAGAGGTGAATCATATGAAGGTTTATACTCCATACAGTTGTTTTGTTGTACTTTTTGCAGTTGAAAAGTTTATTTTTCTTACAAATTGACGTTCTAGTTTCTTTGTGAAAACAGTGACGGTGTGAGTATTTCTCATCAAAAGTGAGATATTGGGATATTTAACAGGAAACCAAGTTCCTGTGTTGACTTGAGCTGCATTTGAATCTAGGCCACATTAAACCTTCTCCAAATCCTCCAAAATCCTCTTTGGCAAATGGAGGAATTCGGAGGATTGAGGGTCTTTTGGAAGTTGAAGCATCGGAGGATTTTACAGGATTGAGGACATTAGTAGATTTTTGCCTCTGGAGAAAAATAGAGGATCCAGGTCATCAGGCCCAATCTGGTGCTGGATGATTTTGGAGGATTTAGGTTACTGGGGTGTTTATCCAAAACCCACTGGAGGATTTTGCAGGATTCAGTCAGTGGTCCCCTAGTAACAAACATTGGAGGAATTTAGAATCTGAGGATATTGGAGGATTCGGGTTACATGTAGAAAAAATGTTGTGGGGAGTTAGGGTTAAAATGTTTCTGCAGTTTCTGCGAAATTCGTCTTTATTTTGTTCTCGTCAATTTGAATCTTCCCCCCAGGACAAGAAGGCATCCCAGGAGAAGGAGCAAGAGGCGAGAGCAGCAGAAGATGCGGCCAACTTGGAATCCAGTTCCCGGAGGGTGGAGGAGAGGAAGATTGAAGCTCTGCTGGCCGAGAGAGGACTGCGAGTCAAAGAGGTATGGGGGTCAAAGTTCAAAAACTCCCATCGGGCCACAGGAACAAACCTTGGCTTAATTCTGTGGCACTGCTAAGCACAGGATATCTGCTAGCAGAACCTTTCTCTATTTTATGTAGACCATAAGCATTGAAGAGCGAGCTTACTTCGGAAGCAGAATCTGCTCAGAATCATAACTCGACAATAAAAGTCTCTGTTAGCAAACATTAGCAGTATTTTTCGGGTATATTTAGCACAATTTTTCTGCTAACAGTTGAGCAAATTAGGTTCTGTTGGTTGCATGACATTAAAAAAAAAATTATTTCCAGCTGATTATTAAAACCCTAACCCTGCCAGATGCAGCACAGTGCATCTGTGCTGACAGCTCCACTTTGCTGGACTCTCCACACAAGTCAATGTGACAAAGTATGCAATCTGATGCGTCTGGCAGGGTTTCTAGCAAAAATGCCCTGGAGGGTTAGGGTTAATGGCAGTAGGTCAAGACCAACGTGCGTGTTTTTTCCCCCAATCTATAATGCGTTGTCATTCCTTCTTGTACTTCAGGTCTCCTCAGATGGACATTGTCTCTACAATGCAGTGCAATTTCAGCTCGGGCTGCGTGGAGTACAGGTTCGTGTTTTCAGAATGATGGCAGAATTATCATAATCATTGGCTGCGTTGATCACAGAGTGCAGTGGCGCCAACTTTCAAGTTGAAATTTGGAATCGCAGTGGTTGGCACAACAGAAATGCAATTTGCGATATACGCTATTGTTGTGATGGGAAAATATCTAAAATGGTCAATTATTTCTGTGATAATTACACAGGTGTCAATGCAGGGAATAAGGGAACAGGTTGCTGACTACATGCGGTCCCACAGTGAGGATTTCATGTGTTTCCTATCCAAGCCAGATTCGGGAGACCCATATACAATAGGTGAGTGGGAAAAAGGTCGTACCCTATGTCATGGTTTAGTTCAGTTTAGTTTGTGAATACAATATTCTTAGCCTATGAAACCCTAACCGTTCCAAATCCGCCAAGATCCAACACCATGTTGTGTTGTATTTTGAAGGATTCAGGACTGTAGAGCCTTTGTACCATAACTTTACATGGAGCTATGATGCCCCGATTTGTCTAAGGACAAACAATGTGCCATAGGTATACTGCACAGTGTTGGATTTTGACAGGTTGAGGACACTTCCTACTAAAAATGCCACATTTTTGTGACGTGTGTAATTTGGGACATGTGTGTAATTTGGGACATGTGTGTAATTTGGGACATGTGTGTAATTTGGGACATGTGTGTAATTTGGGACATGTGTGTAATTTGGGACATGTGTGTAATTTGGGACATGTGTGTAATTTGGGACATGTGTGTAATTTCTTTGTTTTTTTTCTTCTTTTTATTGTCTTTTAAACTTTACTGTCATTTAGTCATTGTTGTTCCAAGTTTATCTTATGTACATTAATTTCTGCTTGATATTGTCAGTAGTCTGTGTACTCAATTTTTCCCCAAGACTTCAATTTGACAATTTTGTTTACCTGTTTTTATCTCCGTGTTACCTGTTTGTTCTCATCTGTCTGCCCTGTCTTTCTTAGTAAATTGCACTGTCTGCTGTAAGCGTCATTGCAGTCTTGTTGACTTGACTTGCTGACTTGACTTAAATCGGACTCGAGTCGCAATTTTTTTGACTTGAGACTTGACTTGACTTGAAAGAACATGACTTGTGACTCGACTTGACTTGAATAAATTTGACTTGCTGACATTAACACTTCTGTTAAAATAAACACAAACATTCAGGTATCAGTTTTTAAAAAAGAAGCCTATAGTGCATATATAGCAAGCTTGGTGTCCAGTTTGTATGCAGGGCCGCAGTGCTGGCCGAGCTGCATGCAGAATTGTCGAAATGGCACACCAGGTTGATTTTGTACATTGCATGCGTGCGAGCCTATGCATTGTCATTTTGTCATTGGAATTTTGATTTACTAACAATTGACTCGAGACTTGGGACTTGACTTGACTTAGAAAAAATTGACTTGGGACTTGACTTGACTTGGGAAAATTTGACTTGTGACTTGACCTTGACTTGGGAAAATTGACTTGCGACTTGACTTGACTTGAGAAAAAATGACTTGGTTACAACACTGCATGTTCATTGTGAATTTCATGTTTGCAGGCATTTCACCATGAGCTTCTTTTTAGCGCATGTCTCTAAATAAACATTGAAGTCTACGTTACCAGCAGCTGTAGAGGATAGAGTTAAGTATTGAATAGACATCTATAGATCTGTCTTCGGAAACAGTTCAAGAAGTAAATGCACATCAAATTCAGTTGAATAGAAAAGGGTCAAATCAAATGCAATCAAAGTGAAGATATTTAGAAATCATTCAATTTTAATTCATTTACTTTATGAGTATCAAATCTATCTGATTTGTTTTTCCCCTCGACAGAGGAATATGAGAAATATTGCACAGATGTTGCTACCACAGCTGCTTGGGGCGGTCATCATGAGGTAATCAAATCTTTTCTCCATACTTTTGAAATGAGATTTTTTTTAATTTCTTACGGTGGTCGGCTAAACATCATTTCTAGAGTGTAGTGGCCAGCAGCCAGTTTCATGCAAAGTGTGTAACGTACGGCATTGTGTAGGATTTATGCCACATAAATGTCACGTCTTTCTCTCCGAAAAATCGTGGCAACTTTCGAAAATACTTCACAGGTAAATCTAGAGAAATAAAATAAATAACTTGAGCAATTAAAGGCTCCGCGAGGTAACATTGGTTTCTTTTTTCCTGTCCTGCAGATAAGTGCAATGACCCATATATACAAGCTACCCATACAAGTTGTTCAGGCAGACAGTCCCATTCTGACCATCGGTGAACAGTTTCAGGAGAAATCCCTCCTTCTATCGTGAGTACCAGCAGTCTTTGTGGGCAATTCTGCTTTTACACGGGAAGTTATAAGCTTGTCATGGTCTTGAACATTGATACCAGCCCTGTTATTAAAATGCACAGCGCACCAGATTTCATTGGCTGCTGTGATTGAATTGACGGCTACCGTTACAGCTACGGCTGTTGCTGCTGGGTTGCCAAGCCATCAAAATGGCTGCCCTTAGCAAAAGCCGTAGCCGTAGTCTACAAAGATGAGACCAGTACCAATCCATCTGAGAAATATTTCTGTTTGAATTATTAAAATTAAGACCTCCCAAAACACTGTTGCTTATTTTTTTTGAGAAATCGAAAAATATGAATTATGATCGCACACAAAACTGACGGTGTTTCACTATTTTCTTGCGACGCGGATGACAGATTGAGCTCAAACTTTCACAGATGAATCACACAAAGTATGAACACTGCCCGCAACTGTGTTATCAGCTATACCAATGTTATGCCACACTCTTTAAATGTAACAGTGATGAATTCAAATTTTCTGAAAGACTTTTCTGAAGATCTGTAGGGTGTCAAGTGATTTGACATCGGCAATTTTCTTGTAGATATCACCGGCACGCCTATGGTTTGGGAGAGCATTACAATTCCACTGCGCCAACATCTTCTACCGAGCACCAACCGGACGATCAATGCTTATGACAGAACACTGCAGGCGTGGCCTGCTGAGGTGATTTTTTAAACAAATTATTCAAATTTGACCTGGGCCAAATTTTAAAAATGCTTTTAGAGTCATGGTCCAGTGGTTAGCGTGTCTGACTCATGTGCGGTGGTATGTGGGTTCCAACCCTGCTGGGGGATTATGGTGCTTGTGTACTTTGGTAAGTCACTTTACTACAATTGCCTCTCTCCACCCAGGAGTATATAGTTGTGTGTTTTTTCTTGTGACCCTCCCCACCCCAGCTGGCACTGTGACCCCCCTCCCCCCCTCCTGCCCCCGATGCCCGGAGCTGGCTACGGGCATGCCCAGGAGTATAAATGGGTACCTGTGAGAGAATAGATTGTGCTGATCTTGAAATACTGTATAACTGATCTCATGGCCTGATGACCAGGGGTAATAATTGCAAAGCGCTGTGAGCTTCTTTTTGAGTGCCATGTATAAGTGATGTTGTCGAGACCATCACAAGACCCTTCAAGACTAACACAAGACCCTTCAAGACCAACACAAGACCATCACAAGATCTTCAGTCTTAATTCAATTCTCAAGCTATTCAAATAAACTGTAACAAAAGCATTCCTTTGTCATGATTTATGCCTGTTACTTGTGCCTGTTACAAGCTGGTCTTGTGATGGTCTCGACTACATCACTGCCATATATAGGCAGAGCTTTAGTCGAGTCCCTGCAAATTCTTTCACAAGTCCTTTTGCAAGTCCAGTCAGAAGTCCTTTTAAAGCCGGTCACAAGTAACTAGATGAACAATGACAAAGGAATGCCTTTGTCAAAGCTCATTTGAATAGCTTGTGATTGGAATTAGGACTGGAGTGCTTGCGATGGACTTGCAGGGACTTGTAGGGACTTGCGATGGACTCGTGATGGACTCGACTACAGCCCTGTATATAGGCATCACATTATCACATTATTACATTAATATTTAATAATAGGTTTAATATTACTTCGGCTCCATGAATGTAGTCATCAATGGGGAATGGTTCATTGTGAATGGTTTGGGATTTGGAAACTGATTTAAAGTAATTTATGTACGTTGGACCCTTTTAACTGAAACAGCTTGCCATAATGTACTCGCTTCTCATGTTTGTAAATTTGTTGAAGAAAGACAATAAATGTGATATTGAATTGCATGTTGTTCTGCTGGGAACCGTGCTAGTCTTAATTGGTGCGTATGTTGTGTACATATTGTGTGTGATCATTGATGAATTGTGGGCTTCTAGTTTGGGTCAAGGGGGAAAAGGCGTAACAACATGGGTGCTTGAGAGGCATGTACCCCCTGTGCCCCCTGGGTGGGTCCCTCCCCCTGCCCTGCCAGAGACTGAAATTGCATACAGAAATGTTAAGACTATTGTATTTTCTACATGAGGTCCCCCCCCTAGGAAAATTGGTTCCCCCACCCCCTGGTTCCCCTTATTTTTGGAGCATAGATCCTAATGAAAGTTTTAAACAAAATAATTTTAAGGCTGAAATCCAGTCAATTTTCTTTTATAATAATTGGGCCTGGTGTATTTCAAAACAACAAAAGATTTCCCCCTCCAAAAATAAACGAATATAATGTTGCTATGGTCTAATAATGGATCTACAGCAACCAAAAACACACTTTTGTGATATTCACAATAAAAAAAATTGACAATCTATTGTGGCGGATATATGGGAGGGGGCCAACAAATAAAAAAAAAAATAAAATAAAATAAAATACAACTAAGTGAACACAAGGGGGCGCTACAGCCGATAAGCATGTGAAGGCAAGATGGCGGCCTGCGTGCGAGGAATTTTGCCCGAAGATGTTGCCGAAATGGTGTCTACTTGCCGGGTTCTGGTGGTGGGGGCCGGTGGGATTGGGTGCGAACTTCTGAAGAATCTCGTCCTAGCTGGATTCCAGGACCTTGTTGTGGTAACTGAGTTATTCACAACGTGTTTTAGCAGTGATATTGGTGCATTGCATTGTCTTGAAATAGTGTGTGGTCGTGCTGTAGCGTCAGCAAACGTCAACAAAGCGTCAACAAATTGAATACGAAAGTTTCGGCGTAAAAAATCATTTCACAATGTCATTTATTTCCAAAAAAGTCGTATTAAGTATATTAACAGAGTTCAAAACCTTGTCAATGTGTGAAATAATATGTGAAAACCTAACTCGCGGTACCATTTCGTGCATGCAGTCTCACTACCATACACTGGTGGCAGCCATCTTGTTTGTGCCGGACCACTCCATTTTTTTTATAGGGGAGTTGCAAAAACATGAGCTTGCAAAATGTTGTTGATTTTGTATGGTGTTTCGTGTTTCATGTTCTTACAAAACAAGTTCCCTGAGAGTCATAGAAATTGTGTGCCATTTGGAAGCTGGATAGTACACCTATAATTTGTTGACGCTGATTGTGTTTGTTGACACTTGTTGACCACTTTCACACACATCACTGTCTGTGTACGTATCACCATGGTCTGAACACCAAACACCATGAATGCTGGATAGTGTAGTTCAGGGCATCTCTAAAACGCCTCAATTCTTTTAGTTCTGAAATGTGTTTTTTTTTCCTGCGACACCAAGTAGTGACAAGCATTTGTTTAACATTTTTAATCCCAACAACTCTAGGGTTTTAATATATTTTGACATTTCATTGAAAAATGCAATTTTCCTCCCGCATTGTAGTAACTGTAGAATGAACCTTTTGACATTCTCAGAACATCATGGGTATGGATGACGGACAGTATCAACCATACTGGCATTAGAAGAGCATGAAGAGCTGGCACAGTATAATGAATTTGAGTAGTCATATTGGGTGTAAATTGGTTGCGAATCCTATTCTGACTGGCTAATTATATGGCATTATTAGCTCTTCTAATTCCAGAGGTGTTGTGATCACCATTAACCCTGAATGAAAGTGATTCCCAAATGACATGTATTTCCTTAGTTTTATTGCCATTAAACATGTTAACAATTTCTGGTTATCATATTCCTTATATTCCATGCAAGTGATGTAAAGAATGTGAAAACGGTATCTCTTAACTCAAGACGCTATTTAGAATAAAATCAATGAATGTTTGGACTGGTTTGCAACATTTACATGTTCATACATTTGTAGTTCTGTCTGCCATTATAACACTTGCATTTTTACTACTTGACGCAGTTAAGATGTGGATAAATAATTACTGCAGAAAACCCTCAAGAAAAACCCTCAAAGAAAATCCCTCAAAGAAAATCCTCCGAAAAAAGCCTAAAGCATGCTTCTCTATGATAAATCTTCCTGTCATTTTGTCTGCACAGCAGAATAATATACACAAACTTGACAAAGGTTCTAAGATTTTAAGTCATTTTGTTCATCATGTTAATTAAATTCTCTCATATTTTAAATGATACAGATTGATCTGGATACTATTGATGTGAGCAACCTCAACAGACAGTTCCTCTTTCACAAGAAACATGTCGGCAAATCAAAAGCACAGGTTGGTTGCGATGAAGAGATTAAGGCCGTGTCCGAATTACTTGGCTGCGGCTTGAAATTACACACATGTCTATGGTAGTGGCTGCAGCCACATCACATAGACTTGTGTGTAATTTCAAGCCGTAGCCAAGTAATTCGGACACGGCCGAAGTTCATGTGATAATAAGCTCTTAACCCCTTGTTACGTATACATTTATTTTATATACCTTTGACATGGTATATAATATATATGTATAATAAATTTGTCTACATTGCCAACCATCATCTTTCCAAACTAAAATATGAAGTATGTATTTTGCATCTTCGTTTCATAATGAACTCCAGCTTATGACTTTTCATTCATTCATTTTTTTCCTTCTGAAACAGTATTTTTCCTTCATTGGGTTATTCACAGGTTGCTAAGGAGAGCGCTCAGAGGTTCAACCCAAATGCCAAGATCGATGCCAGACACGACAGTATTACCTCGTAAGTTTCATCAGACTTGCAATCAAGTTCCTCAGTATCGGGCGACCAATTTTGCCTCAAAAAGGACCTGAATAACCTTAAACTACTTTTTCAAAACTTGGAAAGAGGATTATAATTGGTCAGTTGCAGATGAATTTATCAACAGTGAAAGTTACCCTGCCTGGGTCTGTAGGCCTGAAAATTGGGATAATTTCTTTGGTATTTATTGAAGATTTATTTAGATCTGGGCCCAGTAAAACTGTAAGGGTGGTAGGGTTGGCAGCCTAAAATGTGGCCAACCCCACCACCTCTGTTGTAGCCCTTTACGTAAAGTGGCTTTTTAGCCTTGTATTGGGCGAATTCATTAACAAAAAGACGAAAAAAATAAAACCCCAAAAAAATGCCATCCTGGCATCTTGTCCACTTGGGGTGGAGTGGTTAATCTATGGTCGGGCCAGGCCGTTGAAAAGCCTGGCCAGGCTGTTGAAAAGCCTGGCCAAGCCCCTGGAAAGCCCCTGGAAAGCCCCTGGAAAGCCCCTGGAAAGCCCCTGGAAAGCCCCTGGAAAGCCCCTGGAAAGCCCCTGGAAAGCCCCTGGAAAGCCCCTGGAAAGCCCCTGGAAAGCCCCTGGAAAGCCCCTGGAAAGCCCCTGGAAAGCCCCTGGAAAGCCCCTGGAAAGCCCCTGGAAAGCCCCTGGAAAGCCCCTGGAAAGCCCGGGCCTTTGGGCTTCTATAATCCCCTGATTGTATACAATAAACTGTCCATTAATTCTGGAGTCCAGCTGGCTCCAATTGTTCACCCAGACTTGACTGACTTTATTGATTAGTTGATGCTCTATTGTTAGGTGATTTGTGGCTCACAATAGCAAGAGTAAAAGCCCGAAGGCCTGGGCATGGCTGGGCTTTTCAAAGGCCTGGCCCGACCACAGATTAACCACTCCTCCCTTAAATGGCCAAATCCTCTTCATAAGTATTAACTTTGGGATTGAAATACATGGGGCTCTGTGGACAGAGCAGGAATGTACAGAATCAGTATTTAGTTTGTTTGCACTTGTATCATTTTGGTTCCACAATGATTATTTTAATGGCCATTCATTTACTTGACCCAATTGAGCACTTTTGAAAGTCGTGTTCACATTCATATTTCAGCCTCGAGTACAACCGTGAGTTCTTTGTGCAGTTCACACTGGTAATGAATGCATTAGACAATAGAGGTAAGTAGTGTTGCTTTCCTTTTTTTTGAACAAGGACTTGAGTTGTTTAATCATTTAGGATAAGCATTCGAAATTTCTGACAGTAGCATTTTGTATCGTTTTTTTTTACTGTCTCCCAACAAAATTCAGGTATTACTGTAGTCAAAATGCCAGCATACGTTAAAATTTCACCAACCTTTTTGCAAGCTTAAGAGGAGTAGAGCTCAGCCGAGCCCAGATGCGCCTTGATTGTTCAAGTACAAAGACTGTGCCCTTTGTGTTTATGTCTTGGATTTATGTGTTTCAGGAAGGTTCCTGGCAAAAATGCCCCTTCAGTGTTTTTGTTTTCATATGGCCTTGCTAAATCCAACAATTTCCAACAAAACTGAAATGAGAAGCTTGCTCAATACAGCAAAAATCCAACAGCAAATTTTGTCCAACTCCGTGGAGTATGATTTTCTATTCGCAGTGGACAGCGGATTAAGATGATGGGATTTCGACAATGGACGTCCAAAATCACATCCTACTCACCTCAAAATCACCATCTGAAGACTGTAAAACTATTGTCCCACCTTGACAAAGAGGACATTGTAACACTTGCATTTTTTACTGCTTGACACAGCATCTTTAAGATGTAGATAAATAATTAAGGCAGAAAACCCTCAAGAAAAACCCTCAAATGAAAATCCTCTGAAAAAAAAACCAAAGCATGATTCTCTGATAAATCTTACTGTCATTTTGTCTGCACAGCAGAGGTTTAACAGCTTAACTTCTTAAATACGGACGACAGCCATGGTTGCAGTTTGAAAAAAGGACCAGCTGGCCGGTTGTTGCCTATACGCGCATTCCTGCACATACTCAATCCATTGTTTGCCTATTGTTTTGCATTACGCCTGGCTGCACAAGCTTGTCTTGGCATCCCAGCAGGCCAGAAGGGGTAATAAGCCTCATTGTGATTCTGGGCTCTGGATGTGATTTTGGACCCTCGTTGTTAAAATCACATCCTCCTAACCCCCTGTCCATTTTAAATGGAAAATTACCACCTAGGATTTCAAAGTGAAACTTGGACCGACATTTCCCTGTGCATTTGTTACAGCGGCGAGGAACCATGTCAACAGAATGTGCCTGGCTGCCGATGTGCCGCTGATTGAGAGCGGATCTGGCGGCTACCTGGGCCAGGTGTCTGTCATCAAGAAGGTAAAAGGATCCAACTTGGATAAAGTGGCCGCTGTAATCAGGTGGCCACTGTGAGCAGGTTTATATTACAGGTAAAATGGGCCTACGAATAGACGAGGTCTCGCCGTGTTTACGTCGTATTCTTGCAGACAGGTGGGAACAGAACAGCCCATACAAGTTGTCATTTTTTTTCTGTTTTGGGGACGAACGCCAAGACTATATTTTTCAGACTCATAAGGAGACGACAATAGATTCGTTTAGGTCCAGTTTAGGTTTGAAGTCAAAAATAATCCTCGAAAGAAGCATCCGCGTACAAAGTACATTTCATGAGAGAAACCGTATATGTGTACTATGACGTGGTAATCTTTTTGCATGTCCCCACTTGGTGAACGTGGTATACACACTGCCTTATTTTTGGTAGGTCCGTTATTTGGGCATGCGATGTATGCATTTATTGTGCACGTATACAAACAGGAAATGATGGTAATGAAAGTCTGAAGTGATTCTGCAATGTTCAAATTTAATGGAGACACAAAGTACACACACAATATGGGTAGAGGCATTAATAATGCCTTGCAGTGGACTAGTTACCCATCCTAACCCTATTCATAATGTGAAGAGATCAGATTATCTTGTCTTGTTTCAGTGTGAGGGGCTGGTTCTTCCACACTTTCCTCTGTAGCCCACACCTTGAGTGACCCTTGGCTTTGTGATGGGCAATTTACATTTTTTTTTTTAAATGACTCCGATTCTATACAATTTGCTTGTCCTCTTATATGTCAGGGTTTGACAGAGTGCTACGAGTGTCTACCCCAGCCTGCTCAGAAGTCGTTCCCCGGCTGCACGATACGCAACACTCCCTCGGAGCCGATCCACTGCATCGTGTGGGCCAAACATCTATTCAAGTAAGCTTTCCGCATGGCGAGAGTTGAATACATACATTTATTGTTAGCATGATGACTGGCCAGTGTATTGTAAATGGACCCCTGAGAGGTAAAGAATGGCGTAGGACTTGGTCATGGAAAACCTGAATTTTGCCATGGAAAAGTCATGGAATTTCTGTGGGAACCCCTGATTTGAAATACGAATCAAGTGTCGCACATCTCCTGGCAGAGGGAAATAAAATGACACCCCAATCTGGCATTTGCCATAAAAATCACCGTTGTGGGTGACTCTCCTCTCATCCTCTCCGTAAGTATGATGTCATTTTGGATCCGGACGTTCAGTGCAAATGAATATGCCTATCTTTACACAGTACTTTGAGCCAGATGTTTAGAGTACCGTACGCTTTCAAGTATACCTACTTTTCCTACTTTTCTTTACCGTGTTATACTTTTCCTATTTTTTTCCTCAAAATTCCTTCTTCTTTTTTCCCAGCATTTTCCTACTTTTTGCCCCACAACATCGAAAAATGAAATCTCATTGAATATTTTTCATAATTGTGTGTCGTATGAAAATCATACGATAAATGGCTTGAGTGCATGAGTGCAGCTAACAAGAGTATCAAAGAAAACTACTCCGGAAAGCCAGCAAAAGTCCTACTTTTATCCTGATTTTGTCCTCCAAAGTCCTACTTTTGTCCTTTAAAAATAAAATTTGATCCTACTATTCTACTTTTTTACCTGGGTCCGCGTTAAAGTCTGGCACCGACAGTTCTTTTGGTTTTTGTCATTGTAGCCAGTTGTTCGGTGAGGAGGACCCGGATCAAGACGTGTCTCCGGACACGGCTGACCCCGAGGCTGCTGGTGATGCCGGTCAAGCCAGCATGAACTCTGACCCGCCCAAGGACGCGCTGGGCGGAATTGAGAGAACCTCGACAAGGACGTGGGCTGAATCAACCGAATACAACGCACAGAAGTTGTTTAAAAAGGTAAAGCAGGAGTTGTTCTCCTTGGGACATTCCAAGTGCTCGGACTGTTTAGACATGAAAACTTTAAAAGGATTTTTTTTTTTTAAGTGAACAAAGAAAACTGGCAGGAGCGGGATTCGAACCTGTGACCTCCGGAATACCGTACTGGCGCTCTACCAACTGAGCTATCTTGCCCTATGTTGGCGGTCTCCCAAATTGTCAGTATCCTTGTTCAGGTGGGCGCTAGTCAGAAGGATTTTGTTGTGACTTCCAACTCATTTTATTTAGCGGGGTCACATTTTAGTTTTCTTTAATTATTATTCCCAGGGACATCTTACCCGTTCTATTTATTTTCTGTCATCTTTAACACAGCGTATAAAGACTTGTTCGAAATTTTGCCTGAATTAAAATTCGGGTTTGGAACAGAAACGGGAAAGTTAAAAACTGTCGAAACTGATATTTCCCCACGCAACACTTTTTCTGCCAGCTTTTCCATGATGACATCAAGTACCTGCTTTCCATGGACAAGTTGTGGCAGAAACGACGACCACCCACACCCCTGGACTGGGATGATCTACCTCAGGAACAAGGTAAGGATGTGAACCTGACTGCACAGAGTGACGTCACTCCTAAGGCCAAAAATAAAAAATAGTTCTGCTTCAGATTACATCGCATTTTTCGCATTTTTTTTTGTGCTGAGCAAATGTATGTGTCTACGTGTAGTCAAGGTTTAAAGGTAGTATTTACAGCATTTATGTTGTAACAAAATTAGGGTTGGGGCCATTAAAATATGGTAGTTGGGGTAACTGGAAGCAGAACTATTTTTGTTTGGCCTACACCAGATCTTATGCAAAACACAATGCGCATTTCAATATAGATGTAAATACGTGTCGTCAGAGGGCGCATCATCTATTAATGTACCCCATACATTAGACTTGGAAAACAAAAGAATCACAAGATTGTCTGAATATTTACGAATGAAATATCAAACACTTTCTGCTTTTTTCGTTGCAGATTTGGAGCAAAACCAGAACCAGACGAACACCCTGCTACACGACCAGCGAAAACTCAGCATCAGGGACTGTGTCAGCATGCTCAAAGATAGCCTGGACTCACTCAAGCAGCTCTACAAGGAGAGAGGGGAGTTGGTGTGGGACAAGGTAAGTGGGAAAATGTGTGGTCGGGTGAAGGGGCCACTGACTACGATTAACGTCCTGTCTGTTTGTTTACCCATATTTGTTTAACCAGAGATGGCCACATTTTGGGTTGCCAAGCCTACCACCCTTACAGTTTTCCTGAGTCCAGATCTAAATAGAGGGTAATGCTTTAATGCTACACATTGTTTTTAACATACAGTACGATTATTTGGTGCATTTTTGCTGTCGTTCAAATTTATGCACTTGCTCATTATTTCTGCATTCAATGTGCACCAGAAAACCTTAATGTAGCAGTTTCTATATATAATTTTTTTAAATATTTTGTGCTGTTTTATTTCCAACACTCAAAAATTTATTCAAAATGACAGAGAACACTGTGTTAACTAAATTCATACATTCACCAATTTAAATTAACCCTAACGTCCCAGGCATTCACTTGGGGTACACAGTACACTGTACTACAAAATACTATTCAGTTCTCATAGGCCGGTGTAGTAAAAGTACTGCATACTACAGTTTACTCAAGTAGTATTTTGTAGTATTCGGTGACGCTAGGGTTAATGTATCTACGTAATAAACTATTAATTTCTAACATTATCAAGAATGAATCAAAGATGCAAAATGTAGGAATTAATATTCTTCTTGAAGCAGAAAAGATTGTAAGATGAAGAGAAACACACACCAGGCAAAGAATTCCATAGAGATACAGAACGAGGGAAAAAGCTATTGGCATAGCTTGTTGTTCTACATCTAGGTACAGATAGAGTATATTGTTGGGAACAGGCGGAGAGCCGAGTTTCACGCTCAAACACCATAACTGCAGGAACCAAGCTGGACAAGCCAGTGGAACTTTTACCATTTATTTATTTATTACATTTCTTTACCCAGGGTATGCCCAAACAGTTTAAAACTGGTTTCCATTGGGACCCTGCATATTATTAGTTAAAACTGAATATTTACACATTCATACAAAATATTTAAACAAATACAATAATGTTTACACAAATAAATCAATTTTCGGTTAACTTTTCAACTCTCCAGAAGCCTATTGCTGATTTACGGGATGGGCGAAAAACCCGCCAAAAAAACCTTTTAGGGTGAAAAACAAGGGGGAATTCCCATCCGGCTCCAAAGTATTTTGGCAACCAAGTTTATAACTCCGCAGATCAGCGTAAATGACAGAAATATCACTGATTGATGGCTTTACGTAGCTCCGATTTAAATGTACTTAAGGAGTTTATGGTTCTCATTTGTTCAGGCAGATTATTCCATATACTGGCACCACTCACAGCGAAACTTGTCACGTAGCATTCCTTTTTGGCGAAAGGAACTTTCAGTGCCATTTGGGTCGAAATGAAAATGAAAATATCTATAGAACAGACTAAGAGTAGCAACAGATCTCCGGTGAGAGAGTGATTGTAAGGATGAGCCCAACTCTTCTTCAACCAAATTAACAATGCGCTTCTGTACTTAATGTTGCTACATTTTAGCACTTTGCTTCTCAAACTGATGATGAAATTTACTTAAATTATTCAAATATGAAAGACATGATACTGTGTCTCTGAATCTACAGTTAATAAAGTAGTTGTTTACAAGCACAATGCATAAATAGAGGAAAAGGTCAGGGTCTTCGGCTTCAAAACCAAAGAAGAAAATGATCTCTTATCTATTTCCTGCAACCCTATCCCACCATATGTCAAACACAGACCAAATGTTCTTGGTAGTAGCACATTACAAACCAGCGTTCAGTGGTCTCGGGATAACTGCCAAAGGAACAAAGCTGCAAATCAATGTCATCAAAATCTCTGTATTAAATTCTAGTTTCTACCTCCTGTGTAATCTTAAATGGTTACAAATAAATCCAGGGTCGATCATCCGTCACCATGTCCAACTTATTGTGCTGCTTAATCTGTGATGTTCGCACTTTACAAATTCTATCCACCAAAGTCTCGTGGAGTTTGTTGGTAGTCAACTTATAATATGCAAATTTCCACATTCTTTACTCTGAGGCACTCTGCTCTGCAGTCCTTTCTATCGATTCCTTTTTCAGGATTTCAGAACAGCTGCAATGAGACCAATCTCTAAAGTAAGAAATGGCTATAATCAATTCCTCGGCTTTGCTGGTCTTTGAAAGTATGACTACCACGACATTCTCGATTATAATTAACATTTACGCACGTATTCCAAGCACAATCGGATTTTACATACGTCTGACTACCAAAGTGAAATAAGACATGAACTTCCTTATTAAAAAAAAAAGGAATGCCTTATTTAAAAAAAAGGAATGCCTTTCCAACTTCGATCAGCTTTCGCATTACGTATAAAAATAACTCTCCGTATGGTGCTTTGAAATCATCTTTTTTATCTAAAGGATATCTTGGAATCCATTTAATTTGTAAGGCTCTAAGCATGCTTTTGATGGCAATCATTTTAAGGCCACGGGTGTCAACTTATTACCAATTACAAAGTACTTCTTTTAATCATACCTTTTCCAGCGTTCCAAAGAAAATCGAATATTTTGTCCAGCTGCTTTAATTACGTTGCATACAATTGCATTTCTGCCTGAAACGTGTTCCGCAGCCAGCAGGTTTCATTCTGTAAAGTGTCTGCCTGAGCTCCTTGTTTCTCAGACAGAAGATGATCACATCCAGCCAGTTGGCGGTAAAAAAACAGAATATATACTGTGAAGCGTGTGTCATAAGGTAGAGGGACTCTGCTGCTTACAAACCGTGTTGCTATAGATGGTATCCACGCCACGAAAACAACGGCCGCTATGATGATGACCGTGGTGAATGATTTGGTGCTGATTCTCCGTGGTGCATCATTGCCCTCTGCTGGTTGGTTTTCCTGGGCGATGCGTCGAGCCTGACGCCTAGCAATCACCAAGATGTGCAAGTACATCACCATTATCATCAAAAGTCCAGTATTAAAGCAACGCCCATGTATATGTAAGTATACGCTGCTTTGTCCTTATTGTCGCATCCCCCCGATCTTTCTTGGTCTGTGAAACCGTAGCTCCAGGCTGAAACTGCAACAGCCAAACCCCAGCTGAAAAGAACAAGAACTTTGGTTCTGCAGACAGTCATCAAACGGGGATAATGCAGACACCGGGAAATGGCAAGGTACCGGTCAACAGTCAGTAGCATCAGTGACGAGAGGCACTCCTGAATGAGTAGGTTTGTTACACAGTGATACACATTACACAGAAAAGCACCAAAAGGCCAATGTCCCACAATAACACGAGCCATGTGTGGGAGAAGTACAAAAAGTCCCATGCTGAAGTCTGCAATGGTCAGAGATGCCATGAAGATCTTGGTGGTGGGTTGGATATTGGCCACGCGACGAATGACAACCAAGCACAGCGGATTGAGGGTCAGAATCAAGATAAGTCGGAATGCATAGTCACGTTTAAAACTCTTATTGCTGACCAATCAGTGTCTGGATAGGCTGGCCAATCATCAGAGTTGGTAGTGTTGGCTGTTTGTTCCATTGTTGTATTTTCTGAACTTTCCATAAGATTTTTTTCCTCAATTTCCCTTCGAATTACAGAAATTGCCAGCTGAGCTGGTTGAGCACATTCAACTCACTTTTTAATCTCCAGTACAACTGGCAACTAGTTTTTTCTGTTTAGTGATAATGCACACACACCACTACCTTAACTGAGCAGTTCTCCATACTGAAGATTCACTCACTGCGTGGGCTTGTTTGGGCGTTGTGCTGCACTGCCGCTTTTGCGTATTAAAGGTTTTTGTAGTCCTCAATTATTAATATTAAAACGTTCAACTGGTGTCTACCAACCACAGACCTCTCACTTTGTTTACAAAATCTGTGTAAGAGGTATGTATCCGGTCATGGCCAATTTAGACTGATCGTAGATGGTTTTAATATACTGTGACTTGGCAGGAGGCTAGATCACCCCTGTCTGCCGAATGCAGCAGGTCTTGTTCGGGTGTTGTGCCGAGGCAAACCTTTGCGATGGTTCTTATAGACAAGCATGGTTGTGATTCTCAGTCATGGACAAAGATAATTACAGTCCCCGATTATTAACTCCAAAGACGGTCAACTGTCATCCCCGGAACTACAGTTTTTTTCTACAAAATCCCAACAAGAGCTTAGTATCTGGTGATGGCCAATATATAGGCAATCTTTGTGATTGGCACTTCCTGAAAAGCGCTGGAGAAATGATTAAAACCGAATTAAGTAGATACATCAAGTGACAGGTGAAGTCAATAAACCCAACCTGTTGGATATGTTGCAATACAAATATTGACTGTTTAAGAGCGATACAGTAAAAGTTGCCTTGAGATGTGATTCTTGAAGCACTCTGTTGTCCAAAGTTGTAGCTGAGGGAAAAATAGAAGGCGTCGGGACTGAGAAAAGGAGGCTAGTGTTACTGTGTCACTTTTTAAAAGTTTGTTTGTTTTTTAACACCCGATCCACAGATCATGGAAGCAAATTGGGCCAGATAACACCTGTATCTATATTTTGGTGGGATTACAGAAATTCTGTGAGAAGTATCTCTTTCCAGCTATACGTACACGTTTATTCCTTATTACTACTATTTGGCAAACTAAGGCGTTGGAGGATGGACTAGTATTAACTAAATTTGATGACTGTGAGATTACAAAATGTGCACTCTTTTGCTGTTTTTTTTTTACATGTTGGGTATTTGCCACTGCCCGAGAACTTCCCACTAAAACTGACAGCCATAGATTTGTTTTCTTTCAGATCAATCTATGAATATCTATTCCACCTTTACAACATACAGCTGTACAACTACACACACAACTGCCATGACATAATATTAAATGACTGATTGTATGAAGTTATTCTTTAAACATAAATGCCTACAGTACAAATACGATTCAGAATGACACAATGTAGGTTGTATACAGTACTATACAATAAAATGATCTGCAGTGTAATCCGCTTCATTTCTGCAGTTGCGAAACTCCATGTTTCGGCCGCCTAAAGTACCCGTCGCACAATATCATTGGCACTGACAGTACAATGTAAGAAGGGAGAAAAACTCTGTATGTGTGGTTTCTGTATGTGTGCCCTCCTAAATATGCCTCTTTTGAGCATTTGCATGATAAGCACAAATCATTGTTTCTCCTGCAGAAGATTCCAAGCAAGCAACCATGTGGTAAAACAGTAAATATTTATGCAATTGTGCCACAGTGGATTGACTGTCAGCTGCTCTAAGGATATGCACATTTGCATAATTTCTGCATGAATGTTCCGCAGCCAGCAGGTTTCATTCTGTAAAGCGTCTGCCTGAACTCCTTGTTTCTCAGACAGAAGATAATCGTATCCAGCCAGCTGGTGGTGTAGTACAGAACATCCACGGCATCGACGATGTCGCTTGGTACATTGGATGGAGTGTTGTCGAGCAAGATGGTTACAAGACTTGGTAACCAGCCAGTCAGAACCATCGTTGAAACGACGGCAACGGTGGTGAAAGATTTGGTGCTGATTCTCCGTGGTGCATCATTGCCCTCTACTGGTTGGTTTTCCTGGGCGATGCGTTGAGCCTGGTGCCTAGCTATCACCAAGATGTGCAAGTACATCACCACTATCAGTAAGAGGCCAAAGAGAATGAAGCCCACCAGTATGTACAGTAACAGTCGCTGTTCTTCAAGTTTACAATACAACTTTTCAGATGGGGATTGTTTGTTAAAAATGTTGGCCAAGACAGAAACCAAGAAAGCCAAACCCAAGCTGCAAAGAACGAGAATTTTGGATCGCTGGACAGTCATGATGCGCGGATAGTGAAGACACCAGACAATGGCGAGGTACCGGTCAACAGTCAATAGCAACAGTGACAGGAAAGAATGACCGAAGAAGAGGTACTGTGCAATGTAGCGGACGATGCACATGAAACCTCCAAGTGGCCATGATCCAATAATCAGAGAAATTGTGTGCGGGAGTAGCACAAATAAGCCATTACAAAAGTCGGAAATAGTGAGCGATGCCATGAAGATCTTGCTGGTCGGCTGAACATTTGGCACCCGTCGAATGACAACCAGGCAGAGCGGATTGAGAGTGAGATTGAGAATAATGGTCGGAACGTAAAGAGCCACGTTAGCAACTCTTGCTGCCGACCATGTCCTGTCTGGATAGGCTGGCCAGATAGTGCTCATGGAGTTGTTCATTTGCTCCATTACTGTTCTAACAGTGCTGTTCAGATAACACTCTTTGTATCATAAAATCTCAGCTTGTAATATAGGAGTACAGAGCCTAATCAAACTCGCCACTCTCTGCTTCAGTAGTCGCCTTTCATTTTTCCCCGCACATATAATTACATGTTAAATCCAGTATTAGGCATTCGCTTCAAGCTCGGGCACCAACACTTCAGCTTCCCGAGCACCCGGGTGATCATTTATCGGGTAAAATCCTCAAGCCAGACACTCAGCATACAAAAAGTAATGCCATTGCTAACCAATTCTAACAGTGAGAGGGATTGGAGTTATCCATCTAGTCAATCAAGAATGAAGGAATGGAGAAGTGACAACGAGCCTGGCCAATCATCAGAGTTAGTAGAGTTGGCTGTTTGTTCCATTTTCTTAACATTGTTTCCCTCAATTTCCCTTCAAATTACAGAAATTGCCAGCTGAGCTGGTTGAGCACATTCAACTCAACTTTTTAATCTCCAGTTCAACTGCCAACTATTTTTTTCTGTTCAGTGATGCACACACACCACTACCTTAACTGAGCAGTTCTCCATACTGAAGATTCACTCACTGCGTGGGCTTGTTTGGGCGTTGTGCTGCACTGCCGCTTTTGCGTATTAAAGGTTTTTGTAGTCCTCAATTATTAATATTAAAACGTTCAACTGGTGTCTACCAACCACAGACCTCTCACTTTGTTTACAAAATCTGTGTAAGAGGTATGTATCCGGTCATGGCCAATTTAGACTGATAGTAGATGGTTTTAATATACTGTGACTTGACAGGAGGCTAGATCACCCCTGTCTGCTGAATGCAGCAGGTCTTGTTCGGGTGTTGTGCCGAGGCGAGCCTTTGCGATGGTTTTTATAGACAAGCATGGTTGTGTTTCTCAGTCATGGACAAAGATAATTACAGTCCCCGATTATTAACTCCAAAGACAGTAAACGGTCATCCCCGGAACTACAGTTTTTTGTACAAAATCCCAACAAGAGCTTAGTATCTGGTGATGGCCAATATATAGGCAATCTTTGTGATTGGCACTTCCTGAAAACCGCTGGAGAAATGATTAAAACCGAATTAAGTAGATACATCAAGTGACAGGTGAAGTCAATAAACCCAACCTGTTGGATATGTTGCAATACAAATATTGACTGTTTAAGAGCGATACAGTAAAAGTTGCCTTGAGATGTGATTCTTGAAGCACTCTGTTGTCCAAAGTTGTAGCTGAGGGAAAAATAGAAGGCGTCGGGACTGAGAAAAGGAGGCTAGTGTTTACTGTGTCACTTTTAAAAAGTTTGTTTGTTTTTTAACACCCGATCCACAGATCATGGAAGCAAATTGGGCGCCAGATAACACCTATATTTTAAGGGGATTAATTACAGAAATTCTGTGAGATCCTCTATATACAAAAACATTGAGCTAATAAGTGTCTCTTTCCAGCTATACGTACACGTTTATTCCTTATTTCTACTATTTGGTAAACTAAGGCGTTGGAGGCACAACTAGTAACTAAAGTTGATGACTTCAGGACAGAGCCTAATCAAACTGGCCACTCTCTGCTTCAGTAGTCAACTTTCTTTTTTCCCCACCTATAATTACATGTTAAATCCAGTATTAGGCATTAACTTCAAGTTCAGGCGCCAAAGCATTAGTTTCCTGCATCGAGCACTCACGTGACCATTTATCTTCTAAAATCCCCAAGCCAGACACTCACACACACAAAAGTAATGCTGTTGCTAAGTTACCAATTCCAACAATGAGAGAGATTGGGGTCAATCAAGAATGAAGGGATGGAGAAGCGACAACGAGGCCGACTGAGTCGCTTCATGGTGATGAACAAGAAGTCAGGTGGACTTTGTAGAGAGGAGCTTGCAAATAAGTTGGGATGTTGCTCATTTAACCCTAACGTCACCGAATACTACAAAATACTACTAGTAAAATGTAGTATGCAGTACTCTCACCTACTTGTGTGCAATGCCTGTAGTAATTTTTAGTATTTGGTACTTCACCCCAAATAGTGTACGTAGTACGGTTGCTGGGTTTAGAGGAAAAATGTTTATCATCTAAGGCAGAAACACAGTATGAATTACTTTTTTTTCATTTGGGTTGGTACCTGTAATACTACAATGTACATCCTATTAGTAAATGGTAGTAGTCAGTACCCTACCTGTATTACCACTATTACATACAAGTAGTATTTTGTAGTTGCCAGTATCTAGACTGCTGTCATTACACACCCATTCATCAGTCACATAGAGACTCAGTGCTGCAAAATACCTAGTAGTGTTCTGTAGTACTCAGTTCTTTATACCAAAGTAATGCCTAGGACGTTAGGGTTAATGTGGGGACTGATGGATACAGTACAAACAACTTCAGAGCATGAACAATTAAAGCTAGAGGAATGTGGAAGTGTTGAGCTTCTGCAAACTGTGGCCGTTGTAATGGCAAAATTAAAGTACTTATGTGCTCAGCTCCGTATACCACAGTACACTATGTGCCATATGAGGAAAGGCTATAGTTCTGTTTGCTAATAACGTCAACATGTTTTTTGTTTTTTTAATATCCTAAAATTTAGCCAAGAGGTCAAAAAATGTGTCCGGTAATTGGGCACAAAATTTGACCATCTGTCATTTAATGTGGTGCACTTGAAAATGTTTTTTTCAAATCCCAAATTTAACATTTACGGTTGTTTTAAAGTTAACCAGTTATGATTAATCAACATTATCTTTATTCACATATTCAACTTAATGTTTATCAGAAAAAATGATTTCTCACTTTTTGGCACAAAAAAAGGGTTTACATTTTCCTCACAACTTGGATTTTGTTGTATTTAGCCGCCCTCTCGTTTCGGTTTTGTTTAAAATTGTTGGATTTAGCAGGGCCATGTGAAAAAACTGAAGGGTATTAGGCAGAGTTGTATTCGAGTCCCTGCAAGTCCTTTCACAAGTCCCTGCAAGTCCCTGCAAGTCCATCACAAGCCCTCCAGTCCTAATCCCAATCGCAAGCTATTCAAATGAGCTGTGACAAAGGCATTCCTTTGTCATTGTTCATCCAGTTACTTGTGACCGGCTTTATGAAAGCACTTCTGACTGGGCTTGTGAAAGGACTTGCAGGGACTCGAATACAACTCGGGTATTAGGGTTAAAATGAAATGACACTCTGCAATAGCAGATTCTGATTCTCTCTGTTGTATTTATGTCGTAAGTTCTTGGTCTCATTAATTGTCCAAATTTTGTGCAAAAGGGCCTCGTTCTGAAGCCCCCCCCCCGTGATCGGGAAATTTCTAACCACTGCCTTTTGAATTGGAATTCAACACGAAATAAGGGATTTGAAGGTAGTGTACATGATTGGTCATTGCTGCAATTTTCAGAAATGGGCGGATTTGGGGGTTAGTATTTTATAGGAAATATCGTTTCACTGACCTGTTCAAAGGTTTGCGTTCTTGGATGGCGGAAAAAAAAAGAGAAAAACAGCGGCAGGAAACTGGATTTGTTATAGCGCCTTCTTGTAAAATAAGCCCAATTGTTGTAAACGGGATCGTTTTCAATTGGTCACATAACTACGCGAGCCGACTGGTTACAACCCGTCAATTCGGTACACTACGCGACACACACTTGCACTATAATTGCAACCTTTCGCCCGTTTTCGGTTTGTTAACTCATTTTAGATGCAATGCGGACTAACTACATTCGGTCAATAGAGGGCAGTATTTGTTTAATCTGTTATTTTTTTTCAACGATTGTTACGCGGAACAATTGTTCGAAAACGATATAAATTTCAACTTTTCTTAAAAATGACAGCACACCAGGTGCCATCATTTCACAGGATGATTGAGATTGCTATTAACTTAGTCTAGTAAGGTATTTCGTAATAATTCAGTGACATTTTTTTGGGAGGATTACCAATCGTGTACACTGCGTTGAAGAAACAATTTCTAAGCTGAAATATTTGTGTATTTCCAGGATGAAGAAGCGGCAATGGATTTCGTCACGTGCACCTCCAACATCAGAGCCTACATTTTCGGGATCGCAAGAAACACACGATTCGACATTAAATGTGAGTCCTGCTTTTTAATTGAATACATGCAGTGGCATATCTAGTGCAGGGCAGGGGGAACATTTGTGAACAATATGAAAATAATTACATGACAGGCTTTATACATTATTCTCTTGTGTGCATGTTACCATTTTCAATCCTACATTAACTTGAACACAGCCAGTTTTGACTTGTTTTGGGTAGTCATGCTCACGCATGTATGTATTTTTTTATGTAATAAATATGTAAAATGCCATACTTATGCTGTACCCCATTTTCATGGATTAATGAAGTTTCTCCATTTCTGTTTTTTGTTTTCGTTTTGTTGACAGCAATGGCAGGGAATATCATACCGGCTATAGCGACCACCAATGCCATCGTCGCAGGGCTCATCGTTATGGAAGCTCTCAAAGTGCTACGCGGGCGTCTGGACCAGTGCAAAATGGTCAGTCTCTCTCGGTCTGTCTGCTTGTGTCATTGCATGTTGGCAGTCTCCCAAAAAAGTCTGCCATCCCACCCCCCCCCCCCAACATCGGGGCAGAGCATCGGTTCGGTTTTCCAGAGGTCGCAGGTTCAAATCCCACTCCTGCCAGTTTTCTTTGTTCACTTTGGAAATTCATTTTAGGTCTTGTTGACATGAGTTTACTTAAAAGGTTTTGCTTCAACAACGTTCTTGCAGATCTTCTTGAAGAGGACGCCTAACGAGAGGAATAAGCTCTTTCTTACGTGTCCGCTAGACAAACCCAATCCAAAGTGTTACGTCTGTGCCCCCAAACCAGAGGTATGCCTTATTTCTGTACACTGTAACAAAATGTCTGCATTGTAGTATTAGACTAAAGATCTGTGACATGACTTTTTTGGATCTCATGATGCTTAAAAGTACTTATGAATTTAAGAAGTTTGTTTTCATTTTTTATTATTAATGTGTGCTCACATTGTGTTCCATTGAATCCTGTCATGCAATATTAACCCTAACTTGCCTCAATCCTCCAAAATCAACCAGGCAGTTATGGAGGATTCTGGAGGATTGAGGCTGAATGCATTTTGAACTGGTGGTTAATTTTGGAGGATTGAAGTAGGATTGCCGTGTTTCAACCAATAATTGTACCCACAGTGAGGAATGTATACAAGCATGGGTCACATGTCATACTCTACACTATTCTACTGGATAGTCATATTTTTATGGGAGGCAATTTGATTATTTTGAAGGATTGAGGATGTATCCTAGCCAAAAGCGTCTTGGAGGTTAGAGTTAATGTCTTAAGACTTTCCTGTACTATTTTGAATAAAGACGCTAGTTTTAATAGTCAGTTTTATCTTTGTATCCCAGGCATCGGTCAAGTTAAACTTGTCGACTATGACAGTAAAAACACTTGAAGAAAAGGTAGGTAAAAGTGAAGTCACTTCTTTCACATTCTTCTGTTTTTATTTGATTAAACCTCATACTGAGGTTTGGGAACTGGCTTGGGACCCTCATCTGTTATTAAAAAAAAAAAAAAAAAATTGTTAATAATTTCTTGGTTGTATTTATATCTGTTTATTTAATGGTGTATTATTTCTGTTATGCGTGTTTTATCATTTTTAAATGGAAATAGCGCAATAAAAAAATGTATTATTATTATTATTATTATGTTGAGACATAAGACTGGATTTTCAAGGATACGGAGTAAACAAATCATCAAATTGCTTGACGTAAAATGGTACCAAGTAGCTGAAAAATGAGTGGTAACAATCCCATCACAAGATGAATAATTTGGATTTAACAGAACATTAACTGTTGGTGAGATGACTTTAAAATCAATAAACATTTTGGATTTTATTCCATTACACATCCATACTTTTTAACAGGTGAGATTTCTTCAGATTTTTCCAGATTTCAGGATTCTTGGTAAAGTCTTCCAGATTTCCGGAAGATTTTTTGGTCGTGAATGTTATATTTCCCGCAAATCTGACCCCTGTTTTAGGAAGAGAATACTAATTGTGTTAACTTTTTTTTGGTGTCATGATGGTAGATATTTAAGCAAGAGTTTGGGATGATAGCACCGGATGTGGAGATAGATGATGGCAGAGGATTAATCCTCATCTCCAGTGAAGAAGGAGAAACGGAAGGTATGCTGTGAAGGATTAAGATTATAATGAACAGGAATGTGTGGCTTCAAATCCCATCTAAATACCCAGTGGATGGGGGGGGGGACATAAAGGAGCGAGGCTTTTAAATAGCAAGCAGGAGGCTGTATTTGCAGATCCCACCCAAAGTTACCAGTGGGGGAGGGTACCCAGTACCCAGTGGAGGAGGGGGACATTGTGTAAGATCAAGGTTGTAACAAGCAGGAGGCTGTGGGTTTAAATCCCCGAGTACCCAGTGGAGGTAGCAGGATTAAATCCCCCAAGTACCCAGTCGGAATGTGCAATAGTAATATAGAAACCAATACAAACAGCAATAAAGAAAATCATCATTCTTGCAGATTATGCATAAATTGTATCATTCAATTAAGTGCTATTAAATAATAGTGCTCAATGGAGTAATAATAATCACCTGTTTGTTATAAATGCATTGTCTGTGAGTTATTGTTTCAATACTCCACAGAAAATAATTTCAAGGTGCTGAGTGATTTCATGCGGAGCGGTGTCCAGCTCAAGGCGGATGACTTCCTCCAGAATTATCAACTGACCCTGAACATCACCCACTGGTCAGTACCGGTCAAGCCTACTCAGTAATTCAGCGCACAGAAATGTCAATTTTAGTCTGAAGCCATGATCAGGAGCTGAAAAACTGGGAGTCTTAGACAAAGACTCTGCACTGACTAGTATTAACCTCTTAAGCCATAGCCACTGTTTGAAAAAATCCTGGCCAGTTGTTGTGTATATATGTGCATTCCTGCGCATACTCAACCATTATTCATGTTTCAACTATATTGTTCTTGAATGGGAGTGTAATGAATAGATGAAGCTTTATCAAACAAAGCTTTCATTCACACGAAAGTGTGCGCTCCAAGTGCAATGAATAGGATTGCTCTATTCAGTGTGGTGCCTTTTGTTTGTATTTACACTTGGCTTCACAGATGGCTTCACTAGCTGTCAGATGGGCACAGAGGGCACTTATTGTTTGAACTTGAAATTTACCCGTGAATCATGGGGTATGCCAGTTTGGTTTTTTTAATCATGCATGTTGCTCGCATGTGATCTGTCTGAAACTAGTATTAGGAAATGTCAAACTACAACAGTTGAAGATCACGGCAGGAATTGACATCATAGCTCCGTATAGTAATCATTTCCAGTCGTCTGTTGCATTGGTAATTGACAGGTCATGACATTGGAATCTTTCTCTGTCGTTTCATTTTTTGTAATTGATCAATGTAGTGCATTTTCACCAAGTATATTTTTTAAAAATATTTGCTGCCTACAAGATAATTTCTAAGAGATAAAAACAGAATTAAGAAACGTGGTAACTCCAGGTTGTTCTCTACATTTTATAGGTTACAACTCAAGTTACCTTTATTTAATTTTGCATTTCCTAGTGATGCTTATTTGTTTCAAATTCACACAAGGAACAAGATATTTTTTTTGAAAAGTAGGCCTTCCCTTTGATAATTATAGCTGTTTAATCATTAACGTACCAGTCAAATCATATGATGCAGTTTTTCTTCTTGGAACCTGTGTAGTGACAAACTTGCTGACGATAAAGAGTTTGAAGTAGTGGATAGGTCAGCAGCCTCTGAGCCGCAGCCGTTACCGTCTACCGAAGACCAAGCTCCATCGGGAACCAGTGATGAGGCTCAGCCGGGGACCAGTAGGAATGGCACCCGGACTTCTCTCAGCAGCAGCAACACCAATGGTCGGGCTGGACCCGCAGCAGGTACAGATTGTCCTTATACTTCTTCACAAATAGACCATGTCTGAAGTGGGAATTTGTGGGCACAGGGACCAGTTTTTGGCCACTGAGACATTGGGGTGAATTTCTGTAACTGTAGACAAAATACCTGTGCCCAATTTCATGAAATCCAGAACTCTGGATTCTATGCTAATGGCCTGCAGTTTTGTGCTGACCGAGCTTGCAAAGAAATTCTTCGTTAACCAAGTAAGCCAAGAATCCCTTTGCATGCCCTTAAGCCCAAAACAGAATATGCTTATCATTAGTGCAGAATTTCCTGCTATAGTTAGGGGCAAATCCTTAGCATCCATAAGCATAGCTATGAAATTGGACCCTGTTTCAGATGTGTTCATACCAATAGGCTTTTAAGTAGTATATACCGTATCTGTCCAGATAAATTTTTTTGCATTCATAAAAAAACCTGTCAAATTTGAAATTCACTGAAACCAAAGGACAGGATAATCAAGAAACGTGTTGATGGCAGGTGATGATAAGGAATCATCAACAGTGAATGACTCCTGTGGTTGACAAGCTCATAGTAATTAAAAGGAAAGGTATGGTATATTTCGATTGAAGTATTATTTCTATATTCACTAATCTTTAATTCCAAAATAAGGTGGGGACGCTGATGATGACGACTTGGTCATGATAGATGAGGACGTTGAAATCGAACAGGCATCCACGTCGGAGGAGACGTTGCCGGCCACCAAGAAGAGGAAGCTTTCCTCGGATGAGGGCGGAGTTACGGGCGTGGCATCCTCAACAGCAGCTAAGAAGCCCAAGACTGCACAAGTAGTGCATGAGGAGGATGAGGAGGAGGATCTCATTGTGTTGGACGATTGAGAAAGTAGACTTTGTTGGGATTTGAACAGAAACTACCATCTACTTCTGGTTTGCGTCAAAGCCACATGTGACCAGCACCACTGGAGTAATACTTTTATCCTTTGGATTATTTTACTCAGCTGAGCAGCACACGTAGCCTTTAGTTCCGGATATTACCTTATTCCCTTTTTGATCAGGGAATTTGAGCCTGCTGATCCAATATATGCATTCATAATGGCTGCTTGGTTCATGTTAACCTCTTGAAAACGTACGTTTGAAAAAGACCACATGGCCGGTTGTTGTCTAAAAATCCATAGCCACAGACAAAAAAATACATGTTTTAAAAACGGCTGAAGAGTACCACTTTTCAAGTGTACGGCTGTGAATGTGTTGCCTTTTCAAATCTGTTTAAAATAATTACCATAAGTGAAAGTACCCATCTAATGCCATACCTTCTGTGAAATATTTATCAAATTTGGTTGGCTTTGAAAAAGGGACTTTTTATATCATTGCTTCTTTCACCTGACCAAATATTATTGTGAAATGGAAGCTCATAATTCAGGGGTGGGATTTGTCAAAATTGTTTAAGAATCTATTTTGCAATCTGGAATTTCTGAGATGTTTTTCTGAAGGTGTTTTTACCTGTAAAAGTGGATATAGAACAATAAAAACATATTTTAAGGGTGCCTTTAGGCAAATACAAACTGTAGACGTTGATCTGGGGTCCTCGTGGATTTTTCGTGGATTACGTGGATTTTTCATTTTTTTTCCAATCTCACCCCTGCATAATGTAGAGGACCTTTCTATTTTCGGGCACATATAGTTATTTCCTATTTTTAGTCTCATGAGTAATACACACGATGAATGGTAAATAGATCATATTAGAACTTGGTCAACTTGGAAAGGGGTACATAGCATGTCATAATTGTTTTTGTTTTTTTCAACACCTGCTGTCAGTTTCACAGAAGAGAGAAAGATAGTTGGGTAACGGAATGATGGGTTTGTATAACCGTGTTGTTTTCAAATTATGTTCCCAAACAAAACACACCAATAGGAATTTGTTACTGGCATAATCTGGACGGCTAATATCTTGTGTCATGTCTGTTTTCACCACACCTGCCACACAAACACAATGAGATGTATTTCACTTTAATACTTGTATGCTTTATTAAAATGTTGGGGGAGGGGGATACGTTTACTGCAGTCCTAAGCACGTTTTGATTGGCGGGGCTTCTCACCATGCCGAATTTTTTTTTATTGAGCTTGTTCATTTTGATGATAAAACAATTTGAATGTGAAGATGAGACTCGAACATTTTGGGACCAATGCTAAGTTCGAACATTTTCTTGTTCAGCAAAAATGCCAGACAAAATAGAGTACCGAAGTCTGACGTCAGTTGGCACGACAACTGGCTCCAAACAAATGGAGGTTTCGATTGTCTCCTTGTTAACAGCCAGTCATGCAACTACATTGACACAAAATAAAAGCATTCTGGTTCCAAACATTGCATTGACGTCATCACTTTGGTAATCTATAAAGCTGTATAACTCATACACTGTTTTAGCTGGTGAGCTGTTCTTGCTAAGCAAGACTTTTCAGCTCTTACCGAATTTTGTTGTAATTAGTAGCTCCTAAAATTTCATTTTTAAAACTACTACGCGCATTAATTTGTTGAGTACAGAACAAAAATTCTAAGCAAAAATGGGTTGCAAGCTCAAAATGTCATTGGAAGTGTTATTGTCTGTGGCTGGGTCTTAGCTTTAGTTTGTTGAACACGTTGCAGAGCAGAATTATTGCTAAGCTGCTTCAAGAAATTACATACCAGTGTTGTAGGTCTAAAGACCGGTCTCGGTCTCTCAACCTGATTTTGCTGGTCTCAGTCTTGGTCTGAACACCCTGTGGTCTCGGTCTTGGTCTCGGACTGTTGAGGTCTCGCCATTTTGCTGGTCTCGGACCCAAGACCTAAGAAATTAAACCGCCTTTGCTTTTTCATTGAAGGTATTAGGAAGTCTTATTGCAAGTGCCTGAAGCAGTGGTAACTCGTTTTTAAAAAATCAAAGGTACATATAACACTAATGCATAGGTTTTTTTTTTTGTTTTTTTCTTCTTTTTTTCCTATTTTCTATTTTTATTTTTATTTTTTTGGCCTATTTTTTTTTATTACAAATTTTACTCAAAATGTCTCTCGGACTCGGACCTGAAGGTCTCGCACTTGGTCTCAGACATTTGCATCTTAGTTTCAGTCTCAAACATCCTGATCTCGGTCGCGGACTTTCAGGTCAGGTCTACAACAGTGTCACAGCTGAAAGCCAGTCAGAAGTAATACATATCAGATTGGATTTTGGCTGATAACCTGTTTTTACTGAGCATATCCTTTGTGCTTTATATGATATTGTGTGTCCAGCAAGTCTATGAATTTTTGGGTGTTGGGTACAGACTTGCCTGATGGGCTGTAGCAGGGTTTTAAGTTTATGATGTGTGTTCAGAGTGTAGTGCTAATACAATGTGTGACTAAGTACCCTGTTGTTTTTTTGGTAAATTAGCCCGTGGATTTACCCGAAAGGAATTTCTTATGGTTTTTGACATGGCTCTTTTGTGGTCCCAAATATAATTGTTGAATGCAATCTTCTTTTAAAAATGTTGTTTGTCTGTGATTTTTTTAAAAATATTATGTAGTGTGTGATTTACATTGTACTTTATGAAGTGTGATTGACCTGTTATAACCCTGGCCCTTGCCGTTTATACCAAAATGCAGAATTGCAATGCCTTTGCATGGTTATGATACACCATACTTCTAGTGACATTGACAATTCAAGGTTATGGTACGGAAACGCAAGGTCTGCTCTTCATAAGCGATTGGTGGTTTTTTTGTAACATGCATTGGAGAGAGTAATAACATGTCCGACCACAAAATTTAAATCCAACTTTGTTTTTATTGACTTCTCACAGTTGTGGGGTGAACATTTTAGAGGATAAATCTTCAATTTTCAGACCTATAGACCCAGGAGAAGTCAAGGGAAAAGTTTGGAAATGTTTGATATCTGCACAGCCGCATACAAGCTGGCCCAGACTAGTTCCTGCCTCTTAATATTGGGACCGATAGGCCAGCTATATAGTTTGGGTATGGCGCTTGAGATTACCCCCCCCCCCCCCCCCCCCCCGTGTGCGCAGGCGCTGTAATAATTTCCCATCATTAAATTTTATGGCACACATATCTTCATGTAGGAGCCCACACCTCGCAAAAAATGTAAACCAACTAAAAATAACCGTGTAATTGCGATTATACATGATCAATATTAGAGATATAAAGTGGGACTTACAGTGGCGTATCCCATCATTAACCACCGCTTCACACTGTACGGGTACTTACCCCACCCCACCCCACCCCACCCCACCCCACCCCACCCCACCCCACCCCACCCCACCCCACCCGCGCCCGGTGCGCATCATATGATTTCATTTTTTTTTTTTTAGGAAAAATTGTCGAAAGTCATTTTTCGCATTGAGTTACTCAATAGCTGCAACGATTTTCTTGGCTGACGTCTTGTTATACATTGACACCTCATTTCGAAAAATCGGGCGACCGGGCAACTTTTGTGTGCCCCTCCCAAACGCCAACGCCCATACTTCTGACCAATAGGATCTTTGAAAGCCGGCCGTGTTATGCGGGCATAAACTTGTTTTCGTCACGCTCATATTGCGCGAGCGATTGGAAGTCTGGTTCCCCAAGGCCTATAATATCGCACAAATAGCCAACCAACAATCTCTGCCAAAATAGTCGGGTTACACCATTTCATCATATCACTGTACTGTGTGGAATGTTGGTGTCTGCTCGCGCGCCGAGTCTAATCCTATTCCTAATGAAAAAAAACTGGTTGAAAGAAGATATAATGGAAATAAAGGCTAACATGGCTTGACACATTGAAAGGTAAGAACTGTTTACAATGCAGACGTAAGACATTTATGAATATGATTACATCATGATGTATATTTTGAAAGGTGCCCAGTTTCCGGACAGCCGGAGTGAAGAGAGATTTCTCCATAGACCATATCGCAAATACCGCCTGGTCGAGACGTCACAATGGTCACAAGGGATTGTGGGAAGGAAATGGGAGCGATTTTGGTGCGCGTTTCTTTTCCACGTCCCTAGTAACCATTGTGACGTCTCGTCTAGGCGGTATTTGCGATAAGGTCTATGGTCTTGTTCAGTGCAATCTTGAGTCTTGCGCAAGTTTATCCCAATGAATGGATTTCATTTAAAGGGAAATGAGCTCGGGAGGGAGTAGGCCTACAATACTAGTCATGAGACATGACTAGTTTCCCGTCGGCCATTTATCAAATTTTTGTGAGTTTTTTTTGCATTATTTATTAGGCCCAACGTTAGGCCTATTCATTATTTCTCATCAAGGAAAAATATCCATAGACAATAGCCATAGACAAGAGATTCTGACGCAACCGATATTTCTGAATGAATAGGTGTCTTCGCAAAATACGGTTGGTATGTTGCATTCTGGAATACATTTGTGAAGCTGCAAAACACCGACCGCGCAAACGGAATGGAACCTTTTCACTTGGGAGTAGTTTGCGTTGGATTCTCCCCGTTTTTTGGGGCAAAATAATGAAATGTTGGTATTATAAAATTGTTTGGTGCGGGGCCAAAATCATATGCGGGTGCTGACGAGAAACTAGTAATCTACTTTCATTGGCCTAAACTTGCGCAAGACTCCAGATTGCACTCGACAGTCTCACCACACGAGCGTGGCCAGCAGGATGACTTACGTCACCTTACCCTAGAAAGATTTTACATAAATACCCCTTACTAAAATGGATCAGGAACAGAAAAATCGGACAAAATGACCAGCAATCCGTGTTGTTAATTTTAGGGGAAATGAGCTTTAAAATGTGTCAAAAATCATTGCCATGTTTTGTACGCATGGTAGTACTCTAGTAGGCCTAACAAGTCTGGCGATTGTGTAGTGTAGGGCCCCTCTTTAGTTTTGATGAAATTAGATTCAAGGATATTTTTTCTCATTCTAAAATGACTTTTTCAACCTAAAGCAGACTTCTCAATTCTATTGACATCGTTTTTTGTAATTTTGAACAGTTTATTTCGGTAGAAAATGCAATTTTCTTACGCGCTTTACGGCAGTTGCTATGCGAATAAACGCGGGTTTGCGTGTTTACTGTGCATCGCGGTGATCGCCATCTTTATTTTCGCGTTGCAATTTGTCATCCTCATCGCCGCTTTACCCCAAAATTTCCCTCAAAACTAAAACGCTGCCCTTTATCTACGTCATACCTGTTGGTTTGTAATGTCGCTAACTAGTTTGGCAATTCCAATAACCTAAAAGTGGATTTTTGTTCCCTTATAGGGAACAGGGCCCTACACTACACAGTCGCCACAAGTCTGGTATTTTTGATTTTTTGGAGCTATTTGTCACAAATTTGATGTCAATTGAAAGGGAATTGCAAGACAAATTGCACTGGTATGGTATTCCGAATGTCGCAGGTTCGAATCTTGCTCCTGCTAGTTTTCTTTGTTCAGTTTGAAAATGTATTCAAATTTACCTCGTCAGTTTGCCTTGTGGTTTATGTGACTAAACTAAAATATGCAAATTTGTACATATTTCTAGATCATTAGAATACAGAAAGCGTCATGTTGAGAGTTGCAACCCACCGAATCTTACGCCTCCCAAAAAACAGCAGCAGAAATAGCAATGGCGCTGCTACACAAGCACGACATGCTCTTGTTGGATGCTGCAGCTGTGCATTTTCTCAGGATGCAGACGGTGCCACCCCAGCACTACCACAGCGAGCTCGTGCTGTGATAGGTGGAGGAGGGATTGCGGGATTGTCTGTAGCTTACCACCTGTCAAAACTAGGATGGAAGGACGTGGTGCTTTTGGAACAAAGAAAGTGAGTAAAGATGAGTACTTGTTTATTTTGCACTGATTAGAAATGTGTTTCGTGGGTTAACCCCTTGTGTCCGGCTGTCATTCATGGGGGGCTGGTATGCCAAGAATGGGCTACGGCCCTATTCATCGCATTTAAAGCCCACTTTTGTGTGAATGAAAGCTTTGTTTAACCCTCCTACTATTTCACCATACAAAACCTTACAAAATGTTCATATCCAAATTTTACCATAGCATTAACACACACATGGCAAAACCATAGTGTAATGCTATAGCAAGCTTTATTCACATGGCAAAACCATACACATGGTTTTGTATGGTAAACATGCTTCACTGTGGTACACAGTGTATGCCAAATGGTTTTGTATGGTAAACATGCTTCACTGTGGTGTACAATGTATTCCAAATGGTTTTGTGTGGTGAATATACTTCATTGTGGCTTATCAACAGACTACTTGGGGCTATGGTGAGTTTAATATATATAATGTATAAAGAGAAATCACCCTAATTCTAAAATGGTATAGGCCTATTCATCAATGTTCCCCAGTACACAATGGAGTTGGTTCACCATACAAAACCTTGCACCTGCCAGCAGACACAGCCTGTACAACCATACAAAACCTAGTGCCATACAGAGGTCAAGTTGATTTACCATTCATCACCTTACATAGTTCAGTACAGGCAAGTCTTTTGACAATACAAAACCAGACAGCTGTCAGGTTTTGTATGGTATACCTGCTGTACACTCAGTGACTCACTGTATGGTTTTGTATGGTGAATAAACTTTCTTATAAATTGCCTCATTAAAGAAGCTCCATCTATTCATTACACTCCCATTCAAGAACAATATAGTCGAAACATGAATAGATTGAGTATGTGCAGGAATGCACTTTTTTCAAACCGCAACAATGACCGTTGTCCGCATTCAAAAGGTTTGACTTGTTTCCGCATGCATACATGTACGTGTGCATCCTGTATAAACTAATTCTGTGCTTACACGATTAGTTAGCACAGATTATCTGTGCTGGTGCTGTATTCACAGAATGGTGATTGTAAACACAGAAAATTCCGTGCTAAGCAGAATCTGGAAATTGTATTCTCAGACCATGATGCCACACGTGGACTGTATATGTGTTGCAGATTGACCAGTGGTACTACATGGAGTGCAACAGGTATTCTAGGAGTGCTCAGGCGGTCGCATTTCAGCACCCGTCTGAGTAAGATGAGCTATGAATTGTACAATCAACTGGAAGCAGAGACAGGAGTCCAGACTGGTAATGACACCGTGAAACCCCTGGGTGTAATTTTCTGTTAAAAATGGACTGGGTCAAAATGGTCCAAGTCACGTCTCAGAACCCAAAATTACAGTGAGATTTAAAGGTAGTATACAACATTTGCAAACATTAAATAACAAAACTACTGAATTAATCATATGAAGCACGATATGGGGGAAAAGGGACCCCTTCTCTTTTGTGTTGGTCAGTGTGCTTAGGGTATAGGGATAAAAGGGGGGGGGGTACCCTTTTCCCCCATATCGTGCTGGGTATCGAATTAATATGAAATATCATACTAGACTGTAAGTAAATAGCAGTTTCAAGCATCCTGTGAAATCATGGCACCTCGTTTTCAAGAAAAGTGGAAATTTATATCATTTCCCAATGATTGTCGGCCGACAATCGTTGGAAATGGTCTAGTTCCCCGACCTGACAATTCCCTGACTCTATAAATTGCACTGGTTTGTCTAAAGTGGGGTCGGGAACCAGACTACTGGAACATATTTTTTGTTCCCGTTTTCCCAGCATCTATGCACACAAAACTTGAAACGGGTCAGTGTTACAGTATTTGCTAGCACGCTATAAAATACTCGCCCCCAAATCCATTTATTTCCAAAAATTACAGCAAAAGCAAATGTTGTATACTACCTTTAAGCTGTCAAACCCAGAAGTTGCTATGCACTCTTTGTCAAGGTTGGACAATAGTTTACAGGCTTCAGATGTGATTTTGAGTAGAGTAGGATGTGATTTTGGACGCCCATTGTCAATCATATCGTCCTAATCTCCTTTTCAATTTTTAAGAGAAAAACACATCCAAGCGAGTTTACGGTGTGACGTCCTACTGTAAATATACTTTCATTACCATCTCCCAAGAATCTTTAATACATGTCGGGAATATATCGAATGAAATTGTACCACAAACAAAATATTTTGTTTAGGTGTGAAGTGCTTGTTTCTGATTTCATAGCATTCTGTTCTCAACTCTTTACTCAAGGCTTGCGTCGTTGTGGTAGTGTGAATATAGGACAGACAAAAGATGCCATGGTGGAACTGCAGAAGAAACACGCTAATGCTGAGTAAGTTCAATGAGACGTTGTTTCACTGAGCTCGCCAATGTTTTTTAATACACAGTGAAATCTGGTCAAGGGTTTTACGAATGGGAAAAATTAATAAACCTCCGTCCACAAAGTTGTGGCATTTGACACTGCTAAGCGGCGTAACTTGTATATTAAAATAGCATCCGAGTCATATCTTTACGTGCATATATATTTTTTCGAATATTTGAACCGGCAAAAAGCTATTCGAATATTCAGTTGACGATCAAATTTTTGAATATTCGGTTTATTCTGGACAGCCCTAGTTCATTTTCATTGTGGTTAAATACATGGGGCACATGTAGTATAACTTTAGTCTGCTGTGTCTATAAAAGTAACTGCTGAATATGGCATATACCTTTAACAGTAGAGAAGATTGAGTCAAACTCCATCCCATCATCACGTGATACAATTTGCTCATACCTTGGATCTTGGATTGACACCTTCCTTAAGCCCTTGCGTCTGGCTGTTATTGATGGGGTGCTGGTATGCCAGAATTGGGGCTGTGCAGCCAAGCATAAACACAAACAATAGGTACCATACTGAATAGAGTGATCCTATTCATCACGCTCGGAGTCCCCCCCTTTCATGTGAATGAAAGCTTTGTTTAAAGAAGCTGCATCTGTTCATTACACTCCCATTCAAGAACAATATAGTTAACAAATTAATGGTTTGAGTAAGTGCAGGAATGCGCCTATAGACGTCAACCGGCGAGGTGGTATTTTTTAAGCCTCTTCCAAATGTTTTCATAACAATATGTCTCTAAACCCACCCTGAACATCGACTACCTTGTAATAATGCCTTTTTCCTTTTTTTTCGACCAGAGCCTGGGGAATTGACAGTGAGCTCCTCAGCATTGGGGACATCCATAAATTGTTGCCATGGATACGCGTCGACGACCTGGAAGGAGGGATGTTGGTGAGGGACGATGCGTGGGTCGATGCGAAGGAAGTCTGCCTGGCCTTAGCTAAGGCTGCCAATGACGAGGGTGAGGTAGCAGCCACCATCTTTTAGTGGCAGTGTTGGGCGCGATCGGCAGATCTGTGCGATAGGGAGATCACGTAGTGCTGTCACGCAAGCTACTGTTCACACAAATGTGTAAACCAATTGTTCATGGATGTGTTACCAATTGCCAAACAAAATGTGGACTAACTAAAGTTGTTAAATGACGTGCAGTATTTGGGAAAAAAAGGAAGTTTTATTCAAGGATGGTCGGCCAGGCCGACCATTGCTGGAAATTGATACAAAAATTCCACTTTTCTTGAAAATGACAGCACAGGTGCCACGATTTCACAGGATGCTTAAGACTATTATTACTTAAATAATTCAGTATTTTTTTTTATGTTTGCAAATCTTGTATATTACCTTTAAATACTATTATGATGAAAATGCAATGGGCATCATGTGATTCATTGTTAGAGCATTTAAGTTTCTTCCACGGTAGAAAATGTATGGAATTAATGAAAATGGACATTGACTTCGGAAGCAAACCCTACGTATTCAATTCTAGATATACTATACAGGATTTGATACTTTTTGGGAAGAATTTTGTGAAAAATAGCGACCTACTGAAAAGTGTTTTCAGCTGTTTTTGGTTCTCATGAAGTATATGACACACTGTGAAGTTCAAACATTTTTAGCACAATTTTAGGCTAATGGTTAACCCTTTCAGTGCCACTTATCTTCCCCCCTCGTGGCACATTCTTTGTTCAGTCAAGCATAAATCACTCAAGTAGTAAAAGCAGCCGACTTCTTGCTGAATTTTTTTATTTTAAGGAAGGATTTCACCGTTAAGAGCCGATTGAAAAGGGAAATGTGTTTGAAGTTTGTGTCGTGAAAAGTACTCTTTCAAGTTTTGTAAAAATGAAAGTCATAACAGCTAAAATAACAAAGTCGTGGCTGGTTTCTCTTCTGACCCACTTTATCAAACAGGAAACTTGTTTGTCACACGAACAAATAGCACTCCATACACAAATTGTTCAGGGAAACTTTAGACGCATGGTGACACATGAATTTAATAGCACCATTAGAAAGATCTGAAAAAAGCTCTTTCCGTTAACATGAGGTTGAGCTGTGGACGGCAAAAAACACAAACATGTTGAAACATAGTGAATATATCTGTTGTTTGGATGATGTCTGTACATGTGTGGCTTCTTAAAACTCAACATTGGTAAGCAGCAGGAGTGGTGTGGCCTGTCAAGTAAACTCAACATCGGTAAGGAAAGAGTTAAAGTAGACAGTTCTGAAAACTACTTACATTGGCTCCACATTTTCAGAGAGCAGTTCACTTATCCTTAGTTCATGTCAGTTGTGCATTTTAGGTGGCCTACTTTCATTAAAAATAAAAATGTAGAGAGTTGGGGGAAATGTGATCCTAAAGGATAGAACTTACCTCACCCTATAAACAGGGGTGACACTCTTGGAGAATGTTGCAGTCCAGAAGATCACGACCACCGATGGCCGCGTCTCCAGCGTGCAGACAGACAGAGGGAGCATTGAGTGTGAGAATTTCATCAACTGCGCTGGCCTGGTAGGTCTTAAGAGCATTCATGTCTCATTCTATTACAGGGGCTTAGTTCTAGTGCAGGAAAGAATCCGTTCAATCACAAGGCTTGCAGTGCAAGACATCTACTCGACCAGAAAGAAATTTCTGAGACCATTGCTGAAAAACAGTAACATTGCAGAAGCCTGATGGTTCAAGACAATATACTTTAGAAGGATCAGAAAGATGCCTGTGGGAAACAGTAGTGTAAGATGAACAGGGGTGAGTTTGCCCCGGGTTGAGCTCCAATCAAACGTGAAATGATACAGGGTTCAGTGTGGGGTTGAAAAATCGATACTCAACCCAGGGCGCCCTGGAGTTCACTCCGGGTTGAACTCCAATCAAGCGTGAATTGACACGGGGTTCGGTGTGGGGCTGAAAAATCAAGACGCAACCCAGGTTGGCTTTGGGGTTTGCCCTGGGTTGACTTCAACCCGGGCTGAGAGGCCCCAGTCTTAAAAGTCCTTTTTCTATTTGCTGTATTGTAGTGGGCCCGTGACCTTGGTTTCGCCAGCTCACCGGAGGTCAGAGTGCCGCTGTACCCGATGGCCCAGCAATACCTCATCACAAAGCCAATCAAGAGTCTAGCAGTGGACGATCAAAGCCCGTGTGAGTAACTATATTTCACTGTCTTAAAACAGTTTTGAGTCATTCTACTTTCTAGGTAAAGGGCTACAAATTAACAGAGGTGGTGGGGTTGGCCACATTTTAGGTTGCCAGCCCTACCACCCTTACGGTTTTCCTGGGTCCAGATCTAAATAGAGGATAAATCTTCAATAGATACCAAAGAAATTATCCCAATTTTCAGACCTACAGACCTAGGTGGGGTAACTTCATAATCGGTGAGACCAACTCGTCTCACCCTTGGTGAATTATTGTCCAGTCACATCAAGTGGAATTTAGTTCTGTCCCGGATATACCGAATATTCGATCGTCAATACCTTTTTGCTGGTTCGAATATTCAAAAAAATATATATGCACGTACAGATACGACTCTGATGCTATTTTGATAGAAAAGTTACGGCACTTGGCAGTATCAAATGCTGCTTTTTGTCGACGGTAACTTTTTGTGTACGGAGGTTTATTGTTCCTGTCCATAAACCCTTCACAATTATAAAATAATTACCATAAAGAAACAGGCTGGAGTTTGATTTCTTGTTATCAGAACGTTATATGTACCCGCAATGATCTTGATGCAACAGGCGCATGCAAACAAATGTTGAATGGGCGGTCCATAATATTGATCGCCGCACGTAAAACGGCGGCGTACTTTGCGTGCAACTTTTTACTGGCGCGGCATGCAGTGGCAGCTGACGCGTGAAAAACTTGATCGGCGAGTATCGAATATTCAAATATTCTGTCAAACCCAGTTTCAAATAATCAGATACTAAATTATTCGAAAAATGAATGGCCCCAGTGCAATTTGACACAATGCTTTCAAGTCTGGGACAAACATACATTATTTTCTCAGGGTTGTTTCAGGGGCACGGCTGCATACCATTTGGGTAATAGGTCAATCGATGTCAGGAATTTGTAATTTGTACATTGTCTTTTTTTCTCCAGATGTTCGGGACACAGACAGCCTCCTCTATATCCAGCAACACAAAGGGGGGTTCCTGTTTGGTGGGTATGCACCCAAGGGAAAACCTGTCTCCGACGAGGCGCTACCAGTAAAGGAAAACTTTGAATTCCTCCAACTTCCCGATGACTGGGATCATTTCCGTAAGTCTGTCCTAAATTTTCTTCGATTGCAGTCTTACCTGTAAAAAGAGAGAAAATGATGCGGTTAATACAAAATACAAATGGGCTACTCGTGCATGCATTTCAGTATGTTCAAGTTGGGATCATGTCAATTTCTGCCTGTTTTTGCGACAACGCCATGACTACGTTTTTTCAAACTCATAAAGAAACAACAATGGTTTCCTTTGGATCCCTAATACGATCGATGTGAAGAATAACCTTCATAACCTTCAAAATAAGCATCTGCGTACAATGTACAATTCGTCAAAGAAGCCCTATACTACGATGTTAGCGTGTTTCCAAGTGGCGAACGCAATAAGCACATGCAGTGTGACGTTACTTAGGCTTATACCGAGGGCTTTTGCTTCATACAGGTAGGCCTACGCACTGGATGCTACGTATCATTGACCTAATCTTGGGTATCGATAACGAGGACTTTGTCAACGCTCCACATAGGGAGAAAACAATGTGGTTAATAGTACAACATAGGAACAGTTGAACATGAAGACAAAACGACAGAAAGGAGGATCACCACGAAGGGATACTACAACAGAAGAGTAGAAATAGGAAAATGAATTAAATGGCTGCAAACTGCTAACTGACTGGATATATACAAATTAACGTTTCAAACTTAAATGTCGTGTACACGATTGGTAATCCTCCCAATTTTATTTTTTTACTAAATTATTACGAAATACCTGACTAGACCGTAAGTTAATAGCAGTCTTTATCATCCTGTGAAATGATGGCACCTGGTGTGCTGTCGTTTTCAAGAAAAGTTGAAATTTATATCGTTTTTCTAACGATTGTTCCGCATAACAATCGTTAGAAAACTGCCCTCTATTGACCGAATGTAGTTAATCCGCGTTGTGTCTAAAAATGGGTTAACAATCCGAAACCGGGCGCACGTGTAGTGTACCGAAGTGACGCGTTGTAACCAGTGCATGCAGTGGATCTTGGACGTTCCCATTTACAAAAATTGGGTTTATTTTGCAAGAGGTAGAAAACGGTTGAAAACGAATGCTTTTTTTCTCTCGGTTTTTTCCGCCATCCAAGAACGCAAAACTTTGAACAGGTCAGTGAAATGATATTTCCTATAAAATACTAACCCCCAAATCCGCCCGTTTCTAAAAATTGCAACAATGACCAATCATGTACACTACCTGTAAGCAAGTTCTCTCTCAAAGGCAAATGGCCATTTGCCTTTGAGAAAGAACTGACTTGAAGTTTGAAATGTTAGGCCAGCTATTTGTGAATGGTGTTTAATTTGTCTGTGTTCCCACCCAGGTTACTTATTAGAAGGGTTCTTGCATAGGGTACCATCCTCTGCCGACGTGCAGTTTGAGAGACTGTTCAATTTTCCGGAGTGCTTCACACCTGATGGGGAGTTCATTATGGGGCAAGCACCAGAGGTGAGAATACAGTAGGTGTATAGTGGTGATACTGATGTTGCTGGTGGTGATAACAGTGATGGTGGTAGTAGGTGGGGTGGTAGTGGGCGGGTCGGTGATTGGGAGGATGGCTACTGTATATTAGAACAGAGATTTTTCTCTTTTTGCCCTGTCCCGACGTAATGTATGAAGTACTGTATACTCAGTGCTTTCTGAGAGCCTGTGTGAAAAAAATTCACAGGCTTACTCGGGTGGGATTCGAACCCACGACTTCCTGCTTACTAGTGCAGACGTCTTAACCACTCTAAGGCACATTCTTTGTGACAAATGGGGGCATCATATAGCTCCATGTAAAGTAGTGGTGCCAAGGCCGTACGTCCTGAACTCATCAAAATACAACACAACGTTGAAAAGAGAAGGATTGAGGAGGACAGTTAATTCTGTTGGGAAAAATCATCGAAGAACAAGGCATGCGCAGTTTCACACATCGTGGTCATTTTGGTCGGTAATCACATTTTGTTGAGCAAATCTTTCCCATGCTTGGCAAGTTTCTGTGCTTGCGTTAGTACGTCACCTGTCACGATTCTTTTACCAAAAAGCAACCATCATTCAACCGCCACTCTGAAATTAATATTTATTTTCAGGTGAGGAATTACTTTATCCTAGCTGGTTTCAGCTCGCTGGGTCTTGCGTACGCCGGGGGCGCGGGGCGACTTCTTGCCGAGCTGATCGCCAACGGCCACACGTTCATGGACTACTGGCCGGTGGACGTTGGACGTTTCAGCCCGCACCACAACAGCAAGTCATTCCTGCGAGCACGGACGAAAGAAATAGAGAGTATGTTGAGTTCAGGGTCAACCGCCAGAAACGTTTATAACCCAAGGGAGGCATTCGGATTAAATAGATTTGTTTGGAGGAACGAAAAAGAGGATTATGGGCAAAAGTAGCAGGCAGCGATGCTAAACACAATTTTGTTTCACTCAACCTAATTTAAGTATTGCATAGTTCACTTTGATAAAGTAATAGTCAGGCGGTTCACCAAACTCATTAGGCAGAAAAACGTTGGCTAAAATCGGTACTATAAGGTCCTTATAGTACTGAAAAGTCCTTACTGACAAAATTGATTAAAACATTAAATTACAAAGGATGAAAAGGTGGAATTTAATATATTACCACCAAACATTGTAGTACGTGTACAAACTAAAACCATTCTGTTTTAGATTTTAATTAAATATTTCCTTCACGCTCAGGATCTGGCCAAAGCATGGAGGTATTAAAAGGTTATACCTCCATGGCCAAAGCATATTTGTGACATGGCTCAATGGAATAAGCGGAAAGTCACACAATTTTTTGTCGCAGGCAGAAGCAACCATTTTTCCCACTGAGAAGTCAATTTTGGGATGTTTTAACAATTGTACATCTGAAAAACCCTTCTCGATCATATTCCAAAGTGTTTTTACCGAATTCAGTCCGAAAATATTGTTTTGGGTGATTTTAGAAATTGCACTGCGAGTCAACGGGGGGAGGTGAGTTGGTCTCACCAATGGTGGAAGTTACCCCGCCTGTGTCTGTGGGTCTACAGGTCTGAAACTTGGGATAATTTCTTTAGTATCTATTGAAGATTTATCCTCTATTTAGATCTGGACTTAGGAAAACCGTAAAGGTGCTGGCAACCTAGAATGTGGCCAACCCCACCACCTCTGTTGTAGCCCTTTACCTAGAGTGGCTTTTAGCTTGTGAATTATTGTCTAATCACAATTATAATTCCATGTGGAACGCCCTAAATCAGAGACAAACAAAAATTACCACACAAAATTCTCATAGCGTGGTTAACATGTAAACGGCGATAGGTCAATTGGGCAACTTCCATAAAAAAATTTTAATTCATTTTTAAAACTGATTTTGAGCTTCATTTCTCAAAATTAACAACTTCAAAAGATTATAGCATTGGCTAGGAATGGGCTACTGTGACTTCAGGAATACACCACATTGAATCTTATAACGTGTACTTTCAGGAAATATAATCCTGATTTTCAAATGTTGCTGTTTTCCACCCGTTTTGTAGTGCCGGGTGATCACTTCTGCCCAAAACATGTGACTGGTGTTTCCTTTTAGCACTGAATCTGAGAATGAATCTGTCTCCTGCCCCAGGTGTCAACTATCGGATAGATTACCCTGGGTACTCATACAGGACAGGACGTAAGCTGCGCTGCCCACCCCTCTATTCTAGGCTGGGCCAGGACAGAGCAGTATTTGGTGAACGGATGGGGGTTGAGCGACCCAAATGGTTTATGACTCCCGATGATTCAGGTATGTAAAGCCCTGCTTCCATATAATCGAAATGAATGCCGAAACTACTCAAGACTGCCGGAGTAGAGTTGGTTCATGATGTTGGAGATGATGTCCGGGGTGTGGCTGAGGCTGGAGTCGTGGAAGATTTCGGACCCCCTGCATCGGCAACCAGGCCCATTACCGGTTGTAAACTACAAGTTTACACACTCCATCACACTTTTATTCCCTCAATATTACTAGTGCAGATGCCAAAACCACTCGACCACTGAGCGGCCAGGGTTGGCCAGATTCAAATCTGGCATAGGAGTTGGAACTTTTACAAATTCTACCCACGGTTCTCAGTCGGCTCTGTAGAATATGTGCAGTCATTTTTTTTTTTTCCCAAGACTTTGCACGTTCCCTGTCAAATTATGGTTTGATTGATTCCTAGGGAATGTAAAAAAATGTTTGATATTGTTTCTTCCTCTGCTCCTAGATGAGTTTACCCAGGAGACGCAGCGGGGGACGTTCGGCAAGCCACAGTGGTTTGACCTGGTCAAGGCCGAGTACTGGGCCTGCCGGGAATCAGTCTGCCTAATGGACATGTCTGCCTTCACCAAATTGGAACTCACGGTCAGTAGTAGGTTTTTAGGGTATTTCAACAGGTTTTAATTGGCTTCACACAGCAGTTATTTGTCTCTGTTGTAACCCTTTACCTAGAGTGGCTTTTAGCCTTGTATTGGGCAACTTCCCAATACTATATTTAGATAGTTGCATAGGAGGCATTTTCATTAAATAATGCATTTTCCCCCCATAATTCCTCAAAGTTTGATTACAGTATTTGTGGAGGTATGGAGCTAATGAGGAATTGAAAACTTGATTTTTCCATTTTCTATCTGAATACAGTCCCGTGGTGATGAGGCCATGATGTTGCTACAGCGCCTCTGCCCCAATGATCTGAATTGCCCGGTTGGTAATGTCGTACATACGGGCATGCTGAATGAGAGAGGTGGGTATGAAAGTGACTGCAGTATCGCACGTCTGGATACAAATCGGTAAGTGACGAATGGCTCAGATTTACTTTTCCCTTCTTTTTTTGTTATATACCTCTTGCTACAAATCCCCAAAATCGAGTTCTGTGCACAGTTGTAATCAAGTCAAAACACAAGTCAAAACACTTGGTCGTACTTCCCCAATACAATGCTTTGTGTTTCCTATTGTTCCTTTAATATAACCCAACCCCATAGACTATAAGCACGTATTTTTACTTGCGAGGACCGATTTCAGACTTGATTTGCGAGTACTGAAAGGTTTCTTTGTATTTTCTTTCTCCTCTTGTCCTCGAAAGTATATACAGAACCTGCACACAAGTCAAAACACAAGTCAAAACACTTCCCCTTGCCCTTCCCCCTCCCCCAACACCCTTCTGGAATTTTTGTTATATTATTTTTAAACCCTAACCCCCTATAGTCATTTTTACTAGGAGGCTTCCTCAACCTGTCAAAATCCAACACTGCAGTAAAACCTATGGCACATTCTTTGGACTTAAGACAAATTGGGGCATCATAGCTCCATGTAAAGTAATGGTGCCAAGGCCCTGCAGTACGGAACCCATCAAAATTAGACAAAACCTGCTGTTGGAGTTTGCAAGGTTTGGGGTAGTTACGGTTAAAGATGATATCAGTACCAATCCCTGGAGAAATATTTTCATCTAAAATGCTGTCATATTCAAGAAAATTGTGTATGAACACTGCCAACAACTGTTCAGCTCTGTCATTCTTTAAGTGGCTAAGCAATCATTTTATGGTATGTACATTTATACATAATTCCTTATTAAGTAAAAAAATGAAAAATAATAATAATAAAAATAAAAATAAAAAAACAAATCTTAAAACAGTATTTCCATTTCTCTGACATGCAGGTATTTCATAATATGTCCAACCATTCTGATGGTCAGGGGTCACCAGTGGATTGCCAGCCATTTGCCGGCTGATGGTTCGGTCAACCTGCGCAATCTGACCAATCGATATGCCGGCCTGAACGTCCTGGGGCCTAATGCCAGGGATGTACTGCAGACTCTGACCACGACGTCGCTTAGCATTGCAGACTTGAAGCCATTCACTTGCAGGGTCAGTTGATCAAATGAATTTGTCAAGTCAGTTGTGTTTATAAGTTTTGAGGCTTTGCATGGTGGAATATCGATATCGTTTCGGTTTGCGGTAACACCATGTGTTTATCTCAACTAACGGGAGGTATGGGTTCTGAAAAGAACCTTATCGCACAACTCGTATCTCAACCTTCGTTAAGTGAGAAGGGTTCAAGGGAGAACCAAGTGCAACTCGTTTTCTCTACTGTCGATAAGTGAGAAATATGGTTCAGGGGAGAACCATGGGGACTTCACGGGTTGTTCTCAACGTTTCGATTAGCCTGCTCTAATCTTCGTCAGGAGAATGAGGTTTGTCGATGCAGCTCCTTAAGTAGTATTTGCTAGGATTGTGTGTAGAAAGAGAAGTGTTCCGATTGGTGCCACTGTTGTGTGATGTGTTGTGGTTGGTTGCCACTATGGTATTGTTCTTGTTGTGTGTGTTGTGATTGGTTGACACCGTGTGCGTTTTCTGCTGTGTGCGAGTTGCCTGCTCGCTGAGGCGTGTCAGTTGACTGTGGGGTGTGAGTGTTGGTGGATGGTAGGATTAAATGCCAAATGTTGCTGATGAAAAAGCTGATGTCCTGGGGGACAGTGTCATGTTTATGAATCTCAATAGCCTCTCTGATACGACGGGTGTACCAATGCTTCTCCGGGGCTATGATCTCTGCATTCTGCCAGTCAATAATGTGGTCCAAATCGGTGGAGTGTTTGATGATCGCAGATTTGTCAAATTCACCTCTGCGGCCGTGGGCCTTGTGTTCCTTGAGCCTGGTCGTAAGGTTAGTTGAGATAAACACATGGGGTTACCGCAAACCGAAACGATATCAGTTGTGTTTGTTCCACAGAGCTTTATTAAATTACAAGAGAGCTAACTCCTCTTTCCCTCACGCAGATGCTTTGACGCCGTCCTAGGTGTGGCCACGATTGCAGGGTGTTACGGCCCCAAAATGTCTGAAACCAGTTTACCCTAAAGTTTCCAGAAACTTCTAGACGCAAAAAAAAGAAATCGTACAAAATCACACCAGATATATTTAGATATCAAAATGCATAGATATAAACATTTAGATGGTATGATGTTTACAGTCAAATGTGCAAAAAAAACACCTGGTAATGTTTTTTTCGACAATACTTATTGTTGAAGTTGAAGAAAGACATAACAGATAAAATTTGGAACTTAACAGTGTTAACAAAAATTTATTCAGAAATTGCCTGAGACTCAAGAGATACAGATCTCCAGAGAGGAACCCTTATATCGTGTAAATAATCAACTTTAAGATAATTTGCATCGCAGAGGACAAGACAGTGATGTTGCTTAGGCATTCATATCAAGTCAGATAGGTAATTTACATCAACAAAGCTGGCCCTGTGTGCGTGATTGCGGTGCTGTGTCTGGCCAGACCATAGCTATAGTATTTCTTGTGATTTTGTTGCATTTTTTTTGCAGGAGTTGAATATCGGTTATGCCACGGGAGTAAAAGCCATGACGATCACTCATGCCGGAGAGGATGGGATGGTGCTATACATACCTAATGAGGTAAGAGATCATTCCGTGATTTGTAGGAAAGCAAGAATGAGCATAACTTTTGTATTGCTTGAAAAATAGCAGTTTGACAACAAAAAATAGCACTAACTGTAATATCTAATTATTGCTTTAAATACCACATTCTTCTTGTCACAGTCTACGATTCAGGTGTACGATGCCGTACTAAAGGCAGGCAGAGATTGTGGTATCCGTAACGCCGGCTACTATGCATTGAGGTGGTTGAGAATAGAGAAGTTCTACTTCTACTGGGGAGAAGATTTTGACTCCACCACGACGCCGTTTGAGATCGGCCGAGAAATGAGGGTCAACTTTGACAAAGTAAGATAGAAGTAGATTCAAAAGTTGTTTTGGCCCAACTGCCAAGGATATTGCTTTCTGCTTTAGTAAGAAATGTACACTTTTAGTAACAAATGTATACTTTTGTGATTTTTGGTAAAAGCCTTGGTCTTCCTGCAAGAAAGTTGATGTAGTTCATTATGCCGTTTATTTTTGTATCAGGGTGTGGAGTTTATCGGTAGATCGGCTCTCCTGCAGCAGCGCGACGAGGGTGTCCACCGCCGTCTGGCCGGCTTCATCCTGGAAGACCACAACATTGACACTGACCTCTGGCCGTGGGGTCGGGAACCCATCTACCGCAATGGTCAGTTGGCCGGAATGACCACCTGCAGTAGCTACGGCCCCACTCAAGCCAAGATGACATGCCTCGGTTGGCTGACCAATAGGGATCCGGAGACAGGCCAGCTGTTGGAGGTCACGCCGGACTTTGTTCACAAGGCGCAGTACGAGATCAACATTGCCGGGAGGCGGTACCCGGCCAAGGCCCGCCTCTATCCCTTGCAGTTGGGCACAAAGCAACCAACGCACGGATGATCGTGAGCCATGCCAACAAGTTTAACAACTAATGGCAACAGAAATTGTGGTGTCACTTGTATGGAATATCTCTGAGCCCAAGTGCAATATTATACAAATAATGAATGTTTGTGAGTGCAATGGTGAGAATAATTTCATGAGATGACATATTGAATGTTCCATTCCACGAGGCGAAGTCGAGTGGATTGGAACATGAAATTATTCTTTCCATTGCACGAACGTGAAACATTCGTTATTTGTTTTATACAACACCTGAATAAATCATCATCATCTGATTGGTCAGAGCGCGACCGATGGTGTTACCGTGCAATGGAAGTTCTATTCACCATTGAATAGAACTTCTATTTTTGCAGTGAGTCTGTGCCGTGCATTGGTACGAATAATTCAGCGCACATGATGAACGATCCACCAATCAGAAGGCGGAGATTTATTCAGGCATTGTATAAAAAGCGCTAATGCGGGGTGTGTCTCTGTTACACCTGTTACTTCGCTAATGTTTGGTTTATAGTGCCATAACATAATTTAAATGATAAAAACAACTTCTTGTTTATGTCAAAATGAATACAAATGATGCATTTTGGTGTTGCATATGCTAAAATGTTCAAGTAACGGGTGTAATGGAGTAACAGATGTAACAGTAACAGATGTAACAGCGACACACACAAGACCGTGGCACTTTGTGCATTTAATTAACCATGAGCCAACTAGCCACTTAATGGAAGCCTTTCGGGAACTCTGTATGGACAAACAATTAGAGCCTCGGTTCAGTCATCAGAATTGTATCATTTTTGCTGAATAGAATAATTTGACCTGATCCATTGTAGCAGTTTGGGAGGATTTTTTCATCCTAGCCTTGTTCATCCTAGCCTTGTGGGGTGTATAAATTGGTGTTGGTTTTGTACAACAAAAGCCTTAGTGAAAGAGTATTTTATTAAAGTTTTTATGATGGATTTAAACAACTTGTTTTAAAAAGAACAAAATTCAGAAATTTAGGTCCTCAAAAATCTCAGTGTCCAGTTTTCTGTAGCACCCACCCTACATCGATTTCTCAAACTGGACCAGTATAAATAGGATAATTGGATCAAACCTCACAGGTAGTTTTTAGAAATAATTACAAACCCAGTATTATTTGTGTTTACTGGACGTCAGGGTGATAGATTTGTTTAGGCCAGATAAAAACCAAAACATGTAAAGCATTCTTTACTTTAACCCTAACTCCCTAGGGTGTGTGGAAAATCATATTAAAATTGGAGGATTTAGGACTGTTAGGGTTAATATAATTTGTTTTACCTATACATCGAGGTATGGAAAATACTATGGTGGCTGCTAAACTATTTTCTGAAAGGAAACCTCTTATATCCCCCCCCCCCCCCCCCCAAAAAAAAATGGAAAACAATTGGGATCGCAAAACACTTCTGTTTTCATTTTTTCATGTGATTTTATTTTTCATGTGATTTTATTTTTTCTTAATTTAAAGGGAAGAGCTTTCAGCCTCCCCAAAAAGGTAATCAGGAAACCTGACACGTCTTTGTTTTGTGTTTGAAATTGTCCTGGTCATGGACCCTAAACTCTGTGAAAAAAATTTCTCCTGAGTGCATGCTCTTGTTTGTAAAAAAAATTGTTAAATATAATTAGTAAATGGTTATTATTCTGTGAAAATTCTAACTTCTCAAGACGCCCTGGCTGTTTGTATCTTTTATACTTGCCTTTCACTGCTGTGACCCGGGTTCGAATCCCACCAGGGCCGATATGTGGATTGGGTTTTCAGTCCCTACCCGATACCCTGGCTTTTATAATTCCTTTTATAATTCCTTCCACCTCCGAAAGTAAATGTTTCGTTATGTTTCTGCAGGCTTTTGAGGTCTCTTCTTATGGTGCTGTTGCCACGTTTGAGGAATCCTTGGTTTTATTAAATAAAACAGTACTGGCTGTGTTGTTTGTATAAGTACTGCCTTAGGGGGTACTGCGAACAATATGGGTAACAATGGTGCCCCACAATGAAGTCTTTGAAATCTAGGTGCCCCAGGAGATTTCAATAGGGACAAAGGAGAATAATACAGGGTGAACAATAGTGGTTCCCCATAATTAGGGTGCATTTGTGACGATGGGTGTGCCTGTAGACACACAGACGTGAGGTTCTGAGTAAGCGGATCCATTGAGCCCATGAGATATTGACTAACTACACCCTCATGGTCTGGCAAAGTTGATGGACTTGTGGCGCACGCGGCTCTAATTGGTCAATACAAGAATGGGGATGTGTGTAATGGGTCAGTCTATTGTCGTGGCTCTGGTCGTTTGAAATTAAGAGTGTTTCCGAACCGCTGCATAATTAGCATTAACCCTAACTCCCTAGGGTGTGTGGAAAATCATATTAATATTGGAGGATTCAGGATGGTTAGGGCATGGAGGCTCCATGGTTAGGGTTAATACATGTAATTGTAATAATCGCTTCAGACATGGCCTGTAATTAATAATTCTGTACTTTTTTCCCCGAAGTTACAGTATCTGGAGGCCGAGCACAGGGCAAGATCATTATAACTCGTGCACTATAAAGTACGTTCATAGAGGTACGTTGTAGCTGAATTTGTTCACTATTAAAACCCTAACAGTCCTCCAATTTTAATATGATTTTCCACACACCCTAGGGAGTTAGGGTTAAGGGTTGGGCTTGATGACCCTTTTTAACCTTTGTGGGTGTATTCGAACTGACGTGGCTAAGTGCAAACTATATATTGAAATATGTTCGCCGATTTTTGTGTGTAAATATAGGATTTTGGATTTTAGCAGAGCTGTTGAATGTTAGTGAATTTCTTTGAGATCTTTAATATGATATTTCCAAACAGTCCCCCAATTATTTAAATTTGTTTAGCCAATTAACTTTTAACAGAGTATTGGATTTGTTTTTATAACATAGTGCGAAGATTTCCATTTTCGAAATTCGGATCTTATCATAAGTTTTGACATTGGGGTTAGGATTTGCGCCAACGTATTAATCTAGTGATTTATACATCCCCTTTCCCTGTCCAGGTTTTGGGTCGAGGGAAACAAAATAGAAAAGGTTGAAAAAGTGAACCTCAATTTCTTTGAAGCGTTGGCACTTTTATTTTCTTGAGAAAATAAAATTAACAGAAACAAACAAATTTACTCCATGATTAGTGAGCCGTTCCCGCATTACTGAAGAAACAACGATGTATCAATTATGGCGCCATAAGCATCACATGGCTCTCACGGGCGTCGCCAGACGGGTTGAGATGGGTGTGACAACCACAATTAAGTGGAGTGTCACTTGTTTAAAAGGCTTGTCTAAATCTCCTAAATGACTGTCTGAGGACTACCCCCTTCCTCCCGTTTATCAAATATTTTCGGACGGAATTTTTTTTTTTTTTTGGGGGGGGGGTAACTTTTCAGGGGAAATATTAACGTGTGTTTATATTTTATTATTAATATTGTTCGCTCATAACCCATCGGTAATTTCTGTGATGTTACCCCCATTCAATAATGGTCTCGCGACGCTTCTTGGTACTGTATGTATAGGGTGCGTTTAATAATAACGTTTCTATTTGTGAATCAGCGTGAGAAACAGTTACCGTTGTTGCATTGGTACATCCTCATGATCCTGTGGTCCTTTTCTGGCAATCACTGCACTGCACTGGGACGGGACAAAGCACGCCCTTCCTCCATGGTTAAACTTAAATAATTTTTTTGGTTTGGAGGATTTTCAAAGATAAAAACAGTCAGAGACACTGTCTTTGCAGCTGATCGCGACCATTGTCAAGTAGGCCTGATCATGAGCGCACACTGAATACCTAGTACCTCCATGGTACTAGCTAGTAGCGGCCTAGCTACTACCTCCGTGATTAACGGGACGATCCTAATTCAAAAGTCCAAATTTATTGATTGAGGAATGATCGTGGCTCACAGGCTCAGTGTTTGTCTTTCATTTCGTCGTTGGGAAAGCTAATTACTCTGGCAATATAGCGATTCAATTCCAAGAATTTATTTCACGAAATGCCCCGCCCAAAGCACTAATTAAGATCATAGCAACTTGTACAGCAAACTGGCCACTATAACCTTAACCATGGAGGTATTCTATAACTAGAAGCTCAGGGTACGGTTTGAACTTTGCCTTTACAATATATAAACAAAGAGGGCGCTATAGCGCGGCAGATTAGATAGGCAGAAACCGGTCGGGTAAGTTGTGTTTATTCAAATTCAGAAATACTATACTTATTCATAAATTATAGTCTAGTTTCTTTATCGTTTTTTGTGTTTAATGGATATCCGAAATAGCGAAAAGGATAAGAGCTTCCCTACACAATCTTCGTTTCTGAACTAATGTACGGTAAGCTAATGCCGTGTTCGTTCCTACACAATCTGCAGTGCACTAGTTTTAGCCTAGACTTGAATGCGTCTATTTCCGACACATACGTCAATGCCCAGCAAAAGGTAGCCAATGCCCCGCCGCACGAGAGCGAGAGTCTACTCGTGCGGCGGGGCATAGGGCTAAGCAAAAGGATGTGACATCGGCAGTTTATTTCTGTATCAGCCAGGTTACTGCAACAACCTCCTCAGTGGGATATATCATCAGTTTCAGGGGCGATTGTGTTGTGTAGGGCCCCCTGTTCCCTATAAAAAAATAGGAAACAAAAATCCACTTTTAGGTTAATGGAATTGCCAAACTAGTTAGCGACATTACAAACCAACAGTTTTTGAGGGAAGTTTTTGGGTAAAGCGGCGATGAAGACGACAAAATGCAACTCGAAAATAAAAGATGGCGATCACCGCGACGCACAGTAAACACGCAAAACCGTGTTGATTCGCATGGCAACTGCCATAAAGCGTGTAGGAAAATTGCATTTTCTACCGCAATAAACTGTTCAAAATTACAAACAAAGATGTCAAAAGAATTAAGAGAAGTCTGCTTTAGGTTAAAAAAGTCATTTTGGAATAAGGAAAAATACCCTTGACTCTGTTTTGATCAAAACTAAAGAGGGGCCCTACTCTACACAATCGCCGTTTCAGGCATTAAAATGTTGCATTGAGGAATTAATGGGGTTGGAAAGAAGTTTGAACAGCATGACATCATCAGAGGGACAATGTCAATTTTTGCCGTCACTCGCATTTTAACTAACAATGGAACAATATTGATGAAAATGAAAGAAAGGTTTGCGGGGAAACACCATGAGAGAATGGTTCTGAGAGAATGGTTCTCTCAAATGAGAGAATGGTTCTGAAAAGAACTAGAGGTATAACTGGACGTTCCAGTATGCTCTGACTGTCTTCAGGAGAATGCCTAAACTCTAAGAAGGTTGCATCCTGAGAGGATGCCAATGGAACAATATGGTCACTAATCCTGGGGCTTTCTGGCTAATCTGTCTCAGTGGGCAGTGGGGGATTAAATGTATTCCAATCCCTTTATCAGTAATAAACATTCATTGCAACAATGCAAGACCTCCACAAATGGGGTTCTTTGTTTATGGTCTGACCCCATTCCTATTCAGCATTTAGGCCTTATGACTGTTGCAAACTGAAATCTTTTGACTTGCCAACTGGGCTTTCATGAGCTCCAAGCTCCAGTTTTGACCTCCTGATTATTCAGTTATTCAAGCCGCCTGGCTTCCCATTCATCAGCGAGGTTTGAGGTACATAATGTGTTGTCTTACTTGAGTCAGATCCTCACCATTTTGCAGCTTTGCCGACATGTACTCCCTCCAACTTGAAATCCCGCTCTCTGCAACTTGGAGAGCTGGTATTTATTTTGAGGATGAACCAAGCGTATTATTGTCCTCTTTCTTTATTAGTGTACCTGGTTGAAAAAATATTGTAGAATCGGAGACCACACAGAGTAAAGATGGATGTGGACGGCTTTGGGGATCTGCTGCGTGATGCAGAGCAGCTGACGGCCAATGTGGATAGCGGAGGAGAGCTGCCCCGTGTGGAGCGGAACCTCCACCAAATCATGGAGACCAGTCAACGTCTGTGGACCAAGACTGCCCAGGTCGGCGCTCCGGACGCAGCGGATGTCAAAGCGTGAGAAAATGTCCAGTGTCTCTTGAAATGAGTGAAAAGTTGCATAATGGCATTCTGAATTTAAGCCAGAAACAGCAGGCAGATTTTGTCAGATCACAGAGGTGAACAAAATGCTTTTTTTTTTAACTGTTGGATGTTAATGAATACAACAAAGGGCCAAATTCATGAAGCTGGTAAGCGCAAACAAAGTTTGCTTAGCATGAAAAGTTTTCTGTGATAAAAACGGGGATGACCAACCAATTTCTCATGTGATGTATATTGCTTGCGACTGGTATTCAGCTGTTTTTTGCTTAGCATGAAAATCACAGTGAGTTTTGGCTGGTAACCTAAGCAAACTTTTTTCTGCTAAGCAAGTTTTTGTGCTGAACAGCTCCGTGAAATTGGCAATGTAAGGATGTGCCCAAAAAGATAAACATGCAGATTTTGCTCGCTTTTTAAAGTAAACAAAGTTTTTTTGAGAATGTCTGAAGTTCCCAGTTCCTAGTTTTCCTTCTAAAGAAAAAAAAGTCACAGGGCCAAAAATGTTCAATCCTTAAGTACGCCTCGGTTTGAATTAGCCTTGACAGTAAAAGTTTCTGTTTACGATTTCATTTTCATTGCCTTGTAGGTCAATTCTTCTTGGCTCCAAGGGTTTGGACGTTCCTAGAATCTCACAGAGACTGGAGACGTTGAGCGCTACCAAGACGTTTGAACCGCTGGAACCCATTGCCGACACTGACATCCAGGTACATCAACTAATTCAGGATTCACTCAAATTGACAAAAACAATCAAACGCCTGGTTTTGCATGCTTTTGATGGATTTAGGACAGGAAAAATCCCAGCCACTATTGTTTGTGTGCATCCAGTGGCATATTGGCTTTTGGAGCCATCCTAGAAATAATCAATGTTATTTTGTTTTTTATTTGTATTTTCCTGTGTAATGTATTTGTTGAGATCAACACAATTAGCTGGCCTAACGTTTCAAACTTAAGCCTTTCTCAAAGGCAAATGACAAAAAAACAAGTGGTATAAGAAACAAACGTGGGGGACACACAATGTGTTTGTTTCTTGTACTACTGTCATTTGCCTTTGAGAAAGGCTTAAGTTAAAGTTTGAAACGTTCGGACTGCTTATTTTGTTTGTATATTTCGGGTCAATCCAGTAAGTTAGCAGTTTGGAGCAGTTTCATTTATTTTAATCGGACAAACTTTCCCCCAACTGCCACTTTTTCAGTTCACTTTTCACTATGTGGTGTGATTTAGAATTGAGAATTATAGAATGTAACGCTCAGTGTCCATTTTGTTTTCCCTCCTCTTGCAGAGTTTCCTGAGAAATGAGAGAGAGAATGCTGTTCTTGCCGTCATCCAAGAAACCAAGAAAAACGTAAGCCCGCCCTTCCGCTGCCTCTCTAATAACCACTCCACCTACAAAAATATTGAATCGTAATCAGTAAGCAAAAGTTATTATCAAGCAATAGATCAGCTGGGAACCAGTCATAGGTAGTATACGTTACATAGCATTTTTAGCTGGTAACCTATTGTTCCATTGTCAGTAGCAGCTTTATGCAATAAGCCAGTTTGGTATCTCAAAGGTTATTCAGGATAAAATTGCTGACATGATGTTACGCGAACGCCATTCTGATTGAATTTAACACGCGCTCGTTGTGCGACCACCTTGCGCATTCATGCACGCGTGTTAGGTCACGGGTCATTCGGGATAACTGTCATTGTCAGGGCTGTAGTCGAGTCCCTGTAAGTCCTTTCACAAGTCCAGTCACAAGTCCTTTCATAAAGCCAGTCACAAGTAACTGGATGAAGAATGACAAAGGAATGCCTTTGTCAAAGCTCATTTGAATAGCTTGTGATTGGAATTAGGACTGAAGGGTTTGTGATGGACTTGCAGGGACTTGTGATGGACTCGACTACAGCCCTGGTCATTGTGCACATGTGCAGTTAAGATACCGAACTGCCTTATTAGTACGTGCAAGGTTGGCTCCAGACCATTATTTTTTTTTAAGCAGTTGTTTTTTGGAAGGCATCGAATTCTTGAGGGACTGGACGTTTATGAGAATTTCAAAAACCTTCAGACTTTGCAGCAGACAGAGAAGCGTTTCTGGGAAACCATGCAGTCGGAATGGCAGGAGCAACGACAGCGGATCCTGAATGCTCTGATCGGCTCGGGGGAAGACTTGATCGACATCGGCCCCGACACGGAGTCTATGCTGAGTGAGACGGTCGCCATGGATGGCCGGAGCACCATGGACAGTGTGGAGATGGCCTACGCTAGGCAGGTCAGTGTCTGACCCAGGTCACATTCCCAGATTCCCTTGTGGTTAAGATTTGATGTCTTACACTGGGCATTCCTACCTGCTAATGTACAGTGTGCAAAAATGTTGTTTCCTCTATGTGAATATAATAATTGGGGCATTATGTAACTCTACAGGGTAGGCTTTAAGCGACTCTGTGTAGGCATTGACTCTACTCTACTCCAACATTGGAATGGGAATTGCGATTCCATTTTTTTGTTATGAGTCCACTCCTTGAAGTAGTCATCTTGTACTTCCTTTGAGTAGATTCCAGACATTTCCCGATGATTATGAAAACTCCCTGACTTTGAAAAAAGGATTTAAAGATTGCCAATTTCCTGAAAACACAGCCTGGACACAACTGCAAATCTGGGCCTGTAGGTGGAATTTTTTTTTATTTTCTATTTTTAATTTTTTTTGTGTTCAGATTATGCGCGTTCACTGTCAAATTGCTGAGGTTGTAATTTGACATTAACAAACCCATTTACGCTGTTCTACCCTGATAGGATAGTTGAACTGTGGCAGTACAAGGAAAGCAGTATTTTAGTTGTGTATTCATACTCTATGTGCAGGTGTACAAATATAACGACAAGGTTGTTCATGGCGGTGTACGTCCTAACCTGATTCACCTATTTCAGCAGATCAGCCTTCAGTTTGAAGACAAGGTGAGTCCTGTGACTATCAATTTATTTACACTGTCGTAAAAAAGACACCCATAAGGCAAACTAAATTTGATTGAATTTTCAAAGTGAACAAACAAAAAACAGGCAGGAGTGGGATTCGAACCTGTGACCTCCGGAATACCGTACCAGCGCTCTACCAACTGAGCTATCTTTCCCCATGTTGGCAAATTGTCAGTATCTTTGTTGCGGGAGGGGGCACTAGACAGAAGTCATAGACCCATAATGTCACATGTCAGTTAGTAGAATCCCGGTACGGTATTCCGGAGGTGGCAGGTTCAAATCCCGCTCCTGCCAGTTTTCTTTGTTCACTTTGAAAAATCATTCAAATTACGTAGTCAGTTGCCCTTGTGGTTTGTTTGACGATATAAGTTAAAAATTTGTATCCTCATTGAGTGATCCCCTGGTTGTACTGTTGGGGCGCGATCCCAAGAAAAAGCCCATTCAACAGGGATTGCGATATCCTTTGTTCCTAGTATTAATACCAATATAATTGGAAATCAAACGGCCGAAATGATGCTGATTTCTTTGCAGCGTGTGAGTGAACTGTGGGCCATGGTTAGAGATATGGCATCGGTGCCTCTGATCTCCACAGTGGACGCAGTCCAGGCAAGGAGCTCACAAGAGATGCAGATGGCATTTGTGCGTCAGGCTCGAAGCTACCTCGAGAACAGGTGGGTTCTTGCTTCGAAGTCTTGTTACATTCGACTGTGTCGGTATTCTGCGGCTACGGCTTAGTTTTTGCCATTAGCGGACTATGATGAATAGCCGCAGCCATAGACAAAAACATCTGTTTTAGACATGGACTTATATCACATCTGGGCAATATGAAATGCTCTCTTAACCCTTAACCCCCTGGGCATTTTTACTAGAAAGTGTCCTCAACCTGTCAAAATCCAACACTGTATTATACATATGGCACATTCTTTGGACTTAGACAAATTGGGGCATCATAACTCCATGTAAAGTAATGGTACCAAGGCCCTGCAGTACTGAACCCATCAAAATTTAACACAACCTGCTGTTGGAGTTTGTAAGGATTGGGGTAGATAAGGTTATCATTGAATTAGGCCTAGATGTGTACAGACGTCACGGCCACTGTTTAATGTATTTATTACATTTCTTTACCCAGGGTGTGCCCAAACAGTTTAAAACTGGTTTCCATTGGGGCCCTGCATATTATTAGTTAAAACTGAGTATTTACACATTCATACAAAATATTTAAACAAATACAATAATGTTTACACAAATAAATCTATTTTCGGTTAACTTTTCAACTCTCCAGTAGAAGCCTATTGCTGATTTACGGGATGGGCGAAAAACCCGCGAAAAAAAACCTTTTAGGGTGAAAAACAAGGGGAAATTTTCATCCGGCTCCAAAGTATTTTGGCAACCAAGTTTATAACTCCACAGATCAGCGTTAACCCACTCTTTGCTTATGGTGACTCCTTGATGTGTTTCCATAGCCGTTTCCGTTACTAGCAGAAAATGCCTTTGCCCCTTCCAGAACAAAAATCCTCACCTGTTGAATGATTCTGATTGTCCGCTTTCTCTCCCAGCTACTTGAAGTACATCAGCACGATTGTCGGGGAGAATCTCCAGCGAGCCCAGGTGGGAGGTATACCCGGCACCTACCATCTAGTCCAAGGATTCCTGAAGGTCAAGTTGCCTCATCCCATTCCGGGATTGGAGGTAAGATTCATGTTGGTGAAGCAGGATTCCGGCGGAATTCCCGGGTCAACTTGATTGGGAAAAGCACTTGCTTTCAGGAAAGGTTGTGGAAGTATTGGAGAAAAATCATCTGGAAAATGCAGAAAAGTTCTCTTAATTGCTCTGGAAGATCACAATTTTCAGGTGATGAGCAGGAATTATTTGTTGAAACTTGTGGAATACATCATCAGAAATAGTAGGCCTTTGAGAAAGACTCTGCAAGTATCACAACACCAGGCTATCCACTTTTTATCAGAAATAATAGGAACAAATCGGTGTAGAATGCTGTTGGTCTATAAAATAATTGCTAAAAGCCATTGGGTTACCAGATTTTACCATTGGTTACCAGATTTTACCATTGGTTTACCAGATTTATCCAGGTGAAATATTCTGGATATTCTGGAAGGGTCAAATAAACGTTTCATGGACAAGACTGATAATATTCATGGGACTTATTTTGAGTGAGTCTTAAAAAGTAGTCAGCTGCTCTGTGATGATTCCTATCCTTGCGCTCATAGCATAGCCGGAGCCTAGACATCAGACTTTGGTGTTCGTCGAATGCTGTGCAATGCTAGACAAGAGAGGGACCCCTGGGTCATGTGGGCCTAGTAGGTCACTGACCTGGGGGCTGAGGGCAGCATCCAATCTTGCCAAATTCTTGTCGAAACAAGTACAAATTATATTATAGAATAACTGCACGAAAATTGCAATAGAAATTTTCCATAAATTCTTGAGTAACACCACGCAGGAATGAATACCCAAACATTGATTTGACCTTTCTTTGGCTATGAACCTAAGGTCATTGTGGAAAGTGACTTGGAGGGTTTTTGAAACTTCGGCTTCGTCTCCGGCAAATGTTTGCTTTCATAATCAACCGAGTAAATGTTCTTGAGGCAAAACATGCACCAAAATTTAGAATATTTCCATTTGGTTTGCTTCTCAGTTATTCAGAAGTCGGAGATGAAGCCGAATCCGGATACGAAGCCAAGGTTTTGAAAATCCCTTTTAACGCTCCGAACTCCACCCTGGGCTATTTCTCAAACTTGCGTCGGATTTGGCTCTGGTTTCGACCCCAGCTATCCCCAAACTCCATTGCCAATCTGAAGCCTTGAATACTTGAATAAAATTAACCCCAACTCCCTACATCATTTTTCCTACATGTAACCTGAATCTTCCAATATCCTCCAATTAAAAAATCCTCCAATGTTTATTACTGGGGGACCACTGCCTGAACCCTGCAAAATCCTCCAATGGGTTTTGGATAAACACCCCAGTAACCTCAATCCTCTGAAATTATCCAGCACCAGATTAGGCCTGATGACCTGGATCCTCCATTTTCCTCCAGAGGTAAAAATCCTCTAATGCCCTCAATCCTGCAAAATCCCCCGATGCTTCAACTTCCAAAGACTCTCAATCCTCCAAATTCCTCCATTTGGAAAAGAGTATTTTGGAGGATTTGGGAAGTTTAGGGTTTTAATTTGAAATATATATTTTTTTCCGAGGATGGTGAAGTGAACGGTCAGCCTGTCTGGCCCATTATATATTACTGTCTTCGGTGTGGAGATTTGGATGAAGCACTGCATGCTATAAACAGAGCAACGTAAGTTCAAATTCTCTTGGCTTTAAAATAATGATACTGTCGCATTCTATTTTGCAAAAATGAATTTCGTGTTTTGAAGTCATCATTGATTCGACAGTTGAATAGGTATTATACCGTGTAAAACCGTACAGGCCAACCAGTACATATGTTTTTAAAATTACGGCAACACAGATGTGTGGAAATAATGTACATCTGAAGAAAATTGATATGTGTCTTTTATACATTAATTCCAGCATTGGAAGTCCTCTCTATTGTAAATATTTCCTTGTCATGGTTTTTGCTACAAATGTCTTTACTTTCAACAGCTTGAATACTTGTTTACTTGATCAAATATCCGCTTAACTTTTCAGTAACCTTTTTAAAGTAGCAAAATGTAGGGGTAAACGTTAATGTCTCTGTACCCTGACTAAAAAGTTCAATTTAACGAATTTCCCCGGGTAATGAATGATGGAAAAAAATGATTTTTGAATGAAAAAGACATTTACTGCACTCTTTGTAGTCATTCCAAAAATGTTTTAATATTCAAAATACAAAATTTGAAATTTGTATTATATTTTACTGATCATCGGTCGATTGTTATCAGAAAGCTTATAACATATCTATGCTCACAAATTGGCAATTCGGTTTGAAAATTAAATTTTTTGGGGGTCCCCGACCCCAAAGGTATAGACACAGTAACCTTTGTGTTCAATTTTTGTGTTTCATCTCCAGTCAAGATTTGGGCGAGTTTGAGGAATATTTGAAGGAGTACATGGACAACGAGGATAGAAGGTAATCAAAAAACAAAAAGACATAATATTCCTGAAGCCTTTTTTTTTTAGTGAGTCTTGGAAATCTTTTTTAGCAAAATTACTTGCAGTTACTTGCGAAAAAGTAGTCAGCTGCCCTGTGATGATTCCAATCCTTGCGCTCGTAGCATAGCCGGAGCCTGGACATCAGACTTTGGTGTTCGTTGAATGCTGTGCAATGCTAGACAATAGAGGGACCTCTGGGTCATGTGGGCCTTGTAGGTCACTGACCTGGGGGCTGAGGGCAGCGTCCAATCTTGTAAGAAGAGAACAATTTTGGCAGACATCTAGTTTTGTTTTTACATCTACTTTTTTCTTTTTACATTTTCTTCCTGTTTCCAGGTTGTCTCCAAATATGCAGACCAAGTTACGGATACATTACAGGTCCAACGTCAGAAACAGCCCAGACCCGTACAAAAGGTAACTTTTCAGCTTCTTAAGTCTGCTTAAAAGTTGTTCTGAATTTTAATTTTTCTTAAGCTGTGTCTTCAACGATTATATATGCATCACACTTTAATACAGGCATTCATTTCAAACTTGCTGAAGATGCGAGAGAGGGGTTAGGGGTGTAATATTTTAGTTTTCTCATCTTTCAGAGCTGTGTATTGCCTTATCGGATGCTGCGACACAACAGACAGTCACTCAGAAGTTGTCAGTAAAACGGAAGACTATCTCTGGTTGAAGGTATCTCACATTCACAAAAAAAATTTAAGGAAATTTGTTTTTCAGTCTACTTACCTCATGTTATTTATACTCTAGAGTAAACACTGTGCATTGACAAAGTGACGAGAGACATTTGTACAAATTGAATGTACTTGCGAAAAAGTAGTCAGCTGCCCTGTGATGATTCCAATCCTTGCGCTCGTAGCATAGCCGGAGCCTGGACATCAGACTTTGGTGTTCGTCGAATGCTGTGCAATGCTAGACAATAGAGGGACCATGTTTCATCCCCAAAAGCATTATTTTTAGATGTTTGGCATGTGAACTGTAGCTCATTAATGTCCAGACCACAATATTCTAAATTCACTACGAATCATGACGGTCCAAATTCAGATCTTCGCTGCAAATGTAGAATGAGATTGTCCAGTTTTCAGTATGAATTGCTGCAATCCAAGGACCTCTCTGAGAATAATACGCAGGAAGTCTGAACATCACATTTTGTAAAGACTTCTATTATCCCTAACCCGCTTCAGATTTTATCTTGGCAACCTGGTAAATCCAACAGAATCCAACGACAGGGAAGTGTGAAGCCTGATTAATCCAACAGATTCTAACAGCTAGAACACAAGATCTTTTAATAGTTGGACACAGTTTGACAAAACCCAATTGTTGGATGGTGTTGGATTTGCATGTTAGACGGTCCAGTGATAATGTTATATAAAAAGGGGGTATACATGTACATCTTTTTGTCCACAGCTGAGCCAGGTCAGTTTTGGTGAGGACGCTGCCCCGAGTTCCTCGGACCGTATGACCCTCCCACAGCTCCAGACCACCCTCCTTGAGGAGTACGGTGAAAGCCACTTCAGCGCCCATCAGAACCCGTATCTCTACTTCCAAGTCCTCTTCCTTTCTGCCCAGTTCGAGGCAGCAATTGAGTTCCTGTCTCGGTCGGACTTGCGGCTGCGCTGTCATGCTGTGCACACCGCCATCGCCCTGTACGAGATCGGGCTGCTGGTTCTCCCATCAAACATCCAGACCCAAGTTTGTGAGTTATTTTCTTTTATGTTTTGCCTCGAGTCTGACAAAGTCACTTAGCTTGTCGTTTGTTAATAAAAGATCTGATATGCATGAACAGACCTAGTACGAGAATTACCCCGAAGATATCCGAATTTATTCTTGAGATGTGGGTATTGGGAAAACTAGAAAGTGCGCTCAAAGTAAAATCGCTCTGAAAATCCATCGTGGCATTTTTAGACAACACTCTAACAAATGCTGCCAAAAATCCCCATAGTGTATGGGTACTACACTGAGTAGCACTAGAATGAGCCATTTGGGACGGCAGAACCTATTTTCATTTACCCCTACCATCCCAGGCAGTTTTGCCAGGAACCTTCCTGAATCCTTCATAATCCACTCCTGTGCTGTACAGCAAATTCTCTGTTCTTTAACTTTCAAGGAACATCAGGCCCATTGTAAAGTAACACTGGCTGGGATTTGTTGTCCTCAATCCTACAAAATCCTCCGAAACCACCTGGTGGATTTTGAAGGATCTGGAAGACAACTGCTGGGCAATTAATACAGGGGTCATTCTTTAAATTTGGGGTCCGATTTTGGTGTCCCCTGTTACATCTGACATGTATAAGATTTTGCAATTCAGGACACATTCTTTATTGCCTTCTATCTCCAAGAGTGATTATGTAAAGCAAAGTACCTGCCAAACAAGTAGAAAATAGTGTGAAGTCAATTTTAATGATACTTGATAGAAAATTACACAGGTCAGGTGTAACAGGGACACTAAAAAATGTCGCACTTTTGGACCCCAAATTTATAGAGTGACCCACAGGCATGAGTCTAAGTGAACTCTCACTTTCTCTCATTTTCTGTGCCGTAGTGAGTAAGCACATAGATGACCCACAACCCATGAGAAGACTCAACTTTGCCCGCCTAATCAGCATGTACACCTCTAAGTTTGAGAACACGGATCCGCGAGAGGCTCTGCAGTACTTCTATCTGCTCAGGTACGAGAATTCCCAAGGTTGCATCGAAGTAAAAAAATATGTACTTTCTAAGAGTACAAATTGAGAAAAGTTTTGCAGATACACCACGTGCAGTGACAATAAACAGATACTGGAACACAACCCCTTCCAAAAGAGTTACTTCCTACAAAACAAAAACATTTGGACTTTTGCCACTTTTCTAACCTCTTGAATACGGACGACGGCCATAGCTGCGGTTTGAAAAAGACCACCTGGCCGGTTTCGTCTACATGTGCATTCCTGCACATACTCAATCCATTCATGTTTCAACTATATTGTTCTTGAATGGGAGTGTAATGAATAGATTGAGTTTTTTCAAACAAAGCTTTCATTCACATGAGAGGGGGCTCCAAGTGCTATGAATAGGGCCACTCTATTCAGTGTGGTGTCTACTGTATGGGTTTACGCTTGGCTGCACAGCCTGTTCTTGGCATACCAGCCCCCCATCATTAACAGCCGGACACGAGGGGTGAAGTCCCATACATCAAAAGCCATCGCCTGAAGAAACTTCAGTCAGCTGCCCTGTGATGATTCCAATCCTTGCGCTCGTAGCATGGCCGGAGCCTGGACACCAGTCTTGGTGTTGGGCGAATGCTGTGCAATGCTAGACAATAGAGGGACCTCTGGGTCATGTGGGCCTTGTAGGTCACTGACCTGGGGGCTGAGGGCAGCGTCCAAGAAAGCAATCACATTTATTGGCTTATCTTCCCCCAGTACCACATTCTTTGTTCAGTCCAGCATGAAACCACTCGAGCAGAAAAAAGCAGCTGACTGCTTGCTGAATGGTTGTATTTTCAACCAATGATTTTTACCAAGAGTTGATTAAAAAGGAAAATGTGTGTCAAGTTTTGAACAAAGCTTTGGCAAAGCGGATAGCCCAATAGACGGCTCTATTGCGGCCCACATATTGACCAATCACAGCTGCGAGTGTGGTCCGACAAAAATCCAACATTATTGACAGACGTGTGGTTCACACGGCCGTGGGCAATATGACTAGGGGCGGGGTTTGATGGACATGTCTATTGACCTCTTGCTCATTGGCAGAAGCCACGCCCCTTAAACAACCCTATGGAATTTTGCGCAATAAATATTGTCTTGGATTTTTGCAGTTCTACTGTGGTACGTCATTTGATTGGAAGTTGTTATGCCAAACTTTATCCTGCACCCCTTTCTCTGCCACCCCTCAGAGGTCTAAAGGACCCCCAGGGAGAGAACCTCTTCATCGCCCGCCTGAGTGAGTTGGTCATTGAGACCAGGGAGTTTGAAGCCCTCCTGGGCCGGCTTGGACGGGACGGGACCAGACGGCCCGGAGCAGTGGACAGGTTTCAGGCCAACACTCAACGGATCATGGAGACTGTGGCCAAAGACACAGAGGTCAAGGGGCTGTTTGAGGATGCAGTCAAACTCTACGATCTGGCCGGCGTGAGTAGGCAGACTTTGATTTTTTTGAAAATGTACATCAGTAAAAAAAAACAGTAATTTTTGTATGTACCTGTTTTCTTTGATATTTACAAAAATACCTGAACCACGTCTTGACTATCGGCACACTGCATGAGCCCTCTTTACCAAGATTTTGTATTTTTGTTTCTTGTTCCAGAATGCCGACAAGGTTCTTGAGATTTTAAACCGATTGTTGAGTCCGATCGTCGCTGTGCCTAAGAGCGCGCAGTCCAACAGGCAGCGACTGCATTCCCTGGCGCTAGCCGTTGCAGAAAGGTATGACGTCTCTTCACAGAGCGGAGGTTTTTGATTCGTCAAAATGGATTGATTTGCTTTTTATTAGGGATCATTTCATGTTGTCTGAAAATTGTGGTAATGAATTATTCTTTTTTTTTTGGGGGGGGGGGGGGGGGTGGGGGGTACCAGCTTTAATGCCCAGTTGGCTGAGAGAGTGAGCTCATTCTATACAGGTCAGTGCACACAGGCAGTTTCGTCGCCGCAGCATTCATGAGGAGTGTGTGGTCCGCTGTCTGCAGGGGCTTTACAAAGAATCCTATTGTTTCCATCTTGGAAAACAAGCGCTGCACATGTCACTAAGTCTGCACACAGAAAAAAAAATTTTTTTTTGCTGAAGTATTTGTGGTGTGATCTGGGAAAAACCCTTCGCATGTCGCCGAACCTGCATTGAAGATAATGGTACAATGCTCCCCTAGATTTTTTTTTTTTTACAATTTGAGTTTCTGCTACATTATCTAAATTATCATTCCTGAACATATTAACTAAAAATTCCTTCATTTTAAATGTAAGAATTTGCAATCTTTCAGAGTTACTCAGAAGTTTAAAGCTTGATTTCTCAAAATGAAGTCGGCTGGGTTTCTTAAATTCCTGACAGCATAAACTTCAAGTAACAGACATCCTAGAATCATGAATAAAACAGTTTTGAAAACAACACAGTGCCTTCATTAATGTTATGCATATAACACAGGAATGATAAATTTCAACAAGTGAAGGGTTTTATCAGATCACATTATTTTGTTATAAGTCAAGCATGTTAAATCGAGTAATAAATTTTTCTTTTTTCAAGTGTTCCTTCCTACATTAGTCTGATTAATAGAAAGTTGTAGACGGTCAGCGTAGACGAAGATGAAAACCCTTGTTTCTCCTCATCCTTGTTATTTTTGTCCAACAGATTCCAATCGCAGTCTCTGACTGGTAACCAGTCTAACACCAAGTCGTTCTATCTCCTTCTTGACCTCATGACCTTCTTTGATCAGTATCACGGCAGAGAACTGGACAGGGCCCTGTCGGTAAGACATTTCAAAACGGTCATTTTACAATAACTTAGTTTTGTCTCGGTGAAGGGTGTAATTTGTTTGGGGGGAAAACATTCTGAGAACCACTGGTCTGAGAATTTTTTCTGATTTTGAAAATTTAATGAAGTGTTTTTTTTTTTTTAAGTGAAATTTCTCTTGACGTCTGCAAACAAAATGATATTGTAATGTGAACACTCCTTAATTCTCCTTTGCATTAACTCTAACCCCCTAGGCATTTTTACTAGAAAGCTTCCTTAACCTGTCAAAATCCAACACTGACTGTGCAGTAAAACCTATGGCACATCCTTTGGACTTAGACAAACTGGGGCATCAAAGCTCCATGTAAAGTAATGGTGCCAAGGCCCTACAGTACTGAATCCATCAAAATTAGACAAAACCTGCTGTTGGAGTTTGTAAGGATTGGGGGTAGTTAGGGTTAAGTCCTATTGCAAAGTAAATTTTCCTATGTCACTTACAGTTTGTGTTGTGAGTTGAAGTGAAATTCCCACATTTAAAGGGGGATGTGAGTTGATCTCACCAACGTTGGAAGTTATCCCGCCTGGCTCTATAAATCTGCAAAATTGGGATAATTCCTCTGGTCACTGCTGAAGAATTATCCTCTATTTTGATCTGGGCCGTGGCGGAGCTGGCAACCTAAAATGTGGCCATCCCAACCACCTCTGTTGTATCCCTTTTCATAGTGGCTTTCAGCCTTCTATTGGGCAACTTCTGTTAAAAAATTGCAGTCAATACTAATTAGTACTATTACATCATGACTTGCTGTGCTGGCACCTGCATTTAGGGATGCATTTATGAATTCCAACCCCGTTTTCTTACTTTCAATTTCAGACGATCGAGACTCTGCAACTGATTCCCCTCACCCCAGAGACAGTGGACGACAAAGTCAACGCCTTCAAACAATACACGGATGAGGTGAAAACCGGATCCCATCCTAGTTAAAAGTCCGAACAATTTAATTCTGGTCGGTGTGTGGACAACAGTCGGCCACACAAGCTTGCACAGGTTTCTAGCAAATTCTCCACAGTATGATACGGTGAATTGTATTTGAAAAGGATTGTGGAATCAGGAACAAATTTGAACAAAACTTCCTTTAACACTAACCCCAACGAAAGCTACGAAATACCAGTAGTGAGCTGTAATATGCAGTACTCTTACCACACTGGCATATTACAAATTATGTAATTCACACTCCTGAGGACGGACAGAGCACACTGTCCGAAACGTCGAGTTACACACTCATCCCAGAACCACACTTCTTCCTAGAAGAGATTTATTTCACATGGTGTTACCCGCAATCCCAGTCTCTCTCATATCGCACCCACCATGCAAAGCTTCATTCAAATCGTATCTAAATTATGTAGTACTTTGTAGTATAGTGTACTTGACTCCAAATGAATGCCTAGGATGTTAGGGTCAAACCTCTAAGAGCTAGTGGGATTTTGACAACCCCCCCCCCCCTTCTGTTATTTTTTTTCTTTTCTTTTTTGTGATAGCCATGGGAAAGACCCTTTACTACAATTGACCTATCGCGGTTGAATCGCGTCAACGCATCAACGCAGCTTGTGAATTATTGTCCAATCACATAAATTATAATTCCACGTGGAACGCGCAAAATCCGAGACAAAAAAAAATTACCACACAAAATTCCCATAGGGTTGTCTAAGGGGCGTGGTCAACTCGTAAACGGCGATAGGTCAATTGCCTCTCTCCACCCAGGAGTATAAATGGGCACCTGTGAGGGTAGAGAATAGATTGTACTAATTTCACGGCTTGCTGACCTGGGGTAATAAATGTGAGGCGCTTTGAGACATTTCTATAAAATGCTATACAGGCACTGCTATTATCATAAATATCATTTTGAATTTTGTTTGGATCATGTTCAGGTAAGAAGAAATATGGCAGACATTCTGTTGGCCACCATGAACATCTTACACACCAAGTACCGTACAACACGTAACAGCACACTACAGAATGCCCAGGGAAGACCTTCAGTCAGATCGGAGGACGGAGGCAAAGAATCAGTGAGTAACCCCCCAAAAATGTGATTGATTCTGTAAGAAAGAGTCGCTGATTACCATGTTTGTTGAAGCAACGGGCATGAAAGATGTGGGTCTTGAAGTTGGCTGAAAATGTCAGTTTTGCAGAGAGAGATGTGTTCTTGCACAGTGGGTCACAGTGTCCATTTATTTGAGGTGTCCGATACTTGCATTTTTCTCTTTCTATTGCACGCAGAGCATAATAAAATAATATATTATAGGAAGGCCCAAATGCTGGGGTTTTTGAGGTTTTTTGTAGAAAAAAGTTTCTTCCATAATTCATTGCACGGAGAAATTTATTAAGTTGAAAGTTTTGGTCAGAGCTTTAAGTAATGTTAATGTAGAGGGGATTTTTGCCCTTCCTGTTGAGGTATAAAGTATTGTATTGTCGGTGCTTTCAGAAAGCCTGTGGGGAAAAATTCACATGCTTATTCAGACAAGACTTAGACGTAGTATACAACATTTGCTTTTGCTGTAATTTTCAGAAATAAATAGATTTGGGGGCGAGTATTTTATAGTGTGCTAACAAATACTGTAACACTTTATGTTTCTAGTAGTCTGGTTCCTTGACCATACCTCAGACAAAACGTCTGGGAATTATCAGGTCGGGGAGCTAGACTATTTCCAACGATTGTCAGCCGACAATCGTTGGGGAAAACGATATCAATTTACACTTTTCTTGAAAACGCAGCACACCAGGTACCATGATTTCACGGGATGGCTCGAGACTGCGATTTCCTTACAAGTCTAGTAATGTATTTTGTAATAATTCAGTAGTTTTTGATTTTTGCAAATTACCCCATTACCTCCTGCTTACTAATGTTAGTGATCTTGATGTCTATTATTTGCAGTATCTTACTCATCTGAGGAGACAGGCCAAGTCACTAATTACCTTTGCTGGGATGCTCCCCTACCGAATGCCGGGCGACACCAATGCGAGGCTAGTACAGATGGAGGTGCTCATGAACTGAAATAAATTGGGTCTAGAAAGCTAGTGACACTTTTCAGTTTCTTTAACAATCTAACTGTGGAAGATAGGCTACTGTCCGTAAACCTCTCTTCATATACATGTACACAATGCAATGTCATATACTTCGATTTTATGGCAGAAAAGGTGCATCTAATAACCTCTTGAATATGGACGACGGCCATAGCTCGGATTGAAAAAGACCACCTGGCTGGTTGTCATCTATATGTGCATTCATGTTTCAACTATATTGGTCTTGAATGGGAGTGTAATGAATAGATGGAGCTTTTTCAAAGAAAGCTTTCATTCACACGAAAGGGGGTTGGCTCCAGGTGCAATGAATGGGATCACTCTCTTAAATGTCGTGCCTATTGTGTGCATTTACGCTTGGCTGCACAGCCCCCATCAATAACAGCCAGACACAAGCATTCTGTTCCTAGAGTGTTAAATCGTGGTTGGTCATGTGCCTAGCAAAAGGACAGAAGTACCCATTGATGTGTGACCTACCAGGCAGTTAGAGATTTGTAGAAACTGCAGGACGTACTCATCATTTGTCGAGGATTCCTAGTCAAGCCTATGACACATTCAATTTCCATATTTGATACAATTTTGTAGAGAATTGCTCATGCATATTTAAATTTTATTCTATGACAGACGGCACCCAACACCAGTGCTTTCTTTGCATTGGTTGAGAATGACAGACACCAGACCGTTTCAGCTGGAAGTCACTGTGCATAGGTTTGGCTATGTCTCCAGCTGTTACTTGAAGAATATAAACATCCTCCAGGTCTGGGTTCAAATAGGAGAATTTTATATACATTTAGAAAAAAAAGTGCTTCATGTCTAGCCACAACATAGGACCAAATACTACAGGGGAAGGCACGATTTAAGAAATGGCTGTGGTTTTATTCTCTTCCGTTAAAATACATCAGTGAGATTATTTAAGAATGGAGTACACTCTTGATCAAGGCAGGGAGTAAAAAGCGTGAAGACCCAATCTTTACCAGCCACAATTGAGGCATGGTATGGCCATTCTTTATGGACCGAGCATCTACAAGCCCCCATGGTTGTTACACTTTTATTTCCATTCCATAAAAAGCTTCCAGGTTCACACATTTTTGTTTGCATTCAAGTGCTTCAGAAGTCAATGTGTGAGTACACGTATTGTATGAAAATGTCTCATCACAATTGATAATCTGTCGGGTATTTATAAATCCCGTGTAACTTTTACATAAGATAAAACTAGCAAGAAATTTGAAATGATTCTTCAGTTCGTAATCAATAAAGTTTGATTTTTTTTTTTTGGGAAGAATAATATAACGGTAAACTTTAAATGTCTTAATTATGAAACAACAACATATGTTGTATTTACAAATAAATATTACAATTGTCATGTTACTGAAGCCAGGAAAGAAATCTGGAATGATTTGCAAGATGTATGCGCTGCTTTTTGATAACAATATTCAGTCAAAATAGGGCTTGAATACAATCGTTGACGAACCCGATCAACATCAGAAGTATGAGAAAAATAGTTAGTTATGATAATCTTCAGAAAGATTATTTGTCAAGCTTTCCATCGATACCAGGGGCAAAAACACAATTCCACTGCAAACTGATGGTAAACTTTCCCAAAACTTAGTTTGGAGAGCAGCAAACATTTTTGTCCATGTATCTTAAAATAGTTTATACATACCAGTATTCATACTCAAATGTCAAAACATATTAAGTCTACTCGGTCGTAGAAAATTTCAGCAGTTCTGAATATTCAAACAGCCATTCACTCGCTCCTGAAGTTGACAGAGGGAGTCACAGTAATACATAAAAAATAATTTAACATACAATTGCCTTTTCTGAATAAGGCTAGGAATAGGTCTCGTTATTTCAAGGTGATGTACTTGACAGTGAAATTCCCATCACTTTATATACATGTAATACTAAAACAAAACTAGCATATCATCGGTCAATGAACGACGAGCAGTTTGTTTCCGTTATCAGTGTCTTCATTAAAAAAAACATTGAGCACCAATAATTCTGTGCATGAATTTGAAAAAAAAGTAATGAGTGCTTTGTGATCTTAAGTTTCTGTAGGTGCATTCTTATACACAAAATATTTTTGTTTTCAGTTGAAAGGAGGGGGAAGTGCTATTTTTTTTCAAGGTATAAAAATAAATGGCCCAAAGTGTTGCTCTTTCGAAATCAGAAAAGGTTAAAATGTCATGGATAGTATAATCAGTCTAATTAGAATGTGCCGATTAAATTGCAGCATTTTCAACTAACACATGAATACATAAGTACTGTCAATCAAACACAGGATACAATACTAGTCAAATTTCAACAAAATAACAATCACAAAAAAATTCAAAATATTGTTTTAAAATTATGTACACGGTAGCTTCCAACATGGTTGGAACTCACATAATTATGCCAAGTACGTCTTACAATAAATGAAGTATGCTGTTCAAAGGTAGGTACATGTACAACCTCTTGCGTACGGATGACCGCTGTTTGTGCAGTTTCAATCCATTGTTGGATTATTGTGTACAGGTTACGCTTGGCTGCCAGAGCGGCACCCCCCGTAAAATACCGTACTCAAGGGCAGCCAAGGTCTAATAGATTGGATTACAAATTTTATGAAGCATGCCACACTATTCAAGTCAATGGAATGGTATCAAATAGACAACCTTTTATCAAACAAGGACATTCTTGGATAAATAGAAGAGACTTACATGGGGTATTGAGCATTATACAACGAATGAATCCCCGCCATCTGATTGGTGGATTACGCACATGGAATTGTTCGTCCCAATGCATGGCATGGCTGCACCGCAAAAATAGAAGTTCTATTCACCGGTGAATAGAACCTTCAATGCATGAGGATTTATTCAGGTGGTGTATAAAACATAATGAATCATTTCTTTCGGCAACAGATGGAATTATTCTTACCATTGCACTCGCAAACATTCATTATTTGTATACCATCTTCACATGCTTGGCTTCCAAACTGTACAATGAACACTTAGATTGCTTTACTGCAGGAATATGCCAATTTAAAAATGCAGAGGAACGTGTATTTCAACTGGTGCAAGGCTGGCACAAGCTTAGGACAAATTTTAGTACCAGTAAACAATTTTAAAAGTGCACAAATGCATCAAAATCTTTTGTTGGGATGACGAACTTCAAACTTATGTTCATGGGGCCTAACAAGATTCCACAAATTTAATCTATAAATTCAGCACCTAAGACAATGACAATCACAGAGGCTATTTTGGCGATTGTGAGGTTCCTGGCGTGTGTGCTGTGGGTTGTGTGACCCCTTGCATCACAGGTTGCGTATCCTTCTCCGGCACAGCAAAGTGAGTGACTACAAGTCCTGAACTGAGGTCCACTGTTTTACCTTCCTTATACTACAACAAAAACCAGAAAGATGAGTGAGCATGCAGTGTTGTAGTCAAGTATGTTTTCACTTTTCTAGTCCACAGAAAGTTTAAAGACTGTCTAATGTGAAACAAGTCCATGGAATTCCCTACATGGATATGAATATGAATATAAGTGCTTCTACACTGAAGTGAATGAGTAATGAAAAAAAAATGAGCCAGGAAGTACTCGAGTTCTTCATGAGTCATTGTTGAAGTAATGCATAAATTACAGCTTGACCTGAAACAGGCGAGATTGACCAAAACTTGAAAAATCCAAGAGGACCTCAGATCAACATACAGTTTGTATTTGCCTGAAGGCACACCTTTAGGACAACACCTCAGGAATTCCAGATTGCAAAAGAGATTCTTTAAAAATCCTGACAAATCTCACCCCTGCTAAAAGGAAAAATACTCAAAGAATTACATAGAGATACAGACCGAGGGGAGAAAAAGCTATTGACATAACTTTTAGTTAACAGACTGAGAGTAGCAACAGATCTCCGGTGAGAGAGTGATTGTAAGGATGAGCCCAACTCTTCTCCAACCAAATTAACAATGCGCTTCTGTACTCTATCCAATAAAAATGTATCCTGTATTCAGTCAAAGCGCTCAAACCAGTCTGCAAACTAACTTAAATCACACTCTATGACTGGTATACTAAGTATCATACAGGCGTGATTTTACATAGGACTGAAAAAGTACGACTAGAACCTTGCCAGACGCATCAGATTGCATACTTTGTCACATTGACTTGTGTGCTGCGTCTGGCAGGGTTAGGGTTAAGCTTGTTAGGCGGGGGGGGAGTATTTTTTACACAACACCAAGGACAAGGTATGGAAACTGCATAAAGGCTATGCATATATGCCACTTTTATATCAACAGAATTCAAAATGTTAAATACTGTGGATGAATATGGCTTTCTGCCATCTGGCGTTTGATAATCATAATGCAAAAACAAAAATGTCAATTAATTGTCACTAGTTAAGTACATTAGTCAGAAAAATGTCCGTGGAGAGACCAATTCACAGGAAGCAACAGCCGGTTTTGGAAGGCATTTAATAACACCATTCAGTGCTTGCAGAAAAATCTATTCAAGCAAAATTTTAAACCCCAAAATTGACAAAATACAAAATTAGAATGCTGAATGCTGACGGTAACTTGGACAGATATAGACAGACAATCGGGTCTGGAGTGAATTGAACAAACAACTGCATTCACGAGCTCATTTGACGCACCCATTATTCACATCCGTTATTGGGAGTGACTTTCGAGTTTAAATGTTCATCCATAATGGATGTCAGAAAGCAGTACTCATTTTCTGGGCTGATGAATGACCACTTTAAGTAATGTATAGACTGACACAGACCGACTGGCATTTGTGGGTCAATCAATGGTTCATGCATATCACTTAGATGCCGTAGTTTGCTTTACCATATAGTGTGTCTAGTCCTGAGACAACATATTAGACAAATTCTACACATACGTCATGATCAGCATTCTTTTGTTTGGTTTGTAGTTACAAAGAGAACATTAAATAATTATGGCATGGTTATCGGTTGGATGTGAGTACTTGGGCTGATTGTACTGTGTGGTCGACATACAGCAAAAAAACAAAAAAAAACTTGTGTTGCCCTTATGGGAAAAATCGGGAGGGCGGGTCAGTCGGTCAATTATTTTAAAAACAAAACATGAAAACAATACTACATGTTGTGGAAGTCGGGAGGCAAAAAGTAAGCTCATTTAAAAGTGAGATGGCGAGATGCACGATTGTGCCGTTGTAGCTGTATTTAAAGACAATTAATTTAATAAAACTTGTTAATTTTGTGCAGGAAAAGGTGAGATTTTGCAAAAAAAGTTAAAGATAAAAAAACAAAAAATGACCTGACTTTTGTGACTTTTAGGGTCGGTCGCGGAGGACAACAACTATTTTTTTTGGGGGGGGGGGCCTAATCAGGTCACATCAAAAGTCACTTACCGCCCTGAAATCAAGGAACATCTCCTTGAATGAGATGAAGTCTGTGAACGTTAGGAGGATTTCAAAGATTTCCCCATCTAGATTCTTTCTCTTTCTGAAAATGTCAAATAAAAATAAGACTTAATGAAACATTCAGTTCATTTTTAAATATCTTAGTCAATAACAAGAATCAAGTTAGCAATAAAATATCAATAAACTGGTTTCAACAAAAGGGGGTTGGTTAACGCTGAATGCTGTTAGCAAAACCAGTTTAGCAATGACAGGTGTATTTAAACAAGACTTTCTGGGGTTTTTTGGGGGAAGGGGGACTTTTCCCTAAAGTTCAGCTCCTCTTAGACTGTCTAGACCCAAACAAATTTCTCAAACTGTAAAAAATTCTTTGTTACGAAATAAAAGTTTTGTTGAGCAACCTCACCTCCCCCAGCCAATGCAGAAAAATAATAGCATACAATGATACCTTGCCAGTTCCTTGCATAACCTCTGACATGTCCATTCCAAAATTCACAGGCATAATTGTCAAGAAGACTGGTTTTACTTACTGAAGTTGTTTGGAGAACTCTTCCATGTCAAAGCCAGGTATTCTGGCAGTTAGCTGATTCTCGATGTACTTCTCTATCAATAGGTTCTGTAAACGGATTTGCAGAAAAGAACTTGAAAGCATAGAAATCAAGGACGCGAAAGTAGGAATAAAAGCCTACAGACTAATCCGGCGACCAAAATTAGAAGCATTTACTGCGGTGGCGAGGCGCTCACGTGCGTGTTCCTGTATAGCCAAAACACACATTACATATTACAGTCGAACCCCTTTATAACAAGGTCCTTGGGACTTTACAATTTACCTTGTTATAACAGGTACCTTGTCTTATCAGTAATGAAAAACAAAGACTCGGGACCTATTTTTGTCCTTGTTATAAGCAGTATGTTGTATTAGCAGTGCTCTTATTATCAGGGTTCGACTGTATTTTCTATGAGAATTCAGTCAGCTCAGATTTCAAGGCCAAGGACTCCTATATACATGTACATGTAGCAGCTCATATATTGGGTAAGAAAGTGAACTGTCCAACTATTTCAAAAAATACAGCACTTTTGTGATATTCCAATAATTTACACAAGTTAAAATATGTTCAACTTTTCTGGATTCGCAGTGCTAATATCCGATATTGACGTCACAAATTTGCCTCGCATTTGCAATCGTGTGAAGTATGAACCGGGCTTAAAAGTAATGATGTAAATATTTACATATTCCTTGAATATATCCGAGTAGATAAATTTGTTCTCTTCGGTATCTTCAAAGTGAATGTAGTTCTTTTCCATGAAGTCAGTCTGTAGCCTCTGAAACTCATCCTCTGTAGGAACATTGAAAAACAATCCATTTAGTCCAAACTTTTCAATGTCAGATTAAAATTTGTGGGTTAACGGATTTTTGTTGTCAGTGAAGATGTTCTTGTGAGAATAATACGGTGAACAAATTTTCCTGGCAAGAATATTTATTCAATTATGGGAACCGGACTCCAAAGTTAAATCAATATTTTCAGACTAATCAAAGAAAATTACCAAAAGTAGGAGTTGAACCTGCCACCGCGTTTACACTAAATCTAGCAAAGAGTGATCAGATCTTGCAAGGGTAAAAAAAACCATGGAGGGGGGGGGGGCTTAACACTGTTACATTTACACAAAAAATACCCAATAAAGCTGCTTTTAAGTTGTATTACCTCAATTTATTATTTTGACTTGCTAATTTTTTTAGTATTACATGTAGATAAGTTTTGAGCTTCCCCAAAAAAGAATGACTGACGATAAATAAGTTTCACACTTGATTTAGGAGCGGGACATAATAAAACTAGCTTTAGGAAGGCCACATAGAGTACTCAATGTAGCAAATGACTTTTCCTTTAAAAAAAAAACAGTTTTCTTACAAAATCCATTGTTATCCATTTTCCGGGGGAATTCCTTTGAAATTGTCAGTCAGCGCTGGGACATAGCAGCTTTAATCTATTAGCCCTAACCCCCTTTAATGGTTTTTTTCTTTCATATGGCCCTGCTAAATCCCACAATTTCCTACAAAACTGAAATGAGAAGCCCGGTAAATACAACAAAATCCAACAGCAATTTTTTTGTTTGATTCTGCAGTGTACCACCTACACACCAGCCTTGGCATTTTGCAGCTACCCTGCTGAATCCAACAAAATACAACAGGTGTTTGTTTGTATGAGCCCTGCCAAATCCAACAAAATCCAACTGAATTTTTTACTAGAAGTCTGCTTCCACCCTCCAAAATATGAGAAATGCTGTCATTTTTCAGAAAATTGGATTAGAAGACCTCCAAAAATCTCATGCCTTATTTCAACAATAAAAATTAAAGATAGAATGTGCACAAAATCACTATTGGGACTTTCCTTTGTCTCGACTGACAGACTGAGCTCAAACTTCCTCAGGTTTGCTATTTCATGTACATGTTCCCTCACACAAAGTATAGACACTGCCTGCAACTGTGTTGCCAGCTCTATCGATGCTATGGGCTCCGTGCACAACTACCCCCTCAGCGGAAAGAAAAGGCGAGTCGGGGGGTCATATCGATGCCATCTTACCTGACTTCAATTTAAGTGTCTGGTTCCCGCTATGATATTCTTATTGAAAACGCAATAATCGAGAGTCGGCAAACAGACAAAACAATCCCACTGGTATACGAGTATCAAATGAACGAGGAGCGCGGTGCGTAATACCAGCGACATACTGCCCATGGAAGTGCGGTTGCTATGTGGACAGCGCCCTCATTTGACGGCGCACGGAGCTCATATCATACCCTTTAATCATAAAAATCATTAAATCTTTTTTCTTACCCAATGTGGAAAAATCTATACCAGAATATGCCTCAATCACTTATTGAAACTTACCCATAATAATGTCCTCTATGTGGCCAATTGTCGTATCAAATTTGGTGTCTGCTATACTTGATCTGTGTCGAGAAATGAGAAAACTCACATTTTAATACCCGATATACATGTACTCGTACTAGACACATACATAAGGGCCATCCATTTTTGTCATTTTCACGATCGTACAAACTAGGGCTGTTCATTTTCGAATAATTTAGTATTCGAATATTCGAAACTGGGTTTGGCCAAATATTTGAATATTCGATACTCGCTGATCAAGTTTTTCAGTGCATGCCGCACCGGTAAAAAAAAACATTGCACGTAAAAGCATGCCGGTGTTTTACGTATGGCGACTGATATTATGGACCGTTCAAACAGCATTTTTTGGCATGCCCCTGTTGTATCAAGGGTTTTACGGACGGGAACAATAAACCTCCGTCCACAAAAAGTTACGATTGACAAAAATGCGCCATTTGACACTGCTAAAGCGCCGTAACTTTTCTATTAAAATAGCATCAGAGTCGTATCTGTACGTACATATATATCTTTTCGAATATTCTAACTGGCAAAATGGTATTCGAATATTCGCTTGACGATCGAATATTCGGGACAGCCCTACCATGTACACTTTTAACAAAATGATGATAATACCTACCTTCAAATTCTGTTATTTGAGCTTCACATGTTTTTATGAATCCACTACGTACAACTGTTCATTTTATGGGATTGTTGTCTTGATTAACCTACATGGTGTCCCAGAAAGTTTATGACAATGTTTATGCATTGCTGAATTAAAACACCTGTAAGACCGACCAGAGAAATCATCATTTTGTTTCGTTTTCAGTTTGTACTCTGGGAGGTCGAGGGGGTCCAGAAAAGAATAGAGTACTCTACATGTATGTACACTTGTGAAAACGATGATAAGAAATGGATAGCCCTAAACTTTCATGACAGTCATTTTTAGTAAAAAATATTTAACAAAACTCATGTGAGCATGTACTGAATGCCTGATGAACAATACCTTGATTTTGCAAGTTCCTCCTCCTGGAAATCCATCGGCTCCACAAGGTCTGTGGCATCACCTCCTGCTGGTAAAGAAATAGCCCACAAATGTAGCCAAACTAAATTTGTAAGCACCTATGAGTTTGGGTGAATTTTATTTGTATTATTACAAAATGCAAATGTGAAAAATAGCCAAATTAGGCATTAAAGGTCTTATGTCCATGCTCGGACTAAAAATTGTAACTTTCAATTTCCCATAACTGACAAATTTTAGAAGAAAAATATTCTTAATGAAAATAACACTTACTGCACTGTGTTATCTTATTATATTAGGTTAGATCTTCCGAAAATATCTTTATTATACGTGCTATGCACAAAGATATACATTGTACATACTGTAGGAATAAACCTTTTCGACATTCTCAATGACCAAACAAACCATGTAATTTATACACAAAACACAAACCTATGGTACTGTGAACCAGTCCAAATATTAATTGATTTTATGCTAAATATCTATCAGGAGTTGAGCGATACCCTTTTCACATATCTTTGCATGGAACATAAAGAAAATAATAACCAGAAAAATCAATTTTAAATGGCAATAAAAATAAAGGAAATAATTGGGGAATCCCTCTCAGGGTACCAGTTACTGATGAATGCAAATTTCTGGAATTAGAACAGCTAATAATGTCACATTATTAGCCAATCAGAAGAGGATTTTTGCAAGCATGACAACGAACATGTGACCAATGAGACCAATCATGTCCGTTCTAATGTGCTTGCTCTTCTAATACCAGTTTGGCTGATGCAGTTCCCATGATGCTTTGAGAATGTCGAAAAGGTTTATTAGGAACAGCCTGCTCCTAATTCCAAATTTGAAACTTATCAAATCCGTTACTTAATGTCGGGATTTTTTGTGTGGAATGTAGCTCTGGATTACTAAACTAATGCTAACAAATTTTTTTTTCAAAGCATGGGATGAACAGCTGGAGCAAGACACTGGAAGAGACAAAGCTGTGGACTGGAATGGGTTAGATTCACTAACTGTTAATCACTGATCTGGGGGAAATGATACACCCATACGACCAGAGAATGAAATTAGATTTCGCTGGAATGGAAAAGATTTTGAGGGATCAGAGCTAGATATTTTTTTCGGTTATATGAAATGCATTCGAAATAATAAATAACAAATAAAACAAATAAAAATCATGCCCATCCCTGGCCCACATATGCAACACAAATAAAATAATTTTGTGGCCGTTTACACCAACCAACAGTCCCCCCCCCCCTCCCCCGCTGCCCCTCCCCCTCCTCCTGGTAAAAGAATAACTGCATGCAGGCCTAACGTGCCTAAGTAGGGAGTCCGGCGTTTTTATTTGTAACAAATTTGATATCAATGGAAAGGGAATTGCAAGACAAATTCAATGGTATGAAAATTAGCTTGATAGGTATTTGCATTTTAGGTGTAATTTCTGGGTGCCGGTGTCTGTAAGTGGTGACCATGTACATGCTGACATTATTATCGATAGCATTGTGTTAATGAAGGTCTAATCTGATTCTGTCTACACGTGAATGCGTTTTGAGGCGTTTTCTTTGGTTCAGATTTTTTTGTGAAAAATTTTTTAATATTATTTCCAAAAATTATAGTACCTTATAACAATGGCAACTTAACTTTCTCACTTCAAGTTTGTGAATTAAGTAGATGAATAATAAGATGAACCTTTTGTCCATAGGGCCTATTAATAATACACTTTTTTGTGTTTTGGACCGCTCAAAATACTAATTAACATTTGTTTGAAGACCCCTAATTTTGCATGGGTTCAGATATACGGTCCAAAACGGTAGACTCTAAGCCTCGTACTATTGCCATGTCAAAAGAAAAATATTTCTTCTTAATCACTTTAACGACACATGAATCCACAGTACTTTTAAGTTTTAACGTTAGACATCTACTGGATGAAAATTCTCAATTAAAAAAATGAAAGGGTTGTGCAAATGAGTAACTAAATTAGAACATGGAGGAATAATGCCATTATTCCCCGTGATTATTCCCCCCATGGTTAGAAGAGTCATGGAGGAAGGAACACATGGAAGGTGCGCACTTGAAACAACACTGGCGATGCGATGGCACGATTTGCTGGCGCACGGGAACGAACCCGTACGTACGTATACAGCGGCAACAAAGATTCAACATGCAGTTTTTAGTTCTTTAAAAAAAATTACTACGTAATCTTAATTTCATTCTACGTGTACTTCTTTCTGCAGTCTAGTGTGAAATTTAATACAATACATCTGGTTCAAAAAGGATTAATCTAATCATGGAGAACTCCATGATCTAATTCTGCAACAGATAGCAAATTTACCTGAATTGATGGCCGCCATTTTGAACACAGCAACCAGTCCAAATATTTGACGACTGCTGTATGCGATGCATGCACAGTCCGAAATACGGTAATTGAAAATAGAACAGTCGTCGGTGTAATAAATCAGGCGGCTCAAGCTGGCGGCGACAGCGCAGGCGGCGAGTGTTTGAAACTACGATTAAAGATATTTATTTTGTTCGTCCCCACCGCCACCCCCACTCCAACCCCCTACCCGATCCCACTCCACCCCTACCCAACCCCTACCACACCCCTGTTAATTTTGTTTCTTCTCATTTAAGAAATTATTTTGTTTTGTTATTAAATATTTGTTATTTTTTAACATAGAGAAGGATTTTAAAATTTAATATTTATGCGAGTGTTTTTATTTTTTATTTTGTAATCCCATTTCTGTAATTGTCAGTTCTTCCACTGATGGATGTGGTTTATAAATATTAATATATAATAACCATCCGTATGCGTAGTCCATAATTATTATGTAGGCTATTCACTGTGCCCTAAAACTGCTACACCGGTTTCTTTAAGCGTGAAGCCATAATTTTTTCCGACTTTTGTTTCGGCAACCAGCTCGTATTGGACATACGCAAAGACAATCAAATAAGCAGTAATACTAATAAATAATTTTCCTACATTCATGGTTTATGGTTGCCGTGGAGATCGGTCCAATTCTTAGATTTAGCACACCGTCACGGCACTCGCTTGGATGCATGCGACGTGTATATGTGAATTGTATTCGCTCTCCGTGTGAAATGGTGGGGGAATAATTATGAATTGAACGACATGTGTATGAATTTTCCCTCGTGTGTAGGATTCATGTAGGACTTTTTGTGCAGTGTAGGATGGTGTAGGACTGTCGGATCTCGCCTCCCCTGAAAAATCACTATTTATTTCGTCAACACTTCACTTGAATGCTGTAGGCCTATGATGTTTTTCTCGTTTAGGATTTTTGTAGGACTTTTTGTGCAGTGTAAGATATTGTATATAGGACTGTAGATTCCCCTATTCGGTCTTTGCTTTTTACTTTGTGCACATTTCAATGGTGTATTACTGTAGGATGTATAGGATCCTACAAATATACAAAGTGAAAAAAGCCGCCCCATATCCGGCAGGGTATACCGAAGTAATGACGTCATTCAATGCAATAATTGGAACCAGAATACATTCTAAACTGCATGTGTTTGGAAAATTGTCGCGGCAACTGACGTCAGACTTCGGTACTCTATACTCACTGATCTCTGTATAAACTGGATAGCTCATTGACCGTTGCGCGCAGTACGGGTCTCTGAAGCCAGCAGCTGCCACATTAACACTTCCATTTTACCACTGATCTCTATGTAAGGGGAACGAGGGTGAAAGTAGACCCCGGGGACAGGGTTGACGAACCCATTGAACTGGGAGTGTTAACATGGCGGTCGGTGGCCTCAACTTGAACAGCCGATGCGCTATCCAGTTTACATTGGGCCTGTTTGTTTCACACGGATCCGGATTGCGATCATCAGTGATCCAGCCGCGGATTTGCTCCATCTACTAGGCGTAATCTGGTGTGTGAACGCGACCCGGATTCAGTGTGAAACAAAACTCGGCCCATCAGTGTACAGTCACACAGCGGAAACTCGTAGGCAGTCTGGTTTCGCAACTGTAATGCATGAAAAACGCACAGCTATGAGAAGGTAACCATGCATATACTGAACGACAGGTGCATGTATGTGCATGTATGTGCATGTATGTATGTACATGTATGTATGTATAAACATGTCTTATTTCTCCATGGTATAAATAATGAGTGCAATCTTGATCTACGTAAGCGTATAGAAACTTTTATCGAAGCCAGTGACAAGCAGAAGATCCAAATTCATTCCGACAGCTCTGGTTGGAGGTCAAACCACTTCTTGCAATCCGTACTTTCCCCGTGGACGGTGTTCTGTGGATTGCCATGCGGCCGGCCGTACCAACCATGGAGCTAAACAGTAGGCTACATGCTAATATAATGCAAGGTGCACAAGTACACGGCCGGTACGGTACGGCCGGGCAGCGCACATGGCCTGCGTGGACGTACTTTGGAATTATTAAAACCTGGCACTGCACTACACACGTTGATGGACGTCATGCGGACACGCGACATTCGTTATTTATCAGCTGATGGTCTCGCTGTATCTATCTGCAGTCTTTATGGATTTTCCAATCGTTTAACCCGGCACATTCATTTCCTGCAAGGCTTTGTAATAAGTTCGGAATAAGATTATTTATATCTTCCCCTGAGGCAGTGAGGGTATCTCCGCGTCCCGTCAAGATTTGCAATGGCGCTGTGGGGGTATTCCGGCGAAAAGGGTACGTTTGAATTTGGATTGTTTGTCACGATTTAATTGTTTTGTATTGTGTTTAGATTACAGTCGAGTCTCTTGATTGTTACTGTTAGTTTCGTTATGGTTGCTGAACAAGGCCGAAATTGTTATGATCATGCTGGTGAAAAGATTGAGGATACGGTGACGCTTTGGAATGAAATGGTTCAGGCCGCGTTTTACTAAACATATTTTCATTGTAGTCTATAATGTGGAGGGCGGGAGGCAAAATATTGCTCTTAACTATTAAAGGGCGAGCAAGCTATTTAAAGGGTCATCGTCCGTGTTTTGTCTTTTCTGTTTGGGGGTCGGGTGGGGTGTAGGTGTTCGTTTTTTTATTAGAGGGTAGGAGGGTACTTCCCCGGCCGCTGTTTTTTTTTTCTTTTGCGGGTAAATAATAAAAACAGTTTCTCTGGCCTGGCTGCCCTTGCGTATTTTTGGGAGGTGATGGGATGGGCTCAGGTATTGAGGTACCCCTTTTAATCGGAGTCTCGGCCGCTAATCAAATACAGTGTTGTGGACATTGAAGTAAGTCCTCGACGAAACATTATTACATAATGTTAACCTTAATTTTATTTGATTCATTTCCCCAGCAGATTCATAATGTGATCTTTGATTCTTGATAGCCCTTGACAAGAACACAGTATTGTATGATTTGCGATGCCATTAAAGATGCTTGATCCCTGCTTCTTGGGCGTGACACCCCAATTTAATTTTTTCTAATTTAATTTGTTAGCATTAGATAAGTTATGAGCGTTCCAATGAGACATTCACACACAAAAATCGGAGCGGGGCGCTCCTTAATATATTATGTCTCGGACCATCCTCGCGCGTAGTACACGTACATAATAAAGGCAGACAAAATAGATTTCCGAGTGCAGTGTGCGCTTTATTCGTTTTCTTGCATAATTAGATTGCACAGGGAATTTACAATGCAATGTCTCAGTCGATTGTTTTATAGTTCCCTTGCCACAAAGAGTTGTCATCTCAGACAGTCATTTGATTCCTGTTTTTCCACACAGAAAATACTGTGATTTGAAATGTTTTCGATCGTCTCGAATAGCTATTCACAATTAAATATGCGGGATAAAATTCAAAGCATAGCTTACAAATCATCGTAAGCTTTTTATTTCACTGCCATTGCTTTCGTACCCTTCGCCCTTATCTAATTACGTACAGCGGGACACGCACGAAGTGTCGCGGGCGTCCAGGTTTCGATTAGATCTCAGTGTAGGCTGTTGGCATATCAACACGATCCCGCTCTCCGCATTTCGATGAAGTCATGGATTTTAAGTGGAATCCTGCATCGCCAGGAAGCTCTCGAGGTGCCTCCAGACATGTCGAGAGCCCAGGATGATGTGTCCCGAGGTCTTATGAGATAATTTCCTTCTGAGATGACAACGTCTTGGAATGGCAGCGTGTCGGTTTTTCTGGATGCCGAAATTAGTGTAAAGAGTGCCCAACGCTGAGTATTTTGGGAAGCTGTTGTCTGGCAGAGGCTTATGTCGTTTAAGTTAACGATTTACAGGATTATATGCCATTATATTCCTCAGTTCAGCATATACAACGGTGGGAGTTTTGAATGAATATTTGTATTAACTTGACCTTTTCCTTATTATCGCCGCATTCGTTCAATAATTGATCGGTATCAAGCAGCTAATCAACCAACGTATATACGAATCCGTCCATCATTCAATTCAATCAGTCATCAGTCAATCAGCAGTCAATCAATCGATCAATCTCTACAAATCGGCCAAGGCGTTTTTCTGAAGCCCATTTTGCACGGCACTCGTACCTGTAATCTCAGAAATTGGGAAATTTTAACCTGTTATATGAAAAGATGAAGATCACATGACATCATTATGCAGATCTGGGGGAGATGTCAAGTCCATTAAAAAAAATGCGTCAGGGATTACATGACTATGCACCGCAAAATTCATGTTTGAAAAGATGAGTCAGGTCAACGCAGTGGTAATTTCCTAGCCTTCCACTTACCGTGGTCCGGGTTCGAACCCCACCCCATCAGCGTGGGGATACCGTTAGGAGATCATCAATACATATTCCAGACTTCGTGTTAAAGCTTTTTTTTCTGTCGGCCATGCATTACTAATTATTTCAAATCACAAATATAACTCTAACTGATGTGACACAAAAAGCGACTAATGACAAAAAGATGGAATTAAGGATGTTAAAATTTCCGCTTGGTTGTCATCTAATAAATTATCTGTTATTCTCTTAAAAACAAATTATATAATTTTCAGCGCTGGCAATCGTAAATATTCTCAAACTGTCCCCCTGGTATTAAATGGCATTATTCTTCAACAAGTTCCTAATACCAACTTTTTAGGTATTAACATTGACAGCCATTTAAGCTGGTCTAACCATATTAATACTTTGGCAACTAAGATTTCAAAAAATATTGGTATTATGAATCGATTGAAGTCGGTTCTCCCTAGTAATGTTTTATTAACTTTGTATAATTCGTTTATACTCCCGTATTTAAATTATTCAGTTATTGTCTGGGGTGGCTCTATCTCACAACATAATAGATTATTTCTCCTTCAAAAAAGAGCTGTACGTATTATTTCTAAAGCAGGTTATCTGGATCATACAACTCCTTTATTTGCCAATTTGAATTTACTTAAGTTAAGCAATATTTATTATCTTAATCTTGGCATATTTATGTTTAAACAAATGAATAATTTATTACCCCGTTGCTTTAATCAACTTTTTACTTTAACTTCAGATGTCCATTGTCATGTAACCAGAAGTACATCCCGGAAACATTTGTATCAACATTTTAATCGTACTTCTCTATTTAAAAATAGTCCCCAACAACGTGGAATCAAATTTTGGAATAGTCTAGCTGATGATGTCAAGCAGTCTTCTTCTCTTAAAACCTTTAGGAAAAAACTCAAATTGAATTTGCTCAATGATTCTATTTAATATATGTAATTATGGTCTGATCTCCTGCACGTCCAACTGTTTATTGTAGTGTTTTTTGTTTGTTTGTGTTGTCCGTTGTTTGTACGACGTTGGGGTAAGGGCTTAGGGGTAGGGGGCAGGGAAAGGAATAAAAGCCTCGGCTTCTTCTTTTTCCTCAATGTTGACATGTTCTTAATTTAGTTTTCATTTTATTGAATTCTTTGCATTAATTATGTGTAGTTATTTGTATTATGACTTTTTGTTGTCAACATTGGAATATGTGTGTGTGAATAAACTTGAAACTTGAAACTTGAATGACACTCCATTAATTGACAATTCATCTGATCAAATACATCTATGATTTAATCCTAAAACGTACGGTTACCGCAGGCTTATATTTTTAGGATGGTCTTGAATTCTCAAGATATGCATCGGCATAATGCACCATTTATAACTCGACAGAAAAATGGGTTCAGTTGAAATATTAAGATGCGATTCTACGAATTGGGTAGAGTGGCTTGGGGCTAAGTGTCATCTAGCACCCCTCCCCAAATTGTAATGAAAAAAATATAATAATAATTCTGATAAGTTAGGAATGGCTGACGTTTCCATTCTAGTGGAATTTTTCTAAAAGGCTAAACAAATAATAAACTATTGCTGCTTTATATTGCGTTATGGTATAGACCCTGCTATTCAGATAAGCAACCAACCCCGTATGAGATCGGTGGTCGAGTGGTTAAGACGTCTGCACTAGTATTGAGTCCTGCCCGAGTAAGCCTGTAATGTTTTCCCCAAACAATTAAGCACTCGTATAAAGTTCTAGACACGCGATGTTAATGTAGGGTCCATACTACAAAGGTCAAAGGACTCTGTGTTAAAGAATTTTTTTTTTTTTAATGATGTATGATATCTTTTAATATAAAGAAAGAAAGATGTACATGTAACAGACATGATTTTGGCATTCCTTTTTTCATGGTAGGGCCAGACCACTGGTGTGAGTGGTTCCCGGACGCCAAGGGAAACCGGCAATCACCCATCGACATCGTGACGAAGGACGCCAGGGTAGATGCGTCGCTGGGACCCCTTACCATCGACTACAGCTCCGCCAAATGCCTAGATGTCGTGAACAACGGCTTCACCTTCAAAGTGAATGCTGAATCCAGCGGCACCAGTAAATATAAGGAATTGGTTTCGTTCTCGTAATAGACCTTTTTCATGTCATGGACCGCATGGGGTAGGCCTATTCTAACGACGTGCTTATTGAATTAAACCAGTCAAGCGTGCCGCGTCCACGCACGTGGTTGAACCTTCCCCATACGATGATCACTCCACGAGGCGATCCACGCGTGGTGCTTTTGTCTACATTTCACGTAGTCACGTGAGTGGAAAAGGTCCATATAGCCTCGGTGTTCTACCCTTTTTGTGAAAGTTTTTTATCAGGGCGCTAAGCTCAAAGGCATCTCATTGGAGTTGAAAGGTTAAAACATCTGTTATAAATAATTTACCAGTGCGTTCAAATGCGATTATAATAGTAGTAACATAAATTTGGAATTTATGTAGCACCTTTATACCAGGGAATCGAAGCACTTCGCAAAGTTGTATTACCCCTGATCGGCAGGCTTTGATTATTTCTGGGCTCCCGTCCATGGAAAGCCTATGGAGGAAGGATATGTTCCTTCCTCCATGGAAAGCCTAAGCTTATGCGCTGTGGGCTGTACAGTGTAAGTGAAATATACAAAAAAGGTATACCGGAATAATGATTGAACCCCATTTATCACATATGAATCAAGCTGATATTATCAAATTATTATGCTGCTGCAAGACACTTATCACAGACCATGACGTGTCTTTCCAAAACAAGCCCAAATTATCCGTTTCCAAGTTTCAAGGTTGAGTAATTGACAGGTGACCACAGATAAAGCCTTCACGCACAATCGCCATAAAATACACCACTCAAACGTGAACACGGACACAATACCTCATGGTCATTTCAAAGAGATGGCCTTCGGATTTGTTGATATAAATCTGATTCATTATGTGATATATTAGGGTTCAATTCCAGAATATTATTTGGAGTAATGCTCGGCCGCAAATAACAACGAAACGTGGGCGGATTCATTCGTTCGATATCCCATTCAAAAAAGGAATTATGTGTTGCTATCAAAATAGCAATGTAATTTCTTTTTACGGAGTGAAACTCAGGAAAAAAACCTGACAGTTATATCTTTAATGACGAATTCACGCTGCAGGTAAAATGAAGAAGATTGGAGAACATTATGCGCATTGTTGATTTTATTTTGACGAACTCCTTTTTTGTTATCAATACTTGTTGCAGACTTGAGCGGAGGACCGCTATCACACAATTACCGGTTGGTTCAGTTTCACTGTCACTGGGGTAGCAGAGACGGACTCGGCTCGGAACACATCGTGGACGGGAAAGCGTGTGATGCCGAGGTACCGTTAAAAAACATATACTTGTGGACGATTTAGTTTGTCAAATCGGTCGTCATGGAGCTTGCAAGCTTAAAGGAAAACAACATTTTGGGAGCAGTTAAATTTCTATCCCCATTTTTTTTCTTGGGGTTGAGGAGGGGAATCAACAGACAAACAACAACAACAGTAACAACAAACAAACAACCAACAACAACGTGGTATTGGTCGTAGAGGGTGCTATCACTTGTTTTGTGTTATTGATTTTCAAACGACGGGCAGACAGGCCAAGCAACAGAAGTTTACTTTTTGATACAATAAAACGCCACATTTGAGATACATATACGTTTTGATGAAAAGCACAGACAGGGGAGGCGAAACCTATATATAGCAAAGAAGACATCAGTTTTATTGATCGGAATTGTTGAGTGTTCATCCATTCCCCATAGCTCCACATGGTTCATTGGAACACGGGTCTCTTCAAGGCAGTGGGGGACGCCTTAACGCACGACAAGGGCCTGGCCGTTTTGACATCCTTCCTCAAAGTCGGCAAGGAGAATACCGGCTGGGCGAAGCTCACGGCGTTCCTGAATAAAGTCAAGTGTAAAGTACGTTGGCTGATTTGTCTTACCTTCTTTGACGTAACGGTACAGAAATCATGTTTGGTTTCTGTCAGATATTTTTGTTTTTGCAGGTGCTGTGTGAGGGGGAAGAAAGTTCAATATTAAACTTGATTTCTGTATATTAATAGCTTGCTTGAATCCTGATATTATCTAACCAGCATTTCTTTTAAACATTGTTGATGGGTTTACAGGAGCGGCGTTTGTACTGTTTACGGTCTTTTGGCAACCGGCGTTCCCTCTTTGACCAACAATAGCGCCCTTTTGCACGGCTAAATGTAAAGAATTTTGAATAATTGAAAAACCACCTAGCTCTCTTTTTGTTTTTACTTCAAATGAAAACTAAGAACTTAGATTATGCTGGTATTGTTGTAAGACGTGTAAATAATATTTCCTTTCAATGGAATGATATTTCAAAGGTCGCGTGAAACGACGATCACACTAAAATCATTGAAGTATATTTTACACAGATAGGGCCTATCTATACTTCTCAGTTTGTGAACATTGTGACAAACTCATTTGATGATTCAGTTTTTTTCGGGACACCATGTTTATGATACGAAAAGTGCGAGCACCATCAGGTGTGACGGTATTAATTAACAATCACAAGTTGTTTTTAGGTTTATGGCTGGTTCCTTTTTAATCATCTTTACTATTTCGTGAATCGGACTGTATGATGTCGTTCAAAATTTGAATCTGATTCTAATTTCCAGTAGATATGGCAGTCGAGTTTGTGTGGAGAGTTTAAGGGCGTAGGCCTACTGCGACTTAAAGTGGGTGGCAAACAGTTTTTATTTGTCGATGCGAACGAACGCGTAATAATAACAAGCAATACAACGCCAGGTAATCAGATAAGGCTAGAGTGGAATCGGTGTTTTGTAATAATTACTCATTTTGACCTGAAATCAACATGAGCGTATCAGCGTAAAGGGTAATTTCCCTCTAATTCGTCAATTCGTCGCCATACTCTGGACCAAGGTGACACTCCATCTTGATAAATGTGTTTCCTAGCCTAGTCTTTATCAAATGCGTGCCGACTAGTAAAGCGACAAAATTGTTAAGTTGACATTTTTGACGCCGAAGTCCATAATGCAGCACCCGGAATGTCGGAAATAGACGCTGCCCAAGGTGCAAAGTTCGGGATAGGTGGAAAATTCATTTATTTAGGAGAGGGGTCAGAATTAAGGTGGAATTTACGTCGGGAATACGTTAGTCATAAACAAGCTAGGTACACTCTAAAAACTGTGTTTAGTAATTAAACACAATCTTGCTATCAGTTTGTAAACATGTACAGGTTCTGTATATATCTCCGGAGACAAGAGGAGAAAGGAAATACAAAGAAACCTTTCAGTCCTCGCACGTCAAGTCTTTTGTTGAAATCGGTCCTCGGACGTAGAAGTACGTGCTTAGTCAATGGGGTTGGGCTACACAAAGCATTGTCCTCGCACGTATTGGGAAAGTACGACTGGGTGTTTAGAAGCTAAACATTATACGTGTCTAATTCCTAAACATCAATGTTCAATGGCTAAACACTATCCGTCAACACGCTAAGCATGTTTAGTATGTAAACGTGTTTACAAACTGAAAGTGTTTAGAAAAGTATTTACATTGTAATTGCTAAACACTGTTTTTGCAATGTATTGAATGAAACAGGCAGTGCTACGGTATAACACGCGTTTGTGTCTTGCCATGTCATTGAACGTATGCCCTTTCATATCAATGGAAAATACATCACATTTCTGATTTAAAAAAAAAGGCGAAATGACAGTGACCAACGTCAAAAGCGATTTCTCAGAACTGTTTTTCTCCCTTTTGTGTGTAATTCGTCACTTCGTCAAAACGCGACGGTTTGTCCAATGCAATGTATGTTTTTATAATGTCTTAATGTTGTTACTGTATAATTTGTTTCTCTTTCCAGGATGATAAATGCTGCATCGATGAGGGATTTGATCCATCTATTTTACTACCAGGTATGTTTGAAATAGAAGGATCGAATAACATCACTGGGCGTGCTTTAAATTACACCACACTGCATGTATATTAATTCAGAACAACGCATTCAACGCTGGTGATCTCCAACGAGAGGTGGATTCACAGCTTAAACATCTGTAAAGGTTTTTAACACCCCATAGTTTTTCTTCGCGGGGATTAACTATTTAAAATATTACCTTTATATTTTTTTCCTGCCATATAGTACTAACCTTAGCTGTCTTCAGTATGAGGATATTTTAGACTGGATGATTTGTTGACTCTTTTTCGGCCCCTCATACATTGAGCTCCTATAATTATGTGAGGTTGAATCTACTGTAGTATAAATGCTGGTGTTGCCAAAACAATATGCATATATTTTACGTTTCCATTAGATTTAACACGTTCATATTGAACTGCTGATTTTAATTTTTGCCTTTTTATAGATATAAGCTCAAAATGTGGCTACTTTTCCGTATAAATGCAAAGTCTTGGCTAAAAATCGATATCAGGCAATGTAGCCTCAAATTTGGCCCCAAATAAGACATGCATACAAAACCACGAGTAACCAATAACAATAGAAAAGTATTTATGAAAAACGACTGTTAAATGTAAACGTGTTATTTATGGATCTGTCCGAAAACAGCCACATTGATTCAATTTAGCTTTATTTCGGTTTGATATCTCATTCAATTTTGCCGTTTTTAGAAAACAAGAAAGATTACTGGACTTACGAGGGTTCGTTGACGACGCCGCCATGCTACGAGAGCGTACGGTTCATCATCTACCGAGAGCCGGTCGAGATATCTGAGAAACAGGTATATGGCTTACATAAAGACGTCCTGAACCGAAGTCATACACTACAAATCGGTGTTAAATTAACATCATCTGGTATACCAAATTGTGTTAATTTAACACCATGTTAATTAACACCATGTGGTGCACACATGGTGTTAATTTAACACCGCAGTTTTTGAAGTGTACAACGTTCTTCGTGAAAAAGGGAACTAAATCCCGAATGGAAATTCTTGTTGGATAATATATACGGTCCATATCCGTTCCATTTTACCCATGCCTTCCTAAGTATACCAACATGATATCGAACGGAATAATGCTAGACATGACTCTGCCTATTAGTATATAAAGCCCAGATCGGGAACTAGATGTCTATTTAATTGGGATAAACCGTGTTACCCCAGAGGAATTTCCAATCGGAAGAAGTCATACCGGCGCTCTACCAACTGAGCTAGCTTGCCCTATGTTGGCGGTCTCCCAAATTGTTTAGCGCCCACTGAACAAAGTCACCGACAATTTGGGAGACTGCCAGCATAAGGCAAAATAGCTCAGTTGGTATTTCGGAGGTCGCAGGTTCGAATCCCGCTCCCGCCAGTTCTTCTTTGTTCACTTTGAACATTTTCTTTGACTTCACGTTTTGTGGCTTTTACATACCACCTGTGTGAATAAAACTGAAGTGAAAGCTATATGTACGACCTGTACTTAAAAACTAAATGCTAAAAGTATGAATTTTTCCGACGTCTAGCATTTACTTGACTAAGCTTATGTCTACTTCGTTTCGTATATGTATGAATAAAACGGAACAAGATTAATAACTAGCATTTGCTGGCCATTTTTCAAAGTTGCCACAGAGCTAATTTGAATTGGAATACAAAAATACTAATGATGGCTAATTTTCAGAAAATGTCTCGCGGGGAGAATTATGTTTCTATTGTAGTGTAGGAACGTTGGAAACAAGCAGTTGTATCCAACAAGCCCTACTGGTTTGAGGAAGAAAATGTAGAGGTTTGAGGAGGAAAATGCGGAGTGGATGGCTCACTCTAACAGTTTCGGGGGAACCTGTGGCGGGGAACAGACAGCAAATCGTGACTTGGTGCTTCACTCCGCGTAAATTGAACAAGACGTTCAAACATGCAAGCAGGCCATATGAATGGATAATTAAATCCGAGATCATCCCCATTGTAAATACCTTTCACTCAACCAATTACCGGACATTTTACTTGTAAAAAGTTAAGGACTTTGTATCTATCGTTTTTTTTCTGGTATAATTCTGTAGATCAACAGCCTGCGAGATTTGCTGTCGTATAAGCAAGGCGAGCGGCCCGAGTGTGACTTTCCCGAACATTTGGGCGATAACTACCGTCCAATCATGCCGCTCAACGGCCGCGTAGTCCAAGCGTCATTCCAGGACGAGGCCCCGGTAAAATGGACGTCTTTTTAAGCCAAATATTGAGTGCTTGGCCTGACGAACCAGCCCCTACCGTGGTTTGTAGATGAATATAAATTCCATCCAGTATATTGCAAAGCCTTTCAAAAATTATCTATATTATATTCGTTGTGATATTTAGAAGTGCCGTACGTAATGTCATGATTTTGTGTGTTTGATTAGCCTACTGCAAAAGCATTTTAAGGCTACACGGTGGGGAAAGAGGGACACGGCCATTTTCAAGAGAGGCAAGTGGATTTATTTTCCAGATTTTCAGGACCAAATTTTAAAATGTTCGTACAAATATTTTTTTAAATTGTGGGCAGGGGTAGGGTATGGTCCAGTTTTTAATGGGTGGGGCTTTCAAGAACCTTTACATATATGCCCAAACTGAACGCATATCAACACATTACAGATGACGTGGCGTCATACAGCGGAGCTCCTCCACATAAATGATACAGGTGACATATCAGGTTCAGTTTAATATAGGTAGTTTAATAAATGTCTAAAGTCAACAAAGAGAATTAACTTAAGCGTGACTTGGACCTGTGACTTCTAGGAATTGTTGTTGATGGAAGTCGCCCAAAACAAGGCTAAAAGCCACTATTATAGGTAAAGGGCTACAACAGAGGTGGTGGGGTTGGCCACATTTTAGGTTGTCACCTTGAGGCGCATATCAAGTAAAACTGTGCAGTGTTCAAGCAAGTTACTTGTTTATTCATTTGCATGAATGATTAAGGAACGTTGACACAGTAACTATAATTGGTGTGGTAGGAACCTAGAAAATGGTGCTGAACAAAGATGATATGCTGGTAGAATTTGGTAACGATAAAAATGATTGCTTTCAGTTTAAAAGTTTAAACTATTCGTAAAGACAATACTAGTATCGATCATGCTTAGAAATGATTCCCTCTGAAATGCTGAAGACCTCAAAAAGATGACGTGGTTTATTTCGATTTGCACATGTGAACGTGCACGAAATCAGTGTTTGGTCGATTGCTCACTATTCTCTCATGACTCGGTTGACGGATTGAGCTGAAACTTTTACAGGTTTCTTATTTCATGTATATGTAGAATCATGCAAAAGGCGAACACCGTCTGTAATTGTTTTATCAGATCTACCAATGCTGCCGATATGGCAAACCTTCAAAAGGAGTGGACTGAATAAGGACAGTTGACCCTGCCGACACCAGCTCGGTGGACTATAATGATATAATTGAAAATCCCACCGGAGCCTGTCGGTCTTTCTCAAATGAAGTAATTATGCCATGAGATAATTATTGTATCTTTAGAATAAGGAGTATTTTTGGTATACGTCCTATTTAGTTTTTAAATATCTAAATAATGTGGTGTGCAAGTGTAGGAAGTGTACTCTTCACGAATGGTTAAAAAAACATTCCTTCCGGTAACGATGCAAGAATTGACTAAATAAGCTTGTTAATTTGTTGTTTTTTGAAGTGTACAAAACTCGTCTCTGATGGAAGAAATATTTATGATGTATAAATTTCCACGAATTGTGCCTATATAGGTCTGCAGCTTTGAGTGGCAATATTTAGAAGTACATGTATATTTGAAAACTGAAATCCCATCAGTATATTTTATGCTTGTGGATATGCAGAGATACCCCCGCCCGTGTTGTATCTTTATAGTATGTTTATAGATATTAAAAAAGTTGTGACTGGCTCAAAATTTAGAGAATTTTATCGAGATATTTAAATTGGGCGGGCAAAGGACTTGCATTTTGTCGATAAATTTGGCAATAAAAGTGATTATATTGATGGAAGTCATCATGGTTGATGTCACATTTTCTTGGGGGGGGGGTGGGGGGGGGGGGGGGTAATGTAGGTATTACAGTGTTCCGTGTCAACCTATGAACCAATTTCGAACAGTGTTGGTTCAAAGGCTTTGACCTTCAACGCCCCAAGGCCAAGGCTTCGACTCTCAATGCCCCAAGGCCAAGGCTTCGACCCTCAAGGCCCAAGCCAAGGCCCCATCAGGCCCTTGTACCGTCGCAGTAGTTATTTGTCAGTTCTCGTACTGCAACAAGACTCTTGTACAGTAATCATCATATCTTCAGACCAAAAAGCAACTTTTTAAATGTTTTAATTGCATGGGTTTCAAAAACTGGTGCCCCTCTCCCTACTGATTATACACTTTTGAATAAAAGCGAAAATCATGCTTGCCAAGGCCACCGCTAAATAATTCTGACAATTGAGCGCCCTCTCCGAACAAAGACGTAGTTTGATTCCCAGACCAAAATAGTCTGGATATTTCTGATGAATATTTACACATTCAGAGTAATATGACAATAACGTATTGCGACCGGAAACGAGTAACTTTACCGGGCGCTCTTTTTTAGATAGCGGACACGAGGGGCTATTTTGGTTTGTCGTGGGTAATAGTACTGTATACAACATCGTAGTATGTCTGCCTATCTCAAAACTTAGGTTTAGGTAGTTTGATATTTCACTGATACTCTGAAACGATTACAAGGTGTTTGAATTGATGAGTTTACATACGGTTTATTTGAACTTCACACGAGATGAGGAAAGCCATACAAATTATTATACTAAACCGTTAAAACTGACAGGTATACTCCTTTCACGGTTGGTTCAAACTTCATTTATTTTTTACAACTACAAATTCCCGCTCATTAACCCAAATTATGTTCCATTAGATGACTGAGCTTACTTTACAATTTATCAATCAATGTGAACAAGTAACAATGGATTGAGTGCCAAGTAACAATGGATTGAGTGCCAAGTAACAATGGAATTAGTGCCAAGTAACAATGGAATTAGTGCCAAGTAACAATGGATGTAGTGCCAAGTAACAATGGATTGAGTGCCAAGTAACAATGGACTGAGTGCCAAGTAACAATGGATTGAGTGCCAAGTAACAATGGATTTAGTGCCAAGTAACAATAGATTGAGTGCCATATGTTACAATGGATTTCCATTGTTAGTGCACCGTTTTTCTTTTGTTCATAGTGTCAATACTATTAAATTCAACACATCTGTGTGCAATTCACTGTTTACCAATTAAAAATACACACAATGCTAAAACTAATTTAAGTTGCAAATGCTTAATATAAAAGTAAAAGGAAAATTGTGCGAAATTTACATTAAGGCACAGGGGCGGATCCAGAGGTGGGGTTGGGGGCCGTTCGTTGCCAATTTATTGTTTTTTTTTAATTTTATTTTTTGTTTACTTGTAGGGCCTACGCCTAAAGTTGCAAACCAGAAAAGCAAAACCCTGTAAAGATCTTATTTTGCGTGTACGGGTAAGAACAAAACAGAGAGGTTAAATGGCGCCACCAACGTTGATAAATTAGTGTGTCCCCCACCCCACCACCTTGTAAAATTTTGTTCGCAGGCGAAACATTTTGGGATTTAACTTTTTGGGCAAATGTACGAACAAAAAATCAGAATTCCCCTCTGCAAACTATCCTGGATTCGTCCCTGTACGGTATATACAGACATCTTTCTCGTCCGTGCATGGACCACACAGTGTGTAGTGACGCTAATAAAGTGCTTACTCATACAAGTAAAACAGCCGGTATGCTGCCCCATACGCGCGTACGATACATGTACTATGATCGCTCCAAGGCGGTCCATGTGTGGTGGTTTTGTTTACATTTCACGCTGCCTGGTCACGTGGGTGAAAAGGGCCTACAGGGGGTACACATTGCTCAACTGTTTGTCCGTGTTCATGTGGTCCTTGCGAAATCTGGCATCTTGCAGATCTTTATCATTCAGTCTCAATGTGGATGATCAAGAAATTCGCCCGGCCAACTTTCCCTCCGCCTGCAAAGGAAAATGAGGTATACTGCAGGAGACCTTCAATATAAATACGGTATACATCTCCATTATCAGATGTTTATAGATAGGGTAGTAATGTAATAATGTGTTAGATTATTTGCACTGACTATCTTCAACGTGAGGCAACACGGACGCGTAGAGTTGCCTGTCAAAAATCCCTCGCCTTGACTCTGCACTACAATTGACTTATCGCGGTCGAATCGAGTCAACGCAGCTTGTGAATTATTGTCCAATCACATCAATTATAATTCCACGTGGAACGCGCAAAATCTGAGACAAACAAAAATTACCACACAAAATTCCCATAGTGTTGTCTGAGGGGCGTGGTTAACTCGTCGGTCGATTCACAACTCAGTGCGCCGCCAGCGGCAAGCCGGGAAAGGCCAATTTCCCACTTCCACCAGGGTCGACATCACGTCTATCGCGTTGTAAAGATGGTGGACAGTACAGCATTATGGATTTCGCGCGAATGCGAGTGGATGAGTTAAAGCAATTTTTGACTAATCTGGGAATACCTTGTGCGGGAAAGAAGAGAAAGGATTTTAAGATTTAGCGGAGAAGGGGTGTAACAAGTATGATTTGATAGAACCGATGTCGACTTTTTCCCATGATGCACTGCGTAATTTGGCCTCTCCCCTGCTTGCCGCTGGCGGCGCACCGAGTTGTGAATCGACCGAAATTTGCTGAGCGCAAAGGGCTCTACACCAGTACTTTTTTCACCATCCTGGTCAGGACTTTCTATTGTCCTACACACTAACCCATCCCCATAGACTAAGCACTAGTTTGCCTGTCCTCACTTTTCCGGAACAAAGAAATACACGTGAGGACAGTATTGTTACCTTTGTTGAACCCTCCTTTTTGTCCTCACCAGTACGTCAATAATAATACGGCATTATGGGTTTATTGGGAGACCGCCAACATAATATGAACGGTCTTCTGGAGGTCGCAGGTTCAAATCCCGCTCCTGACAGGTTTTTTTTTTCAGAATGCTATTTCATTCAAATTAGCCTACTTCCTTGGTGGTTTTAGATATTATAGTGACAAGTAACGAAGTCAGACATTACAAGTCCACTAAATCGATTCCGTTGGACGAATTTGAAAATATACATCTGTCAGTTTGAATTTTAAGAAATAATTATCACTGCGCATTGTTTGTTATTTAATATCTTTGTACACCTTAAATATTACAATATACTGCATAATCAACTTACCCCATATAAATAACATAGCTCAACTTACCCCACCCATGGGGGGAAGCTGATCCAATTTTCAAAATGTCTTTGTTCGTTCAAATGGTTCTTACAAGTGTATTACAAAAGGTACTTCATTACTTGCCCCTTGAGAAAGTACCATTCCAGGCCGTGCGATATCTTAGACGCCTGGAAATATAACCCAAATATGGCTCCCCTACTGAGAGCAATAAATAATCGATTTTTGTTAATTTGAAAAACAAACAAATGTTCTTTGGAAGTTGTTACCTGTCTGCAGTACATCTTGCCATATTGCCTTGCCGTCCAATTTGCTGTACAATATGATAGGGTAGGGGTAAGTCACGCTTGGTTCCTCCCATGCACAGTCATGCAATGATCTTGAATCGACCACGACTAACCAGCCGTAGTCTATCGCGCATCCACTGTAGGAATGGTTGATGTAGAACCGCCGATCTCTTCGAGAAAACAGGAAGGGAAAATGTGTGACATGATCGCTGTACTTTGGCTATATCATTTCTGTGAAAATGGATATAAACCCTTTTCACGTGTTGTCATGGACCGCATATAGTGTAGTGAACCAGTCAAGCGTGCCGTGTGCCTGGACTTCAAGGCGGTCCACACGTGGTGGTTTTGTATACATTTCAATTTATCTGGTCACTTGGGTGAAAAAGGTTTATTATTACATCAAGGACTCTTAGAATGCCACGGCCAAGTGGTCTGCCCAGCCTAGCCACGGGATCGTGGTGTTTGTGTCCTCGACCAAAACACTTTCGCTAATTGCTTCTCTCCATTCAGGAGTAAATGGACACGTTTGTTGTGTCTGAATCGCAATCGGTCGTCGTCGTCGTCGTCGTTACTGGCAGTGTGAAACTTGACATGAGTTTTTAACATAAATGACAAGGATTCGAAATGTTGGCACGTCAGCAATGATTGACAAAATGGATGTCTTACTCTGCATCATCACCATCCATATTGAAGAAGTTTGACGTAGCCGAGGCGAGGTCTTGCCAGGGAGACGACATGAGACGGTCTTTGCTAAACCAGTTCATGATGTCCGATTGAGTTCCATTGAATATGAGCTCAGCTCTAATCCCAGTATCGTCAGCCAATGAGAGCTTTACCTGAAAGGACAATGCAGAAAACTTTTACCCCAAAAAGTCCACAGTCTGTCTGTCTGTCTCTTGCTCAATCTATTTGGTAAGTTGTAGCCTGAAGTATGGGGAATGGGGCATGTGTCCCGTCCTCGCCATTCCTACCTACGGCCTGTGGCCCCCGGGTGCCGGCCCCGGAGGTCGTCGTGCAAAAATTTTATTTTGTTCCCCTAAAGTTTCCCCAAAAATCTGAAGTACCTCCGAGTAACCCCTTCGCCTGCAAACAGAACCCCAGTTACCCCGCTGAGCATATATGCAGAGAACATGACTTAAGTGCAAGCAGTTAACATTCATAATTCCGATAATAGCTGTTTATTGGTGTTTTTCAGGGAGGAATCCAGAGTTAAATTAATTACCATTCCTATTATGTTACTATATACAGTACAGGTACATAATATACAGAGTGCACCCATCTAACTGAAGTCCCACCATGCACCAGGGGCCAATTCCATAATGCTAAGCACACAAATTTGCTTAGCATAAAAAGTCTTGTAATGCTTAGTAAACACAGGTTACCAGCAACAACCGTGAATATATGCCACAAGCAATACCGGTTTACATTACATGGCAATCTGATTGTTACCAAGGAAGAATTGTCATGCCAACCTTTTTTGTTGTTGAGCATGAAATTGGCCCCGGGTAGTACATTTTTAAACGACAACGAACGGTTGCTCTTACTCTCCGTATGTTCAGCAGCCCGTTACGCCAATCCTGATGCAGGGAATTATCGCGAAAACTCCCTCCGACCTCAAAGCTTACGTTCCAGCTCCCTGCAGTCCACATCTTATACAGTTTCACTTCATTCCCTGCCACGCCTTTAAACACCTGTCGCCATTCAGAATCTACAAGGGGGACGCAGACGGGGAACGGTTGACAAGCGATTTGTTGATAGTAACCATAGCAATAGTAACACAGATGATGCTAATTGCCTGCGCAAAATGACATAGGACACATTGTAAACGGTACCCGCGTGCAGTAGTAGCACAAAACACCCAACTGCACGCGCGTCCAAACTATATAATAGCCCGACGTCTTAATGTTTCTCTGTATATATACAATCATGCAGGCACCATGCGGTCGGATAAAATTATTTTCAATTTTAGCTCCTTATTTGGTCCCACTAAACACGAATTTATGCTACAGCTCGATGCCTGTAGGCCTATTAATTCTGCAGGTTTTCAACTTCAACAAAATACAAAAATGCGGTTGAATTCGAAGAATTCAAGCGAAATGTGTGTCCCTTGTATGTACATTTTCAATGCGGAGCTCCAACTCTTAATTCTTGCCTGACTGAATTTATTACAATCTAAAAACTCTAAAAATTCTTTCTGGTCATAAAACCAAGGATTCTTCAAAAGCGCACATCGCACTGTAGCTCGAAAGCCTGAAGAAGACGAAGAAATGTTTAGTTTTATAGGCCTAGAGGTAACCCCCAGAATGATATTCTGGCGAAACCCACAGAATCAGGCATACGGGGACTGAAAACCCAATTCACGTCGGCCCTGGTGGAATTCGAACCCGGGTCTTCGGATTGCCCAAGGCCGGTGTGCCTGTGAGGTTTGTTGGTATAAATATTAACGATGGCATCAATAGAAAATGCCCATAATAATAAGAATAATTTATTTAAGTATATAATTGCAGTATTATACGTAGGCTACTCGAGCATGAAGGAAGAGAGAGAGAGAGAACTGGCGGGAGCTGTCACATGATGATGAACGCCAATGTAGGTCGTTTAATCGGTTTATTCATATTACAATATCTCCCTTTAATAGGACTTAAAGCAGCAGTGTTACGAAAAATTACAAATTCATTTTAACCGTCGTTTTCCATTGGCTATGGGAATATTGGTATGTCACATTGGGAGCCAAATTGGGGCTACATTGAAACGAATAGATACAAAACTTTTATAGAAAGACACTCAATTCCAGAAAAGAATTGGTGAGATAACTTCACCGAAGAGAGCATATTTTCCTTTAATCCATATTATAGTGATAAGTGATGGACCACCCGGAAAACCGTGAGGTACAGCGCCGGGGCTACTGCCATAATAGATAAACATTTGCTTAGGGGCCATTCAAAATTTTCAATGTTTAAAAATTTCGATTTCTTTTCGAAAATGTGGGTGGGTGGGTGGGTCAAGCAAATTTATTGAAAATCGAAATTTACTTTTTAATAAAAAACGTAAAGAAAAATTTAAAGAAATGCTCTTTTGACTTGCCAATTCCACTCCCGCATTTCAATTCGTTTGTTTTTTCAACCCTATACCCGTACGGCCTATGTGTAGTCTTAGATGTTGTGTCATCCGTTGTTTAACAGAGTTGATATTCTATACTTCATAGACTGTTCGGCATTTGGCAAAGCACTGCCGTACCGGGTTGAACATTATTGATCAGATATAAAAACATAAAGGAAGAAACATCATCTTACAACGACTGCCATCGTCTTTGCTATAGGCCTAAATGTACAAGCGTAGCAAGAATTCCTCTGTTTCGCCAAGAACGCTTGGCAAATGCTTTATGTAATGTCTTTCGAACGTTCAAAACGATGAAGTAACGTTTGTATATAATCACAATACATCTTTGTAATGCAAATAAGGGTGTCCGAGGTCGAGAGAGTTAAAATTCTATAGACCTATTTAAATTCTCCCTATAAAGGGACACATTGCCTTCAAATGTCATGACATTTTGCTGTTTAGAAATGTTCCTTACCTTTGATAAGAGTTGTTCATGCAAAAAAACACGTATAATGTGTTGTAATTAGTGAGTAGTGATTACAAAAAAAAAATTGGCCGCTTACCCCTGACATCTGACCCGCGAAACAGACTTATTTCCAGTACTAAATAGTAAATACCACCGTCTAAATAATGCGCAAAATACGCTGTAAGAGTCTTTAGGCGCGGCTGGCGCCGCAGCCAGTGGCCTTGTGAACCTATCAGATGATCGTCAGGTACAATTCTCTACCTCGCGACACATATCGCCAGTGCTGCGCGCCGTGCCACAGTACATCAAAACGGATGAAAAAAAACGTACTTCAACCAGATGCGACTGGAAATACGACTGGTGAACACAGTCCGCCATTTTGTGGAGTCAAAAATTTGGTTCTACAAAATGGCGGACCGTTATTTGTCACAAAATTAAACAAAAACCACGCAATTTGAAGGAATAGTTATGTGAATCTTTATATTCTACTTTTAAAAAAGCTTCCCAACCATATCCATTTTAGTTTTATAGCCCAAATCGCAAAATCCAAAGCAATGTGTCCCTTTTAAATACCGCAGCAGAGACTGGAACCTTGCTAATAAGCATACACGTTGCTTGCGCGTTGCGAAGCATAGGAAAACGGTACCGGTACATGTAGGGCCTACATGCATGATTTTTACACGAACGTCAACTTCAAAAGGGGTATTGTGTGGCTTCAATTTCAAGAATTTCGGAAGTTGTTGAAAAAATTTACTTGTGACTTGAATAAAAAAAACACAAATGACTTGGTAAAAAAGTTGGCTGTAACACTGGCCGCTACGTGGGTATAGTGGACCATTCCTCCACGGGTGGACGATCTGAGTGAGTGGCGACTGTGACAGAGAGCTTTGGCGGTGTTTGAAAGTTGTTTAGGCCTACGCGTTTCACAACATTTTTATCATGCCGTAATTTGTAGACGATTTTATCGCCATATCGGCGATACAGCGGGAAAAAATATCGACTACGAAAAAAATCAGTATTGCCAGCGGTAGGTCAGAAGCTGATTATGAAACACTAGAAGTCATCAGGGCACATGTTAAAGTTGGGGAGACCCACAGCTGCATCACGCTGTCATGAAACTGGGCATTTTATTATTTGTTTAATTGAATGGAAAATCAATATTTTAAGATCGAAAATTGGGGTGGGTGGGTGGGTGGTTGGGTCAAACAAATTTCGAAAAACAAAATCGAAATTTTAAAACATTGAACATTTTGAATGGCCCCTTAGCACCAAAATATCTTGCTAAGTACGAACAGGTCACCAGCCAAAACTCCATGTGATTTTCAATGTCGGACAATAACAGCTGAATACCAGTCACAAACAATACACGTCACATGAAAATGTTGTTTGGTTATCCTGTCTCGGCGATGTTCTGTCTTCGGCACTAGTTGCCGGAGCCACGAGCACCACAAATTAGCATTTTTATTGTTACAAAATATACAGATATGCCAACAACTCACCTCAACCCGGTTGAGTGGGGGCTGAGTGGGCCCCTAAAATGTAATACTATGCTAAAATAATTGCAAACCTGATTTGATTTCGCATTCATGAATGCTTTCGCTGTTTTGTTCAATCACTAAAGTGGCACTCACAATACAGACTGCCTTTTTTGGTGCTCTTTTAGCCTGATAAGGAACCAATTCTCCGTTTGTTTTAAAGGTAAACTTGCAAGGAATTTGTTCTAACACCGAATCCTGGAATGGCCCAAACTAAGAGCAATTATTACAGTTCCATGTTAACAGGTTTCGAATGATTTTATTACCCCCAAAAGTATGACTGGTAGATTTTGTTTCCCACAGAAATCCATTGTGCGAGTAGTAAAGAACTACATGTTATGCGGATTTGGCCAAGCCTAACGCAAAGTAGTAAACTATTTCGTAAAATAAAACCAGGTGGGCCTAAAGTTCACTTACCTGCATGCGAATTAAGTCCGTTGATGTGGCATCCGTCGTTATTTGTTGAGAGCTGGGGGTCACATCCAATCTAAACAATAAAAGAACACAGTTGTATAATTGTCTCGAATTTAGGGAAGTAAAGCAACAGCGGGAAAATGGGGGAAATATGCTATACCTGTCCACTGAAGGTGTAGATGACTCCTTTCCGATGATCTAAGTTAGTGCTGTGTCCAGATACGTTAAGATGTGACACGCTGTTTAATTCGCACATCTTGCTTTCAAGCCAGTAGTTGGCCGACTCGCACCCCGGTGTATCCAGGCATGCCAGATGGCACAACTTGTGCGTCTTGGTATAAACTGATGAGATGTTGCGTCCAACCAAAAGGGTGTCTACGATACTACACCATGGTTTCACGGCTGATGTCTCTGTAAGCCCGGATTTGGGCATTTGCAAAAGGACGCACACAAGAAGGCAAATAACAAGCCGCGCCATTTTATGAAGATGTTGTAGTCACTGAAATATCGCAATTATGGGCACAGTTGTAATTGCAATTTCTTATTGCTTCGAACTAATGCTCCACTCAGTGCCGATGTAGCGGAAATTTCAGTCACGATGAAATACGGGCTCATATTGGTAGTATGCCCTGTTGCACATGCCTAAGTGAATGTAATTAGGAGAGTGGCCGGTCACGTGAGAGGGTTTATTAACCAATCGGAAGTCCGATTTCCATATGACACCGGTGTTATACTGCTCATACTCAGTACGCCCCCGGCACACGAAAACAATGAGAAACATAGGTTAAGGGTGAATATTAGGGTGAGAAATATGGTTAGGGTTTGGCTTAGGGTTTAGGTTAGGGTTAGGGTTGGGATGTGGTACAAGATTATGCAATCGCCAAAAGTATTGTGTTTATTATAAAAGCACAATTGTGTTACAATGCATCATGGGTAAAGAGTTGGATATTTGTAGGAGTCGGATATTCACAAGACACCAGCCCTTGGTCTGTGCTGCCAGCCTAGCCTATATAGTACGTCATACATGAGTTTGGTTCAACGTGATGACAGCTACCGGTAAACGTAGCGGCAATTTCTCGATCGCTTTGAATCACTTTTTATGTGAACGTCATGGAACCACATGCACACTGACTTGTCTAGTGACGGACTCTTTTAGTCTGTCTCTTTATCCTGTAGCAATGAATCAGAAGTTGAAGTCAAACATTATAATGTTGTATGAACAATTCGCAATATAAAACAAAAATGTGTAACAAGTTTGTGTGTGCTATGATGCGACACACACCGCACATCATAAATTTTGCTAAGTTCTCACTCCTTAGGGGGGATGGGTACTTAGTACCCTTGTCTCCCTAAGCAGTGGCGGATCTACGGGGGGGGGGGGGGGGGGGGGGTTTGGGGGTTTAAACCCCCCCCCTTGGGCTGAGAAAAAAATAATAATAACCAGTGTCGGGTGTCGAAAAATCGGCACGCTGGGGTGTGTAGGCCAATCACCTCAGGTAAACCCCCCCCCCCTTGGGTAAAACCTAGATCCGCCCCTGCTAAGTGATGATTATGAACTACTAAATGTCTCCCAAATAGCCCTAATAGACTAATAATCATCATCATCATCATCAAATAAAAACAAATCGACCCCTTATCAGTATTGGATATGATAAGTTTCAAAATTGGAATTAGGAGTGGGGCGCCTCGAAGGAAATAATTTGAAACTTTGAGCGGGGGGGGGGGGCGGTGTGGGGAGGGGGGGTAAATGGCCTTTACATATACATCTTTACTGAACGCATGCCAACACATGAGAGTTGGCGGGGCGTCATCACCTTAATAAAAGTAAAAACAAAAGCAAAAACAAAACAAAAACACTGTTCCAATTTTCCACAGGGAGCAAGGGGAAGGTTCCCATAGGTGCAACTTCCCCCTCGGACATGAGGATTAAGAGGATGTGATTTTAACAATGAGGTCCAAAATCACATCCTACTCTATTTAAAATCACATCTGAAGTCTGAGAACTATTATCCCACCCTGACAATTGTACATTGTGACTTCTGGGTTTAACAGCTTAAACCGCATTATGATTCTGGACTCTGGATGTGATTTTGGACCCTCATTGTTAAAATCTCATTCTCTTAATCCTCCTGTCCATTATGAATAGGAAATCACATCCAAGGGGTTCATATATAGTGTTAACTTTCTGGCAACTCCTCTCATTAGTTTTGTACACGTCTGGCAATCGAGGACAGTCCTCCGTTGGAAGACACCATTGTTCTCTTACATAATTCTTTGTTCCCTGTCCTCGATTTACACCATATATGCCCACATGCAAATACACCTTCTTGACACGCTCCCTTTTGTGGACATCTTTTGGTTGCAGGTCACGCAGAAATGTTAACTAAAGAGGCACTGTTCTTTTTGGTCTCAGACCGAAATTAATTAGTGGACCCGATTCTTTTCTATATCAACGCATTGTATTGATCGTCTGTGCTAACTATAGGAACGAGAAGTATTTCTACTCACAGATCGCTGATCTTGTGTGGCGTGTGACGTAATTGCAGTTAACAGTCCGGCGTGTCTATATACTGACCCAGTAGGAAGAAATATGCCAATCGTTAAGATAGATGCCATGCAGTCCTATTTTACCCAGATTACGTCTTTCTTTTGATTTTCACGCGTGGATAACAGCATTCAATGAGCTGCCAATGTAGGCATTCGTTTATACTACGGTTTACCGTCATAGGCAACACGAACTACAGCCCAACACTGACTGCAACAGGCGTGCTGACGTGAAGTAGTTTTTTAGCCTCAAGTTTCCCGTTTCTGAAGGGTAACTATGGCAACCTCCACTCTCAGCCAGAGCGTAGTTTGGTTTCTTTTGTTGCTAAACAACTTGGTGAAAGCTGGTAAGTACTTTAGCAATGCTGCTTGACTTGACGGTAGGCCATTTTGACGGTTTGCCTGATATAAACCAATGCGAGGTATAAACATGAACAACCAGAAGTTGCAAAAATTGCTTTTTGAAGAACCTTACGGAATGATTTTACTTCGATACCCAGCCGAAATGGGTCACGAAAGGAAAGTATAAACACATGGCGCAATCTTTTGTTCAAGTTTGTTTCTTGGGTTGGGAAATGTTCGTGGGAAATAGGGGAAGAAAATGTGTGTTTGCTGTTGTGTTTGAATTTAAAGTGAACATGAAAGGAAAGAGTTCCATATCCGGCCACCAATATTTTGGGGTTTTTATAAACTCCAACAAGATTAAAAACGGGCGCCTTTTATGTTTAGGGGGATTGTAGCGAGGAAAGGGAGGTTCAGTATAGGGAAACGAGTTTTTAAAAGGGTCCTAATTAAAACAGAAATTGCTGTCTTTTCTCTCATGTTCATCTCTCACATCTCAGTCCTGCAGCTATGCCTCCTCTATCTACCCTCTACGACATGTCCCTGTCAGTCCTTGATCATTTCTCTATTCCTATAGAGAAGGGGGTTGTTGACGAAAATCGAACAAATAGTCGGTGGGATTATATTGTCACACTAACACAGTGACTACTTTTTTAGTGCATTTGACCGTAAATCTTGAACTAACAGGTTGTGCCACATTAGACAGGCGTTATTATAAAGAGGGTTGGATATTTTCTAAGATTATTCTGTTCCTGGCCCATTTTGGCGGGGTATTAAAATAAAACCTTGGCAACTTTAAAATCAAATTTAGTTGATGAATTGTAATTTGAAAACCAATGAAGTGCATGACGATGGAGTTTGATTTGAAAAGCACCACTTCTTCAGCTGAAAATTTATAAATTTGTGAGTCTCTAGCTTGGAGACTGCAAGTTCGGGGTTGAGCGCATGGCGGTCAAAATATCTGAACGGACGACTGGTCTCAAATTTCAAAGAGCGACTTGTCTTGAGTCGAGTCTGCCAATTGTCGTCATGTCTGGTTCCTTTATAAGGACATGTGTCATCCTTTAAATGTGTATGCCGGTGCTTTTGGGGGTTATATCATCCTGATTTTTTTTCTTCAAATCGATTACCTATTTATAAGCATTAAATAAGATATGGGCTTTCCAATGAGACAAATTAAATGTTTCCAATTTTTAATTAGGAGCGGGACGCTCCTAATCCCTAAGTTAACGTGCATCAGCCTTTGCTAGCAGCACATAAAACAATATAATACAATTCAGGAAGAGCAAATAGAGTGCACCGTGTAGTAAATATATAATTATTCGTTAGTCAATAGAAATCCATTCAATTGAAATTTTGAGTCAGGGCACGGACATTGCAACTTTAAAGAAAACAAATTCTGTTGTCAAAAATTGAAAGGTTGTTTCTTTCTGGACTGTTTTAGGTGCTATCAGCAAAGCAGTCGGGCTGGGCGTAGGGATACTAGTCGCCATAGTCGTCGGTTCCATTGTCGTGGTCGTTGTCATCATTGTCCTGTGTGTCTGTTGCTGCTACCACTGCTGCTGCAAGCGCCGCCAGCCACCGGCACAGCACACCACGGTCGCAGCGCACCAGTCTCAAGGCATGGTCATGCAGCAGACGGCCTGAGGTCATACATCTATACGTATCGACTGACCCCCAACCCTCACATCAAGTAACATAGCCCTATACCGGATTCCAGCCACAGACGTAACCTGTAGATTTTCAGAACTTGTGAAACGAACTCCTCTTACAAAAGAGAAGGACGAATTAAATAGCAGTAAAGGCTAGTTTAATACCAGTGGCGGATCTACGGGGGGGGGTTTTGGGGGTTTAAACCCCACCCCCCCCCCCTTGGGCTGCCCAGTGAAATTTTTCTGGGGGGCATGCTTTACGGGTTTAATGCCCCGGACCCCCCTAGCAAGGCGTGCCTTCGGGTAAACCCCCCCCCCCCCCCCCCTTTAGTTAAAACCTAGATCCGTCCCTGAATACTTATTTGCTCACAGAAGCTACAAAAAGGTATGCACTCGTACATTACGGGCGGGCACATGCAGTAATGAACGGAATTCTATTTGGTCATTCTCGGTGACGTCACTATTGCATTTCTATGAGGTGATTTTTCAGCACAAATTTGAGCTTTTAAACTATTCAGACTTTTTTTTCAGCAATGAATAAGCAACCTTTATGGTGATATTACGTAAGGTTTAGTTCCTCCATCTTTCTCGATTTCAGTTAATGTTGACATAAAATGGGATTTTTTTTTTGGGGGGGGGGCGGTATTGGGCCACAAACACTGACCAAGCCAAAGTTCGGTTTTTCGACGATTTCCGATTTTCCTCAGAACTCTATAAACCGAACATCCCATCAGTGGCGTATCCATACGAGGTTTCAGGTTCCCCCTCCCCCGGCGGCATTTGAGGCGTAATAAAAAACAAAAAGAAATATTATAATTGTTTTTAAAACTATTTTAAGACGGTTCAGACGTTGTTTGCCCTCCCTGGCAAAAAAAGCTGGATACGCTACTGCATCCCATAGTCATTTTCTGTGCGTGGATTCTTTGGACTTTCCAGTTTTTCTGTCTCAAGAATCTTTCTTTTAAGAGCAGGAACTGAGAATTACAATCCGCAGGTATTACAATCCGCGGGTACAACTATATTATGTCACAGAGTATTACTCGTATGTTTGGCGAGTTCCTTGTGATAATTGTATAGTACATGTATTATGTAAGTATATTGTTACAAGACTTGTAAGCAAGTAACATGGCGTTAAGTCAAATCTCGATAAAAGAGCACTCATTCAGCAAAATAAATTTATAAAGAACACATTCTGAAGCCCATGCTTTCTTTGTTATTCTTTGTCATTCTTTTTTAAAACTGTGTTAGTTTTTGAAAGTGTTTTTAACCCTTGCTCTTGTATGGCTTTATCTGACCCCAGTGACCTTGTAATGTTATAAACGTCTTTTCTTGTTGTCATGAGAAGCTTGCTTAAAACCGAGGCTGGTAAAAATTGCCTACCGGTGAGACCAATCCTTTTGAGGGGGTTAAAGAAATCGGCAAAAGGTAAAAGGTGAGACTGAAAAATACAAATAAAGTATTTAGCATCAGGCCTTGAATATATCCACGCTCTCACACTGAAAAAAATTGTTTTAATTGCCCACCATTTTTTAAGGTGCCCGCAATAGAAAAAGGTAGTTTCATTAAAATAAAACCTGCATTTTCAAAGTGAATAAAGAAACTGGCATGAGCGGGATTCGAACCTGCGGCCTCCGGGTTACCGTACCGGCCGCTCTACCAACTGAGCTATCTTGCCCTATGTTGGCGGTCTCCCAAATTGTCAGTATCTTTGTTCGAGTGGGCGCTAGTCAGAAGTCATAAACCCAGAATGCCGTGTAGCCAGGGATCACACCCAATTTTACGATACAACCTGGAAAGCGACATTGTGGAGATCACTCAATGAAGATACGACTTTTTAACTTTTATTTCGTCAAACAATCCACAAGGGAAACTGACTAGGTAAATTTGAATGCATTTTCAAAGTGAACAAAGAAACTGGCACGAGCAGGATTCGAACCTGCGGCCTCCGGGTTACCGTACCGGCGCTCTACCAACTGAGCTATCTTGCCCTATGTTGGCGGTCTCCCAAATTGTCAGTATCTTTGTTCGAGTGGGCGCTAGTCAGAAGTCATAAACCCAGAATGCCGTGTAGCCAGGGATCACACCCAATTTTACGATACAACATAGGGCAAGATATCGACGCCAATATCGACGCCATCTTACCTGACTTCAATTTAAGTGTCTGGTTCCCGCTGTGATATTCTTATTGAAAACTCATTTATCGAGAGTCGGCAAACAGACAAAGCAATCCCACTGGTATACCAGTATCAAATGAAAGAGGAGCGCGGTGCGGATACCAGCGACGTACTGCCCACGGAAGTGCGGTTGCTATGTGGGACAGCGCCCTCATTCGACGGCGCACGGAGCCCATATAAAACAACCCGCGGGACGCTTTTTTGTTTGTTTGTTTGTTTGTTTGTTTGTTTGTTTGTTGGGGTTGGGGTGTTGGGTGTTTGTTTGTTTGTTTGTTGGTTTGTTGGGGTGTTTGTTTGTTTGTTTGTTTGTTGGGGTGTTGGGGTGTTTGTTTGTTGGGGTGTTTGTTTGTTTGTTTGTTTTGTTCTGTTTTGTTTTACTTTCACTTTATGACACTTGTCGAATTCCTTTAACGCCAGGTCCCTCCATCCAGTCAAAAGAAAGATATGGAATAAATTACTGGGCCACTGCATATAAAAGCACAGCAATAATATACAGCCTTGAAACATTATCTTTTTCCATGTATTTTCGGTGCTGTTCAGTGCAAAACGATGTCGTCACACTGTTTACACCCCCGTAGATTGTTTCCTTTCTTTGGTTGCATGGCGTTCGTTATGCATGACTATCCACGAGAAAAGTTTGTAATTGGTTGAACTACATGTACTTGAATGTATGTACATGTACATGTACATGTACATACACATACACCCTGTAATACATTCATACACGAAGCCTTCTGCTTTAGGATCAGGAGATCACATCGCACGGCACCGATCCTCTTTAAAGACATCGACAACCGTGGAGGTGCTTTTTGTTCCATATCTCACGTCTCAGTGGAAGAAAGTGGTTAATTAACATGGCCACTTCATCATGGCGTCAGTGGTGTCTGTCGTGTCTGATTTTGTTGCTTGCTGACTTGGCGAACGCACAAGGTAAGGAGTAGAATACCGGTAATTTAGCTTGTGAATTTCTCACGATTTTAAAGCTGTATGTCAATGCTGTTGGGGTATGTCGCCCTCTGACAAATAAACGTTCAAATTTAATTGTTTCTTTACTAGCATTTAAGTTATAAGCTTTCCAATGTGACATTTCACAAGTATCGACTGAACAGTTTTTTTTAATTAGAAGCAGAACGCTTTCAATTCATATGATTTTATCAATCTTCGCGCATTAACATACTAAAACAACAAGTTATAAAAAGACAAGTAAAGTGAATATTTTATGAAGGAAAGTACTTTTTTTCCATTTAAGATACAGTTTTATTCCACAATTAGTATGGGAACATTTAATTACAAAGGACAGACATACAACTTTCAAACTCCAATGGAAATGTGTTGCACAAAGACACGTTATACATACAGGGAATGACGGTTGAGTTCACAGGGAGTGGCGGCGATGTCGCGTGTACGTGCACGAGACAGAATCGATGATAAATCATTTGTTTAGGGGTGCCCACCTAGTACTGTTTTGTTATTGACGTACTGGTGAGGACAACAAAGAGGATACAAGAAAGGGAACAATACTGTCCTCACGTTTTTTTCTTTTGTCTGGAAGGTGTCCTCACGAGTAAACGTGTGCTTAGTCTATGGGGATAGGTTAGTGAGTAGGAACAATTATAAAGTCCTGACCAGGACTGGATGGTGGGGAGAGTACTGCTGTTATACGTAGTATTGTAGTAATTCCGCCCTACTGATTATCATAAAACATCATATACAGGCATACCAGTGTTTCTTCAGTTAAAAGTTCGATTTAAGAGCTGTGAAAGTAGCGGATTGTAAGACTGTGAATAAAAAGTGTTGTCTAATATTGTGGGCCTTAATCCTGAAGGCTTTCGGGCAAATGGGGAGTGGCGTAGCCAAAGGGGGTAACTGGAGGAACTCCCTGGGAACTCTCCCCCCCCCCCTCCCCCCCCCCCCCCGGAAATGTTGGGATGTTTTACTGCGTCATCTGTCTGTAGAGTGTTGATATGCCTTCAGTTTGGCCATATACCTCATAGGCATAAATTAAACGGCTCTTGCAAGCACATACCGCCCATTAAAAACTGGACCCTAGTTCCCTTGTGCCAAATTATTTTGCCAGACCCCCCCCCCCCCCCAATATCTGGACACTTTTAGAAAATTTGAAAATCTGGGCCTGAAAATCAGGAAAAAAATACCCCCCCCCCCCCTAGAAATAGCCGTTCCCCGCTGTCGCCCCCGAACAGAACTTTCGCTCGTACCCACCCCCAAACATGGTGCTGTTAAAGTCTGATGCGTTTTTTGGCTTTTCCGGCTTTCGGCCGAAAAAGGCCTTGTTTTTGTTCTGATTTTTTTTTTCTTCTTCCTTCTTCTTCTTCTTTTAGTTCTGACCAAAAGCCCATAGACTTTGTACACGAATATTATCGGCAGCACTTTAGGTCTTAAAAACCTCAGATCTTAACCAAACTTACCTCAAACATAGACCCTAAGCTGAAATTGTATGTCGTAGAGTGACGTCATGATGACGTCATCACGTGATTTGTTATGAATTTTTGAATTTATAAAAACGTAACATTCTTTTCAATATATCTAGCGAACAAAACAAGATATTTTCAAAATTCTTTTTGTTATAGCATTGATATGTCTCAAAGATATGTCCTAAAAGGGAAACATTTTGTGACGTTATGATAACGTCATCAAAACAATTTTTTTTTAAACGCATGTCAGGGTCGGTCCAATTATAAAAATGGATACATTGAATTTTTCTCTACCTAATTCCAAAATTTCATATCGTAGCTCACTCAAATAAGAAATAACAGCCATTTGAAAATTTAGACCAAATTCAATATAACACAAAGGAATTCTGGGAAGGGTAGATAACCATGACTAAAATGTGCATGCTGTTTATAAAAAGGGTTGTAAACGTTTTTTTTCTTACCAGCCACTTTGGCTACTTTTAAACTTGGCAGACACTTACACCAACCGCTCACAATGTGTGCCGAACTGTTACGTCATGATGACGTCATCACATGTCACGTGACGTCATGTTAAAGGTGCATTTTTCAAGGGCCCAAATCTAGAGAACGGTAGGTCCGATTGCATTCATACCTGGTATGTTGGTAGATCAGCTCATGTTATAGATGAAAATTGAGGTGACGTCATGATGACGTCATCATACGATTTTATAGTAATGTTTAAGTTTTTCAATCTTAAAGTTTCTTAAAGCCATATCTCATCAACACAACATGCTAATTTCAAAATTCTTTTTGTAATAGCTTTGTTAGCCCTTATATTCTTTCACAAAAATGTAAAAAATGTGTGACGTCATCAAGACGTCATCAAAAAAGTGCTTTTTAAAAACACATAAGGGTACGTTTGATGGTCATAAAAATTGGTGGGTAGGTGGATAGTGCCACCAGCATGTAAAATCCAAAGTGACGTCATGATGACGTCATCGGCTGATTTTCTATTAATTTTTTAGTTCTATCCCAAATCCCATACTTTGTACACGAATTTTGTGAGTGGCACTTTGGTCACTAAACAACCTCAGATCTTAATCAGACTTACATGTAACACAAACAAAGACCCTAAGCTGAAAATGTATGCCGAAACTTGACGTCATGATGACGTCATCACATGTCATGTGACGTCAAGGCACTTTTCAAGGGTCCATATCTAGAGAACCGTAGGTCCGATTGCATTCAAACCTGCTATGGTGGTAGACAAGTACGTGTTATAGATGAAAATTGACGTGACGTCATGATGACGTCATCATATGATTTTATAGTAATTATTAAGTTTTGGAATCTTAAAGTTTCTTAAAGCCATATCTCATCAACAGAACATGATAAATTCAAGATTCTTTTTGTAATAGCTTTGTTAGCTCCTATATTCTTTTACATCAATGTGAAAAATGTGTGACGTCATCATGACGTCATAAAAAATGTGCCTTTTTGAAACACATATAAGGGTACGTCCGATCGTCAAAATAATTGCAGGATAGGTAGATAGTGTAAAATCCACTAGCATGTAAAATCCAAAGTGACGTCATGATGACGTCATCGGCTGATTTTCTATGTTTGTTTAGTTCTATCCCATAGACTTTTTACGCGAATTTTGTAAGAGCCACTTTGGTCACTAAACAATCTCAGATCTTAATCAGACTTGACACAAACATAGACCCTAAGCTGAAATTGTATGCCGAAGAGTGACGTCATGATGACGTAATCGTGTGTGTAAAGTGACATAAACTTCTACGTTAAATTTTTGAGTTTGAATTTTAGGTCCTACTAACCTAAGGTCTTTTTTACATTTACCATACACATTCGCCGTATAAAAAAATGACCCTAGTTTTGTCTTTACTTGATAATAATCAAGATGATATCCATTCAATAGTAAAAATAACGGAAAAGCCCTCTGTTCTGTTGACCAACAGACAGACAGAGCTCTAGTTTTGGATTATATTTGTACGTACTTTACAATGTGGTGAAATAGATTCATTCATTCATTCATTCATTCATTCACATTTTTTGTGTGAAGGAAACGCACGGCATTCTGGGTAGGGACCATGACCTATGCTAATTACATGCGTCGCTGTAAAAATGGCGACAGTGGAATGACGACATCCAGCAAGTCACAGGTCACACAAAATCTTTCCAATCAGAGCTCAAAGCGCATCAGACGTTCAAGTTCCTATAGCGCCCTGTTTGGGCATACGAGCGAAAATAGAACCTGGCTACGCCATCACTGCAAATGAAAGCCGCAAAATGTGATTCTATTTTTATTATATTTTAACAACTGATGGGTGTTTTATTTTTAGATCTTGAGGATCAGATCAACAATGCAATCAAACTAGGCGTGGGGGTCATAGTCGCCATCGTCATCGGTGTCATCGCCTTTGTCGTGTTGGTCATCGTCGTGTATTTGCTGCTGTTACCATTGCTGCTGCAAGAGTCCGCCACCGGCACAGCACACCGTGGTCGTCTCCCAAACCCCACACCAGCAGCCGGCCATGGCCATGCAGACGTCGAACTACTAGTTTGATGTACGGAAATGAGACCCAAAGTCGTGACTGATTTTACTAGAATGTCTCAAATCAGTATCTCTTAGTATCATTTATTTGTGTAATCAGGTTACTCCCCGATCACCGTTTATTGCTCGTTATTCGTTCTGTGTTGCTTTTAATTTTCTTAACGATAATTCTCCGCAAGTTTTCTTCGTAACGGTACAACCGTACGCATAAAGTTGTATACTTTTGGCATGAACATCAGCCCTGATCTCAAGGTGTGCATAATTACTGAGTCATGATTACGTTTTGGGAATACCCCGATGAACATTTTTGTCCGACGGCGAACTTGCTTGACCTTCACTTCCGGAATCACCGGAAGGTCAAAATGAGGTAAATTTTAAATACCAAGAAAACCTCAAATCAAAATATAATGTTTTCTTCAAAGCTAGCAGTTCATGGGAAGAACATGAAACCTGGTACGCACATGAACCTTGCGCGATGTTCATAATTTTGTGACATCATCATGACATCATCGGATATAGAATTATCAAGCTTGCTTTGAGCAACTTTTTGGGTTCCGGGTGCAAAGTCGCTTGACATCGACTTCCGGGATGACCGGAAGAGAAAGAAAAATATTATTAAACCTTGAAAATGGAAGAAAGTGTTTATTACAGCATATCAAATTAATTAAACGTTTTTGCAGAGATGCCAAAAACGAGGGAAGGAATATGACGTCATCAGAGGAAAGGACGACCTCTAGCAACACATTAAAGAAAGTTACATTTTTACCAAATCGAACAGAAACACTCTTTGAACAAAAGCCATTTTAAAGGATGCTTCGAAAGACAATTCTTGTTCTGTTAAACGATTAACTGTGTTTTAGTACATGTCATATTTCTATTATTGCGGCCGTCGTAAATAGGCATATACTTGCTTTGGAGTTTTTTAAATTTTAGTATGAAGCGATCTTATCTTTGGTTTTGTTTTACAGCCTCGAACGAATTTAATCTTGGTTCTTTTTTCTGTACACTGTAGTTTACCAGCATTTCATCGTGTAATAAAAGCGATAATGTATTTAGATACGTCACTGCGGTGTGTCAGCTTTATACAAATCTGAAAACTTAGTGAGGCTGGCTAAAAGCGGCCTTTTAGAAATTGTGGCTTTTTGTGCAAGTAAAATCTAGCTGTAATAAAAGATCGTTTGCACCATCCAAGGGCGCTAGTAAATGACTAATTTCTTTGAGTTCTCATTGCAAATATTTCACTTGTGACCCAGGATCAACACTTCCGCTTTTGGAAAAGGCATGTGCTCATAACAAGCCACCCACAATGCATTGCGTTTCCTTCACAATATATTTGCCAAGGAAGAGATTGATCAGCGTCTAAACAATTTTACAGATTGGATTCAGTAATAGGCGAAGTAAAAAACAATTAGCGTCTATGCCTGCTTCCTCATTTTGGAGGGCCGCCTGGATTTTTATATATTTTTACCAGTGGAAATGAGGTTTAAAAAACCCCCAAATGTCAACATATCCATCGGAAAATAAAATACAAACTAATAAAACCACTGTAAACATGTTCAATTCTCTTGTCGACAATGCTCTTTCTTTTTTGTGTCTTTGAACATTTGATTAACCTACGGTTGTCGGAAATTTTTAGAAGAATGGCGGCCATCTTGAAAATAAAAAATAAAAAGCCCCTCCTCATTCCTTTAAAAAAAAAAAATGGACGCAAAACATTTCTTTTAACTCAGCCTTATCAAATTTCGGGACATGATAGAAAATCCCCAAATCGACTTGCCAGTGAAAAAAAGTTGTTGTTTCTGCCTGCAGCTAAAAATACCACAGTGTGACTTCCCGCTCATTTTTGTAATGTGAAAAGCCCAGCTGAACTTGACCACCGAGTTTCAGTGCAAATGTCAATTGTGCTAACGAACACACCGAAGTTCAACCACCGGAACGTTAACAGCAATTTGAGTTCCTTTTGTCATTCTCTGGAAAATTTCGATCAACAATTCTGCATGAGCAATTTCCAATACTTTTGTTCGTGTCTATTGTTGAAAAGGTTTTAACCGATCAACAAGGCACAACAATCAAATCTGGCTGTAGAGGTCAATATCTTACGGAAGCCGGATAGTGCCACTGAAAAGGGATGGATATATTTTTTGCAAACGCGCGAAAACATTTTTTGTACTGTTTATCTGGGGGCGGCCGCCACATATTAAGTGGCGGCCATATGTGGCGGCCGCCACATAATTAAGTGGCGGCCGCCAGATAAACAGTACAAAAAATATTCTCGCGCATTTGCAAACAATATATTCACCCCTTTTCAGTGGCACTATCCGGCTTCCGTAATACATGTATCTGGTACAGGCCGCAAGTATACTGTACAATATTGGTGCTTTATATGCTTCAGATTTGCACCATTAAAGGGTCACATTGCTTTGGATTTTGCGATTTGCGCTATAAAACTGAAATGGATATGGTTGGGAAGCTTTTTTAAAAGTAGAATATAAAGATTCACATAACTATCCATTCAAATTGCGCGGTTTTTGTTAAATTTCGTGACAAACAACGGTCCGCCATTTTGTAGAACCAAATTTTTTTTGACTCCACAAAATGGCGGACCGTGTTCACCAGTCGTATTTCCAGTCGCAACTGGTTCTGTTGATCCATTTTGATGTACTGTGGTACGGCGCGCAGCACTGGCGATATGTGTCGCGAGGTAGAGAATGGTACCTGGCGACCATATGATAGGTTTACAAGGCCACTGGCTGTGGCGACAGCCTAAAGACTCTTACAGCGTATTTTGCGCATTATTTAGACGGTGGTATTTACTACTGGAAATAAGTCTATGTTTCGCGGGTCAGATGTCCGGGGTCAGATCGAGGCAAATGTTTTGTTTTGTAATCACTACTCACTAATTACAACACATTATACGTGTTTTTGTGCATAAACAACTCGTATAAAAGATAAGGAACATTTCCAAACAGCAAAATGTCATGACATTTGAAGGCAATGTGTACCTTTAACAGCAATTTTATTTTTTGCGAACGTCGGAATTTATCTTTTCAGCTTGTGCACTTTATGTTGAAACTGGAAAAGGAAATTTCATGTTATAATGATGCATACATACTGAACTTAAATAATCTAAATAGGCCGTATGCCAAGTGTTATTCACATGTTATGTTATTGTGGACATTCCTTTTAGTCGCGGCGTTTGCCCATAAAATCAAGTTTGCGCGACAAGTCGATCTTTTGTTCTAAAGTAGGCTAGGCCTACATGACATTGACAGTATACATGGCTGTGAAATGCACCATGCCCCGCCTTTGAACTTCACGCATTGTGCCATACATGCACCGGCCATCCAATGATGCACGACTATGTACGAACCAATATGCAAAACATCATGGTATATGGCAATGTGTTCAACAACAGTCGTCGCATTGCGGAAATCGTAATATACGGTAACCACCACACTGAACATTAACACGGAAATGAGAACTTCTGTGGCCGTTTTCACATTCAGACGAATCGAATTATCAGAATATTATTTTCGGTAACAACTGTTGATCATGATGGAGAATTTTAGACAGTTCCGAGGACTTGTTTGCCTGTTGTTTCAGCTGGTCGCTTTGGCGAGCGCCACCGGTAAGAGTGTCAATTTTCCGAATGTTATACCGTTCACAACTAGTTTAGTGGTGGCAGGCGCGTAGCCCGAGTATGCCCGTTGCAACATGAAACCTCGACCTGTTTAACCCATGTCACCGTCTCGATTTTGCTTTTGAAATTTCCATCCTGTTGCAGTCTTCTCTGCACACCCTAGCAGCACGGTTCATTACGTAGAATGAACATAAAGTTGAATTCCGATCAAGTAATTAAACAAGCCGTGTTTTAATTCACAAATAATGGCGACAAAGTGGTGCTGACAATACATATTGCCCAGTGCAATTTCCCTCGTATTGCTCACGCAAACATCCATGCATCCACCCACCACGGACGAAAACATCTCACCATTATAACCGGTTCGGTACGTTAGGTCACGCGGGTCATTCGAGATAAAATGTCATTGTGCACATGCGCAGTTAATTAAACTGGCATATTATATCACGGGTACGTCTTTGGCAAGATTTAACCACCCCCCCCCCCCCCCCCAACAAACATGCTGTTTTCGAGTGACTGTCTCACCCTGAAAAACGAAAAAATCCACCCACTTTTTGTTACCGTATCGAACAAATTGATGTGGAATTATTTGCGACCCGACAATAATTCATGCTTTCTACTGCCAAATAATTTGATGCTCAAAGGTCCCTTTGTCGAGAATTTTAGAAAAGAAATTGAATGTAGTAGTTTAAATTTTGTGTTTTTTTCCCTAATGGCTGACACCAGGAACATGTTTAAATAGGATGCCAGCGCGATTTATTAATGTTTATAATTTTGTTTTCAATTTAATATGCCTCATAACAAAGGCAATCCTTCAATAACCCCCTAAAAAATCTTAGAATGAAACCATGGCTTTATCAAATACATGTAATAGGTTTTATCAAACAAATTTAAATCAGATTTTATCAATATTTTTGTGATAATAACTGTATTGGTTTAACATATTTGGTTCTGATTAAAATCATTATAATTGACAGCCATTTTGTTAATAGAAGCATTCAATTTGTAGGAAAAAGAACAAAGGTAAGAGGTTAAATCGATTTAATTTTCTTCCCACCCTCAACACGACAGAATACATGGACTCACACTGCGATGGCACAATCAGCGCTGGGGATTCCGGTGGTGTACTGAAATCCCAATCCAGCTATTCTTACAACAATTACGTAGACTGCAAGGTGACCATCCAGGCCGACGGCGGACGGCGAATCCTGCTCACCTTCAACACGCTGGACATCGAAGGGAGCGGGTTCGGTTGCGAGAGCGCAGACTATCTGGAAGTCTACGATGGCTCGTACTCGTTCTCATCAAAGATCGGAGACGCCATCTGCGGTATCAGCACACCAGATGACATCACGTCTACGGGGAATACTCTCACTCTGAGGTTCAGGACTGATAGCTCTTTAACTTATCGTGGATTTACCATTGCCTATACGTCCTTTACATATGGTGGGTTGATGTTTGTTAAAAGAAAACCTAAAACGATTCCAGCCTTATGCCCAGCTAACCCAGTCTATACCCAATCGAGTCCAGTAGCCCAACTCGACCGAGTCCAAGGCAATAGCCCAACTCAATGGAGTCAATTTGCCCAACTCATCCTACCCTACCCAAACCCAACCAAACCCAGCATCATTATCAACAATTTTAGGATGAACGTTTTTTTGTTGCTCAACTGGGCCTTGAAGTAGAACAACGTAGTACACAGGTTATCCATAATACGTCTGAGGACTTGGGACAATGGGGAATTTAATAGTGATTCCAATGCAACTGAGGAACTGAGCCAAGTCCTATGTAGAATTCATGTACAAAATCTTATGGGCATGTCAAGAAAAAGTACAAACAAAGAGAACAACGGAAGAGAACACCGAGTCCTCATAAGACATTTTGACCTTTCTGGTACATATATATTAGTTTTATGATCAATCCCAACAAATCAAGAATACTGATTTATTTCTCGGTTTCGTTTTGTTTTGTTTTGTGGTTCACCTTGTATAAGATGCCGCGCGCGCAATGCATGTCATACTGCACTTGCGTAAAATATATGGCTGTTTGATATACTGTAGTGAAAAAAAAGATGATCAAAATAAGTTTTTAAAGTTCAAAATTGTAAAGCTTAATTAAGTTGCATTTCTAGTACAGAATTGTGGTTTGTGTGTTTATTGAGAACAAAATAGAATTTTCACAAAAGACTGCAGGTTTGTTTCTTTTCCTTGCCCCACACCTACCTGGATCACCGATGGCAATAATAATTTGCTGATTATAGACTGGTTCGGTTTGTTTGCATTATCTTATTACTGATAAAGAATCTGAGGCAGAATCAAGGTAGTTTCACCGGGGGCCCCTGAACATGAATAGGGAAAATGGCGGAACGGCAAAAAAGTTTACTTTAGACAAATTTCGGGGATTTTGTTACTGAATTCGGAGCTTTTTGCTGAATTATACAAAAAGGTATTTAGAATGGGAATAATTTGTGCTGGGCCGGTTTTAAACAAGTATGTTTAAAACCGCCTTGGGGCCTGGACCCTGATAATGAATACACGATGTACAGTTCTGTTTAAGTTTGAAATAATTGCTTCATTATGTTTAATTCTATGACGGTTCAGGGTACTGACCGTTACTGACCGAAGTGTCGATTTTTTTCCCGGTTCTTCTAAGAAGCCTATAAAATAGGCCCGCAAACTTTCCGTTCTAGCTGTGCTGTCCACCATGTAACGCCTCTATCACATTTAAATGTTTAATTCTACTACCGTAGGGCCGTATAGAACATGCGACACTGGCGAGTTCCGATGCGACAACGATCGATGCGTTGATTTCAGCCTCCAATACAACGGATACGACAATTGTGGCGACAACAGTGACGAGGGAAGCCAGACTGAAAGTAGCAGTCAAGATTCAAGTCGTAAGTTGATTCGATACCCAACACGATATGGGGCATAGGGCCAGGGGTTTTATACAAAACAATTTTGAATGGACGTTGGTGCGACATTTTAATTAGTATTATACTCACAAACATAATAGACCACAGCCGGCATATCAAAACAAAAGTAATTTCTTGCACCTTTATGTCAAGTGCAGTCTATTCTATGCCAAGAAAATCTGCCATTTCAACATTTGGGAGTCTGTTTAGATGAACAAATGTTTTATTTCATTTTAATACATTCATTACCACCCAAAATTATTTTTGAAATCATTCTATTTCATTAATTTATTAAAATCATTTTTCTTACATTGTATTAAATTGGTTGTGACATATTGACTTATAAAGTATTTAACCATAATGGCTGACAACAGAAACATGTTTAAATAGGATGCCAGCGCGATTTATTAATGTTTATAATTTTGTTTTCAATTTAATATGCCTCATAACAGAGGCAATCCTTCAATAACCCCCTACAAAATCTTAGAATGAAACCATGGCTTTATCAAATACATGCAATAGGTTTTATCAAACAAATTTAAATAAGATTTTATCAATATTGTTGTGATAATAACTGTATTGGTTTAACATATTTGGTTCTGATTAAAATCATTTTAATTGACAGCCATTTTGTTAATAGAAGCATTCAATTTGTAGGAAAAAGAACAAAGGTAAGAGGTTAAATCGATTACATTTTCTTCCCACCCTCAACACGACAGAATACATGTACTCACACTGCGATGGCACAATCAGCGCTGGGGATTCCGGTGGTGTACTGAAATCGCAATTCAGCTATTCTTACAACAATTACGTAGACTGCAAGGTGACCATACAGGCCGACGGCGGACGGCGAATCCTGCTTACCTTCGACACGCTGGATATCGAAGGGAGCGGGTTCAGTTGCGAGAGCGCAGACTATCTGGAAGTCTACGATGGCTCGTACTCGTTCTCTCCAAAGATCGGAGACGCCATCTGCGGTATCAGCACACCAGATGACATCACGTCTACGGGGAATACTCTCACTCTGAGGTTCAGGACTGATGGCTCTTTAACTAATCGTGGATTTACCATTGCCTATACGTCCTTTACATATGGTGGGTTGATGTTTGTTAAAAGAAAACCTAAAACGATTCAAGCCTTATGCCCAGCTAACCCAGTCTATACCCAATCGAGTCCAGTAGCCCAACTCGACCGAGTCCAAGGCAATAGCCCAACTCAATGGAGTCAATTTGCCCAACTCATCCTACCCTACCCAAACCCAACCAAACCCAGCATCATTATCAACAATTTTAGGATGAACGTTTTTTTGTTGCTCAACTGGGCCTTGAAGTAGAACAACGGAGTGCACATGTTATCCATTACGTCTGAGGACTTGGGACAATGGGGGATTTAATAGTGATTCCAATACAACTGAGGAACTGAGCCAAGTCCTAGGTAGAATTCATGTACAAAATATATGGGCATGTCAAGAAAAAGTTTAAGTACAAACAAAGAGAACAACGGAAGAGAACACACCGAGTCCTCATAAGACATTTTAACCTTTCTGGTACATATATATTAGTTTTATGTTCAATCCCAACAAATCAGGAATACTGATTTATTTCTCGGTTTCGTTTTTTTTTTGGGGGGGGTTCACCTTGTATAAGATGCCGCGCGCGCAATGCATGTCATGCTGCACTTGCGTAAAATATATGGCTGTTTGGTATACTGTAGTGAAAAAAAAGATGATCAAAATAAGTTGTTAAAGTTTAAAATTGTAAAGCTTAATTCAGTTGCATTTCTAGTACAGAATTGTGGTTTGTGTGTTTATTGAGAAAAAAAATATAGAATTTTCACAAAAGACTGTAGGTTTGTTTCTTTTCCTTGCCCCACACCTCTGGATCACCGATGGCAATAATAATTTGCTGGTTATAGACTGGTTCGGTTTGTTTGCATTATCTTATTACTGATAAAGAATCTGAGGCAGAATCAAGGTAGTTTCAACGGGGCCCCTGAACATAAATAGGGAAAATGGCGGAACGGCAAAAAAGTTTACTTTAGACAAATTTCGGGGATTTTTTTACTGAATTCGGAGCTTTTTGCTGAATTATACAAAAAGGTATTTAGAATGGGAATAAATATGTGCTGGGTCGGTTTTAAACAAGTATGTTTAAAACCGCCTTGGGGCCTGGACCCTGATAATGAATACACTATGTACAGTTCTGTTTAAGTTTGAAATAATTGCTTCATAATTATGTATAATTCTCCAGATGACGGTTCAGGGTGTACTGACCGTTACTGACCGAAGTGTCTATTTTTTTTCCCGGTTCTTCTAAGAAGCCTATAAAATAGGCCCGCAAACTTTCCGTTCTAGCTGTGCTGTCCACCATGTAAAGCCTGTATCACATTTAAATGTTTAATTCTACTACCGTAGGGCCGTATAGCACATGCGACACTGGTGAGTTCCGATGCGACAACGATCGATGCGTTGATTCCAGCCTCCAATACAACGGATACGACAATTGTGGCGACAACAGTGACGAGGGAAGCCAAACTGGAAGTAGCAATTACGATTCAAGTAAGTTGATTCGATACCCAGCACGACATGGGGCATCCGGCATTGGGCCAGGGGTTTACCCCCCCCCCCCCCCCCACCTCTTGTGTCCCTATACCACATACACACTCCAGACTATTGTTACTCAACACATCCCCTAGATTTCTGAAAAGAATTCCTGAGATTCCGGGAACACAATGACCAACACAAAAGAGGTTCCCTTTGCCCCATATATCCGGCTTCATTAGTTCATAGAGTTGATTCATAGGAACATAGATGGATAATACCGGTATCCGTGCTCACCAGAAGAAGAAGAAATGTTTATTTCCTGCTAACGACTAATCAAAGATAATTACTTTTCTGAAGAAAAAGTAAATTCACCAGTGAGACCACGCAATGTCTTCAGTTCTCCATAGAGAACTTTTTTATGTAAAGTAAATGATAGCTCAAAACATTAGGAAAAAAAGTGTTTGATTTTTCACACACAATGCTATAGGGACAATGACTGTTGCGCCTCTGACATGACGCTTTGACTCGTGATTATGAAATTTGCTATATACATTGTAAACACGCATATGCACAGCCATGTGTATGATTTATGTTTGTGCCAATTAAGATTATTCTAAATATTTTCGCAATGGTTTATTTTCTTCATTTATCACATTTTGAAAGTAATTATATATTTGTCTCTCCATTTTGTATTTGCTTTTGTAATCATTTTTGTATGCATTCCCTCCCCATTTTTCATTTATTACTCCTTTCTGTAAAATATATATATGCCTACTTTGGGCAGTTTTATTTGATTGTACTTAGGTGTTATTCTTTCTTTTCATAATTATTCAAACAGAAACAAAATACGAATTAGAAGACTAACATTAAATGAAAAACATTGCACGAATGTCACAAATGCTTGCCTATTCACGAAATAAAATGCTCAAACGCTTACCGCGAAGTGTCCGCGCAAATTTGAATGCTATTTGCATGTTTTTCCAAATTGAATGCTGACTCTTCAATTTTGTATAACAAGAGTGTGCAATTGCATGCTCATGAATTTAAATTGAATGATCATTAATGCTCTTTGAATGGTGATCTAGATCGTCAATCAATTTCGTGCTAAATTGAATGAACCTATCGTTAATTCGGATGCTAATTTACGAAGTTGGGCGGGAAAACCTATAGTATTATTAAGAAAAATGCTGTCATCACCCCCCTGTAACATCCAGCCCTCCCGTTGCCCCTATGTAGAGAGCCATGGGTACTTCGCTGCTTCATGGTGTATATCGAGAACTTTCATTGGCCGGACTGCTTCTTTTGTATGAGGGGGTCATTCTATAAATTTGGGGTCCAAAAGTGTGACATTTTTGGTGTCCCTGTTAGCCTATAGTGACATGGATAAGATTTTGCAATTCAGGACACATTCTTTACTGCCTTCTATCCCCAAGATTGAAGCAAAGTACCTGCCAAACAAGTAAAAAATAGTGTGAAGTCAATTTTAATGATACTTGATGGGAAATTACACAGGTCAGGTTTAACAGGGACACCAAAACAATGTCACACTTTTGGACCCCAAATTTATAAAATGACATGCATGTAGGGCCTACATTACACATTGTATATTCTACTAAAGTATTCTCCTTTTGAGAAAATATTTGTAACAGAAAGTAGCAAATGCAGAACGGCTGCATTCAAGGATAATCTTCATTACAGATTGCCACTACTTTAGGCTGTCAAATATCACATTTCTGGTTCCCTGCGTATATAACGTGACGCCAAAATTACCCTTAAGGTTAAACGTAAAAATGTATTGTATAATCATATTGTTCACTTTAGATATTTTGACACGAGTTTGCCGACAGTGACAAGAATTTGCCGTAAAGGTGTATCACATAGGCCTATATACCCTTTGATTTTACGCTTCGGCTTTTTGAACGTCGGTGCCCCCGGATATTTCCTTTTCATATTAATTTTTATCTTTCATTGCGCCTTGTGTTTTCCTTTATTTTTGTGTGATGTGCAGTATATACATTACACAAAGTTGAAAATATATGGGAACCGAACTAAACCTATAATGCCGTAGAATGCCATGGCCTAGTAGTTACGGTGTTCGACTCATGTGCGATGGTATGTGGGTTCGAACCCTGCCAAAGAACATGGTGTTTGTGCCCTTGGGTAAGACACTTAACTACAATTTCCTCTCTCCACCCAGGAGTATAAATGGGTACCTGAGAGGGTCGAGGCCAATTGAGCGCTGATATCGGCTGCCGCGTGGTCGAGGGCCTGATGAACGGGGTAATAATTGTAAAGCGCTTAAGCATAACAATTATTTATTAATAATGAAATAAATAGTATACCGTGAACGACGGTTTTTCAGGGATGACGGGTCGTGTGGTACGAAATGCTTACCAAGAGATTGGCAAGCTACCTTTTTTTTAACGCAAATCGCCCATCACAAGCCCAAAGGGCACTTGAGGTGTGGGCTACTTATAGGAAAGTGTGGAAGAACCAGCCCCTCACACTGAAACAAAGACAAGATAATCTGATCTCTTCACAGTATGAATAGGGTCGGGATGGGTAACTAGTCCACTTCAAGGCATTAATAATGCCTCCACCCATATTAGACGTAGGACCGGCTCGAACCCACAACCTGCAGAATTACCGACATATCACGAATTCAGTGCTCCAAACCACTAGACCACGGCACTTCCAAGGAAATATGGCGCCTGGCTCCTCAATCAGCAGTTAGTTTTATAGTTTTGTGTTTTTTTTGTTTTTTGGGGGATTGTTTTTTAGGGGGGGATTACGTACTTTGTTGTAGTTTTTGGATCGAGGTGCAAAATGGCAAGCCTTTTTGCAAAGGTTACCCCATTTTTGTCCCCCTTTCAAATATTTTGAAAGGATGGTGCATGAAGTGTCAATTGTGAAATGATGCAATTTTAATTCACGTATCTTCACTGATTATAAAAAAACTCCAACCCCCCCACCTATCCGTCCCTGCTGGATATAGCTTATGGAAACAGCCAGTAACGATGATCCCAGACAAATTTCAGATTTGCACCATCAACAGTAATTTTATTTTTTTGCGAACGTCGGAATTTATCTTTTTATCCCTATCACTATTGTGCTTGTGCACTTTATGTTGAAACTGGAAAAGGAAATTTCATATGATGCACGATATGGGGCAGAGGGAACCCCCCCCCCCCCCCCCCCTCTTTTGTGTTGGTCATTGTGTTCCCGGAATCTCAGGAATTCTTTTCAGATCTCTAGGGGGGGATGTGTTAGGTAACAGAGTCTGGAGAGTGTATAGGGTATAGGGACAAAAGGGGGGTACCCCTCTGCCCCATATCGTGCTGGGTATAGGAAATTTTATGTTATAATGATGCATAAATACTGAACTGAATTAATCTAAATAGGCCGTATGCCAAGTGTTATTTACATGTTATGTTATTGTTGACATTCCTTTCAGTCGCGGCGTTTGCCCACAAAATCAAGTTTGCGCAGCATGTCGATATTTTGTTCTGAAGTAGGCCTATAACATGACAGTACATAGCAGTGAAATGCACCATGCCCCGCCTTTGAAATTAACGCATTGTGCCATACATGCACCGGCCATCCAATGATGCATGACTATGTACGAACCAATATGCAAAACGTCGTCATGGTATCATGGACGAAAACATCTCACCATTATAACCGGTTCGGTACGTTAGGTCGCGCGGGTCATTCGGGATAAAATGTCATTGTGCACACGCGCATGAGTTGAAATACCGAACTGGCATATTATATCACGGGTATACGTCTGTGGCAAGATTTAACCACCCCCCCCCCCCCCAACAAAAAAAAAGGGCCGTAGGCATGCATTTTATGATGCATTATTTTGATCTGACACCATACGTTCTGCTCCCCCGACCACCCCCTCACGTCGACAGTATGTCGTCTTTTTTTATTTTAGATATACTGCCCATGCTGTTTTCGAGTGACTGTCTCACCCCGAAAAAAACAAAACATTTTAATCGCTATTTTTCTAACGGCACAAAAACTATTACCTTTGAAATGAGACGTCCAACGAAAAAAATCCACCCTCCTTTTGTTACCGTATCGAACAAATTAATGTGGAATTATTTGCGACCAGACAATATTTCATGCTTTCTATACTGCCAATTAATTTGATGCTCAAAGGTCCCTTTGTCGAGAATTTTTGAAAAAAATTGAATGTAGTAGTTTAAATTGTGTTGTTTTTTCCCTGTTCGTTGTTGTTCTGCGGTCTTTGTTTTATGTTGGTGTGACTGGAAAAGTAACATTCAGGTTTTTATTTTAAAAAAAACCAGCGGTATTAAAATTGATCTGAATATACCAAAGGGACACCGTTTTACCCGGAATAGTGTTTGCTATTGCCATTCGTTTCCGTCAGGGCGCGCCCGGGCCCAGACAATGGGTCTGTGCATGCGGCATGATCGATCTTTTGTCAAGAATTTAGACCGCCATGTTTTTGCTCACATGATCTACTATAGCCAATCAATGATAATACACAAGACCAACAGACCTAACCCATTGTCTGGGCCCGAGCGCGCCCTGACGGAAACGAATGCCAATAGCAAACACTATTCCGGGTAAAACGGTGTCCCTTTGGTATATTCAGAAAAATGATGCCCCCAGTTTTTTGGAAAACAATTTTGAATGGACGTTGGTGCGACATTTTAATCAGTATTATACTCACAAACATAATATACCACAGCCGGCATATCAAAACAAAATATATTTCTTGCACCTTTATGTCAAGTGCAGTCTATTCTATGCCAAAACAAATCTGCCATTTCAACATTTGGGAGTCTGTTTAGATGAACAAATGTTTTATTTCATTTTAATACATTCATTACCACCCAACTTTATTTTTGAAATCATTATATTCCATTAATTTATTAAAATAATTTTTCTTACATTGTATCAAATTGGTTGTGACATAATGACTTATAAAGTATTTAACATAATGGCTGACACCAGGAACATGTTTAAATAGGATGCCAGCGCGATTTATTAATGTTTATAATTTTGTTTTCAATTTAATTTGCCTCATAACAGAGGCAATCCTTCAATAACCCCCTACAAAATCTTAGAATGAAACCATGGCTTTAGCAAATACATGTAATAGGTTTTATTAAACAAATTTAAATAAGATTTTATCAATATTGTTGTGATAATAACTGTATTGGTTTAACATAATTTGGTTCTGATTAAAATCATTATAATTGACAGCCATTTTGTTAATAGAAGCATTCGGTTTGTAGGAAAAAAGAACAAAGGTAAGAGGTTAAATCGATTTAATTTTCTTCCCACCCTCCCATAAAACGACAGAATACATGGACTCACACTGCGATGGCACAATCAGCGCTGGGGATTCCGGTGGTGTACTGAAATCCCAACTCAGCTATTCTTACAACAATTACGTAGACTGCAAGGTGACCATCCAGGCCGACGGCGGACGGCGAATCCTGCTCACCTTCAACACGCTGGACATCGAAGGGAGCGGGTTCGGTTGCGAGAGCGCAGACTATCTGGAAGTCTACGATGGCTCGTACTCGTTCTCTCCAAAGATCGGAGACGCCATCTGCGGTACCGGTATCAGCACACCAGATGACATCACGTCTACGGGGAATACTCTCACTCTGAGGTTCAGGACTGATGGCTCTTTAACTTATCGTGGATTTACCATTGCCTATACGTCCTTTACATATGGTGGGTTGATGTTTGTTAAAAGAAAACCTAAAACGATTCCAGCCTTATGCCCAGCTAACCCAGTCTATACCCAATCGAGTCCAGTAGCCCAACTCGACCGAGTCAAGGCCCAACTCAATGGAGTCAATTCGCCCAACTCATCCTACCCTATACCCAAACCCAACCAAACCCAGCATCATTATCAACAATTTTAGGATGAACGTTTTTTTGCTGCTCAACTGGGCCTTGAAGTAGAACAACGTAGTGCACAGGTTATCCATAATACGTCTGAGGACTTGGGACAATGGGGAATTTAATAGTGATTCCAATGCAACTGAGGAACTGAGCCAAGTCCTAGGTAGAATTCATGTACAAAATCTTTTGGACATGTCAAGAAAAGTACAAACAAAGAGAACAACGGAAGGGAACACACCGAGTCCTCATAAGACATTTTAACCTTTCTGGTACATATATATTAGTTTTATGATCAATCCCAACAAATCAGGAATACTGATTTATTTCTCGGTTTCGTTTTTTTTTTTTTGGGGGGGGGTTCACCTTGTATAAGATGCCGCGCGCGCAATGCATGTCATGCTGCACTTGCGTAAAATATATGGCTGTTTGATATACTGTAGTGAAAAAAAAGATGATCAAAATAAGTTTTTAAAGTTCAAAATTGTAAAGCTTAATTCAGTTGCATTTCTAGTACAGAATTGTGGTTTGTGTGTTTATTGAGAAAAAAAATATAGAATTTTCACAAAAGACTGTAGGTTTGTTTCTTTTCCTTGCCCCACACCTCTGGATCACCGATGGCAATAATAATTTGCTGGTTATAGACTGGTTCGGTTTGTTTGCATTATCTTATTACTGATAAAGAATCTGAGGCAGAATCAAGGTAGTTTCACTGGGGGCCCCTGAACATGAATAGGGAAAATGGCGGAACGGCAAAAAAGTTTACTTATGACAAATTTCGGGGATTCTTTTACTGAATTCGGAGCTTTTTGCTGAATTATACAAAAAGGTATTTAGAATGGGAATAAATATGTGCTGGGCCGGTTTTAAACAAGTATGTTTAAAACCGCCTTGTGGCCTGGACCCTGATAATGAATACATTATGTACAGTTCTGCTTAAGTTTGAAATAATTGCTTCATATGTTTAATTCTATGACGGTTCAGGGTACTGACCGTTACTGACCGAAGTGTCGATTTTTTCCCCCGGTTCTTCTACGAAGCCTATAAAATAGGCCCGCAAACTTTCCGTTCTAGCTGTGCTGTCCACCATGTAAAGCCTGTATCACATTTAAATGTTTAATTCTACTACCGTAGGGCCGTATAGCACATGCGACACTGGTGAGTTCCGATGCGACAACGATCGATGCGTTGATTCCAGCCTCCAATACAACGGATACGACAATTGTGGCGACAACAGTGACGAGGGAAGCCAGACTGAAAGTAGCAGTCAAGATTCAAGTCGTAAGTTGATTCGATACCCAGCACGATATGGGGCATAGGGCCAGGGGTTTACCCCCCCCCCCCCCACCGCCCCCCCCCCCCCCCACACCTCTTTTGTCTCTATACCCTATACACACTCCAGACTATTGTTGCTCAACACATCCCCTAGATTTCTGAAAATAATTCCTGAGATTCCGGGAACACAATGACCAACACAAAAGAGGTTCCCTTTGCGGCTTTGCCCCATATCCCGCTTCATAGGAACATAGATGGATTACCGGTATCCGTGCTCACCAGAAAAATAATATGTTTATTTCCTGCTAACGACTAATCAAAGATAATTACTTTTCTGAAGAAAAAGTAAATTCAACAGTGAGACCACGCAATGTCTTTAGTTCTCCATAGAGAACTTTTTTATGTAAAGTAAATGATAGCTCAAAACATTAGGAAAATAAGTGTTTGATTTGTCACACACAATGCTATAGGGACAATGACTGTTGCGCCTCTGACATGACGCTTTGACTCGTGATTATGAAATTTGCTATATACATTGTAAACCAAACTGCAATTAGTTTGGGAGATTTATAGTCACATGAAAAAAAGTTCTACAAAAAAAGCACGTTCTTCTTGAAAGTTGCTATGGTTGGAAAGATCATGCACAATTAGAATATAATAAAGTACAGGCTACACTGTGTACGGTGCCAGTCTGAAAGTCCGGACCAATGCTTAATTTTTTCTCTCCAAATTGTTTCGTATATATTACAAATTATAGTAGAATGTTTACACTCAAACCTTGGAAATAGGTTAGGTAACTGATAGGCCTATTTGAAAATGTTACAATTTTGCATCGTTTTCTACAAAAAGTTAGAATAATCTGAAAGAAAACACTAAGGATAGGCCTATATAGGTTTAGTTTACGACAAAATCATAAACAAAATACCAGCCTGCGCGCACACACACTGTATATGCACCAGACGCACTAATATTTGGCTCCAAAATTACAATTATGTTACTCAACCCCACACATACAATTTGTGTGCGTTTTGCATTTGATAAAAATATTATTTCACTTTCTCCCATATACTAGACTTCAATGGTGGTAATAATAATGACATCGGGTACTTCACTTCCCTAAGTTCCGGGGTAATAGCAGCCATTGTCATCGGTTCCCTCATCCCATTTGTTATCATCATCATCGTGATTAGTATCGTCAGCTACTACGCGTGTTGCAAGACGACCCTACCTAATGCCCAACGCACCGTCATTGTAACCCCGTCCCAGACCGGAGTCCCTTATCCATCGGCTCATGGCCCGCAGCCGGCCGTGCAGCCGTTTGTTCAACTAACGTCATATCCAGCCCAGCCGCCTTCCTACCAGCTGCCGCCATCGGTCTACTAGCAACGGGCCCGAGTCCCCCGCAGAACCCGCAAAAAAAACGATCAATCAAGCCCCGCCCCTTGACGTATTGACCAATCACAGCTGCGCGCGCGTCACACGTACGCACGCGCAGCTGTGATTGGTTAATACGTCAAAGGGTGGCCTTAAGGGATTGGTCTGTTGCCTTGATCCATGTATACAAATCTGGATAGCTCATTGACCGTTGCGTGCGCCCTGTACAAACAACTGTTGCCAGCAGCCGCCATATTACCACACCTGGAACATTACACATCCTTTTTTTTTTTTTTTTTTACATTTATTTTAATGTTGTCATTCAATACAATATTTACAATCATATAGAAATTACCAAGGAATTTAATAATATATTTGATAGAGACTATGTACACAGTAAAGTTAAATAATAAAGAAGCAACAAATTGAGTGACAACATTTAGGTATAAGGTTAAGCGTAAAATGCTTTTGTTTTCTAACCTATGGACATTGCTGCCTAGCCTAGCTAGCGCCTGCTTACGGTACGGTACGGTACGGTATGGAACGGCGTGCTTACCGTAGTTTACGTACTGGTACGTTCGTGCATTGCGTGGAGTGGAAAGATGGCGGATGATGTCATCAACTTGAACAGCCAATGATCTATAGTATCCAGATTTGTATACATGGAGATTAGTGGTCTGTTTGCGCCGCAGGCAAAGAGAACTGGCGCCAAACTACATGGATTCACCCTTAATAATAAACAGGCACAAGCGAATTCATAGCATTCAGCGGTAATTTCGCAAGTTATTTCCCAAAATCTGTCTGAGACAAAAATATCTTTTCCCTTCTGAATTCGAGTAAAAGATAGTTTTTTCCAAGTCATCTCAGTCAAGTCACTGTGGCCCATGGTTTGTACCGATCCAAAAAGCAGCGCCCTCTGACGAACCTTGACCAATCAGCCGTGCACACAATACGCACGCCATGCATGTTGTACATTTGTAAGACCATATTCGGGCTGTGATTGGTCAATGTGTCAATGAATTGGTCTAATTGACGATCAGGGTGACCAAATTTTCTTACTCTGTTTAAACTTACTAACAATACCATATTCTCCTCCTCAGTATAATAACACGCAGAATGTGTTTAGTTATGTTATATTCCTTTGTTATTTTGTATAGGCGATCACAATTACAGAATCTGATCCTTATATTAAAACATAATGAGCCACAGATATTTTTACCCAGAATTTTCATTTGACTAAGGTTTTTTTTTTAACAAGGGATTTATCCTCATTATATTCTTCAGACAAGTTCTACAGACATGAAAAATGGCTTAACTATGAAATTTGAAGTGTGATTCGGTTTCCCTTTTAAAGACCGTTTATTAACCGTCACTTTTTTTATTGGTGATGAATATTTACGAATAGTTTAGATTTGAAACATCAAGACTCGTTTTATACACAGAATTGGATTTGAATGTTTGATTTAAAAAGGGATTAAATGGGTAAATGTTTGTGTTTGTTGCTAAATATTGTAACAGTTGCTGTGACAAATTTTATAAAATTGAAATAAGCCAATTATACCCATATGAATGTGCACAAACTTACTGTTAGAATTTTGTTTTTTAATATTTTCTCCGATTAATATTCGGATAACGGATTGAGCTCAATCTTTTCACAGGTTTATTTCATCAGCAGGTGTTTTGTTGAATGACACTGCCTAGCCTGCAACCGTGCTGTCCGCTCTATCAATGCTATATCCTATATATTTAAAAAGGACTGGATTCTTCAGAAAGTTATTAAAGGTATGATACAGCATTTTTAGAGCTGACAAAACAGTGTTGGGTCATTTTGAAGGAGTGATCTTATCCTCTTTTGACAATGACTGCCTTGTATTTACCAAACACAAATAACACCTTGCATAAACCGACGAAAGGATTTTCCAAGGATAAAAGAACACCACTTTTTCTTTTCACGTGCGATGAAAAAAAGCATTTAGATCATATTTGTATCTTTGTATTAAACAGAATAATATAAATGTATAATGGCAAGTTGAACTGGGCAGTGGACTTGTTACCCATCCCGACCCTATTCATCAGATTATTGGCTTTTCCGCTATCAGCGGTAAAGCCTTTGTTTTTTGTTCTGATTATTTTCTTCTTCCTCTTCCGCTTCTTCTTATTTTAGTTCTAATCCCCAATCCCATATACTTTGTACACGAATTTTCTACGTGGCACTTTGGTCACTAAACAACCTCAAATCTGAAAACTATATGCCGAACTGAAATTATATGCCGAAGAGTGACGTCATGATGACGTCATCAAGGGTCATGTGACGTCATTTTAAAGGTGCATTTTTGAAGGTCCTATTTCTACAGAACCGTAGGTCCGATTGCATTCAAACCTGGCATGTTGGTAGACCAGCATGTGTCATAGATGAAAATTAAGGTGACATCATGATGACGTCATCATACGATTTTTATAGTAATAATTTTTAAGTTTTTGAACCTTAAAGTTTCTTAAAGCCATGTCTCATCAATATAGCTTTGGTAGCTCTATTCTTTCATATTAATTTGAAAAATGTGTGACGTCATCATGACGTCATCAAAAGTGTGTTTTATAAAAATACATTTAAGGGTAGGTGCGATAGTCACGAAAGTTGGTGGGCAGGTAGGTAGATATTGTCACTAGTATGCGAAATCCGAAGTGACGTCATGAGGACGTCGACTGATTTTTCTATGAATTTTTTAATGTTTCAAATTTCATTGTACTCTCCAAATTTTCAATTGTCATTGATCAGATCGACTGCAATCTTGACACAGGGTGCGTTATAAATGAAAATCAATGTGACGTCATAATGACGTCATCAACTAGTTTATAGTATTTATTTTTATACTTTTGACCTTTAAGCCATATCTCATCAACAGAAAATGCTAATTTCAAAATTCTTTTTGTAATAAGTTTGTTGGGTCATGGATATTAATATATAATGTGAAACAAATGTGTGAAGTCATGATGACGCCATCAAAAGCGCAATTCTTGTGAAACACACTCTGATTGTCATGAAACGTGATGGGTTGGTAGGTGTTGTCATTATGCGCCTATCAATTGCTGTTGCTAGAAATATCTGTTGCTAGAAAACGGTAACGTAATTATTAATAAAAAAGGAAGAGCTTCCTGGAAGAAAATGCATAATTTACAGAAAAGGAATATGAATATTCATCTCTCACTGCTGATTAATGTGAGATATTAACTTGGTGTTTATATCGAGATGAAATTGGACATTTTTAAAGCTCGTGTTGTGTGAACGTCAGACCCGAAGGGCACCGTAGAATTTTCGTTTTGTACGTTTTAATTTCAATTTAAGGGGATTTTTACGAGCCTCAAACTGATAGTCTTTGGATTTTCCAGCGAAAATTTCCAGTTCCAGGGTAAGGAATGATCACTTGGCTCTTTTGTACCCTTGATGGTGAGTTGACAAACCCACAATTAAACGTGCCATGAGTAATATAAAACAGGCATGCCATGATGCATGTGCAGATTGCTAGCTAGTGCTGTTGTAGATTTGGAGATGCCCATCCAAGTTATTTATAAAAAAATCTTGTTAAAAAGCCATCCCATATACATGTAGGTAAAAACGATACGATTTATCCAACTCGGGTACATTAAATAAGATCGTTTTGCTTTATTGATTTTTATGAATAATCAATTATATCAATATATAATAACATGTATAAGCTTAATCTTTGACTTTTATGATTAATCAATAACTGTAATGATGTGTGTTTTTGAAACTTTAATTCGGAGGCTATGATCTACGAATTAGATCTACCCCCCCCCCAAAAAAAAAAAACGAACATAGTTGTATTAATAATGAATTTTTCATCGTGTTTATTTTGTGAAACAATAGTTAAAAAAATCTTTAGAGCTGAAGAATATCCAATAAATGTTGTGTTAGGAATGTTTCAGTTTATTTCTATTGTTTTTTTTAACGTGAATCTAGGACCTTGTGAACAATACTATTAAGCAAGCCTAATTGCTTTTACCCCTTCAATCCGTAGTCTAGAGCCGTGTATCCCCAAATGTGTCCTTGAACAGTAGATAAGACTCATTAACTTGGGTATCATACTAGACCGCGAAGACGCGTTGTGGAAACTCCGTTCAAAATTGAAAACAAATAATTATTCACATTTCTTTTTATCACTTGTTGGGTTGGCCCTTACGAAAACACATGGATCAATGAGATCACAACCTGCTCTTTTAGGGAAACTACTGTCTAAGTTTGGGATAATTCAATTTAACTGTCAAATCTGTCCTGGAAACCATCCCTTCGGCAATATGACTTACGAAACGGGAGCGTCTGTATTTGAGTTTGAATTTCGCGCTTGTCATACCCATTTTGTTTGGCTTTTGGGGTTGATTACATCATGGATATCCTTATGAATGAAATGCTTTAAATTGAAGATCCCCTAATGTGAAAACTAATTAATAATTCCCGGTTTTTTATCGTCTCTCTGTCGCGGGTCACCATAATGAATTAGGCATTTTATTTGACCTGGCTGTGAAAGTGGCACATGCGCACAACTTTATGTCACTTTTTACAAGGGCCGAAACAGCGGTGAAGAGCGCCCAGCAACGAGGTTAAAGGTAGTATACATCATTTGCAAAAAACAAAACTACTAAATTATTACGAAATGCCGTACTAGACTAAGTAAATAACAGTCTCAGGCATCCTGTGAAATCATGGCACCTGGTGTGCTGTCATTTTGAAGAAAAGCGGAAATTTATAGCGTTTTCCAACGATTGTCGACCGACAATCGTTGGAAATAGTCTAGTTACCCGAACTGATAATTCGCCGACTATATAAATTGCTCCGTGTTGTCTAAAGTATGGTCAGGGAACCAGACTACTAGAACATAATTTCTTTTCTCCGTTTTCCAAGAATCTATGCACACAAACCTAACCTTTAAACAGGTCAGTGTTACGGTATTTGCTAGCACGCTATAAAATACTAACCCCCAAATCCATTTATTTCTGAAAATTACAGCAAAAGCAAATCGTGTCATACTACCTTTAACACTGTGTGACGTCATTTCTTCGTGGGTCCAAGGACACAAACCATATCAGTAGATTTACAGCCAACTTCCAATATTATGGGGTCCGGGGTTGGTGGAACAAAATGCTCGGGAGAACGCCTATCACAAAATGCTAACTCTGACGACATTTGGAACAATTTTTAAACAGTTGTAGACCTCGGATAGGTCATAGGCACATAACAAATGTGGCTGCGGGATCAGGGGTATGCCTACTCTAAAAACTGTTGGGTTACTTAATCAGCACAACAAAAAAAAAAAAAAAAAGCTTCTTGGAATAAGGACATGAAACACTCGTGAAACTTCATTTAGGGACGACAATACTGATTAAAGATACTTGGCAACCCTCTTTAATATCTAGAAAAATGTTCAAAACAAATAGACAAAAACAATAACACTTTGGAATGCACATTCTGTGGTTGTGACATCGCTAGACAATCCACATATTCAGAGACAGTTGACGTGATCAAATTGGTCTGCAGTGCCAAGCAGAACGGCCTTTTGGACCAATCAAATCACACTGCGGCAAATGTCCTTCGATAAAAACACGAAGTGATGATGTCCACACATGTCAAGACAACTTCAATGCACATGTACATGTACATGGATAAAATCAAACAACAGAGGGCGCTACTGAAAAGACATCATCACCACGCCGTAAATATAAAACAGCCAATCGGTTCCCCAATAAGTGTTCGTGTGCATTAGCATGAACACATAAAGACTGGGCACATTATGTGCACTGCTGCGTAAAACATACTGCTTTTCAAGTACGCCAGCACTACACTAAGCATTGCCTTTCCACTATCTAGTGCTACGGTGCCATACAAATGGTATCATACAAAAACTACTTCACTAAGAGACACCTAGTTATAAAAACGTCACGCTCCGAACTCTTTTTTTTGTCGGAGATCAGGGCAAATTAACATTCAAGATTGTTCAGATGATTCAAATAACAAAAAATCTTTTACTGACCAAAATCAGAAGGGTAGCTCAAGTTCCTAAAATGTTTTGTTTTTTAAAAAGTCCCTAAACCGCAGGACATCCTGGAGCCCAATAGGTCCTACATTAAAAACATTCTGGCAAAGAAAAAGATATTTGTGACTCTAAATATGGTCGTCTTTAGAGGTATTTAACTGTGACATCAAATCAAGGGAAGGAAGTTGGGGCCACAATGTCTTCAGTCAAGTCTCGATTCTGGGGCCGCCCACACCCATTACACAAGGTCCCTCACTTGCGTCACTTTGGACAAACCCCTAACCCCCTTCACGTTTTCTTTATGCACTCTGCCAAATCCAACATAATCCAACAGAAGCCAACAAAATCCAGCAGCAGCAATTTTAAGCATGCTGAATCAGACAAAATCAAACAGCTAGATGGTCACTGCTCAGTTTAACAAAAAAACAAAAAAGAACCCACTGTTTGATATCATTGGCAGAGTTGTACTCCAGTCCCTGCAAGTCCTTTCACAAGTCCTTTCACAAGTCCTTTCACAAGTCCTTTCGCAAGTCCTTTCGCAAGTCCTTTCACAAGTCCTTTCGCAAGTCCAGTCAGAAGTCCTGTCATAAAGCCGGTCACAAGTAACTGGATGAACAATGACAGAGGAATGCCTGTGTCAAAGCTCATTTGAATAGCTTGGGATTGGGATTAGGACTGGATGGCTTGTGATGGACTTGCAGGGACTTGTGATGGATTCGAATACATCTCTGATAGTTGGATTCAATAATAACCCTCTTTGCCCCGGGCATTACTGAGAACATAATTCCAAAATATCTACAAATACTAATCTCCCGGAGGATTGGCAAAAATGTTCTCTATTGCCATCTGGATGAATCTGTCCGAACATTTACACCAAAGTCAAAAGTCGAGATGGAACGAAATAGTAGAATCATATTTATAAAAATGATAATTTGAGCTACAATTGCAAGTAGAATATTAAAAGAAGTTGGTTGAATTGAAGCTTATGGGGGGTCGACAGCATAAAAACCAACAATAAAATTAAAAACCAAACGACATAATCTGACTGAAACACAGGTTTCGTGACTAAAAAAATTCATTATTTGCTTTTATCAGATCAGCTCAATTTCAATACACAGTTTAAGGCGTACTGGAGCAGTTAAATTCTGTACAAAGTCGCCATTCCCCCATGGTGTTGCCTCAGTGGTAGTTGAAGTTAAATCTGACAAGAAAAACAAAGCACTGATATGAATAAAAAGTACAAAACTGACAAACTTTTGCATGAAAATGCTGTTTACCAAGTCCATTTATCTTGCAGGGGTTAGATTGGCCAAAAAATTAAAATTACACGAAAAATCCACGAGGACCCCCAGTAGTTTGTATTTGCCTGAAGGCACCCCCCTTAAAATATCCGGTTTTTTTTTATTTGGTCTGTATCCACTTTTACAGGTAAAAACACCTTTAGGACAACACCTCATGAATTCCAGATTGCAAAAGAGATTCTTTAAAAATTCTGAAATCCTGACAAAAATTCCTGAAATCAGGAAAAATCTTGACAAATCTCACCCCTGATCTTGGTGGAGGGGAGGAGGGAGAGGGGGAAGAGGGAGGGGTGGGGAAGGAGGGGAGGAGAGAGGTGAAGAGAGGAGGGGGGGCCTGAATATATAAGATTTAACCCACCTGCTCAATAACTGTGGTAAGCTGGAAATAATGGGGCCGTAACCTGGGGCGTTATCGTAGAGCTCAAACAATGGCGCTGCAACTAGCTTGTAGTTTCTGGGAACGGCAAACAGGGCTATCGAGAGAGAGGGGGGGGGAGATTAGAAGAATTGTATTGGTTTCTTTATTTAGGAATAATATTGGCAAGATCCACTTTCTGTCTTCTTTTTACATTATTTGCATAATTTAATTTTAAATAAAATGGTGACTTCTGGTGCTGTTGTTTCTTCAAACTTCTGGGAAGACCAGTCTGTGTGTCGGTATTCCATGGGTCGCAATACGGTCCATCACTCATCACTAGATGGAGTAAGAAATACTGGATAATGTGGCCTCTCTGCGAACAGCTTAGATATTAAACGGCACCAACACTGTCACAATTTTGTGTGTCTAATCATGTCTCATGTTTTTTATTTCATTTACTTGAGAAGTACGTGTGTGGCTAATTTTCATGCGTTAAATAACGTAACATTGTTGATCCCTACAATGATCACGGCTGAGCAAGATAAACGCACAAATGAAATGAACGTTCATGGCCTCAGTATGCGAATAAAGCAATGTTTTGTGAAATGAACGTTCACGGCCTCAGTATGCGAATAAAGCAATGTTTTGTGGGGGGCTGCAAGTCGAATGTTTACAAACGTGTGCAAGAGACGCGTGCAGAACGGCAACGCACCGACTTTCTCAGATAATTTAAATTGTTCACCAATCACGCACAAAACACACACTCTCCAATAATGGCCATCATGGTTAGGACGACTTCAAACCATCTGAATGAGGGAATGAGGACTTAGCACTCTAGTAATATGGCTTTATGATTCTTACTGGACACATTGGGAATATTGCATGTTCCCAACGAGGGACACAAACTGGTCACAAATGGACCATGCTAAAGAGAAAAGGAAAATTCTGAGTCCGTACAGTGGAGCAACTAGCAGCCCTGACTGACATAATGAAGAGCTTTACTCTAACCCCCTAGGCATTTTTACTAAGAAGTGTCCTCAACCTATCAAAATCCAACACTGTTTAGTTTACCTATGGCACACTCTTTGGACATGGACAAATTGTGGCATCGTAGCTCCATGTAAAGTAATGGTGCCAAGGCGCTACAGTCCTGAACCCATCAAAATTCAACACAACCTGCTGTTGGAGTTTGTAAGGCTTGGGGTAGTTAGGGTTAATGTGTTCTTTCGCATGTATCAATCAAATGTCCAAGAATGGCTCTGAGACTCATTTCGTCACAAATTCAAAACCTACCTTTTTCCTGAAGCTGAACAAAATACAGTCTTTTGTGTTCTTTGGGCTTAGTGATGTGTGCTGGAATATACGGGTACTGTTGAAAAAAAAAATTTAAGAGTTAAAAAGACAACTGAATACACTGTCAATTGCGATTCTAAGTCTCTTCCCGACATAAAACTGCATCATTCAACATGACCATCACCGGACTGCGTATTTTTAAGTGACAGTTGACTCAAAGATTCTGTAGCCGAAAACGTCCGATGGGGCCACATGAGAGAATAAAAAAAAATCCACAGAAGGGCTTGAAAAAGCCTTGTGTTTCCATACAAGCAATCCATTATTCACTCTGGGGAAAAAAAGAGTAAAAATGTCCACCGACCTGAGGGGGCTCAAAGTTGGGTCTGTACCAGTTGGCTATGACATCCTCAACCATCCATTCCTGCTGAATACCGTCCTGCCTCCCTAGAATCTGGGAAAAAAGAAAGATGCACACTAAGATTAAGAACCCATTCTCAAACAGAGTACTGAACCAAAATATCTGGGGGTTAAGAAATATAAACTAATTTTTAACCCTTGAATACGGACAATGGCCATAGTCCAGGCTTGAAAAAGACCACCTGGCTGGTTGATATCTATACGTGCATTCCTGCACGTACTCAATCCATTCATGTTTCAACTATATTGGTCTTGAATGGGAGTGTAATGAATAGATGGAGCTTTTTCAAACAAAGCTTTCATTCCCACGAAAGGGGGAGCGGCTACAAGTGGGATGAATAGGACCGGTCTATTCAATGTGGTGCCTATTGTTTGCATTTACACTTGGCTGCACGGCCCATTTGTGGCATACCAGCCCCCATCAATAACAGCCGGACACAAGGGGTTTAAGTTGATAAATAATTTATTTGTTTTGGTTTGGTTTTTCAGCTGTTTATGGTGGAACAGACTCTACTGATTTCAATTTTGAGAAAAATTTCACCCGAGTATTATATTTTTTATAATGACACAACATTGAAAAACCCTGGCCTGCTTTGCTGAAAATTCAGCCAAAAAAACAATGCTTATGACGGCATATTGTATTTACTGACCCTGTACACACCAGAGTTTCGAGTCGGAGTCATACCGATCTGTGTTATTTCGGGCGGCCTCGTGTACACAGTACAGGTACCCGACTTACATGTATATTAGTGAACCAACTCCAAACTCTGACAGACAGACACTTCCATGAACTGTTTTTCACTTTCAAAAGGGCTCCAGACAAGACATGTTTTTCTGAATTTGTGATGTGATCCGAGTAAACCCTTCACATGGTGAAATCTATCATTCTTGTGTTATATGCATAGCATTAACCCTAACAGCCCAAGGCTTTTTACTAGAATCCTTCCCTAACCACACAAACTCCAACACTGTGTAGTAAACCAATGGCACATTCTTTGTACTTAGACAAAATCAGGGCATCAAGTCCCATGCAAAGTGATGGTGCCAAGGCTCTACAGTACCCAATCACACAAAATTCAACACAAATGGGGTGTTTGATTTTGGCAGGTTAGGGAAGGTTAGGGTTAATGAAGGCTCTGCCTTGTTTTCAAAACTGTTTTATTCATGATTCTGGGATGTCCGTAACTTGAGTTATGCTGTCAGGAATTTAGGAAAACCAGCTTTAAATTTCTGCGTAGGCCTAACTCATTGAGTTTGCACAAAAAGTGACTGAAAGATTGCAAATTGTTACATTTAAAATGATGGAATTTTTAGTTAATATTTTCAGAAATGATAATTTAGATTTAGTAGCAAAAACTCAAAGTGTAAAAACAAATCTGGGGAACTATTTGTGCCGTTATTTTCAATGCAGGTTCGGCGACATGCGAAGGGTTTTCCCAGATCACATTTTTAAACAGTGTTGATGTAGTATTGAACATAATTATCTAAAAAATAACCTGAAAAGATGTGAGCTGTACAGAACATAAGATCCGGCCTTTAACCCTAACCCCTTTCAATTTATTTATATGGCCCTGCTAAATCCTAAATCCAATTTCTACCAAAACTGACATGAGAAACCTGCTAATATATAAATAAAACAAAATCCAATGTTAAATTTTGTTGGATTCTGCACTGTACCACCTACACACCAGCCTTGGCATTTTGCAGCTACCCAACAAAATACAACAGGTATTTGTTTGTATGAGCCCCGCCAAATCCAACAAAATCCAACTGAAGTCTGCTTCCATCCTCCTAAAGAAGACAAAATCCAACACACCACGGAGTTTGTGTTGTCTGCTAAATCCAACAAATTACAACAGCTTTTTAACATTGTTGGATTTTGTTGGGATTTTGCAGGGTTCGGGTTAAATAACAAACCTCTGTCATCAATCTTTTGAGTCCTTCTACTTCATCCTCGCCTGCATTTAATTCCCCACCCGGCCTGCAAGGAATAATGAAAATTAATTAGGTTCAAGAAGTGTCTAAGTCACTATCATTGTTCCAATATTTCCAGGGTAATCAAACCCGTCTTACTCCAAGGAAGTCTTGGTTCCAGACCAAAGTGATCAATTGTGAATTGTGTACATGCAGCAACACACTGCCGTTACGCTTCTAGCCATATGATTTACCCCAGGCTATGATTTTACATCTGCACGTTGTAAGTCCATGTGGAGATTGGAACCCTGCAATACCCCTCTTTCTGAACCAATCACAATAACATGAGGTACTTTCCCATCCAGGATCTACAATTGGAAACGAGGATGAAAGTAGACCCTGAGGAACACTGATCACTTTGGTCTGGAACCAAGACTTCCCTTGAGTAAGACCGTTCAGCTTGAATGCTGTAAAGCCGTCAATTAAATTTAACAAAGATACTGACAATTTGGGAGACTGCCAACATAGGGCAGGATAGCTCAGTTGGTAGAGCGCTGGTACGGTAACCCGGAGGTCGCAGGTTCGAATCCCGCTCCTGCCAGTTTCTTGGTTCACTTTGAAAATGTAAATAAATTTAATTTAATGAATAAAACAAACAAAGCTTACAGTTTGAAGAACGTTGTTCCAAGCTGTAGTAGCAACACATGCGGCAAGCCATGCTCATGGACGATGAGCACGCCCTCTACTGACCGGCGGGTGCCTTGCTTCTCAAAGTCTTCCCTCATGCGCTGAAATCGAGCTGACACTGAGGCGTCTTTCTCATACAGAGGTTCCTTGGTGCCAAATGTGTAGTTTGTGAGCGGGTAGCTGCCAATGTGTCCAAGGTTAGATCCAGTAAGATTAAAGGTAATTAACAAAGACGGCCATTCAAAATAAATCCACTTGCTCCCCTAATCTCCTTTGCAATATTTCATTGCAGTTGGTAAAAGTTGGATCCCAGACCTAGCCTTTAAAATGTTATAATTTACACAAAAGACTACACAATGTTTGTATTAAAAACACAGGTAGGCCTAGGCCTATATACTCATAACGCTAAATTGATTTCAGCTGTCACAAATCATAAACAGCTAGGCCTATAAACATTTCAGAAAATCTAAATTGTGGTAATTGGGCCACAAGGAGCATGACTGGTATGTACATGTCATGGACATTTGCAAGACGGCATTGCGGTTCACGTCAAAATAACCACTACCTTTTTCTAACGCAGTGGCTATTGAGGGCGATTGTGTAGTGTAGGGCACTGTTCCCTATAAGGAAACAAAAATCCACTTTTAGGTTAATGGAATTGCCAAACTAGTTAGTGACATTACAAACCAACAGGTATGCCGTTGATAAAGGGCAGGGTTTTAGTTTTTGAGGGAAATTTTCGGGTAAAGCGGCGATGAAGACGACAAAACGCAACTCGAAAATATAAGATGGCGATCACCGCGACGCACAGTAAACACGCAAAACCGTGTTGATTCACATGGCAACTGCCGTAAAGCGCGTAAGAAAATTGCATTTTCTACCGCAATAAACTGTTCAAAATGACAAAAAAAGATGTCAAAAGAATTAAGAGAAGTCTGCTTTAGGTTAAAAACTCTATTTTGATCAAAACTAAAGAGGGGCCCTACACTACACAATTTACCCCTAGAACTATGGGGTTCCCGACAGGAACCCCATAGAAAGAAGCCTATTTTTTCCATAGGCTAGTACAGCAAGAATAAGAAATTCATTCCCATGCACTCACGTTTGACATGTGCGCACGAAAACCGCTGCACAGTTTTCCCCAAAAATCCCACTCAGCCTCATTTACATCCTCACCTTGTGTGCACCAAGCAAAAGATCGCCCGAAGCGGTTCTAATTTTCAAAAAAAATGTGAAAAAAAATCTCCGATCCGTACTGACAGCGATTTTCAAACGTGAGTGCATGGGAATGGATTTCTTATTCTTGCTGTACTAGCCTATGGACAAAATTAGTCCGAGTAACTTGGACCCTTTATCGCTTTTTTAACATTTGGACATGATCTGGCGATGGTAGGGTCCAAGTACGCGTACGACGATTTTCTATTCATAAATAAATACATCTAAAATCCCAACAAAAACATCAGAATTCACCCTTACAACGGCCACCAAAATACTAGATACGCCACCATCTGAACAAGTGGAGTTCCATGGTCAGATGAAGATACCAAGGTTTACTTACCATCGAAATAAAAAGGGAAATTTACCGTTTAATTCCCAGAGACCCCCGCAGAACATGTCTTTTCGCTGTCTTGGAGTTCAAATAGTGACCCCTCGACCTTGCATGACATCACCCTGATGCGCAGCGCCCGCATGCACCGTACCGCGCGACAACCTGTTTATGCCAGCGACTGTTTCGTGAGTGGTACAACAGTCGCATTACGTGTTCGTGTGTAGATTTGAGGTTGCACGCGCGTCATGGGGGGGGGGGGGGGGGCTGGGAACTTCCTCCATGGAAACTTCCTCGGTTTTGTGTTTTGATTTCTTTTGTTTTGTTGTTGATGTTTTTTTGTTTTTTGGGTTATTGTTTTGTGGGATCCTTTCTTAATGCTTAATTTAAATGTAATCCATGTATAATGCATATTTTCCTTTCAGTCCATCAATTGTTCGTTGACTTATTTGCGTTCCCTCAGGTTGTAATTCCTTCATGGTTTCATTATTTCACCAACCCCCCCCAAACAAAATTCAATAAATAAATAAAAATTGTAAACAACCCCCCCCCCCCCCCCCAGTGTTCGATTTAGACGGGTGCACGCATGCACTGGTGCATGTACTTTTTCCTCTGTGCACGTAAACCTCTGATACAACGTGCACGCTGTGCATGTACTTTTTAAGCCCGTACCTGCTGTTATATTCCCCATGTTGAACAACGTATCACAACGCGCACCCGATTTATTGCACGCAACGATCGACATGATGTGTGCGTGCCTGCATATTACCATCGTTGTAGTCTCGGTCAAGTGCAAACAACCGCAACCGATCTGCTACCGTATTATTCCCAATGTACAATGTACGTACACGCAGCTAACATTGACTTGAGAAAAGACTCGTTAACCCGGCCCCCGCGACCTGGGGTTAGAGCAATTGATCAATAAAGCCAACCCCAAAAGCGCATCTGCGCGTGCGCGTTGCTTTGTTGCTAGTCTTGGACAAGGGCAAGCAACCGCACTGAATGCCACCGTCTTATTCCCAGTGTACAATGCATGTACACGCATCTAACACGAAGCGAAAGTCGTCTTGAGAAACGACAAACGCGTGCGGCACATGCATTGTGCACAAGACATGCAAGACAATGTTTTTAACAGCTCACGTGTGATTTGGGCGTCCATGGTATAAATTTTCAGCTGTTACTAATAAACAGTGTCGAAATAGAAACAAACGCTCGTCTTTCTAGTGCCGCAAGGAAGCCAACTGAAGGTAAATGTCGTATTGTACTCCAACTACTCAACAAGTGAAGCCTTGTCATCAACCCGGCCCCCGATCCTTCTTGCCCCGATTGCCAGCGCGGCCCCGGCCCCCGACCCCGGCCCGATTCGCGATCTCTCGGTGGCGATGGCCGGCCCTGATATTAAATTTTAGCGGAACCGAGCTCAGTCCCGGCGGGTCCGATCCCGGTGGGCCCGATCTCATGATGCTGTACACGTGGTGATTTCCATCAGGTATTTAAAAAGAAAAATTATTCCTCCTTCTGACACCGTGGAACATGATACTACAGTAGTAACGTAACTTCGGCTTCGCCTTCGTCTTCTCGCGATCGTGTCAGAGATTGCTAATTACCACTGATGAAATAAACAAACAGCGAATACCAATTGTACAAAAACACATTTTATTTACAAAGCAAAACAATACCCTTAACAGCACTATACATGTAATAGCTACATTTGAACATTTGTAGGAATACACATATTTTAAAACAACAAATATGTCTACCTATTGTTCTTTTGGGTTATGACTTGTGTGCACACTTTTTTGTGCATGTAAAATTTATTTTGTGCATGTAACTTTTTCGGTCTACATGCACCAGTGCATGCGATTTTTTTCTTTCTAAATCGACCCCTGCCCTGTACTTGTAATTAATTAAATTAAGATTTATAAAGCAGTTTGATCTTCCTTAACAAAATTACACCCGCCCCCAATAATAAAACGCAACAGAACAATACAAAACAGAACGATTCCCGCGCAGCCTCCAATCGGACCGATGCGACCGTTGTACCACTCACGAAACAGTCGCTGGCATAAACAGGTTGTCACGCGGTGCATGCGGGCGCTGCGCATCAGGGTGACGTCATGCAAGTTTGAGGGGTCACTCTTTGAACTCCAAGACAGCGAAAAGACATGTTCTGCGGGGGTCTCTGGGAATTAAACGGTCAATTTCACTCTTTATTTGGATGGTAAGTAAACCTTGGTACCTTCATCTGATCATTAGCCTTTTAGAGGTATGGCGGACACAATAGGAGGGCGCTATTTGATTTGGGTAAACCTTTTGTATGGCACAAAAGGTATACCCAAATCAAATAGCGCCGTCCTATTGTGTCCGCCATACCTCTAAAAGGCTAATGGAACTCCACTTGTTCAGATGGTGGCGTATCTAGTATTTTGGTGGTTGTTGTAAGGATGAATTCTGATGTTTTTGTTGGGATTTTAGACGTATTTAATTAATGAATAGAAAATCGTCGTACGCGTACTTGGACCCTACTATCGCCAGATCATGTCCAAATGTTAAAAAAGGCGATAAAGGGTCCAAGTTACTCGGACTAGGAAAAAATAGGCTTCTTTCTATGGGGTTCCTTTCGGGAACCAACCCCATAGTTCTAGGGGTATACACAATCGCACTATTGAGTACTCCGAGTATTGTTACGGCAGCCGGCCGTCGTTATGGGTCATGCTAATTAGCGTCAACAAGCGTCAACAACTTATAAAAGCAGTTATAAAGCTTAAACATGTTATTCACAATATTTAGTGGGCTCCTATGATTATTTAAAAGTATCATTAGTATTTAAAAGTATCTTAAAATGTGTGATTTTTGAGCGAAAAAGTACGACATCAATGGTGCTTTTTCCCGGCAGCCATCTTGTTTTTCTGGGACATGGTGCAATCGCGCATGCGGAAAGGAGAAAACAAAGATGGCGGCGCCCATTCATCGTAATTTTGTCGTCATAAAATTTCGTTTTTATGTGGGATTGTGAACGAGAATTCGCCCAATTTCTTACATAATACGAGATGCGAGAGTTTGTTGAATACAAGTATAGCTTTTGTGAAGCTTAAATGTGCATTTTTAGCTCGTGTTGACGCTTTGTTGACGCTGATCGGGTTTGTTGACGCTTGATGACGCTAAATAGCATGACCGGTCTTTACGGAACTGGTCATGCTGGTCGACATGCGACAAACAACCCCAAAGTCAAAACAAATGACGAGCGCGAGTTTAGGCCTACAAAAATGCCTGATCAAAATTCTGTAATGACAGAAAGCTACTCACAGGACAGCTGTTCTTTCTCTGGGTACGTAGTTTGAAGCATCATTCTTGATTGATCCGGTATTGCTATCTAGCCGATCATTCCGATATTTCGGCCAGCCAGCACGCTGATTCGCCGCCATTTTGAGATTTTACTGCTTGTTGCATGCTGTGTAATCCTTATCCTCTTGAGGGCGCTCTGCCAGCTGATCGTGACATCAGTACATCGCGATATTCGTGACATTACCGTAACCATGGCCGTAACCAATCGTAGAAAAAAATGTTTGAATGTACACGTGTTTGAATGTACACATTTTGACAGGTTAAGCCTGTCAAAATTATGACAGGTTTATACAAATTAGCACTATCCATTACCGATCCCCATAATCGAAGTAAGAAAGGAAGAGACCGGGAGCCAGTCAAGAGAAGTTGGTCCGTTGAACTTTAATTTACTTGTTCTCTTGTGTCGGCCTAGGTTTACAATTGTTAGTTGTAAACAACAATCTGCAGTTGTAATACGCATGGTGTTTCTTTACTGCATGAAACCTCGGCGATCTCAGCTGCAGGTTGAAGTCCCCAGTTTGACGAGTATTTGCTGGTATTGGTCGCTGGATTTCTTGATGAATCACCCCTTGCAATTTCAGTCAGTCGCCGGTGTCATTATGCATATCCGAAATTGTGATTTGGCAATGGCAGAACCCTTAACCTCATCCTCAATCCAAAACCCATCCTAAACCCTAACCCTATTTTCACACAACTCCTCGCCCTTGACTCTTACCCTATGTTCTCATTGTTTTAATGTGTGCGGGGGGCTGGGGCTACTGAGTTTGCGCAACTTAATTCAAAAAAGAGTCAGCTTCTAATAGAGTAAGTAGCCTACCGAAGTCTGACGTCAGTTGGCGCAACTGGCTCCAAACAAATGTAGATTTCGACTTTCCCTTTGTTAACAGCCAGTCATGCAAACACGTTGACACAAAATAACAAAAGTATTCTGGTTACAAACATTGCACTGACGTCATCACTTAGGTACTCTATTGAGTCTGTTTTAAATAGGACACGGCTGACCGGTTTTCCATGAAGTTCAGTTGTTAAAGACACACACACTGCCCTGAATTCCCATCCTATGTAATCCCTTTTTGGTTAGTTATCTAACCTATTTCCAAAGTCTGAGTGTCAAAATTGTACCATAGGCCTAATGTGTAATATTTACGTAGAAAGAAAGAAAATCCGAAGCACCAATGATCTGACATTTAGACTGGCGCCGCCGCGCATAGTGCAGTCTGTAGCACTGATCTCTATATAAACTGGATAGCTCATTGACCGTTGCGCGCAGTACGGGTAACTGAAGCCAGTTGCTGTCATATTAACACTCCCATTTTATCACTGATCTCTATGTAAGGAGAACTAGGGTGAAGGTAGACCCTGGGGATAAGGTTGAAAAACCTATTGTATTGGAAGTGTTAACATGGCGGTCAGTGGCTTCAACTTGAACAGCGCTATCCATAAAGATCAGTGTACATGGTCTGCAGCAACCAAAGCGCCAAGCTCAAGAGCACCACTCTGAATTCCAACGATCCGACTTTTCCGAACCAAACTGGCCTCTCCCGAAATTGTTTTCGTCAAAGATTTTCAGGGAAAAAGCGCATTTTCAAGGGATGTGGTCTTGTACATTATTATATTGTAGGCTTTTGATGATCTTTCCAACGATGGCAATTTTAGGACGAATGTTTTTGTAGCCAAATTGGGCGGACTCCAAAGCCGTGTGTCCCGGCCCTTTATCCGATTGCAAGTGCAAATTGGGCATCGATGTGCAATTGGTGGTGTGTGGCACACTGTTACATTATAGCACAGGTTGCCCGTTGATCAAGAAAAAAGAATTACGAGCAACAGTGGCGTAACGAGTTTCTTGGTCTGGGGAGCCCAAATCAAAGAAGAAAAAAACCCGAAAAAACGACCCCTTTGTGCACGTTCATAATGCTCATTTCAATTGTTGACATTGAATTTTTGTAAGTCTTTACTCTTTAAACTAAGATAGGGGCCTACACATGTACTGATACCAGAGATGTAGTCGAGTCCATCACAGGTCCCTGCAAGTCCCTGCAAGTCCCTGCAAGTCCATCACAAGCCCTCCAGTCCTAATTCCAATCACAAGCTATTCAAATGAGCTTTGGCAAAGGAATTCCTTTGTCATTGTTCATCCAGTTACTTGTGACCGGCTTTATGAAAGGACTTCTGACTGGACTTGCGAAAGGACTTGCAGGGACTCGACTACAACTCTGACTGATACCACCTTTTTTTTTAAAGCGCTCAGATTAAAAGTAATCATTTTGTTATCATCCCCAAAGCTGTTTCCTACCTCCATGATCATACCTTGAATATCGCTTGTACCTAAGACAAGAAATGGAAATGGTCAGACTTCACGCACAGAGTATAGAGACCACGCCGTTGCAACAGTCCACTGATAAAAACAGTTGTCTGTAATTGGGTGTAATTTGCCTCGCGCGCCGGATTTGACCAGCCGTGCAACGGCACGGCGTGACTCTTTGCCTTTTTCGGTCATGGTATGTGGTGAGCAACAGGTTCTGAAGTACGGCACCGGACACTCGGTGGCGTGAAGTTGGAGAAAGACTCGGAATTAGCATGTGCAGGTCGCGCGCCGGGCCGGTCAATTATTGTGGGGTACTTTTTTGAGCAATAGAGCGAGTAAGTTGACGTCCAAGGAGATTTGGCGAGAATAGATACTTCCGGGCACACCGTATAGGAGCGGCGTCCAATTTTATGAAATTTTGTTTTCTGACTGGGCTGAGCTGGAAATGTACATAGTAATGTGGTTTTGTGAAGAAATTACAGGCATTTCAATCTACAACTTATTTTGAAAGATACCGTACGCTACCTTGTTCTTTTTTCCAAAACAATTCCCAATTTGAGCATTGTATTTTAATTAACAGAAATAAAACAATATTGCTTCGTCTTTTTGGCATCTACAGCCCTTTGAAAAAGGCTTTTACTCTTGGTTGCTTCCGCGCCTCTGACATGCACAACATTATTAGCGGACCCAAACAATTAAAAAAATTAATAATTTTTTGTTGCTATAAAAGAAGAGGAAAAATATTTTTCGCAATGAAACTCAAAATGAGAACGTACAAGATATCTGCAAATATTGCAAATTAATGACCTAAAATATGACAAACACGACCTCAGTTTCCGTATGGCTACAAGGTAGTCCGTCGCTAGACTAGTCACTGTGTGGTACCCAGACGTTCACATAGAAAGTGATCGTGTTGTCGTGAGATTTTCCCGCTAGGGAGATAAGGATTGATAGGCGGAGGTCAGGAGAAGATGATAATCTCAAGAACAAGAAATAACTTAATATAGATGTGTTTGTTGAACAAATAACGGGGCGGGGGGGGGGGGGGGGGGGGGCGCTATGCCTCTCCTTAAAAAGCGAACCTAATTCGGTTTTGTTGGGGTGTTTGTTTTGTTTGTTTGTTTTGTAATTATTGATAAGCCAGTGACCGCCACTTATCCTATATATTAGTTATAAATCCAAGCGCTCAACATGCAGCATAAAAAACTTGCACCACGAACGTTGTACAGCAGCCTTATCAAATTAATTTGCGGAGGAAAATGTTGAGGGGTCTCCTTTTTAGGCGAAACATTTTGCCAGTCGTTTTTTTATCCGCAAGTGATTTTATAACTAGCGGGTGAAACATCATGCAGTTGAAACCGATTGGAAATCATTCAAGTCACTAAAATGGAGGCCGAATTGTGACTTGGTCCGTCGGATGATTAACTTGCAAGAACATTGTGGACCCCATCTGTGGTTGGTGAAGACATTCCTCCATACGGATCCGTCCCGTCTTGGGGATGAACATTGGAGTGGCACGTGCCAGAAACGAGGCGATTTCCATATATGGCGAAGTGCAGCGTGCCGCCGCTGTTCTGTACACTGAGATCCAGCCATCTGCTCGCCGAACATGCCTCGGTACATCAAAATGGTCAAATTTGTGTGGTCTCTCGCGTAAAATTCGTCTTCCTTCAAGGGATTAAAACGGAGTTTCGTGTGGTCCTTTTTGGACCTATCTGCTCGTCGGATAAAATTCATCTAGCGCATCAAATGCAATACGTCAAAGTAGTTTTATTCAGTTGCAAACTACCGTTGCAATCATTCAGTTGCAATCTGGATTGACATAGATTTTGTAATCCCTTTCCTAATTTTTTTTTAAAGATATAATGTGGTAAATTTGCCTGAGAAGGTGTTCGTTAAACATTTCAAGGAATTTTATTTCGACAAGTACAAACACTTTTCTTTCCACTAATCTGAATCGTTTTTCTTGTTCATAAGCAGAGCGGCAGTACCGTAATTATTTTCAATGGATTTTGTATGCATACGGTAATTGTCAATTTTTTTCTAAGTAAAGTATGTAGCCTACCGGTATGCTCTTAACAGCAGTCTCGGGTGATCCCTCACAGCAGACTTACCGGTAGCTCTCTTGGATATAACCCACAAGTTTGTTTGTTTGTTTGTTTGTTTGTTTGTTTGTTGGGGTATTGGGTGTTTGTTGCGCCTTGTTGGAAAGTACGTGTAATGGCTATTGAAAGCACCGCTATGAAAAAGTGGGACTCAAACCCTGCACGGGTCCAGAAATTTCGAGGTAAAATTTGTACGAAAATTGATTATGAAATTTTGTCCGGATAGAATCACCAAAAAAATCCTGCGTACGGGCCTGTTCCTCGGACCCGTAACCTTTTAGTATGGCCCCTGATCAGTGGCTGTTTATTGTCTGTAACACTTCGGTTTTCACGCCACCCAAGTGGCCCCAAGATCTTTAAAAAGCCTCCTTCAAATTGTCCACTTGTTACGTCATGCAGCAAGGCCCCAACAGTCTACACGGCAAACTTGGCGATATTATTTTTTAAACGTAAAATTCACATGACCCATGTACCGGTATGCCCTTATACAAGTTCTTTTTTTCTATGCAAAAAGCATAGGAAACACATTATGATATTTAACTGTCGTTTTTCATTAATACTTTTCTATTGTTAGGTTACTCGTGGTTTTGCATGCATGTCTTATTTGGGGCAAAATTTGAGGCTACATTGCCTGATATCAATTTTTAGCTAAGAATTTTCATTTTTACGGAAAAGTAGCCACATTTTGATCTTATATCTTTAAAAAGGCAAACATGAAAATCAACAGTTAAATATGAACGTGTTAGGAATGGTGTTGGACGACAAAAGTGAACATTCTACTTTTCTTTGCATGCCGAATGCCACGTGCTCTCACGATATCACACAACTACGTTGTCAGACCCACTACCCTAACTTCCTGGGCCCACGTCCAAATAAAGAATAGATCGGCAACAGAATTACCCCAATTTTCAGACCTATAGACCCGGGTTGGGTAACTTCCATCGCTGGTCAGATTAGGCCAACCCACTCACCCCCCACAGGCCTATCTTAAAATATATGTAAAACTAACACCACATTATAGAGATTTATTCTTTTAATGAGCAAGCCTCTTAATCAGTCTTGAAACGATTTTTCGAACGTTTACATACACAACCAAATACAAATTCCTCCCAAAGTTGTAAACCAAATCCGATGATTATACATTTTTTTGAAACACGATTTTATTGATATAGGCCTACATCTACTGAGAATTTACAACAGAAAAAATTGCAATAAATGAAGTAACAGTCATAAGTGTATTTGTAAACTTTCGACTGTATGATCCTCAAATATGTATTCTGGGCATAAAGGAATTCCTGTGTAAAGTTCATACTTCTTGTCTCGCTCCTTGTCCTATAGTACGAGAAAGTCCTGGTGAGAAATACATTCGCGGTTTTCAGGGCTTGGTGGGTGGGCAATATTTATGAAACAGGTTGGCAAACCAGAACAAAGAGTGTCCACGACGACCGCAACAAAGTCCAGAGTTTTGTTTCCCTTTCAATCAGCCCATCAATTAGGCAATGATAACCAAAATAACATAGCGCCCAAGAAACATAATCCGTGTATCGCCTACAGCTATATTCTTAACCCCGTCTGGCCAAACTTAACCACACCACCGTTATACCCAGCTGATTACATACACATCACACCACCGTATACTCACACTACTGCAGATCATTAACAATAATCTTATGATATTCCTTAACTTTAGGCTGGCTCCCCCTTTGCATGCATTGAGGGTGGTATAGAGCCACAAGTAGGCATGCGCAGAAATATGATTTTTTTTATTCTGTACATGCCGATGCATTGCCGGAATGCCATTGGACAAGTCCGCCGCGGGATACTGTCGTCGACCGTGTCTTGCAGCGTGTTCTTACCGGGTCCACTGGCCGCTCCATCCGGTGACACTTGTTGCATGCGCGCGCAGTGGCAGTCGCTCCCCTCCACTCCCCGCCTGTTGATGATCACCGAGCGAGCTTCCAAGACTGAACATAGACGAGAGGAAAGGCAGATGTAAGACTAGAAAGGGGCCAGTTTGTCACATGACGCGGACACAGCATCACCAACCACAGCTCACGCACCTCAGCTTACCAACATCTCACAACAGTATCCTGAAAGGCACATTTTTGGAGAGAAACTTTTACATTTTGGAGGTTTTTTTACCCAGTTCTTGTCGGTCCAAAACTCAACAAATATGCCGCGGTCGTTTCTGGTTAGACGTTTCGTGAGGCCGCCGATGACGGAACCATCGACCAAGTGGGACAATTGTTTCTCCGCGACTAGTGATGACGAGGGTAAGTTCTATGCAAAATCATGTCGGCCCCAGTCTAAGAAACTTGGCGTCATAATCATACCGACTTCTTTTAAAATATGTTCATTGACCTGTCGGTATAGAGTCCTCAAGTACTGTAAAAGTATAAACACTTAGGCCTACCCCACTTTTCTACCTCTACTGAGTGACCGACTTGCCCCAAACAAATCACAGAAAATGGCCACTTGCAACACTGCAACTGGCTCATAGTAAACAAGCAAGGCTCAAAGAGTTTAAGGGAAAGTATCAGTTGTCAACTTTTCCAAACTCTACAATTTGGCAATGTATAATTGTACATGTCATGCATGTACTAACATGCACTTGTCATAGTTTCTCCGTCAGTAAGTAAGTAAGTATTGTTAAAAATATATTTTAATTTGTGGTTTACATTTTTATTATTTTATTTAAAGAGTTTTTTAACGTCTATTATTGCTAATGGAAAACAATTATCTGTATTTTTATGCGGACAATAAAGGATTCTAATTCTAATTATAATTTACTCCCACGATTTCTCACTTTAAAAAAGGGTAGTTTCATTAACTTCTACGATAGGCCTTCTTACTGTGTTTTGCAACTGGCCATTTTCTGTGACTGTTTGGGCGTCGAGATATTTTGGAGGTAGGGCCTAATAGAAATTTTTAGTATATAATTACTTGCTTGGCCTCTATTATTTCCACAAGTCTATGAGCAGATGTTACAAAAAAGTCGGTATTTGAGGCCAAGTTACTCGGACTACAGGCCAATACTTTGGGTGGGGGGAATGGTCGTTCCTTTGGAGCCAACCACTGTAATTGACCTTCGGTTGACCCCAAGCTGTCCCCCGGGCAGTGGTCATACCAATCGTCTCCCTTCACTAGTTTCGGATCCTGTTGGTGTGCTTTGTATTCTCGAGTTTTGTTGTTTTTATAGGCCCCTAATTTTACACCACATCGAACTGTACAATGTCTCGTGCGGTTTGAATTTCATGAAGCAATCTCGGTGGATCATTAGTAGGCCTGTATTGATTAATTTTAAAGATAAGTGTGGGTTGACAGTGTGGTATGTGGTGGATTTGACAAGAGCATCCAGTTGAGAAAAAAAATTCTACCTGTCTGAGTTCTTAACAGTTCAGAATGACACACAGACCGCGAAGTTTGCAACTTTATGTTTGATGTGTCATTCTAGAGTCAACAATACTCCGAATTAGTATGTCTGTTGCCCATACAATTTGTGTGGGTAATGTTGTTTTCTGCGAATGGCCAGTGTTATGACATACTCGTGTTATTATTATTATTTTATTTCATTTTATTTCAAATAAACAAATTATTTAACTTGGCTTAATTTCTACCAACAAAAACATCAAATAAGAACTACCCTGTAAAAACTGTGTTCAGCAATTAAAAGTTTTTCTTGCCATCAGTTTGTAAACATGTTTATATACTAAACATGTTAACATACTAACACGTGTTCCGCCGCACCTGCGGCACCAGACTACTCAGTGTTTAGTCCACATACACAGTGATGAGAATAGCTAGTTATTTTTTTCCAACAATACTACCTTAAATCACACAATTCACACAGTGGTTTCTCGGACTTATACACTGTGTGAAATCCACACCGCGCCAGGCCCGGACCCTTGCCGCTCTCTCTGCCGCGTTCCCAGCCATCGATACTTCGATAGCAGCCGGTCTATTTCCAGTTCTGCTCGTTAGCGGCTCGCTATATCTTGTATAGCCGCAATCAGTGGTTCCTTTCTCAGAAGTTTCTTTCAGCGTTAATCACAAGTCCGTGGAGTCCGATGTCATGTATGATCTGTCGGGGGGGGGGGGGGGGGGGTATGCTCAGCCGAGATGGGAAGGAATAGAAACACAGACAAAATGGCCACCTTGCGTCCAGGGCTTTTTCTGAACTGGCCTCTTGGCTTCGGTTTCATCTCCAGCTGTACCTAGCTTCTTTACCAATCTGAGGCCTCAAATATTGACCAAAAAATCGACGGGTTCCGGCTATGGGTTTAAATATAAGACCTTGATGTGCAGGTACCGAACAGGGTCAAAGATCTAGTCACATCGAGGACCTAAAATACTGGAAGCCAAAGCCGAAGCCAGTTTCAGAATTGGCTCTGAATGTTAATGAACATTCTGATGCCATGTTTTTGAGGTTCGTAAATTTGTTCCTTACCGACTAAATCTCGCGACGCTCCGATTTTGACTCAATCTCATTTTCTACTCTCATAGCCCATGGCCAGTTTTCTGGAGCTGCTAAGCACAAAGAAATTTCCTTAGCAAAAAAAATCTTCCTAAAACAGGTCACCAGCCAACTCCGTGTGATTTTCATGCTAAAGCTGAATACCAGCCACAAGTAATAGGCCTATACATCACATGACAATTTGGTTGGTAATCCTGTTTTTACAAAGGAAGGTTTTTCATGCTAAGCAAATTTTGGTGCTTAGCGGCTGAAATGACCCCTGTGCATATGCAGAATAAGTATATTTGTTGGGAAATTTAATTCCAAGAATGGATACCGGTACCTCTTATAATTTCATATTCAGGCCTATAGGCCTACATTTCACTGGGTCAGATGTCTCCAAAAGAGAAACGCATGTAAAACAGTGACTTAAACAGGGTTAACTTGAAAGCATCCCCGTCATACTCAACCCAGCAAACGTAAATTCTACACGCAAACAAAATGTTTTCCCTGCCTTACCATTCAGTCCCAGGGTTCTCTCGACCGCCGAGCCACCGAACGGTCACCGTTCACAGCGCTGTGGCGCTCGGCCTCGCTGGGGTGCCACGGCCGCAAACAAAGACCTGACATTTAACCACCGAAAACAGTTCATTATAACAAAACTTTGCCGAAATCGTTCGAAAGGTCTCTTTCTTCGAATTCCTCCAGATTTAGCCCCCTGATTCGCCTCGGTGGTGGGCGCTGCAGGGTGGGATAACGCTGCAAAGTGAAAGTCGGGAATTTCGTTTAACAGTTCCAATCGATTTTGGACATATTTGGCGACGTGTTTTTTTTCTGAGACCGTTTGCCTCGATTATCAAAGAAATTGTGCTCTGAAGGTGGTTGCGTTGTATCTGCATGGTGCGTGCTGGTATGCGCTGCAAAGTGGTTCCATAATTGCATTGGATTAACGTAATTCTACATGTTGATATTTAATAAATTACTGAAACCAAGCTATATAAAGTTAGTGCTGTGCGCTTGACCAGCATTATTTTCGTTAATTTATCCCCATACTGAGTTCGACTGTGTGGTCAATTTCAACGTGAACTTTTTCATTGAAACGTAGTTAGATAAAATGGAGTCCCGTGAAGTTTTATTGGAAGAAAATTTAGAAATTTCACAAAAACATAGTTGGATTCAGTGTTTGAAGGTTGAGGGTAATGGGCACACACCACAACCCACACCCCACCCCACACCACACCCCACACCACACCCCAGTCAAATTAAATTCAGTACGACTGCGCAGAAAAGTTCGTTCATTCGTGTATATAAATTCAAGTAGGCCCTACATAAAGCTGATAATTATATCCAAAGCCTATATGTACCGATAAAAGAGCGCGAACGTTTCACCGTTTAGGCCCTATCATGTTTTACGTAAACGTTTTTAGTTCCAAACACTATATCTGACTAGTTTAGCGACGGACTATTTAGTCTGTCTTTACTCGCAAAGCGGTGTGTATGACAGATTGGCCGGAAGTTGAGGTCAAATTTGTCATCATTATTTTGGTCAATTTGCAATATTTTATGTTGTAATCCTTTCAAAAGATTACATTATTGTAGTTCTCCTGCTCATCCCAGCCAGAAAAGAAAATAATTTAATGCAATTGAACGACGAACACATGATAGCACACACATTATAGGCCTACCTTGAAGTATTCTCGCTAATTATCGCTAAATATCGTTGGATTATGAGGTCACATTGCACAATGTATGAAAGAGCGACGTAAAAAGGCTGACGAAAAATATACAAGCGTAGGCCTATTTCACTTTTAAAAAATTAAAATTGCACGAACAAAATTCTTCAGTTTGACAATGTGCATAGGCCTACATTATGAAAAGAAAAGCATTTTTGTTTCGGGAATGCATCCAAGTCTTTGTTTATGTCGGCTTATTCGTTCTTTCTCTTCGTTCTCACTCTGTTAGATTTTCAGGGGTGCCTTTTTCTACAATTAGCAAATCAAACGTCATTATGAGAATACAAATATAATGCCGATTGCTTAAAGTTATATGATATAGCACAGAAAACACAGTCGCAGGCAGTGTTCATACATTGGCTGATGCAGCAACTATGAAATATTAACAAAGCGCTGAAAGTTTATGATCAATCCGTCATCCGAGTCACGGGGAAATAGTGGAAAACTGTTGTTTTAACAGTGAGTTTGTGCACGTTTATATGTGCTTATTTCGACGGTATACCATCTTAAAAAAAACCAGTGAGCTTTCAGATTGAGACTATTATTTATATATATATTACCGGTACCAAATCTGTGTCATATCTTTAAGAAGAATGGAGAAAAACAGACCGTGAAAACCCTATACACAGAATGAGTGAAGAATCATTTTGCCTCCTCTGGCTCTCAGAATGAAGAAAGATTGTTCAAGGAAAAACCACTGTGAACTATTAGACCTATATTGATGGACATGCTTGCACTTCGCAGTGTGCGGATGGAGTTTCGGAATCTCTATCAGCTGAGTAATACGTTGGCATTCATTCAAAGAAGGTTTATGTGACAAAGAACTATTTGAAAATAAAAACCTGCCTCCGGGTGGTTTTAATGCGAGGCGGCTGCTCAAACCACGTTGCAGGAAATAAAATTGTATGGTTGTTGAACTCATCCCTGTAATATTTCTATTGCTACTTCTTTAAATTGTTACTTTTCGGGTTCCGAAAAGAACGACGCACTGTTACAAAATGATCTTGGGTGTTTAAAGAAACTTTGTGATTTATGTACACACAAAAATTATGTACACACAAAAAAGATTGTAGGGACAACAGACGCATTCATTTCGAGTATACATGTATTTGACTCCAGTACGACACTGCAAAAAAACTGTGGTGTTAAATTAACACCGTGTGGTGTTTATATTGAACCAGTCGCCCAATATAAACACCACATGGTGTTAATTTAACACAACGATTTTTGCAGTGGACAGATCGTGTGTTAAGTTGTAAACTTCGCGTTTTATGTGTCATTCTGGACTCATATACTCGGAATTAGTGCGTCTGTTTCTCAATAACACATCGTGTGGAGGGAGGACAGTTTTACTATTCATCGTGCCAAGACGCATTTTTGTCACCGTACTTATTACAAGAACTTGCTTAAGTACGCAACGTTAGGCCAGCTAATGTTGTTGATTTGTGTATTTCAGGTCTATCCACTGCAGTCAGTTAGCGGTTTTCAGCAGTTTAATTCACTTTCAAAAATTTATCAAAAAGTAAAAGAGATGGTGTTAACAATGAGCCGAAGTACATGATATTTCACTGCATGTAAAGCTATGTCAAAAGCCTGTTGCGAATAGGAGTGCGTTCCGCCACATGCACAGTACTAATCGCCTGTTGAAGCACTTCGATCCTATAGACAGCACACAAGAAACACCGAGCGAACACTGTACGGAGTTGCACGGTGGCAGTTCCCCGACCATATTTGGGCATGCAGTCGCGTGCCAGCTAGCTCAGATGGGAGCAAGGCTGTATACGAAGTGTGGAGGGAAAAAAAAACCTATAATGAAAACAGCAAGCTCCAAGTATGTGGAGACTCGTGCCGTCAATTAACCCGTGGTCAAGACCGCCACATCACCCCCTACCCCCCTCGGGGAGTATCCGTCAACTTTTACGGACCATTTGAGCTGAGCAGGCAGGAGAAAGCTTTCTGCCCGGCCTTTATCGCTTCGAGTTTATCATCCTCTCCTTGAGGATCATCTAAGTACTTCCGATAAATTCGTTTCCCT